>CM027470.1:15754026-16455813 GCA_015776775.1 Magallana hongkongensis
GTTCTGAATCCATCTTGCTTCTATGTGCAGTATTAGACAAAAGTAAAAACCAAAAATTTTCCTTTCAATATCAAACTAAGAATCCGTCATTCGTAAGTGTAGCTTAAATTTTTTCTCGGTCGTTTTTTTTTCGCTTCTATCCTTCCCGCAACTTCTAGTAGCACTGTTCTTAAAGCTTCTGTTTGTTCGAGGGTTTTTTTTTTTGGCACTACGGCGTTCCCACCGATCTGGAATCTGATATCTTTTAAAGTCATCAAGACTGACTGTACCCAACATGCGCCTCGCCTTTGTTATCTTTTCAATACACATTCATTAAAATCCCTTGGTCTTTAATAGATGTACGTGTACTGCGTGAAGTATTAAGATTTAAGACATGTTTTGCTCATACAATTAAACTTGTTATTCGTTTAAATTTTTAAACAATATTTGAGGCTGTATAATTAGTTTACCAGAAAATTCATATTTTGTACACCTTAATTTTTTTCTCCAAGATAGGGCACTATAAAATTGTACATGTACATGTAATAGAAAAAAAATATATTGTCGCGATTTACGGATTTTTGAAGTCCTTTAGTTCAAGTTTTTCATGTATATTTCTTTAAAAAATACCGTTTCTGCATGTAAATATTTTAATGAATAATACAAATAAAGAATTGTAATTGCATGTACATGTATAACCAAAATTACAATTAAAGATTACATAGTTCTTCAAGCACAATTCGTTGGCCTTTCCTCAAGTATTCCATTATACACAGACTGCGGTCATTAATTATGATAAATGGTATCAAGTTCAAACATAAGTTAGTCTCGGGTCATCGCATCCTAACGGCGGCTACCGGAAAATTACAATAGGCACTGGGTAAATTGTGTAACAGACAGCGATGAAGCGATAACTGGGCGCGATAGAGCGCGTGCCAATTTTACGCGTTCATGACGTAAATCAAACAATACATGCTATACGAATCTCAAATGATGTTTTTCTCCTCTTTGAATAATAACTTGCCAATTGTTTTAATAAAACACGGGACGATTTATAAATCAATACATATATTTTCAAACGAACTGCATATAGGATAATTAAATCTAATCTTAGTTTTATATGATTAATCGTTTTGGAATCTGGAAAAAAGTCTTCATGTCTCAGTGTCAGTGATTTAAGAGTTAATTTACTGCTTTTACTGTGATAAAACATTTACTAGAATTTATACCTTGAATTATAACTAGTGAAAATAACACTTGCACTTTGTACTTGTATTTTAAAGTTCTTTTACCCACATCTGATCCTCCTTATCTCCACTCACGTAGCGGATCAAAAACCTTTGACTTTGGAAAATGCTTTTCAGCCTAATTTCAATTTCTTTACTTGACGCATCTTGCTATGCACATGTATAATATATATCTGCGCAGAAATATGCGCAAAACAATTCATTCAAGATAGACTTCTTTTCAGTCCTTAAACGCAGGAATTTTTTCCACGTACAGCTGTTTGTACATGCCATGATAATGTCATTTTAGGTCAATGGCAAGATCAATAAATCGTAAGATTACTAGGGCCCGGCAATAAAATGTAATTGTGCAATGTTTATTTAACAGCATATAAAACAACTGATAGAGTCCAAGTACTTCAAGTCAGTACCGTACATTTTATGACATTCTCAAAATCTAAGCAATAAAGAGGTCGATCAATAGAATAGTCATTGTAGACGAAAAAGGTTGGTTATGAATTTGCTGTTGTTACCTTATATTTGAAGTCTCGATAATTTTTTTTAACACGGGGAACAAATATTTACGTCATCTCTATTATGACGTCATAGGCTATATTGTCATTCAATGGAGAACGAACAGTAAACAACAGTACAAATGGAGATGAAAAATGATCTACACCTTCCGTTACTACAGAAGAAATTCAACTACGCTATAAGGAAGCAGAATCATGAAGGTAGCCTTTTTAATGTTTATTACTTTCTTTAATTAAAGTTTCAAATTGTTTCTTTTTTATCATTTCATGCTCAATTAATTTTTTTATTATTCATTGCCTCGCCCGCGCGTTTTTTTTTGTTGCTGAAAAAACAATTAAAACTACCTTCTTGATCTCAGTGCGGAAATTGTTTAACTCTTGGTGTTTAGTGCGTTTGAATATGCAAGCTCCGGGTGATGCGGAAGAAATCATTAGGTGATGAATTTGAATTACTTGATATCAATGGATCGGCACTAATGCATGGTTGTTCTATTTTGAACACTGTTCTTACGACGTAAATAGGGACATATATAAATCTTGTGTAATGAAGGAAAGATTGAACAAACGGGGCAAAGAAAAAGGTCAGTTTTATATTCACTGATATTCAATCAACATGTACATTTGGTAGTGGTCAATCTTATTCTATGTAAACTTATCTTATTTTAACTCATCTGTGTGTGTGTGTGTGGAGAGAGAGAGAGAGAGAGAGAGAGAGAGAGAGAGAGAGAGAGAGAGAGAGAGACGGAGAGAGAGAGAGACGGAGAGAGAGAGAGAGACGGAGAGAGAGAGAGTGAGAGTGAGAGAGAGGTAAGTAAAGGAAAAGAACGCCTTTTTTGTGGGGGGGGGGTGGGTGTGGGGGTGTTGAGGGTCAATGGGTCAATTTGACTTTAGTATATATATATGTAGATTTACCCTGATTTATCTAAACGGATATTTTTTCAAGATAGTTAAGGTAGCTTATCTTCAACACATTTCAAATAAGACGTTCAACATTAAACTTTTTATATTCATTCATTCCTTTAGTGCGTACGTGCAACACTTTATTATGAGGCTGGATAGTCTTTGCCATTTTTAGACTCTACTGAATTTCTTTAGAAGAAGAACTCTGTATATAAAGATATAAAAAGAAAACCTGAAATCTTAAAGCTGATGAATTTTTTTCCTTTTTTCTAGCTTAACAAATTAAATCTTAAAATTTAAAATAAATTCAATGAGTAATATTTTGACCACCAAGCCTTCTTATTTTTGTCCTTTGTCTATAAAAATTGATACAATATTTAATGATCATACATACATGCAAGTGGTTTACAGTGAATGGACAGTAAGAATGTAAGGAATGTGTTCTGTTAAATCTATCCCTTATGTAGGCGATTTGAGTACTGAGTTACCGGGCGTCTTTTTCTCTTTTCATCATGAAAATGATTATCATAATTATTTGTTTCTTATTTATTGATTAGTTTGTTGAAAAAAAAATGATGATTTGGAGAATTCAACGATTTCTGATAACCTTACCCTGTTTCTTTCATCGTACCAAAAAAAACCAACTATATAAAATTGATATTGTCATCAAATAAGTGTGTCTTTCAAAGGCATTGATTCGTTTATGAAGTGAAAAACATAAAACGGGTTTGCTTACTGGTAACCAAGGAAAGAAAAATTAATTGCAAGAACAATGCGGAACATAAAAATTTACATCAATGCCAATTAGCCGTACATTTCACGTTCTCAGTAGTATATATCATTAAAAGAAGTCAAGGAGAGGGAAAAAAAAGGGGGGGGGGTTAATATGATTATAGGGGTATGGGGCAAGCTTGAAAATAGAGTTCTGAGCTACATGTAGCTATCGTTAGATGTGTAATAAAATGGATTACTGTTTTGATTTTACTTCAGAGAGACAGGGAAAAAAAAAGTAGAGGAGAGGTACTCAGAGAGAGAGAGAGAGAGAGAGAGAGAGAGAGAGAGAGAGAGAGAGAGAGAGAGAGAGAGAGAGAGAGAGAGTTTTTAATATAAATTTTCATCAGAGTTGATTATTGTTGTGTATGGATTTGTTATTTGGTCGGTACAGGAAGTAACGAGAGCGCCTGACATTTTAATGCATAAATGATTGATACACGTCTACGAACCTTTGTCCCACCGGTTTAATATGACCAGCACCTATTACGTTTCTATGTGTATAATTCTTCATTAAATACCGATCAATACAATTGCTAGATTTTGAACTGACAATTTATTTATTTTCTTTCTCTCTTTCCTCTTTCTCTCTATCATCCTAACATAAAACACATGTATCCTGAATCCTGCAGAACTAAACATATTTTCAGAAGGAAACAACTCTTTTGCAATGTGTGTAGGCGTCGGAACTGGGGGGCCCCCCTACTTTCATTTGCTTCCGACGCCTATGATTTGTGGGGGGGGGGGGGTAAGAGGCATCATTTTTTTACAATGTTTGGTTACAATGTTTGTTTGCAATATTCTTTTATGCTTTCAGTTACCCGTGATGCCATGGGTCAATACATAGTCCCGACCGACGGGAAACCCCTGACGTCACTCGGTAAGTCAATTTGTAGAATCCTGTAGAAAAAAAAATCACAGTTCAACATGAAAATAAAATCATGCACAATATATATATTGAATTTTACAGTAAAATGGATTTTTACCAACAAATAAAATCTCTGTTGGAATAGTCTACAAAGAAATTCAGCCAGTTATCTATTTGTACATGTTTAAAATTTATATTTATTTATTTATCAATTATCCATCTGTATGCTTGAAGTTAGCAGCAAAAATAAAATCAATATCAGAATATTAATAATTGGAAGCAAAAGTTCACCGCAATCAAGTCACGAACAATACGATAGGAAGGAGAAGAGGGGGGTGAATAGTGTCTGCAATTCTGAGTGGAATGGTTGATTTCATGATGTAATAAAGTCTGAACTATAAAAATGTCTGCTTCATCAACGAGTTGACAAGCATTTAGACGTAATTAAGGTTCGATCGCCATTTAAAAGCTGCATGAACACACCAAATGGACTTGGGTATATTGATTGAATTTCCCGACCCAGGACTCAGGTAGACTGGAATGTGCGATTTAAAAGTCGGCCCGTGTTTTCCGCGTATAGGCAATAACTTTGTAAAGGTGTCTAATTTTTGAGCGCATCGAAACATAGCTTTCATTTCTTTTCTTTGTATTATAAGTTAGAACAATGAATAAGAGCTGATTTCAAACAGATATTTTACACTTAGAAACTGTAAGGTGTGAAGACTTTATTAAACAAATTAATTTTGAAATACGGTTCTTTTTTATGAGTCCTTGTGCTTTGGAATTAGTTTTCATTTAATTAAGTTTTCAGGTAATTATTTGACTACTATAAGAACAAGTTACCTTTTTAAGATACGGTGTTGATGTGAAAGTCAATCACTAATATATCTCATAATAATAAACTTATTTTGAAATATTACCGTATTGTTTTTTTGGAAATATGTTCTAAATATATAGACTTACAGGAAAATAACTAGATTACGGGCAATATTATAATGTTTTAAAATATCAATTTCACAAACTTTTTTAATAAACGCAAGATCGATATTTTGCAGAATTATTATAATATAAATTTATATTATTGACTTGGTTTCAATTTTTTACGTTGTGCGCATTTTCATATATCCAATAATAAGAATTCTTTTTAATTCTTTATTCAGATTGATCCAATTGTATTTTGCAATTTCTTTTTCTTTTTAAGGTAATCCTACTCCGGGCCCTGCAGATTATCTCCCTTTGATTAGCACTAAAACGTCACTTCCGCATTACTCCATTTCCGGGAAGTATAAACCGCAAAAAGGTTTGCATCTATCTCGATTCAAATTTACGTTCGTGGATAGTAAATATATATATATTTTTTCAAGAATATTTATATAGTAACCTTAGTTAACAAATCTACAACGTCTTGGGATATTTTTTTTCGATTATAGCTAATGAGAATCCAGGCCCGTCCGATTTCTCGACAAGCGGAAGTTTGATATGGAAGAACAAAAGAGTTACAATAAAGGGGAGGAGTAAATGTTATTTTGACGAAGAAGGTAAAAAAATTAATATCAAAAGTTACCAGACAGGTATATTCATTAAAGAAACAACAAAACAAACCAAACTACCTTTAAAAACCACTTGTAAAATGAATGCTAGTGAAAAAACTATAATTAAGCGTTCAAATCTATTGTAAGTCAATTTGAAAGTTAACTTAAACAATAATAACATGTCCGGAAAACAGTTAGATACCGGTCGTATGGCGGTTTGTTTCTCACAGAGAATATAAAATATTCGGAACCTATTTGAAGTACACGCTTTTACCCTGATTAACTTACAGTGTATAGATTTTGTATTTTAATGAAAATCAACTTTTAAGATCAGTTAAATGACACCTTCAATCAATCTAATTAAAATTAGATCCTTCACGCTCTCGTATCAAATACAAGATCGTGAAGGAGCTAATTTTAATTAGATTGCCTTCAATCGACTTTAAGTATCCAATCATTTGAATCTTTAAGTTACGATGAATGAAATTGTCGGATATTCTTGAAAAGTGTTTCAAACTATGTCCAATGAATGAATCATGCATTAACACTTACACATACTAGTATACTATATGGTTTTATATTTGTATAATTATCCATAAGTGTTATAAACCATTTTATTTCTTCATCTGCTTTGTTAACTTAATTTTCAAGCAGCATGCATATATTTCTATTAAGATTGAAATAGTATAAACCCTACTTAAAGAGCTATGCTTTTTCGTTAACAGTTTTGGTAAATAAATTTTCCGAAATCTTATATTTTGATCAGCCGGCAAGTACTGCACTGTGATTGGTCCAGCAAAATACAACTCTAAGTACGACCAGTGCGGCAGTAACACTGGGCCCAAGTTCAGCATCGCCCGTAGACAGCGGTCTGAGGTGTACACCGGTCCCCCAAACAGCCAGGTCCAACCCGTGGACTCCCAGGGTGAGGGCAACTTTGTAGATTTCTACTACATACAAGTATGTAGTTTAATAATAAGGACTTTATACATGTGTATTATATATCAAGTATTTGAGATGGAATGAAAACAATGAAGGAACATGCATTGATACATGTACATAATACTACATAGTAATGTCTTAACCTACATATACACTGTACATACTGTAACCAAATTTTATTCGTGACTACTGTTTTTCACGGTTTCACGGAAATAAACTGGTTCGCGGTAACGAAATTTTGCGACTAATCCTTATCCACGCCCATGTTATTTCACCCATAAGGCAGTGAAGAGTTCGCGGCGAGGTATATTCGCGTAAACAAGGCTCTAGCGAACATCGACAACATTTCTCACGCGGGAATAAAAGTTGGTTTACAGGGATACGTCATTGTACATGAATATCTATAAATCTGATAGTGTAGGTTCTTCATTTTTGCCTAAGGTTTCCAAACACCTGGACCAAACTATCGACCCAATTCCTCTTACTTTGGTCGCGGCCCCAAGAAATCGTTTGGCGTAGCAAGAACTTCAGTTTGGAAATACTCTCCAGGTACTTCATTTGTTTACTTTTCTAGTATTGAATTATATCAAAAGATTACTTAAAAGTTAAGAAAATGACACCTTAGGATAGAATTTGACATTTAGTTCTAGTTTTTTTTGTAGGGCCATCTGATTACATCGTCCAAGAAAAGTCACGTGGTCCGTCCTACTCCTTTGGCTGCAAACTTCCTCCCCCGCCGAGTGTCCAGAGATGTAAGAGATACAAAACGATACCAAAAAACTTCTTCTTTTTTATACTAATCGTACCATATTCCACCATACTTGATATTTTGAAATGTTACATCATTTTTTGCTAATCTGATAAAGACCAATGTACAACTACAATGTAGTGTGATACAAAAAATAGTTTGAAGATTTTCTTCGTTTGTTGATAGTTTTCTGTAGAAAAAGATAAAGGTAGAGTTACCCTTAAGTAGGAGAGATAACTCGCAAGGAAATATACCATTTTTGTTTCTCTTATAAACAGAAGTCGTCAGTAGAGTTATTTTGCTAGACAATTTTTGCTCAACAAGATAGGTTTCTTACATTAATTATAATTATGCATGTTTTTCTTAGAAATGCACCACCAAGACTGTTTTTATTTACAGTATACAGAAATGTTTCCTAGCTCTTACAAGTGAAATGTTCTATGTACCAAATGCATTATTTAATTTTATATAATTATAATGTTTTTTGATCTGTAATATCTTGTTATAAAAGCAATAAACAAAGACAGTCCGTCTCCTAACACGTATGATGTAGGAACAACCATTGGCAAAGCTACGTCCGTAATCATTGCAAGCCGGAAGGACGAGAAGGAAAAGGACAAAAGTAAGATTCGAATATTAAATAATCTCCTTTAATTAAACTAGACTATGATTCAAATCCTTAAAAAAAGAGCGTTATTTACATTTAAAGAACCTTTTATTTTTATGTGAAAATAATGTCTTAAATCTCTTTTAATCGATTTAATTAGAATATTACCTTTATAGTATATATCTATTATAGGTGGACCATCTCCTGCAACTTACTTCCTGTCGAATTCTCTTCTCTGTGACAATAGGGCAACTACTCTCGCTTACAAATGGTTCGACCCTGAAGGTAGGGTTACCAATTCTAACGACTGTGTCCTTCTAAAGTATATAATTACAATGTTCTTGCTAAATGCATAGAGCCATTTTAACATCAAGGATACAAATAGCCTTGGATCAGTTTTTACTGCCAACAAAACCTGTTGGGCCATCATAAAGTATCGTTATCAATAAAATTCTCATAACAGTAATTCACTCACCATGAGTGAGTATTTCGCTAGATCAATGATGGATTTGAACAGTATCAGTAGTCATTTCGGGGTCCCACGCCTCGATTTGAAAAAGACGTTGAGTCACAACGATCTAAGTCCGCGGTCATTTTTCACGACTGGTTCCAAATCCGACATATTGAGTCCTCGATACTTTGAAGATACGCCGGCGCCTAATTGTTATCAGATTAAAACTTCCATCGGAACCACACCGGGAGTGTCATTCAAAGGTGACAGAAGGCGAAATTTTGACTCCGCGAAAAAGAACGCATGTTTCTTGTTGCCAAATCTTGTGAATGACACACCCGGTCCAAATGCTTACAATGTGGAAAATAAATTCGTGTTTAGAGGGAAGATGCCTTCATTGAAAGGACGTCGAAGTCAAAGTGGTCCGTTTCAATCCAACCGGGGCCAATTGCATGTGCAGCCTCAATTTGATGAAAAGGGATCAAGGTTTTTAAGTCCGAACAGTTATGAAATGCCTTCTTCCATTAGGAAGACCTCGGGCGTTTCTATGAAAGGAGACCGCAACAGAAACTTCAACGAAACTCCACGAATGAATTGTGGTTTTCTTCTACCAAACACAATAGAGGAAACACCAGGTCCTGGGAGTTACAACATCGGGACTTCGGTGGGATCAGCGATTACGTCAGCGAGTTTCAAAGGGAGCAGGGGCAATCTTGGACCCTATCAGTCCGAAAATGGCCGAACATACATTTCGCCTGAGCTCTCGGCAAAAAGCAGGAACGATACTCTGTATGATGTGCCAACAGTCTTTGGTAAAGCTCCCGGGGTGTCGATGAAAGGAAACAGACAGAGGAAATTCGAAACAGCAAAGAACCAGAATGCATTGTTTCTAGTTCCGGACATGATTGAGCACACTCCGGCCCCCGGAGCATATAACATTAGAAGCACAATAGGTACAGACTCGGCAACGTCATTTAGAGTGTCTCGTTCAGAAAGTCGGTCTCAAACGAGGCAAAAATCACGACAAAGAGTATTTGTTGAAATGAATAACCAGGGCGTGTCATTCAAAGGAGACCGAACCCGACGATTTGATAATTTTAAAGAAAATCATGCAACATTCTTACTTCCGGATGATTCAAACGATACCCCAGCGCCGGGCTCGTATAACATCAGAACTACAATAGGAAGTGGATATAATGGCTTGAAAGAAAGTCGGGCTCGAGAGCATTACGGGGGTCCTTTTCAGCAAAATAGAGGACCTTTATATATCAAGCCCGAGATGAAAACCAGAGACAAAACTCCGGGTCCAAATGATTATAGAGTAACCAGCTCTGTCTTAAACACTTCCCCGGCTGTTTCTTTCAAGGGGAGACGACTTAATTCTCTTTTTGGAGGTATACGTACAATGCACACTGTATTCTCATGGGGAATCATCACTGGTGTTGGAAGTCTTGTGATTTGAAAATATATGTTATAGCTTATATTTTCTAAGCTTTGGTTTTCTTTTTAAAATGGTTGAAAATTGGTTGATTTGTGTGAAGGTGTATTTATGTGATATTTTTGTATTTGTGTTTCAAGAAATCAAGTTTGCATAGGAATGTTTTCTTATGGTATTGGGTTTCCATTCAACTGCTACATGTATTGAAAACATAGCTACATGTATTTAGTAACTTCAAGAAATCATCATAACACTTACTATGAAAGTTCCAGGAATAAAATATATTTTATAAAACAATCAAAAGATAAAAACAATATAAATATATACTAAACTACCAAAAAAATTTCACTCAACATTTGAGTTCAAGTTTAAAAGCAATTAAGGAAATAATTTATTATTTTTTTTCTTTAAATCTCTGTAGAACCTCCACGGCCCGGTCCGGCGGATTACTCTCTCACGAAAGCCAATCTCCGGAAGACTCCGATGTTTTCTAACAGACAGAAAACCAAACCATCTTATCCGGAATCTCTTAACTACACGGCGAAAGGTCGGTGTTCAAATGCAGAATAAGCTTTAGTTATTGGTTTTGAAATTAGTTGTTCAGGTCTAACATAATCGAATTAAACTAATTCTTTATAAATCTTTTAAAGAAACAATTTTTTCTTGCAGATGCCAAAGAGTTGCCCGGTCCCGGAAGTTATAGCACCCGGAAGAAGTTTTCTACCAATGATTCTCCCGCTTACAAGATAGGAGAGAAGTTAAAGGAGAAAATAGGTAAACTGTCCATTCATGAAGACATTTTTTTCATTTAAGTACAGTATATTTATTTGGAAACAATCACATCAATAAACTAAATACCTTTATCAAAGGTAATTTTTTGGACGGAAATGGTCCTCAAGTTGACTCATTCGCTCAGATTTTGTTTATATTTTAAGAAGGGAGAAAACTCTCTCTACCTAAGAATTATCGTTATATTTCATATAAGACGAGAACCCTGCTCCCAATAAATACGAGTACGAAAAACGAAAATCCGAAGGTCCGGCGTTTTCCATGGGGAAAAGGTTTGAGATACCAGATAGTGAGTAGCTTCCAAGAATATAATATTACACTGTTTTGTTTCATCAAAACCTTCCATGTTCTGTGGAAAAAAAAATCTAGTAGTCATTGTGTTAAATACACTAAAAAAACTGCAACTGTTATATTTTATCTTTAAGGCTTTTCATTTATCTTTTCTTAACTTTAGAAATTATCTTTTTAATTTTTATAAAGCATCAATGAAATTGACCAAAAAAGTATATATTAGAACATCGTGATTATCCATTTATTGACGTCACTAACTTTTATAACATGATTACATCCTATAGGTCGCACCAGTCCTGGTCCTGCTTCTTATGTACCACGTGTTCAAGATGATGGCGCCCCCAAGTACTCAATCACCGGCAGATCACATGACTCAAAAGGTAAATATATTTTCTTAAGTTGTTCAGATTATTATAATTTTTTTTACCTCAAAAGGTAAGTTAATTATCAGATCAACGTCTTTCTGTAGAAAAATCATTATTTTCTTGAAATACAAAAATCGTGTAGATTCATAAAAAAATTTCCAGTTATATCTAGATCTTCCGTTTGTTTTCCATAATGAATTACCCAGTTTGAGTATTTGCATTAAAAATTAATTTTTCTATAATTGGGAGATTACGGATACATTAAGTATTATAATAATTAGTAAGTTGCTCAGATTATTATAATGTTTCTTACCTCTTTGCAATCTTTTTCATCTTTCACATTCAGTCGATGAAGGGCCAGGGCCAAATGCCTACAGCTTGAATACAGATCCACGCCCAGATGTTGGAACGACGCTTAAAAGTCGAGCCAGTCCGTTTGTGTATTCCGGATTTCAGACCAACAAGTTTTCAGAAAATACTGGACCCGGTGTTGTTGCAGCCCGAAGCTAATCGATTTCTGTGATATATGAATTTGTATGATAAAAAAAAATTATATGTTGTTTGCATTAATTGTTAAATTTTAAAGTTTTTTTTAGTTAAGTTTTGTATTAAATTTTATATACACGTGTACATGAACCTAACAGTATTAACAAATCTAATATATTTAACATATGATCAGATAATGGGAAGGCAAATTAATGCTTTTTAAGATGTTGATTACGCTTGTGCTTTCGTTTTGTTTTGAGTTTGTTAATTCACCCTATCCTGAAAAAGCTAAAGAATCCTACAGTTTTATATTAAATACATTCATGTTATCTAGAATTTACAGACATTGCGTGAAATCCATTATTTTCATTTAGTTAATAAACATTGGAATTCATGTATCAATTTGTGTTCGTTCAAGTTAAATTAATGTTAGAATCTAACATCTGAATTTGTCGAACTTTTTTGGGGATATGACGTCATGCAACAATAAACGGCGAAGGACTGGATTTTTATCCTGTTAAGACCAACCTAGCCTGTGAGAAGGATAACTGTGTATAAAGTTATGTATGAATTTCATTAATGGTCTCATGCTTTTAGAAAAAAAAATAATAAATTTCAAAAATCAAAGGTCAAGACCCCAAAGGGATTCAATCAATATACTAAGATGGGGGGGGGGGGGGGGGGGTGAATGCTTCAAATTCGTGATTCATGCGGGTTTTTTATGCAATGACACTGCTTTCATAATCCGGATGAATAATCAAATAGAGCATTCTATTGTTTATATTTCCATTTTTCTTGAACAAATCAATAAAATTGATCGAAAAGAGTGAGTAAAAGTAACTAATTTATTGGTAACGTACATCTGTACGTTGGAAAAAAAAAATTATAGCCAAGTCGTCCTATATCTGAATTTGAGTCCGACATCATCATGATCATTTCATGCAGTCCGTGATTTTTCTTAGGTTGCTGAGGATTTCGACCGATAGATAAACTGATTAGAACTGGATCGTGATAGTTTTCAGTCCTGTTATTTTTTATAGAGCTGTGAATCACAATTAACATCCGTACGAAATAGAGGAAATCATACTTACCATAGTAGTGGGTGTTAATACTTAAGGAATAAGGAATCATTCTTTGAGTATTATATATGAGGTGATAATTTTGGTTGGGGCGTGATCAAATCCAATAAAGCCCGAAGGGCTTTATGATAGATTTCAACACGCCCCGACCGAAATTAAATTATCACTTCATAACATTCAAAGAATGATTCCTTATTACTTATATTTATATAATTTTAAACCATTGTACGATTAGATATTTAAATATAAATACGCAAACCCCGATGGTGTCCCAATGATACGCCCTTTGAAGTTATCGGTTATGTAGTACAAAATCGATACGTAGTGTTATCACAGGCAAAGACACAGGAAAATGTAAATTGTAAAAACTGTAAGTTGTAAAAACAGCTGAGTTCATTGGAATTTCTAAAATCAAAATACGACTTTATTTTTACAACCATCATCATTCTCTGTTGTTATGTATTGTGATTCAAAGGTCAAAGAGATCCATGGACCACTTTGCTCACCAAACCAAAATCGTCTGGTGGCCCCCTGTATGTTACTATTGCTGTATGTATAACTGATGATTTAGTGCACTTGTATTCAATACAATGCAATGACATCTCAATTTATCATGACATAAAATTCTACAACTTTTTAAAACCTGCTATTGCTTTCACATCAATTAAGTAAATTATATGGCCTGACTGTATTTGGTTGAAATTTTCTTTCAGTATATTTTTAATGTAAAATTGGAGTGCCGCTTTTATCCAAATGCATGTTTTTTATGACATCAAGGAATTTAAAGTATAAACATGGAATATAAACATATTTTATGATAGTTTATAAATATAATTATTTCATTACTTAAAGCCTCAAACATTTCGAGATTTCTTTTATCGCCTCAGGTGAGCTAAAAAGCAAATTCGTTTACGATGTGGTCAGATGAATATAGAAACCGTTGAGTACATAAAGGTCAAGAGATTTCCCCACGATCAGTACACACATGTGAAACCGACCTTGGGTTTCCGACGATGATATATATTATAAACATATTAAGTATACATAACTGAATGTTCTAAAAAAGGGAAGATTTCCTTTTCATTTGTATAATAATTCATAAAAATTTTTATCAGTGATTAAACATGAAACACCGGGAAACAGGTCACATTAGAATAATGTGTATTAAACGTTCCTATCCTTACGTGAACTTTCTATTTCCATATCACAAACATTGAAGTCTGCTCGCAATTATCTTGTCGCCATCCAAGATGACCTACTTACTTGTCATGGCCAGGTTGACATGTTGCTACACGTACAATTACATGTAGCTTACGACAAGTAGCTTATTTTAAAATGTTTGCGTCAGTTTCTGTAATAAATGCATTTGCTTGATGTGGACGTATTTTCTGCGTTTATTTTTAAGTAAACAGCTAACATGGAGTACCGAATAGATAATGAAACCAAATATTGGCGAGACAGAAATAAAGCCCAGATAACAAATGTGAAGTGCAGAGGCATGAAGATAAATTTCATTTGGGTTAAAAACTGGTTCCGTATTTGGATAAGACATAGCGTTGTATGGAACGTTAATATGGATACAAACAAATCACAAATTTTCACAAAGTGGCCATGTTTATGTATATATTCAATGTTAAGCATGTAATGTATTGTTTGAAGTACATTTCTATTTGCTTTTACAATAGTTTTTGTAGACGAGATTCAAATAACAAAATAAAAGTTTAACCAAGAAAAAAACCAAAAACAATAAAAAAGAAAAAAACAACAACAACAAAAACGAACAAACAAACAAACAAAAACTAAACAACCAACAAACAAAAACACCCCCTCAAAAAAAATAATTTTATGAAAAAGGAAACAAAAAACCAAACAAAAATAAAGCATTAAACAAATAAACAAGTATACATGATCAATAAGCCGATCATAAAAGTCTTGAATGTTTTTTATGTGATATTTGTGAGGGTATATCTTGAGTTTTTTTTATAAAGCTTAACTCAAATTCGCAACATATTATATAAATAAATCCTTCTGTATTTGCATCACGTTCTAAAAACAGGATTGTCATGAACGCGTAAAGGCATGTTATACCTTCGAGATTTTCTCGCTTGTCTACAAAGCCCGAGAACTTGCGATTGGCACAAACACATAAGTCCTTTTGGTAGCCTGTATTTACTAGATGATAAAGTTTTTTTGTTAAGTACATGTATATAATTTATGATGGCATTCATTTTCTATTGATCTGCTAAAAGCGTGATTTTTTATGTGCTTTTATAAATTTGATTATGCGCACAATGTATAAAAAGAAGATTTCAATGCATTTTAAACTATTGCATGATCGTATTGATACTGGTAAACTGCAGTATTTATCTGTTCGGCGTTATTTTCACACAAACATGATTGTACCACTGATTTTCCATACTTTGAGTCGCCCATCAACTTTGAAAGATGTCCCGAAAAGGTACGCATTTGTTTTGTTTTGTTTAAAACACATGACTAATTAATTTTTCACTCACATTGTACATGTAGTTACGATAATATTCATATTCAAATTCTACATCTGCCAGGTCACTTTCCAGTGCAATTAAGATTTTTAATTTTTTAAAGGAAAATTAAGTATGTGGTGTCATACCCCTAGGGAAATTCTGCATAAATTGGTAAAAGTGCATACGAGATACACAGATAACCTTTGATTGTTGATGATTAGGGAGAAATATAATCATGTCCAGTGACGAACCTGTCGTCGCCGGATCAGAATCATTAACAAACTGCTATCGCTGACCAGGGTGCGTCAGTTCATTAATATTAATTTGAAGGGATTCGCTTAAAAGGTTGGGAACTTTGAAACGCATTGTCCCTGCGTATAAAAGAGGGAGGAAGGGGGGGGGGGGGGGAGGAGCTCTTTCAGTTGTTAACTAGAAGCCACATGTCTGTCTGCCTCCTCTTTGTTTAGAGTTACCTGGCTGCATCTCCCCCCCCCCCCCCCCCCCCATCCCACATGTAGAGGAGGAGATAGTTTGACAGAAAACATTAAGATCACGGCGATCAACTATCACTCTAGACACTGTAGAATGTTGCGTATCCATTATATTAGTTTTAGAGCACCTCTTTCATATTTATATACATGTATTCAATATTGGTTGTATGTCAAAGCGGTTGTTTCGAACATGGAATTCATTTCATCCAAAATCTGTTTGAGGAAGCTTGTGACTATATACATGTATTAATGGCTGTACAAATTATTTGAAGCCTCAAAACCTTGAAATTGATTTTTATGTTCTACAGAAAAATATGCTTTTATGTTTTCCTTAATTGTCAACATACCAAAGTTTAGCCTTTTGTCATACATAACAACTACATGTATACTATACTCATTTACTATGCTATGCTATGCTATGCTATACTATGCTATGCTATACCATGCCATGCCATGCCATACCATACCATACCATACCATACTTATTTAAAACCACTCAATACATTCAAAACACACAATATGACTCATCATCGATAATATCACCTTAACGACAACAAGAGGCCCATGGGCCACAAATCGCTCACCTGAACAATAGTCCTTGCATCATTTTTTTTCGAAAGGGTTTATTATGATGTGAACTCTTAATAAATATTGTAAAACTTATATATTTCAAGATTTTGCCATATATTAAACAATACATAAAAAGAAGATAATAACAATTTTATCTTTCGCATGTTGTCACTATTCACAATTGCTCCACCTGTAAAATACATTTTATTAATGTATAGAAAAATCATATGCTAGGAAAGGGGAAAACTGAAAAGCTCATAAAAAAAACTACCTACCCTATTTTAAAATCTGATGAAATAGGAAACACACATATTTGTTTTTCTTGCCTTAGCAGTGTCCGAGAACCTTACTGGAGTGCGACCATTTCTCGCCGAGTACCATTTCTCGCCAGTATATTGTGACGTCAGTTTTCGTATATAATTTTATGTGTTGATAAAATGACGCCACAATGTCCCGGCGAGAAATGGTACTCGGCGAGAACTGGTCGCACGCCAGTAATATAACAATAAATATTGTTCTTTATAGTTCATATTTTAAAAATAAGGGTCCATAAAAATCAGTCTAACAATTTTGATGTTGATTGGCCTGACAATTTATCGTAAAAATTGTTAGACTGCTATCACAGCTTAAAATTGAAATTATGTTTACTCCAAATGCAATACAGTCATGCAAACTAATTATTAATAATAAACAAAACATTGAAAAACAAAAACAATTTCTTTTATTTCATTTTATGCTTGTCAAAATGTAGCATCAACATGATATAAACGTCTGTAGAACATCTAACCCCGATTTTAATCTTTCATTGCAAAAACAAATCGTAGTAACATTGTTCTCCGATATCAGTACCATTCATATTTACCAAGGTCGTGGTGGCACTTGTTTGATTCGATCGGTAAACTTTACAATTGAATTACGCAACAATTATTCCAATAATCGATGACAAATTAAATAGCTTTAAGTATAAAAAAAAAGAATCTTGAAAACGCGGTGTAAAAACAAATGGCATGGTGATTATGCTGATAGTTTACTGTAAAGCTGAATTCGGAACTACGATTTACCACTATTTCATAAAATATTCTTTATATCATTCTTCGTTAAAAACGTTACTTTTATAGTTAAACCGGCAAATCACAAACTTTTCTTTTATCAAAATTGACGTCTGAAATCTTCTTCAAAATGGCGGTTAGTTAGTACAAACAAAGAGCTTCCGTTTCGTAATTCCGAATAACAAGCCCGATCTTATATAAATGAACGCACAATCAGAACACGCTTACAACACATAGTTTGAACCCTTCTAAGGGTCCCAGTATTAGACTGAGGGTCACCATTTTTACAATTTAGAATCTGCCTTATATATAGAAGTTGTCATATAAATATTGGTAATATTGGAGCAGCGGTTCTTGAGAAGAAGATTTTAAAAGATACCCCCCCCCCCCTTTTTCACAGTTTCATGATTATTTCTCGTTTAAAAAGGGATTGCCCTTTGAATTTTACAATTTATAATCTCCTTAATATAATAATGCTTTCTGCCAAATTTCGTTAAAATTGGATGAGTGGTTTTGGAGAAGAAGTTGAAAATGTGAAAAGTTTACAGACGGACGGACAGACGGACGGACGGACGGACGGACGGACGACGGACAACGGTTGATCAGAAAAGCTCACTTGAACCTTCGGTTCAGGTGAGCTAAAAAAAAGCATTAAAATCATTATTTTGATTGATCAAATTTATATTGTTATACTTTCATGTTAAATACTGAAATCTGATTGGTTAAGACGCAGTTAATAATATTTACTATTACCCTCAGCGTTAGCAACGCACTTGGCAACGGGTAACATTAAAAAATGTTACATGCGCGAAAATTTTGCGCGTACGGTTCGCTGTAGAATTCACGTTATTCCTATATAAAAGCAGTAAAATTTTCTTAAATTTTTTAAAAAAGACATTCAGTATAACAAAATAAATAGTGCCTGTTTGGGAGGATAACAGTTGAAATTGACACCCCTCGAAAACCATTGTCAACCTCCGCTTCGCGTCGGTTGACAATGGTTTTCTCGGGGTGTCAATTTCAACTGTTACCCTCCCAAACATATTATATTATATATATTATATATATTATAGATATACTTACAGTTCGTTAATACGAAACAACAACATTTCTCTAAATTTTTGTATTATCATAAATTACCATTCAGAAACCAAAGAATTGTGCAAGTTTCTAATTTACACCTATTCTAGGTCTTCGAGAAAGGTTGAAGAATGGAGAGTCATTAGTTGTAGCCGAAGGCTACATTTTTGAATTTGAAAGACGTGGCTATCTGAAGTCCGGAAGTTTTGTTCCGGAAGTGGTGCTTGAACATCCGGAACTTGTGAAGTCTTTACACGAAGAGTACGTTCGCTCCGGAAGTGATGTTGTCCTTGCATTTACGGTAGTATAAAGAATTTTCTTAAATGATAGTACGCAATTATATCGTCTTTGTTTGAGGAAAGAAAATATGTGCATACAAATCGTGTTTTTTAAAGTTTGGACTTGAATCGAATACATATAATTTATACAGATGTAATTACAGTTATGTTCTCTAAAGGACATTCGTGTTCCGTATTTTATATGTCATAAAAACATGTAGATAATGCAAGGCATCTTTATTTGGTAGAAAAAAATCCAACAATATCATAGAAATTTAGCATTTACGTACTATATAGACTAGTTTCAAAGATTTTTTTTACAACCATTCCTACTGTCTTGTCTTGAAAAAATATTGATTCAATATGCCTACATACATTGTAAAGAAATCAACTCTATATTTATATATTGTAAACATTCTATCGGTAATAAATTGAAGGAGATCCTGGCATTACCCTAAAAGTCCGAAATGATGTGAATTTTTCATATTTCAAATCAAAATAATAATATTCTTTGTAAAGTTTCGAAGTGTTTTCATACCGATATGATTTGAAAATATCAAATACATGAATTTAATAATTGCTTGGACATGATTTTAAAATCTTTAATCAATAATTAAAGTGTCTATAAATATTTTTCAGTACTATGCACACAGAGAGAAACTTAAGTTGGTCAACAGAGAAGCAGACCTAAAAGCAATGAATATGAAGGCTCTTCAAATTGCGCGGGAAGTAGCAGACGAGACTGGTACATTGATGGCGGGAAATATTTGTAACACTACTGTGTACAAAAGGGATGACGAGGATGCAATAAACAAAGCACGGAATATGTTCAAGGTAAAAGTGACAAATTATTGTATTGGTAATTTATTCAAAACAGTCGAAACTCAGGCACGTAGCATCAATTTTGTAAGGGGAGGGGGGGGGGGGGCGGCGAGTAGACTCATCCAAAAAATCTTGACAAGTAAATTAAAAAAAAAAAGAAGGAAAAATTCAAATTTTGCTTCTTCTAATGGTTATGGCTAAAAGATTAAAACTTTAATACAATACTCAAAGTTGATATATGTGTCCAAACATAATTTTTGATTTGTAATGAGCTTATCTCAGATGACCTTTTTTATAAAAATGACCTCAATTCTTATCCCGCGAATGACGATTCATTTATAAAGAAGGGAAAAGCAGGAGTCCTATTGAATTTACAAAAATATTTTATAGAAAGTAGCCTAGCCTGTTAATTAGCTGTTTAGTAACAACGAGTTTATGTAATTTTGAAACTCTTACACTTCACTTAATCCACGAAAATATATTGTTTGTGTAGGAACAAATAGAGTGGGCAGTGGAAGGACGAGCTGACTTCATCGTGGCGGAGACGTTTGGAGAATTCGGAGAGGCAATGCTGGCCCTGGAATGCATCAAACAGTATGGAAATGGTAATGAACGAATAATCAAACATTTTTTCAACGGTAATTAAGGGGCTGTATGGTCATTGATCAATTCTTTAATTACTGTGTTGTAACATGAAGAAGACGATTAAGAACTTTGTATAAATTTAAAGAAAAGAATTGAAACTAGACAGATAAAATGTACATGTAAACGGAATGTTCTTTAATAGGTCTATTCTTAAAAAATAAAATGATCTTAATTTAAGGAAGGACTGATGTATAATTTGTAAACCATCCTCCTCAAGACTCCTATTGATTTGCTGTGATCGAATTCAAAATTATTCTCTCTCTCTCTCTTTTTTTCTCTCTCTCTCTTTCTCTTTCTCTCTCTCTCTCTCTCATTCATTTTTACCCCCCAACAAAATATAAAGAAAAATTACTCTCAAAAATTTGGTTTCGACACTGATTTGGAGTCACTTTTTGCTCCAAAAATTCAAGACAAAATATGAGGCTAACACAAATATTTTTAAAACGTTTTCACATGAATATTCTAGGCTTACCATCAGTAGTTACTATGTCACTTCCTATGACGCTAAATATGCATGATTGGATACCTGTTGATGAAGCTTGCAGACGTTTAGAAGAAGCTGGTGCGGATGTCGTGGGTTTGAATTGCGGACGAGGTCCTGGAACAATGGTCGAACCCCTGAAGATTATCCGCAAGGCATGCAAGGTAAAAAATATATAATATGTGAGCCCTTTTCAGTACCCTGTGCACATCGATATCATTATAAATATTATAAAGTCGTAGTATTTCGCTCAGGATTAACGTTTGTGAGTTTTACGATAACCACATACTTATAAAAAATTATACACAAGTTCAAGTTCTCTAAAAAGTGACACATTTTCTAGATTTGAAAAAAAAATCCACCACGCCTTTCCAACTAGAAATAAACATCAAAACAAATAAAACAAATATCTTTTAAACACGTTTTTTTTCTTATAGGGACCTATTGCGGCCTTACCAGTGCCCTACAGAACAAACGAGAACCAAGTGACCTTCTTCTCACTGACTGTACCAGGCACAGGTCAGTTTATCAATTTAGATGATGTCACTTCCTGTCCTGTTGTGACGACATAAATTTTTTCTGAAACAATAGAAAATTACCTGCTATCTCAATAGTACGGAAGCATATTAGGGTCGCAGCAGTATTTTTATTAATTTGTTATAACAGATTAGTAATTTGTTATAACAAATTATTAATTTGTTATAACAGATTATCAATTTTTTATAACAGATTAGTAATTTGTTATAACAGAATAGTAATTTGTTATAACAGATTATCAATTTGTTATAACAAATTAGTAGTTTGTAATAACAGATTAATAATTTGTTATAACAGATTAATAATTTGTTATAACAGATTATCAATTTGTTATAACAAATTATTGATTTGTTATAACAGATTAGTAATTTGTTATAACAGATTAGTAACTTGTTATAACAAATTAGTAGTTTGTTATAACAGATTAGTAATTTGTTATAACAAATTATCAATTTGTTATTACAAATCCGTATTTTGTTATAACAAATTAGTATTTTGTTATAACAAATTAGTAATTTGATATAACAAATTATTATTTGTTATAACAAGTTATCAATTTGTTATAACAAATTAATGATTTGTTTTAACAAATTAATAATAGCGAAGAGATATTTTAGCATTGCATAGAAATCTCATAGCATTGCATTTTTATACTATTTTTCAGTATACTATGATATTTTTTGAATGTTTTGTAGTGAGATTCCATTGCTGTGCTATGAGATTACAAGTAATGTTTCGAGATTCATAAGCAATGATATGAAATTCCTATGGAATTCTGTAAGATTTCTATGCTTTGCTATATTAAATTGAAATGAAATGCTTTATAATATGGTAAGCAATGCTATGATCAATGAGTATCATATGATATGCTATAGGATTCAAATGCTTTATCATGTATATCAATGCTATGCTATGAAACTTAAATAACATAGCATTAAAATCATATTACATAACATTGGAATCTTATAGCATATCACTTGATTCTCATACATCATTGCATATCAAAACCTAGCACAGTATACCATATCATGTAATATCATATATCTTCATAAAGCATTTCATTTAAATTTACAAAAACAAAAGCATATAATATGCTATGATATATCGATGCTATTTAATGTTATTGATATAAAACGCTAAATAATGCTATGCTATGTTGAATGAGAATTAAATTATATGCTATAAGAGTCCAATGGTATATAATGTAATTATATTATAATTTGTTATAACAAATTACTTATTTGTTATAACAAATTGATAATCTGTTATAACAAATTAATATTTTGTTATAACAAATTACTAATTTGTCTTGTTATACTTTCATGTTAAATACTGAAATCTGATTGGTTAAGACGCAGTTAATAATATTTACTATTACCCTCAGCGTTAGCAACGGACTTGGCAACGGGTAACATTAAAAAATGTTACATGCGCGAAAATTATGCGCGTACGGTTCGCTGTAGAATTCACGTTATTCCTATATAATAAAAGCAGTAAAATTTTCTTTAAAATTTTGAAAAAGACATTCAGTATAACAAAATAAATAGTGCCTGTTTGGGAGGATAACAGTTGAAATTGACACCCCTCAAAAACCATTGTCAACCTCCGCTTCGCGTCGGTTGACAATGGTTTTCTCGGGGTGTCAATTTCAACTGTTACCCTCCCAAACAGGCACTATTTATATAATAACAAATTAATAATTTGTTATAACAAACTACTTATTTGTTATAACAACTTGATAATCTGTTATAACAAGTTAATATTTTGTTATAACAAATTACTAATCTGTTATAACAAATTAATAAAAAATACTGCTGCGACCCTAATACGCTTCCGTACAATAGTGAGTCTTTACTCTTTCATAAAACTTTTTTTCTTCTTTCCATGTCTAGAAAAAATGGCGTTTCCTCTAGACTTGTCTTCCTGTTACTGTACACGAGAGGAAATTCGGAAGTTTGCTGAAGAGAGCAAAAGCATTGGTGTTCAGTATGTTGGCCTTTGTTGTGGTAATGCACCACACTTCCTGAGAGAGGTTGCAGCAGTGTACGAGAAGCCAGCGCCCGCCCTGAAGTACTCTCCTGAAATAGAAAAGCATTTTATCTTTGGAGACGAAAAGAAGAACGACCCCTACTACACACAGACATACAAGAAAAAAATCACGCAGAAATGAACTTTGAACTCTGGGGTTTGGTTTATTATTATATAGCAGGAGTTGTAGGAAATTGTGTCTCATATGTGTCATGTTACCAAAAAGGCTTAGGAAGGTTGAGGTTTTTTAAAAAAGCACAATCATGTTGTACACTTTTAACGCGTAATATTTAAGCACAGTTGTTTTTTTTTCATCCTCATTTATATCGATGCATTAATATTGTACACGAAGAGGATAAAAATATATCTTGAAAACATATATATTATATATTTCTAGTTGCACATGTATGTAAACCTTTAAATAGTAAAATAGAGTAAATTGGAAAAAAAAACCTGTTGTATTTTCTTTTCTTTTTTTAATTCTGCAATTTTTAAGTTTATATTATGTGTGTGAACTTCATCAAAACCATCATAATCATGTTTATTTACTATAGCCATTCTGTTAATTATGACCCTATCAAGACTTGTTAATGTCATAAAAACATTGCTTTATGGCAAATATACATTGATGTGACTATTCTATTTCTTAAATTAAATAAATGAA
The DNA here is from genome assembly GCA_015776775.1 of Magallana hongkongensis. Lineage (NCBI taxonomy): Eukaryota > Metazoa > Mollusca > Bivalvia > Ostreida > Ostreidae > Magallana > Magallana hongkongensis. The sequence goes on from CM027470.1 coordinate 15,778,160, forward strand.
ATGGCTTGAAAAAGAGTATAAAACATGATGGAAAAAATATTGATGCACTCCGGTATTCATAAAAATAAGCATAACTAATAGAAGGACTGTAATTTCAAATTTTAAATCCAATTTTACGCATTGAATTTTTGTTTTGTTTTGGGTTTTTTTATTTGTTTTTTGGTTTTTAAAACAATTGGTACATTTATTTGATAAGTCTTACGCCACTATAGAAGCGCGAATTAATATTTCTGTGCGCATTATTCGTATTTTTTATTTGAAAAAGAATAATTACAATGGGGCGACTAGATAATCTTTTGAATTCAATTACGTAAAACAATCAAGTCGATATTATGATTAAATATTATAAACTAGTATCAAATTTGTATGGGTAAACATAATCTATAAATATAAAATTTCACCAACAAAGTTGACGAAATTTTTGTGATAATAGTATCTATTTTGCATGAAAATGGAATATGTCATACATGTAGCTTATATAAATGTACATTTAGTATAGTTTTTCGCATTTAAGTATATTTTAAGTGGGTAAAATCGTGTCCCTTTTTTATCTATGATAATCTCCTAACGTAGAATAGCTTTGTTTTAAAAATATAGGAAAATGGTCAAATTTTTAATCTACAATATTTTGATAATTTCTTTACTAAATGTTCCTTCATGGCCATAGAAATATCACATATCAAAGTTTAAGTCAGATCTGATGGGTAATTTGTTGACCACCCATGCAGCCTAACATTAAGGTGGCTCACTAAACCTTGAAATATTTTAATTTCTCAAACCAGCAAAAAATTACTTGATTATGATAGATATCATAATGGATAAAAAGTATTTACGTCAAATAGGCAAAAAGATGTGCAATTTTGGATGAAAACTTGCATTTTCGAAAATTTAAATCAGTAAACATGAACAAAAGCTTCAAGCGGATTCGAACTCATGATCTGCGACCCAGAAGGTTAATACTTTAACCACTGAACTTCGACGATACTGTATATAACCGAATCGAACGATATAAACAGTTCAACAAAACATTTAAATCGCCATCTTGTGACGTAGTGTCTTAAAAAGTATAAGTCTAGGTGAAGTGAGGTACCTTAATTAAAACATTTTTTTATGTTTGTTTCTAATGTCTGTATTCCGGGAATATCTTTCCCCCCAGTACCAAAACTCTGTCACCATAAAAGAAAAAAATTGTCTAACTTTATTGCAAACAACTGATTTTCCCACATTACCTTAGTAGAACTTGCAGACAGCCAGAATGTCATTGCTGTTAACACATTAATCACGAAGATCCATCTGGGTAAATACCTCTAGAAAATTGCATTCAAAAAAAAAAAAAAAAACGATGATTTTTTTTTCTCATTTGTACATGAAACACTTATTTCTTTCGATAGCAATACGCCTCATTTTGGTAATTACACACGTTACAGTGGTCTTAAAATTATCTTGAATCATTTTTCATAACTGTCTATATGTATAATAAACTCAATATACTCCTGACCAGTGTTTTGCAGTAACAATATGGTGCCAAAAATCATACTCTGAAATCAATAAAAAAGGAATCAAAGGTCAGGCAATATTACTTTCATGGTTTTTGTTTTCATTGTAGTTCTCGTGTTTGTACTTGATACAATGTACTAGGTTATCACGCAATGTTCTTATGTTTCGTTTTAATGTATTGTGGAGGCTGATTGCGTTATGTATCGTGTATTTATAATAATATATAAACCAACATTTCTTTGATAACTTAAGTGTTTTGCAGCAACAGGTAAAGTATACATGTAAGATATAATTGTTGAGTTAAATTTCAAGAAACTTAAATCTACGTTTACTCAGTGGCGCAAAAATTCCTCTATTTGGAAGGAAAGACTACTAATTGTATTTTTCAATGTCAAAAAAAATAGGTTAATGACCTAATTTTCATACCTGTGACCTCTGAATGTTTATCGAATTTTTTTTTTATTTTTTTTATTTTTTTTTTAATGTTGAAATAATTACAAATAATAAAACGATTTGGAAGGTAGGAATCAATATGAATACTTTTACTTTTTATATAATTAAAAAGAATTGGAAAATCAAAGTTAGAATTTATTTTATTCCGATTTTTCTACACCGATTTTCTTACTTCTACCAACTAGTATTTTTGATCGAGTATAACAAAAAAAAATTTACTAATGGGATCTTGAAACCATCGAATGTCTAAGATAATTTTTATTGTCTATACATTTATTATTTTGTTATTGAAATAATACAAGGTGTTTTCAAAATTATGATTTGATTTCAGTCAGTAGTTTGAAATTATACTGGAGACAATAAAACGTACCATAATATAATGTGTAAAACGATACGAAAAACACATTGAAACATAATTTTTACGATTCGATTGTTGCAAAAAACATTTCATGAAAAAAGGAAATGAAAATTTGGTCCCAATATCCTCTTTTTCAATAAGTGCTTCCACCACTTTTCGCGGGATATTTCGATAATCATATATCCACTAATATGAAAAATGTCTAGATAATCTGTTTTGAAACGCCCCCTCTACCGCTTCAGGTTTCAATAAACAACCCAAAATAGAAAGTCTACGGAGAATTTGCATTGCATTAGCTATGAAATTGCCCGGATGACAAAGTTGAAAAATTGTGTGAGGTATTCCGAGTACTTCCGAATGGAGAACAGATGTAGAAATTTCCCATTATAAATCTCCTTAAAAATCTTTTTTCGTTCCTGTGAACTTTATGAGTAAAAAATGAAAATGTGTCAACGAAGATATCATGGCAACTTTCCCTTTTATCAATTTTATCTGTATAATCAAATGAATATTTGTTTACAATATTGCTATTTTGTGTTTTTGAAAGATCAAGTTTTGAGTCAACAGAATCCTTAACTATGTTTCATTTTGATGCAACTTTACATCACATTTCATATGAAGTTGGACTCTCAATGGATTTCAAAACAATGCTTCCCTTTGTGGCGTGTTTGTGCGTGCTTCTGATCAGCTTCTCAAATGCCGAACAGCAGAAACCAAGCAGCTTCCTCAGTAACTATTCCAGTTACAAAAATATCTGCCACAAACTAGGCTGGGAACCAAAATGTAGAACCGAGGCTACAAAGGGTAATAAATATGTATATACAGACGAAAAAAGCAGACTTAAAAGAGAATTCCACCCTGTTGAACGTAGATTTACCTGGGAACAGTTTCAGTTTCTCAGTCGAACCGCTTGCTTTCATTTCTTTATTTTTTTTTTCATTTTGTGTAATTATTTAAACAGGAAAACATCTTATTTAACGAGGCCGAGTATAGTTCGAGAACTCATGCTTTCGCCCAGCGTTTCATTTAATTTGCATTGTGACATCATCATTTTGTTTGGCTAACGCAATGGCGTTATGGTGCCAACTGCAGATCTTCAGCGAAAATTTTCGAATATACCTCGTTTGAGGTGTAAAGTTAAATATTATGATGTAGAATAAACACAAATGTCTTGGAGTATAAGCTATTTGGGTTCGGGTCGAAAACGCGAAGAGGGAGCAGCAAGCCTAGCACTCTGTCGCATTTTCTTACCCCGCCTAAATATTAATATAGCTTTATTCATGTATTTCAAGACAGTAACTATGTACATGTATTTTATGTTAATGACCCTTAATATGTTTATGTTATGTATCTATCTATTATTAAATATGTGTGAATGTTTTAATAATACTATAAAGTTCACCATTTTCGCCTTTGTCAAATAAAAAATAGCCATTATCTGACAAATCTGGGCACACAAAAAACAGCTTTGATAACACCCAGGAACAAACCAGGAGGTAAAAGGGTTTTTTATTTGACCACTTGATGCCTTTTATCAATAACTTTCGTATGTATAACAGATAAAGAAATCTCTGGGGCAAAAGTTTTAAAAAAAGTAAAAAATGTGCAAAATTGATACTTTTCAAGCAAAATCCCATAGGGTCCTGTGTTAAAAATTAACAAACTTTGAGATGACCCCATAAAAACAAATGATGTGGTAAATGTCTGATTTTTTCATCTTAAAATAATAATTATTTCAGTAGAAATTCATGTAAAAAAAATTCATCAAAAATCTAGGGCAAAACAAATTAGACCCGGCCTCGCTAAACACCATAACAACTGTTGTCAAAAGGTTTTTGGATAATTTAAATGCCCTTTTTTGTATTATCAACATCATAGGCATCAGGTTGGTTTTTGTTGACTTTTAGAATTCTGACAGCATATTTGCTTAATATTCTTTTAGCAGATTGCAATGGAAAAACAATTGCCTTCCATGCAATTCTATCTACAAGACTTACAAATACACCTGCAAATACCATCATTAAATTTGGAAAAGTTCTGGTAAACGAAGGAAGTGGATATAACCCAGCCACGGGTAAATTTACAGCCCCGCTAGATGGCGTCTACTCGTTTTCTTGGACCTATTGTACTGTCAAAGGTTCCAATGCATATCTTGGTGGATATGTGGATGGCAAGTTATTAGCCAGCATATCTAATTACGCTCAAACAAGCACTTGGAAAAACACCTCGGGTCATCTCGTCATCAGACTGAAGAAAGGGAATCAATTCTGGGTCCAGACGGTCTCTTTTACTGCTCAGCATTTACAAGTAGAGTTCACATTTCTGTCGGGATACAAACTATCTGGTTGTTAAAAAGTTTGAAAAAATAAAAATTGTTGTTAACTGATTCGTATTTAAACTATTTTATGTTTTTAATCCAACAACATTAATCTTGTTTAATACAATTCTAACCGCCATCGTTTCATGGTTTCGAAGAAGACGGTACAAGTGGATGTTTTACCAAACGCAATACATGTACAGGTGTAACTTTTTTGATTTAATTGTACCTATGTAACTAAAGGTTTACACCATAAAAAGAAAATAAATGACAAGAGGAAATGGAACAATGACGATGAGACATTCCAAATACTTCTAATTATGATGAATCTCAAAAAGCATGGGAAAAGTTAACAGTAAATTACTACTATTTATTAAGAATATTAACAATTTAAGAGGAAAACTCCTTAACATGTTCTAAAACATGATATGAGTATGTTTAGTTCAGTAATTTGGTACATTTTATTACTTCATGTACAATGTATGATAAAGTTGCAACAATTGTTTAAGAGTGCATAAACTTTACAATTCGAATGTATTTCTTCCTACATTCCTTTTTCTCTACATTGTTAGAGAAAGTTAATAGAAACAGCTAGTAATAAATGGTAATTAGAATGATAAAAAAAATTTATTCATAATATAAATGTACCTACTAATATCTCTTAAGTGTACAAAAAAAAATGCAGATTGGAATTCGTTGCCTGTTAAAAAATGAAACAAAACTTAACATTAACTGTAGACAATAATTAATTCAAAAGGTACTGAAATTTTAAAAAAAAATCTTAATATATTAACTCTACTTTTTGTTTTCTGAAATATGGTTAAATCAATCAAAACATCGTTTACAAAAATTGCAAAATATTATGTGACCGTAAACAATCGACTTCCCCAAATTTTTAAATTGATTTTTCTCAGCCAGTCATATCATACCTTAGTATATAAACATTGCTTTATTATCATATCTTCCCCCCCCCCGCAAAGAAAGTTTTGGGGTATATAGAAATCACCTTGTCCGTCTGTCAGTCTGTCTTTGCAAACATGTCCGGTCCATATCTTTCTTATGGAGGAGCATTGGAAGTTGTTAAATTCACACAAAGATTGCTTATAACCCGAGTGTGTGTTATTACTTTGAACTAAGGTCGTTTGGGCAAGTTCAAGGTCACAGGAAGGAAAAGTACAAAATTCATACGTATGTATCTTTTTCTTATTGAGAAATATTGAAAGTTTTTACCTCATACAAAGATTGCCTCTGATCTGACGTTGTGTCATGATTTTTACAGAAGGTCATTTGGGCAAGTTCAAGGTCACTGAAAGGAAAAGTGCAAAATTCATGTCAGATTCATCTTTTTGAAAATATTGAAAACATTGGAAACATTGGAAGTTCTTACTTCACAAAACGATTGCTTTTCACCCGAGGTTGTTTCATGGTTATGCCCCAGGTAATTTGGGCAAGTTAAAGGTCATTGAAAGAAAAAGTTTATGATTTTTTTCGCTTTATATCTTTCTTATGGAGATATGTTGGAAGTTCCGACTCAGCATAAAATTGCCAATAACATGACATGTTAAGTATTACTCAAAGTAATGGAACCATTACATGCTTGCTTAAAGGTGACAAAGCAAAACTTCTGTTTTAAAAATTGGAGACCATTTCACTTTAAATACTGTTTATAAAATTGCATCTGGTTTAATTAATTGGAATTAAAATGTAGATAAGATAATTCCTCCTGACCAAACAGGATTTATACATGGTAAAAATATAGCTTAAAAATATAGTATTATGCAATATACAGAGGAAGAAAAAAATCCCTGGTCTGCTCCTATTATTGGATTTTGAAAAAGCATTTGATTCAGTGCATCTATTAGGAAGTGGGTTATTACTTTTTATTCAAAAATAACATCAACAGTAAATTACGGAGGAAACATTTCAGACATTTTATGTTTAGCTTAGGAAGTTTGAGGTTTATAAAAAGCACACGTTGTGCTATTAGAGTGCTGAAAGGGGCCTGGTCACGATTTTGGTCAAGTCGTGGTGTTAAAAGCATGATACAAGGCTCACAATTCTTTGTCATGTAAACAATGCTCGTGCCCTGTGTTTGTTTACATAGGTTCAATGTACCATTAAAAATCTTTTTTTAGCTGTGCGATGAAGTTGAATTCAGTTTATTTCAGTTTTGTATTTGTTTGTGTTAACAGTTGTAATTTTGGACTAAGTTGTGTTTCATATTTCCAATCGAGAGTGTTCGGTATTAGGGCTATTTATAGCATAACTGGTTTGGTGAGTTAGAGTCGTGGCTGCTCGTCAAGTGTCCGGCCACGTTGTTAGATTTGTCCTCCAGTTTGTAAATTTTGGCGAAATCCAGAAGTTAGTCTTGTAGACTGGTAGCAAGAAATGCTGTAAATCTGTTTGGGCATTTGCTTTTCTCCAGCCGGTAAGTTTTTGTATATATTTTGTCAGTTTCATAGTATATTTATGGGGGTGTGGTCATTTGTTATTTTAGTTATATAAGTGAATATGTCTATAGGTTATAGATTATTGTTTCAGTGCAGAGGGAGAGTTATATCGTTAAACCAGTTGTATCAATGGTGAAACGTCAGTTGAAGGCTTAGCGTAGCATACGTGGGGCAGGACTAGAACCGAGAACCAATAACGGAGCAGTGCATGACGAAAGTGGGACGCACGGGAGCTAGTGTTTGATGAACGTTTATGATTAGGAAGCCCTGGGTGGATTGTCTTCCAGTGAGAGACCTTCGAGTCCGGGACTGGAGACGGAACAGTTTGTCTACGTGTTTTGTGTGCTATGGAGGCCCAGTGGTGACTAGTTTAGGGTGGTTGTTGCAATTATTTGAAGCCAAACTCAATTCTAGCATAAACATACAGTTCCTAACGTTTAAGATCTTTCGATTTTCGCATCAGGAGCATTCCGGACTAAATTACCGTAATCGGCTTTAAAATAAGTGTAATATGATTATTGGTTTTGGCAATATTTATTCATTTTTAGATGTATTTAAGCACGTTTTATGTTACTTAAGGTGAAATGACAATTATATTATAACAATCTAGATAGTTGTTTTAGATGGAACCGCGGAGTATTAAAGATTAAAAAGTAAAAAAAATTGTCAATATTTATTAAGAAAATTTTCAAAGTCTGTTCTTCCAGAAACCAACTTTAACAACTTATTGTATTGTAAACTTAACCTTTTTTCGTCATTATTACTCCTACTGTACATGTGATCCTTGGCTGTGTTTGTGTACATTTGTATAAACTGATTTTGAACCTCAAATACCAGTGAATTGGTCTTGAGTGAATAAAAGAATTGAAAATCTTAGGCCATTCTTTTTTTCCATTTTAAATGCTGAATAGGAAATACCAAGTTAAAAATCTTAAGCTGAATGTAATAAACTCATGTGAACAAAATATGACTCAAACCTAGGCGAACTGTGAGCTCTGTATCTTGCTTATAATTCGTATTATATCGAATATGTATAATAATATACGATTGACGCTGAAATTTTGGTTGAACATTAGAAATTCTATATGAATTAGAGTATGTTAAATACTTGTACAAACAAAATAAAAGAATGATATATTATATATACCTACTCTCTGGGGCCCCCTCATTATACAATAAATAATGTGAAATCTACATCAATTTTGATAGCTTTTCAGACACGAGTAAATAAAAACGACATCTTTAAAACAGTTTCCATAGTTCTGACACATTTCTGTTGCGGGGATAAAGTAATTATCGCTATTCCTAAGAAAATATCACAGCGGAAAATTATCCTGTTTGTTCGCGAGGTAAATAAAAGTCATTTAATTATAATGGAGAAGACAATACGTTTTTGAATGTTTTTAATTTGAGGAATTGAGCACATTGAGGTACAATTTTCTTCTTCACATCTATACATGTTGGATTTTTTAAATAAAATACAATAACTGTTATACATTTTTTTAAATACAATAACGAGTAAGTAGTTGATGAAAAAATGTACATATATACTCTCATATATTTTGATCGCTTTACAAAGTGGGGGGGGGGGGGGGGAGCAGAACGAAAATATAGGGAATTGGAATTTAACAACTTAACAGTGTACCCCTACCAAATGTTTAGTTTTATATCTTGCGTAGATCTTTTCTTATTCTAGTAAAAAATAGTATTTCATGAAGGTACAATGTCAAAGATTACGTGTATGCAAAAATAAGTGTAAAATTCGAATACTTTACAATATTTATTTTTTATTATTCTACCGAGGGACCATATGGCACAATATCTTTTGAACGCCCATTGTTGCTCAGGTGGGCGATGTGGCCCCATGGGCCTCTGGTTAGAAATTTATATTGTACACAAACATGATATATAGATTTCTTAAAAAATATATAAATTATTTCTAGTTGCAAATGTATGTTATCTTTTAAGGTGGCTCACTACATCTTGAAATATTTTCTCAAATCATCAGAAAATTACTTGATTATGTTAGACATCATAATGGATAAGAAGTATTTAAGTCAATTAGACAAAAAGATGTGCAATTTTTGATGAAAAATTACATTTTTGAAAATTTTAATTCAGTAAACATGAACAAAAGCTCCAGGCGGATTCAAACTCATGATCTGCGATTCAGAAGCCCAATACTTTAACAACTAAGCTTCGACGATATACAACCGAATCGAACGATATAAACAGTTTAACAAAACATTTAAATCGCCATCTTGTGACGTAGTGTCTTAAAAAGTATAAGTCTTGGTGTAGTGAGGTACCTTAATAGAAAAATGGATCAAAAATTCAGTTGCATTATCCTTTGTTATTCTTTCAATTGATATGTAGTATTTCAATTCCTTTTTGTTTTGTATGTGAACTTCATGAAAAATATTATAATAATATTTATTATCATAACTATTCTTTGTATAGTTGCCCTATTAAGACTTGTCATAAACAATGCATTGATTTATTGCAACTATCATCGATGGGACTATCTTATAATAAAATTAATCAAAAAGCAAGTAACATGATTAAAAAAACAAGATGGAAAGCAAAAGATTTCTGCTATAGTATCGATAAAAATAAACATGAACAGCTTTGTATTACATAGGTACAAGAGAGAGAGAGAGAGAGAGAGAGAGAGAGAGAGAGAGAGAGAGAGAGAGAGAGAGAGAGAGAGAGAGAGAGAGAGAGAGAGTCATGAAAATTCCGTACGCGTGCCAGCATATTATTAACTGTAAAGGCCCTGTCACACCAAGCTGAGTCCCCACGGCGTGTTCACGGCGTTGTAAAACTCATGGAATCGCAGTAAGATTGCAAGGAAAATTCAGAAAAAAAGTACAGTATTATTTGAAAAATTTTCAAGTGGAAATGTCACGGCGTCCTGACGGCGACCGAGGCGTTCTTACGGAGCTCCCACGGCGTGTAACTGCGTTTCCACGGAGCTCTACTTGGCGATTAACTGCGTTCTCTCCAGTGAGATCCCAAAGGACTACGTGAGGTCTCCGTGCAAGCGCAATTGACTTATCACTGCAGTTCAGTTCAGTTCAGTTCAGTTTATTTCACTCAACACAATATAATGGTACAAGAGGTACATAAGAAGAACAAACATATTTACATATATACAATATAGTTGTAAAGCTCAAGAAAGTAAGTGGGGTGAACGAACAATATGATTAATTTTTGAAATAAAGAAACACGGTTTTCTTAATGTGATATAATCGACTGAAGACATGATTTCATAAAACTTTTTAGTGTAAGGAAAAGAACAGTAATATGTATCTAAAAACTGACTTCGTAATTTACTTAATGCCTTGCATTCTAATATAACATGAAATTCATCACCAATTTTGTTACAATTACACAAATTACAATAACGTTTACTTCTTTCAACAATACCCCACCTTCCTATTTCAACCGGAAGATGATGATTTGTAGTTCTAAACTTAACTAATATTTTTCTTAATTTACTGGGTAACAAGAGTAAGTAGCGTTCACATTCAAAATTTGTTTTATAAATTCTATATATAACACACTTAGTCGATTCCTGAATATCGTTATGCCATTTTTGTAAAAATTGATCTCTTAACCTTTGGTTAATAGTTGTCTTAATCCAACTGGAGTTATAATGGTACTGATCACACCATAAATTTGAAAGCCCGCATTTATCTAAAACATTTTTATAGAGCATAGCCATGGATTTAATATTTGTCCCTTATCAAAAAGAATACGTACATACATATATAAGATTTTGCTTAACTTGTTTTCACTGCGATTATGTTGGCCCAGAATGAAATCATTCTAGTAAAAATGGTTATATACAGAGGAAATCGTCCAGTTTCACCATATACCATGTAACTAGGTGTACAACTTTTCAGATTAAGTATATGTTTCAAATATTTTAAATGGACACGTTCAATAATCTCAATATTTTCATAACCCCAAACTTCGCATGCATACAATAAAACTGGTACAACAATTTTATCAAATAAATCTAATTGACAATCAATAGGTAAATTAAAAGTTCTTATCTTCCTTATAACTCCGTACATTGATTTCTGTGCTTGCTCACATAGCCGTTTTTTTGCTTTGAAAAATGAACCTGTTCTTGAGAAAATTACACCGAGATAATTAAATTCCTTAACTATTTCAATAGGTAAACCATTATATGAAAAGACATATTTGGGTTGACGACCTTTAGAAAATACAACAATTTTTGTTTTACAAATATTAACAGTAAGTTTCCACGTATCACAATATCTATAGAATTCATTAAGGGCAAACTGTAAATCGTTTGCAGACTCAGCTAAAATAACAGTATCGTCTGCATAAAACAGTATAAACATTTTTAAATATAAAAAAAGTTCCTTTTCAATTCCCTCAGTAATTGTAGACAGTCCAGTTATGTTTTTATCTAACAAATAATCTTCTAGATCATTTATATACATGGAAAACAAGAATGGAGATAAACTTTCTCCTTGTCGTACACCGACATTACAAGTAAAAAGATCAGATGAAAGACCATTAATACATATTTTTGATTTTATACCTTTGTACATGTTTTTTATGTATGTAAAACATTTACCATTTATTCCACTTTTAAGAAGTTTGTACCAGAGCCCATCCCTCCATACTGTATCAAAAGCTTGTTTGAAATCTACAAATGCACAAAATAATTTCTTTTTACTGTTGATCAGTGTGTGTGTTAAAAACTGCAGAACTAGAATATTGTCAAGTGTGGAAAACCCTTTCCTAAATCCCGCCTGACTTTCTTTAATAAGTGAAATATCATCTGCAAAATGTTCAATGCGTGTTCCTAAAATATTAGTAAATACTTTCCCTAAGCAACTTAATAAAGTGATAGGTCTATAATTTTCTGGATTAGATGGGTCACCCTTATTTTTATATATTGGTCTAATAATGCCTATTAACCATTCCTCTGGGACAATACCAGTATCAAAAATAATGTTGAACAAGTTTTCATACAGTGGTATGCGTCTACACTGCGATTAGCTGTGTTCCTTGAGCGCGCCGACGGAGCTCTCGTGGCGCTGTTGGAGATCTTACGGCGCCGTCACGGCGACCTCACTACGCTTCTACGGCGTGTTTATCAGAACGCCGAGCAACAGCGCGTACTTTGTGCATGTTCAAAGTGCGCGCCGTCGCATGGCGTTCTTAAATGTTCAAGGCGATCCCACCGCGACGGACGAAGATGCCGTTGCGTTGTTACGGCGCTGTAGGAGACTCTACTGCGTTTACCTTGGCGTTTTACATTATTTAAGGACGCAGTGGTATCGCCGTGAGGACGCAGCTCCGGTGTGACAGGGGTTTTAGTACACTATTAGGACTTAACTTTGAATAGCCCATTTATATTTAGATTTTTTATCTCTTTTACAACATACAATATTATCATATTAAGAACTCTTACACTGCCGTGCAAAGAACCGCTAAATTATATTTTAGTACGCGTTGCCAATATTTTGAATTAAAAAAAGAGATCTTTTTTTTCGGGCACTACATGTATCTGTGTCATCCATCAAGTCAATGCTATACATATTCATTCAAATAGACAATGATAATGAATAAGAACCCGAAGAGGCCAATGGATTTAAAAACTCTCTCAGTTTAATATAAAACTCTTCTTAAAAATCGTAAATCTTGCAAAACCTTTCTTCTGAGATTTGACAATGCATGGAAACGAATTGTAAAAAGTAAATAATGCTATATTAATTTCTAAAGATGCATCAAAAGAATTATCTTAGTTTACAAGGTATCAACGTATCAAACATATAAAAGAAAAAAATGGATAATCATGATAAAATTCGAAAAGAAGGTTACTCTAACCTACTTTTCGATCACCATAATCATGAGGTTGTAGGATGCATTTATTATTAGTGTTAATGAATGTTTTGATAATAACTATTTGGCATAGAAATGGAAGATGTATCAACTTGCATATATGTTATCAAGTCTTTCGCATTCAAGAATATAATTATCCTAATGTTTATTTCCCCGTGTCTGCATTTTGGCTGTATGTTTCCCCCCGAAAACCTGGCCAATACTTTGACACCATCAGCAGATCCTATTTTAACTTCTACACACTTTAAGTTCTACATGTATCTCAGATATTTGATTTTCGTCCATTGTAGAATTTGATCACAAACAGCAGGTAAATTCCTGTCAACACATTAATCACGACAAAGATTGTAATCAGATAGCCGTCTTGGTGGTATGTTTAATTACATGTAGCCGGAAAAAAAATGACGAACACTTATTTGCCATACGAAATCTAATCATATATTACTTGATATCACCAGTTTGGAATTTAGGCTTGGAATATTGAATTGAAGTGTATATGTTTAGCGCCTCGACAGCCATATGATAAACATTAATTTATGATGAATACTTTAATATTTTTGGTCAAATGAAAAATGGGCTATGTGCATGATTCATAGGATAATAGCTACGGAGCTGATCTCGCTATACGTCAAATATATAGAAATCATGTTCAGCGTGAAGTGTTGATTGTTTATAATGATAATATAATTATTTATGAAGAAATCTGAATTATTTTTCTCTCTGTGTGAATGATGATATATACGTTAATGTAGAGAGAGTGAGAACGGTCGCGAAATGTTAGGAACTGCTAGTCAGTCACAGAGATTGAGATTTGAATTTGTAAGACTTTGGAAGTTGTTTTGTAAAATCTGTACGATCACGATTTAATGAATTATAATTGTTCAACACTAACTGGACTTATCATTTACGGACTGGACAAGGAATTAAACAAACCCATAGGCTTACCAAGATATCCATTTCAGAAAATGTTAAATTTTCTCAAATGAATAACTTACTTCTTTTAATGGAAATATACCTTAATTCAACTAATAATCAATTGGCATCCGCACATATTACCGTACGTCTGAATTATATATTTCTAAGAAAATTTAAATTTTAATTATGCCTTCATATAACTCAATTCCAATGCAGGAACAATGAATGGTCCGCATATACGGACTCTCATTGTAAAGATTAAACATGGTAAAATTAAAAATCGATCAGAATATATATGTTAAATTCGAGCTCTCGTGTTCCTGCCTAATAGGTTATCACGCAATGTTCTAATATTTCGTTTTAATGTTTTGTTGATACGTTTTGCGTTATGTATATTTATTCATAATACTATCTATACCAATACATCTTTGATAGCATTACTGTTTTGCCTCAGTAGGTAATGTATGTATGTAAGACTTAATTTATGTTGAGTGCAATTTCGGGAAACTAAAATTGTAAACTTTCAAATTTGATTCAACTGTACATTTAATTTCAATTGAAGTTGGACCATCAATGGATTTTAGGACAATGCTTCTTTTTGTGGCGGTATTGTGTGTGCTTCTGACCAGCTTCTCAGATGCCGAACAGCAGAAACCAAGCAGCTTTCTCAGTAACTATTCCAGTTACAAAAACATCTGCCACAAAATCGGCTGGGAACCAAAATGTAGAACCGAGTCCTCAAAGGGTAACATGTTGTATACTTATTTACTTACTATGTAGACAATAGCAAGTATCTTGTTCCCCGAGACAGCAGCTTTTTTACGAAACGCATCAAAGGGAAATAAATGGGCTCAAATGTTGTCTAGGGGGACAAATAACTTGCTATCGTCTGAGTAGTCAGGTTTTTTTTCACAGAAGACAATTTATTTGTCGACGAGGAAGATTTTCTTGATGGTAAACAAATCAGAGTTATCAGACTTTAAATTTAACGCAACGACTTGGATTACAGAAATAAAAAGTCCGAAAGGGTAATCGAATGCCGCCGGCGGTTTCATCATAGACAAATAACACAGAGCTATTTCACGGTGGAATAGAATAGCATGTTTATAAACACATACACACATTTATTTATCTATCTCTATATCTACAGGCTTAACAAGGAATTTCATTCGATCAAACATTTAACTGGGAGGATCCGCCTCCTGTAAAGCCTACCCGTTTTTTTTAATAGTTGTAATCCCTAAACTACTTAATATTTTCTTAATGTCATATATATATATATATGTACGAGAATTGAATGATGAAAAATGAAATTCCTCAACATTTGTAATTTTTGGTTTTATTGTTTCTTTTTGTATTATTAGTTTAGCAGGAAAACACGTCATTGATATACCATTATACTGGTTGTCAAACGATTTTAAAAAAAAAATAATACCCCTTTTTAGTATTTGACTTAGAGAACATGGAAAATATATTTGTTTTAAACAATTTTAACAGGTTGCAGTGGAAAAGTTGTTGCCTTCCATGCAATTCTTTCTACAAGACTTACTGATGTACCTACAAATACCATCATTAAGTTTGGACAAGTTTTGGTAAACGAAGGAAGTGGATATAACCCAGCCACGGGTAAATTTACAGCCCCGCTAGATGGCGTCTAATCGTTTTCTTGGACTTACTGTACAAACAAAGGTTCAAATGCATATCTTGGTGGATATGTCGATGGCAAGTTGATAACCAAAATATCAAATTACGGCCAGGCAAACAGTTGGAAAAATACATCAGGACATCTCGTCATCAAACTTAAGAAAGGAAATCAGTTTTGGGTTCAGGCGTTCCACTCTACTGCTCAGCTTATACAAAAAGAGTTCACATTTCTGTCAGGATACAAACTATCTGGTTGTTAAAAAAAATTGGAACAATAAAGTTGTTTTCAATCTAATTAGTATTTTGTACTTTATATGTTTTTATCCAACAAAATTGTTTGATACAATTCTAACTGCAATCGTTTCATGGTTTCAAAGAGGAAGAAGGGACGGATTAATGTTTTCCCAAACGCATACATGTGTAACTATTTCGATACAGTTTGGATCACAGTATTCTAAACAAAAAGCTTATTCACTATTAAATCCATTTTGAAAAGAAACTCTATTCAAGAGATTGTCATCATGGAGTTGTCTATTTCCTGTATAAATTAGCTTTTAATCTTCTTTTTCCTGAGATAATTTCTACTTTGTATATATATACGAGGGTCAATCAAAAAATACGAAGACAATGTGGCTGTCTATCATATATTTTTAGTGAAAGTCATACTTAACAGATTAATCTGTGCACCAACACTTATGTTATTGATATGCGAAGTTTAAGTCCATTTGATGAAACGGTATTTTTGTTACCCCTTTTTAAAAACAACATGTTTTGTCACCAAGGCGCACGGTAACGTTCAAAACATGACGTCAAGATAAAACACGCACAGTTTATAGATATATCCCATCTTTATATCGCGCTTAGTCTCTTGTGCCTTTCTCCTTACAATTTAAAATGGCACTGAACCACTTAACACCTTATATGCACACATTTATTCAAGAATCATAAGTAAGTTCTTCAAATTTTTCATTATTTAACCGTGTATCTCTTAGTGTACAGTAGTAATAACCCTGAACGTCGGTTGACGTTACTTATTTTTGGACCAAATATTTACAGATATTTTACTCTCTTTCGGACTGTTTTATGTTCAAAATACAATTACCACCACCCCCCCCCCCCCCAAAATGTATTACAGTTAAACACAAACTTGCAAATAATTGTTGACTTATTTTTTGTACCATTGAGTATTTTCACAGCTTGTATCGGCTTTTCCCTGAGTTAAATCCATTCTGTTTGTACTTCTCTTTGCGCCGTGACGTCCGGCGACGTCGATGTTTTTAGTCAATTCTAAAGAGGACTATCTGTCTTTAGTTACTAATATCTGTTTGACAAAACAATATATCCTGTCATTATTTGGTACATAGAATACCATGACTATACTTAATTTGCGGTTTCAATGTTATTTGGTTTAAGCCCAATTCATAGAGATATTACGTTTAACATTATATGGTTTATTGTTGACATAACACAAATCTTGACCGTGCGCCGTGACCTTATTTTTGCAGGATTAGATTCTAAAGAATTCTGAGAAATAAAGGAATGTATTAATTTTTTTCTTGCAAATTGTTTTTTTTTAATTTTCTCCCTACTTACTGCATAATTAGCTTCAAATTGGATTGATCTGAGAGTAAAGTATGGCTCTTGCTTTTATAAATATATATGATATCTCTATCGAAACAAAAAATGAAAAAAAAATAAAATGAAATAAAAAATATCATCAGGCAGGTATCGCAGTTTAAACTGAAATAGCTAGTGCACGAATTAAACTGATGAATGTTGATCCACCTCAACATTTATCGCAGGATATAAAGCGCGAAATCACTTTGCCGTCATACTGTTAAAAATCTATTTTCAGTTGTTTACGTATCTCGACTCGATAAGAAAAATGGAAAGACTTGGTCTGACCAAAGATTGCGCAGTACTCAAAGGTATCTTCAAACCTCAAGGCACCGTAAATTACGAGTTAAATGCCAGCAATTGTTTGTCATAGCACAACGTGAGAAAACATCAGAAAAACAAATCTGAATGAATCTGTAGGTTAAGCTCTTCTTTTTCCCGCGCACACTGGTTCTAAAAGTTCGCTTCGCTCGCTTTTATTATTATACCCACCCCCTGCAATGTTCTAACCCCCCAAACTAATGTTTTGGAGTATATAGGAATCACCATGTCCGTCTGTCTGTCCGTCTGTCTGTGCAAACGTGTCCAGTCCATATTTTTCTTTTGGAGAAACATTGAAAGTTCTTACTTAATTTCCACAAAGATTGCTTGTAACCTACGGCTGTGTCATTATTTTGAACTAATGTTTTGGTTAGTTTAATGTCACTGGAAGGAACGGTGCAAAATTCGTATCAGGTCCATACATGTGTATCTTTAAATTGAGAATCATTGAATGAAAGTTTTTACTCCACACAAATGTTGTCAATGGACTCATGTTGTGTTAAGATTTTGAGAGAAGGTCATTTGGGCAAGTTCAAGGTCACTGAAAGTAAAAATGCAAAGTTGTACCCGGTTCATTTCTTTAAATACATTGGAAATATTGGAAATATTAGCAGTTTTTACATCACACAAAAAATTGCTTTTGACACAAGGGTGTGTCATGCTTTTGTCACACGATAATTCAGGCAAGTTCAAGGTCATTGGAAGAAAAAGTTTAAAATTTTTATCTGATTTATATCGTTTTATAGATAAATATTGGAAGTTCCGACTCAATATCAAGATTGCCTAAGGATTTGTCTTGAACCAAGGGTCAACTAGACAAGTTCAAGGTCATGGTTGAATAAAGCATTATCCCTGTCTATGCCATTCCTTGTACAGTCATCTCATGCATACCTTTAACAAATGTATGCCATGCCATGGTATGCGATTCAAATGATATGCATAAGATTTTAATGCATTGCTATGAGATTTATATGTTATGCTATGAGACATAAAAATGAAAACATTTATTATATGGTATGCGATGACATATATGGTATGCAGAGCTTAGAACAAAAATGCCTCACATACAGGAAAGTTCCAAACAATTCGAAATAAAATAGTAAAAATCCAAAGTTTACCACTTATCTGCAATGTAAACATTTAAGCATTTAATCATTATTTTTTGAAAGATATAGTCTCATAACTGCAGCGGTGTGTGCATACAAATTGAGTAACGCGCGCTGACATTGTCTGACATCCACTGTACATTGACTGTACCTCACTGTACATTTCATTGACTTCCACTGTATCCCACTGTACCCCACTGTACATTTCTACTGAACAGCACTGTATCCCACTGTACACCACTGTACAGTCCTACTGACTTCCACTGTACGCCACTGTACAGGGCACTGACCAGCACTGTACCCCACTGCACGCCACTGTACCGGGCACTGACCATCACTGTACCCCACTGTACGGCACTGTACTATTAATTTGAGAAAATATATATATGTATATTTTTTTTCTTCGATATTTATTTTTAGTATGCTGTATATAGCATTATCATTATGTATACAGATAACTTCACAGAAGAATGCAACAGTTCGTTAAATTTATTTATTTAATACGTTTTCTTTATTAATAAATGTCTATAATTGTTATTGAATGTTACGATCATAAAATTATGATAATTTCCCTAGCTATAAGGTGAAAGTATTGAATTTTACATGTTGAATCTGATTATTAAAAAAGTACATGTCATTATGTTCATTCTGCCAGTCATTCGAAATACCCCCCCCCCCCCCCCACACACACACACCAGCAAGGTTACATAATCATTTCTTATTGATGATATATGACAAGCCCTCGTATAAATGATCAGGTTTTTAATTCTCTGTGTCTCATAAGCTGTGTTTAAGCCACTAAAAACAGTCAATTAAACACAGAATCCATAAAATATAGACATGCTTGTTTTTTTTTTGTACACATGTCCAAATATCATGCCGGCCCGCTTGACTACACAGGTACATTTTGAAGATAGCGTGCGAGTTTCTACATTTGTAGCTCATTTGTTAATTGATTTCTTTTGATTAAAATATGTAAATATACATTGCAAATGTCGGGTTTTAATTTTACAAAATAACACCTACTGCAGAATACATTATAAATTTTAAACATAATCAGTGACATATTAAGCGGTAATTAACTGTATCATTAATTTCAGCAAGAAATAAAAGGAAGGATTTAAATCAAGGAAGGTTATTATATAAATAGTGCCTGTTTGGGAGGGTAACAGTTGAAATTGACACCCCGAGAAAACCATTGTCAACCGACGCGAAGCGGAGGTTGACAATGGTTTTCGAGGGGTGTCAATTTCAACTGTTATCCTCCCAAACAGGCACTATTTATTTTGTTATACTGAATGTCTTTTTAAAAATTTTTAAGAAAATTTTACTGCTTTTATATAGGAATAACGTGAATTCTACAGCGAACCGTACGCGCATAATTTTCGCGCATGTAACATTTTTTAATGTTACCCGTTGCCAAGTGCGTTGCTAACGCTGAGGGTAATAGTAAATATTATTAACTGCGTCTTAACCAATCAGATTTCAGTATTTAACATGAAAGTATAACAAAACATATTGTAATATGCGTAGCTGTACAGTTTTCTTAATATATGATTTACTTTTAAATGTTTAAGAAATAAGATATATAAAATGCCCTACGCCACACACTTTTTTTGTATAATGAGAGAGAGAGAGAGAGAGAGAGAGAGAGAGAGAGAGAGAGAGAGAGAGGGATCCATTTATCAGAAATCGATTAGAATAATAAGAAATTGATTGTCTATAAATCTGCTTCTTTTACATATCGATTATTTTTCTTTATGTCTTACGTTCAGTTTTGCCAACCAACTCCGTGGTTTTAGAAAAATATCTGCAAACTTTAAGTCGAAAAATGAAATGTAATTGTATGGAAAATATCACCCCCCCCCCCCCTTTTTTTCTTTCCGAATTCACTTGATACCCCTTGAAGTACTGTGTTGTGTCGAAACGATTCGTGTTAAGCAATCGGTTATAAAAATTAATGCATTTTTTTTAAATTTTGACCTCGATGTGTAGATATAATAAATCCCACTTTTGTGCAAACATTACATGAAACTAGTCCTACATGTAAGTAAATTATAATAATCTTTTAAGACAGATTTTAAATGATTATGATTCCAATGCACTCGGCAACGATAATGAATTTTTACGTTTACATCTATTTATTCCTACGCCCCAACACATATACACAGGAGGTCAGTTTTCACACATTGACACAGTCACCCGGCCGTGTGTATAGTCTGAGCCTTTCTGTTAGTTCCGGGTTTTTCGAAATTGTTCCCAGACAGACAAAAGATTTTTTTCTGTAGTCATAAGACATACACAAAGAAGGAGACAGTACACTGTCGATATAAAATATTACTTTTTAGCGTTGACTTTCAATCATTAAGATTTTTTAAGACAATCATTAAATAACGAACTTCAAATCTTTTGAATCCATGGACATTATTCCGAAACTAAAGATAAATACATACTTTAATTCTTTTAATGCCAAAATGTAGATTTAGCCGCTGTCAACATTACTACATGTTACCTGTATTACTTTATTTAAATACTAAAAATTTCGTACGTTAGCATGGAGAGAGAGAGAGAGAGAGAGAGAGAGAGAGAGAGAGAGAGAGAGAGAGAGAGAGATTTTTTTGAAGATTTGAAATGTTTGCTACGATACAATATACGGATTTCAGTAAATGAAGAAAAAAAAACAGAAGAAAAAACGAAAGATCGCTTTAAAGGCCGAACTTTTTTACCGGGTGGTAAATCTCAGGTGAGGGCGGGGCTTAATTTCTAGAGGTGTGAAAGCCTCCGGGGCTGGAAGTCTACCTGCGATCGTGAACGCTGCTAATCACTATACACAGGAAGCAAATATTACACAAGATATTAATAATTAGTCAGAATTCGTCATTGTTTGAATATCGTTTTGTTTTAATGACCATACGAAGCGATTTTATACGGAAATGTCGTCCGAGCACGTGTATAAAACACAATTAAAAAATTCATTAAACTAATTCTGCTTTAAAGATTTAACCCAGTTAATGGTGTTTAGCACTTGACATTGTTTAAGACGTTAATTCTAACAACTATAAGTATATAAAAGAAAACCATACGATCAGTAAAAATATTCTCTTAAATGTAAACAGCAGCCATTATACGATGACAACTAATGGAGTTCGTTTTCCATGGAGTGACGTTTTCGTGTAACAAGTTCCAATTGAGTATATAAGCAGTAAATACAGCTTTAATAGCTCATAAGTTTGTTTTAAAAAAGAAAATTTTGTATGCATGTTTTGGGCTGCATGCTCATTCATCGTCGTAAAATTTATTAGGTCATATACATTCAACATGATTTAAAAATGAATTGCCTATTTTCAATTACTGAATAATAAAACTATTTTTCTCATTTATCCGACCCTTACACAATTCACTTATTAAACCCCTGTCACACCGGAGCTGCGTTCTCACGGCGATCCCGCTGCGTCCTTAAATAATGTAAAACGCCAAGGTAATCGCAGTAGAGTCTCCTACAGCGCCGTAAGAACGCAACGGCATCTTCGTCCATCGCGGTGGGATCGCCTTGAACATTGAAGAACGCCATGCGACGGCGCGCACTTTGAACATGCACAAAGTACGCGCCGTGGCTCGGCGTTCTGGTAAACACGCCGTAGAAGCGTAGTGAGGTCGCCGTGACAGCGCCGTAAGATCTCCAACAGCTCAACGAGAGCTCCGTCGGCGCGCTCAAGGAACGCAGTGTAGACGCAGTGATAAGTCAATTGCGTTTCCACGGAGACCTCACGGAGTCCTTTGGAATCCCACTGCGTCTCTATCGCGCTCTCACTGTGCATCCACAGCGTTTGAACAAGTTGCTTTCCATTTGGCTGCGTTCACACAGCGACCCCAAAGAGCTGTTGCTGCGTTCATCGCGCTCTCGTGACGTTTCTTCTGCGTTTATACCGCGCTCCCACGGCGTTTCTACTGCGTTGTCATCAAGACCAAGAAAACTCGAAAAATGGCTGTTGTACAATAGCAAGCGATGTAATAATTATCAAACTGGATGTGTAAAAAGTAGAATTTGCATATATTTAAAGGCCTATCAATGGACGTAGATGGAATTCATGCCATTTGGTTCTGATGTTTTCAAATCTTTTCTATGTTTTCTAACAACTAATAACGGATTTTTTTTGTAGACCTGACTACTAAAAGTTTTATCCTAGTCCTTCACAAATTGTTAAGAAATAACTATGTTTCAATATTACAATGTACCTTTTCATTAAATCAAAACAATTTTTTAATCATTTGTTTACTAGTTGTAAATTCTTGTTTGTTTCCCATACAATTTTACAAATTAATATTAACCTACCAAGAAGTAGAGAACGTCTTGTGCACGCAGTCAGCGCGCAGAGCACGCCGTGGACGCGCGGTAAAATCTCCTAGCACGCCATGAGCGCGCGGCGGAGACTCAGCGAGAGCATAGTTAATCGCCAAGTAGAACTCCGTGGAAACGCAGTTACACGCCGCGGGAGCTCCGTAAGAACGCCTCGGTCGCCGTAAGGACGCCGTGACGACTCCACTTGTAAAATTTTCAAATAAAACGGTACATTTTTGTTAATTTTCCTTGCGATCCTACGGCGATTCCATGAATTTTACAACGCCATGAACACGCCGTGGGGACGCAGCTTGGTGTGACAGGGCCTTTACGGAGAGAGAAAATAAACATGTTTGCCTATTAATTAAGGTGTCGCTTATAATTGAAGAGATTCTCAAATTAAATTGTGATGTAGCAAACATATTGCAGGGGGGGGGGGGTTATGTATGCCTTCCTGACTTTGGAGGAGAAAAGTTACAACATGAGAGAGAGAGAGAGAGAGAGAGAGAGAGAGAGAGAGTGAGGAGGGAAGGATGGGTTTATTTTTTCTTATTAAAACCGCGCGTTACTACATGTATATCATGGCAACATTCTTAGCTGTGCAAGAGAAGATACATGTAGATGTATTACACGTGTTGATAATGAACAGTGTTCAAATTCAAAAGTATATCATTAAAAGTACCGTAATATGGTGAAATATTATTTGAACACTGTTCGTTATCACCATATTTTATTTTTAATTTAACACAATACTTATTTTGATATCAGCGACTGATAAGGGGGGGGGGGGGGGTTATGTTTTATAAATATTTAACATGTTTAATATCCGACTTGATTTAAATAATAAAAAAACGCATCTAAAATGATTAATATATAGAGTATTTCGTTTATTCATACATGTTATGTTTTAAAAAAAAATATATTTCAAATGGATTTATAATCTAAAGACCACAAATACCCTTATAAGGGAATTACATAATATCTTGAACAAGGTGTAAGACTGACAATTTACAAGGTTGAATATTGGGACATTCACACCTTTTGATCTACTGAAAGTATGTATACTATACACAGATACTGACTCGCTGATCTTCCTGTGAAGTAAAACTTCAAAGACATTTTTAAGTCCAGACCAGTTATCTTCTCTCTTTTGAAAAAAAGTCAGTATGTTGAGCAATATGGTGGAATTTTTTTTATCGTTAAAAAAGTTGTCCCTCCTACACATATATGTTACATTAAAGTTTTAAAATTAGATAATTTAAAACTATCTATAAATTGTAATTCATAGTTTTAAATTCTCTTAATTCTAAAACTTTAATGTAACATATATACGAATATTTATTTGACAATATTGATTAAATGAAATTTATTGTAAAAAAAAAAATCAACTAGATATTTAGTTACTAAAACATTGATTTTGAAATGTATAAAAATATTTGCCCCTTTTTATTGAATAAGTTGCTATATTTTGTATGATAATTGGATTCCGAGGTTTAGATAAATACATGCGTGGATCGGAGGATTGGGGGGGGGGGGGGGGTCAGAGGGTAATTTAATTTTTTTTAAACTTATATAGTACAACTATCAAAAATATGTCTAAGCTCCCCCAGAAAAAAAGTATCCCTGCCCTTTCCTTGGAAAGAATTCTGACCGCGCATGTAATTATATATAAACTTAAAAAAATAGAAGCCCATTTTCTCTCTTGTAAGCAATAGGAAAGAATCAAAACAAATCCAGATTTTGGTCTCAAATAAAGTAAATATTCAATTCATTGTTTAAACATAATAACTTATAAAAACATACTAGGTACAGTGGGTTACAGTGTTGTACAGTATTTGTCAGTACCCTGTACAGTGGTGTACAGTGGGGTACAATGCTGGTCAGTGCCACGTACAGTGGTATACAGTGAGGTACAGTGCTGGTCAGTGGGTAGGTACTGTGCTGTCCAGTGGAGTACAGTGGCTCTGTACAGTGGGGTACAGTGGGATATAGTGTGTTACAGTAGCTCTGTACAGTGGGTGTACAGTGGATTTACAGAAGGGCACAGTGGTTATACAGTAGATGTCAGACAATGTCAGTCAATTTTTGGGAATATCAGTGGATTTTGAATTCAGTAGTGATGCTTATATTTACATTTTCTTAACTTCTTGCCTTGTCTGCAAATGTGATTTATATGTCAAAATTTCTGTTTTATCCTAAGGGTGAGTTCAAATTAATGGAAGAGCCACTGTAACAGCCACAAGCGTGAACTTAAAAGTTTGATTCTCGTTTGTGACGTTGCATTTTACATCGTTCAACGTTTGTGATGTCATAATAAAACAAGTCATTCTAACCTTTGAGTACCCTGTGTGTGTTACGGTCTTATAACTGCAGTGTCTTTTCACACACTTTACATGCAAAAAATATTTTGAATGTAAATATTTGTTTTTAAAAACAAAATGATCAAAAAAAAAACCAAAAAAAAAAACAAAAACAAATTGAATTATGTTGTATGATATGCTAGGGTATCCTATGACAAATGGGATGATATGCTATGCTATGATGTATGTTGAAAAAGATATGCTTGAATTGTCTGTATTAAAACACTGATTAAAAGCTAAACTTTGACACAAAGATTGTTTGAGTTCTTTAAGTATGTCCTAATCAAACTTAGATCATTTCTGCAAGTTCAATGTCACTATCAGAAAAAAAGTTGCATCCATAAATTCTAATAGAGAAATACTTAATTACCTTATTTTCTTAGCGGGAGTTATTATTTGTGAGCTTGCTCACAGTACCTCTAATTTATGTAGGAAAACACAGAGTTAACAGTGGAAGGCTGTGCTGACTTTTACGTGGCGGAGATAGTTGAAGAATTCGGAGAGGCAATGCTAGCTATGAAATGCATTCAACAGTATAAAAATGGTATTGAACGGATAACTAGAGATAAGTCGGTCAAAATTAAAGAGGTCTGGACTATTTTTATTTTTTCAGCTTCCCAATTGAACTTCATATGGAAATTTCTTTAACCACTATTATCGCGGCCAGGCCGGGGTGGATGTCGTAAGTTTAAATTGTGAACGAGATGCTTGAACAATGATCAAACACGTAGATTATCTACAAAGCTTGCAAGGTAAAAAATTTCCGTTCTCCTTCCTTATTTATACATTTTGATATCAATAATAATAGCAGTAACCATAAATATTTTGCGGTGGATCATCTTTGTTAGTTTAACAGTTACCTACTTGCCAAGTTCACATGAATTGTCTCGTACATTGACCGACATTTTAGAGGAAAGAAAAGCCATGCATTTTTGTTTTTAGAAATGAAAAGCAAATCAAAGAGAAACAAAGTGATTCAAAGGGAAATAATTGCAAAAATCTTTAAAAAGGGTCTATTGAGGGTTTAAAAGTGCCTTACAGAAGAAATAAAAACGAGGTGACAATCTCCTCACTAACAGTACCTGACACAGGCCTAGGTTAGTATATCAATTTAGATGACGTCAATTCTTGTTGTGTTATTTTATCTTAAATATAATAAATTACCTGTTATTACAAGAATGCGTCTTTTTAAAATTATTAGGGTCTTCCGTCTTCAGCGGAAGACCCTTCTATTATTCTTCGGTTTCTTTTTCAATTCTATTATTATTAGGGTCTTCCGTCTTCAGCGGAAGACCCTTCTATTATTGTAATGTTTCTTTTTCACTTTTCTTATTATTATTAGGGTCTTCCGTCTTCAGCGGAAGACCCTTCTATTATTCTATTGTTTCTTTTTCACTTTTCTTATTAGGGTCTTCCGTCTTCAGCGGAAGACCCTTCTATTATTCTATTGTTTCTTTTTCACTTTTCTTATTGTTATTAGGGTCTTCCGTCTTCAGCGGAAGACCCTTCTATTATTCTATTGTTTCTTTTTCACTTTTCTTATTGTTATTATTATTATTATTCTTTTTTTTTCTTACCGATTTTGTGCAGACGATTTCTCGGAGATGGCTGGATCGATTTCGCTCAAATTTTCAATATAAACGTGTTTTTATCTAAAGCTGATACATTTTTTTTCATTTTTGAAAAAACACTTCCGGTCAAAAGTTATCGTCCGTTTACGATTTTAAAAAGTCAATTTTGTTGGTCGGGTTTCTCAAAATCGAGTAAAGATAAAATGCTGAAATTTTCAGAGATGATAGATCTAGCGTTTTTCTGGTGCACCTCGGTCAAGAGAATATCCACCGTTACTTCCGGTCGTCACCGGAAGGAAATTTGAAAAATTGAATTTTTCGACTTTTTTATTTTTAATATTTTTTTTTTGAAATTTTAACACCTTATAGTGACCCTTTTACTGATTAAGAATATGTAATTAGTTTTGAAATTGATCAAGGCATTCTCGAGAAATTAAGCGTCAAAGTTCTGAAGCGGAGTCCGAGTAGCTCAGTCGTTATAGTCGTGGACATGGCCAAGGCGACCCGGGTTCAAGCCTCGAGTGCCGCAAAATTTTTTTCTCTTTTTTTCGCTTAGATCTACGATTTTATCTTTGAATTGATAAGTTTAATCTTATCTATTCAAAATTTGGACGGAAGACCCACTCGTTGCTCGCAACGAGATCGAATCTAGTTAGGGTCTTCCGTCTTCAGCGGAAGACCCTTCTATTATTCTATTGTTTCTTTTTCACTTTTCTTATTGTTATTAAGGTCTTCCGTTTCCAACGGAAGACCTTATTGTTTTCGTTCGGTTTCTTTTTCCCTATTATTATTATTATTATTTTTCTTTTTTTTTCTTACAAATTTTGTGCACGCGATTTCTCAGAAACGACTCGACCGATTTTCATGAAACTTTTAGATATAATAGATAGTGATCGGAACCTTATAGGTTTTTTATTATATTGATAACGTCACTTCCGTTTTCGAGATATTGACGTTTTAGCGATTTTTAGAGGGGTGCCTTGTTCCTCTAACTTCTCCTAAACTATAAAAGATATCGAGTTCAAACTTTCAGGGATAGTAGACAAAAGAGTGTAGATTTGCAATTTTATTTTCATTTTGATCTAGATTGAAAGGCGCCGAAGCTCGCCTGGACCCGAAAATTTAGTTTTAATAAAATATCGTATTTTTTCTGGTTTTCTTTGTTTATCTCTTTTCTGAAAAATATTTTGTTAAAACATGTAATGTAAAAAAGGTTTATATTTACAGGACCTTTCATTTGATATCAAGAAAAAGGGGCTGGCCCCTCCAATTAAGGGATCAAATGGCTCTAAAGTCTATTATCTGTAGCCCTTTACTGAGAGATATTTTGTGAAAGGTTATAGAAGCAAATGTGTTTATCTCACAGTTATGTATCTAAGTAATGTAATGATTTTATCATGTGTCACGTGATTAAGGGTTTTTAGGGGCTAAAAGTCCAAAATTTCGATCACCCATATCTCTGAAAGGAAAAATATTTTTAAAGGCGGTACAGAAGAAAAGTTGTTCAAAATCATATTCTCAACAAAATGCAACCTTTAAAATTTCGTTAAACGGCCCCTATAAGGAGATTAGGGATCGGCCCCTAAAACCTTCATTCTCATATATCTCTAGAATGGTAACAAATTTCTAAAACTTGTCCAACAAAATTTGTTTAGAATTAAATAGCCTTTCATTTGAAATCAAGAAAAAGGGGCTGGCCCCTCCAATTAGGGGACCAAAGGGCTCTAAAGTCTTTAATCTGTAGCCCTTTACTGAGAGATATTATGTGAAAGGTTATAGAAGCAAATATGTTTATCTTACAGTTATGTATCCAAGTAATGTAATGATTTTATCATGTGTTATGTAATTAGGGGTTTTTAGGGGCCGAAAGTCTAAACTTTTGATCACCCATATCTCAGAAAGAAAAAATATTTTGTAGGTCAGCACCGGAAAAAAGTTGTTTAAAATGATGTTCTTAACGATATGCAACCTTCAAAATTTCGTTAAACAGCCCCTTTAAGGAGATAAGGGATCGGCCCCTAAAACCTTCTTTCTCATATATCTCTAGAACGGTAACGAATTTCTAAACACTTGTTGAACAAAATTTGTTTAGAATTAAATGGCCTTTCATTTGATATTACAAAAAAGGGGCTGGCCCCTTAAATTAGGGGATCAAAGGGCTCTGAAGTCTTTTATCTATAGCCCTTTAATAAGAGCCATTTTGTGAATGGTTATTAAAGCTAGATTAGGTATAATACGTTTATATATCCTAACAATATAATGATTTCCTCTAGTGTTACCCAATAAGGGTTTTTAGGGACCAGAGGTAAACAAGATTATTTTTTTTCATCTTAATTGGAAGAAATGCAAGTATTTAAAAGAGCAATGTAAGAGAACTAATAAAAAGCGATACAATAAAGCATTAGTACT
Source organism: Magallana hongkongensis (assembly GCA_015776775.1). Taxonomy (NCBI): domain Eukaryota; kingdom Metazoa; phylum Mollusca; class Bivalvia; order Ostreida; family Ostreidae; genus Magallana; species Magallana hongkongensis. The sequence continues at coordinate 15,807,406 of CM027470.1, forward strand.
TCACTCCTTTTTCCATATCATGTTTTGGTGTCAAAAATCAAAGTCGATGATGTCATATTTTCATCTAAAAATCAGACGGAAGACCTCCTCGTTGCTCGCAACGAGATCGTGTCTAGTTATTATTATTATTCTTTTTTTTTCTTACCGATTTTGTGCAGACGATTTCTCGGAGATGGCTGGATCGATTTCGCTCAAATTTTCAATATAAACGTGTTTTTATCTAAAGCTGATACATTTTTTTTCATTTTTGAAAAAACACTTCCGGTCAGAAGTTATCGTCCGTTTACGATTTTAAAAAGTCAATTTTGTTGGTCGTGTTTCTCAAAAACGAGTAAAGATATAGGGCTGAAATTTTCAGAGATGATAGATCTACCGTTTTTCTAGTGCACCTCGGTCAAGAGAATGTCCGCCGTTACTTCCGGTCGTCACCGGAAGGAAATTTGAAAATTTTAATTTTTCGACTTTTTTATTTTTTAATATTTTTCTTTGAAATTTTAACACCTTATAGTGACCCTTTTACTGATTAAGAATATGTAATTAGTTTTGAAATCGATCCAGGCATTCTCGAGAAATTAAGCGTCAAAGTTCTGAAGCGAGTCCGAGTAGCTCAGTCGTTATAGTCGTGGACATGGGCCAGGCGACCCGGGTTCAAGCCTCGAGTGCCGCAAAAAATTTTTCTCTTTTTTTCGCTTAGATCTATGATTTTATCTTTGAATTGATAAGTTTAATCTTATCTATTCAAAAATTGGACGGAAGACCCACTCGTTGCTCGCAACGAGATCGAATCTAGTTAGGGTCTTCCGTCTTCAGCGGAAGACCCTTCTATTATTCTATTGTTTCTTTTTCACTTTTCTTATTAGGGTCTTCCGTCTTCAGCGGAAGACCCTTCTATTATTCTATTGTTTCTTTTTCACTTTTCTTATTGTTATTAAGGTCTTCCGTTTCCGACGGAAGACCTTATTGTTTTCGTTCGGTTTCTTTTTCCCTATTATTATTAGGGTCTTCCGTCTTCAGCGGAAGACCCTTCTATTATTCTATTGTTTCTTTTTCACTTTTCTTATTGTTATTTTTATTATTATTCTTTTTTTTTCTTACCGATTTTGTGCAGACGATTTCTCGGAGATGGCTGGATCGATTTCTCTCAAATTTTCAATATAAACGTGTTTTTATCTAAAGCTGATACATTTTTTTTCATTTTTGAAAAAACACTTCCGGTCAAAAGTTATCGTCCGTTTACGATTTTAAAAAGTCAATTTTGTTGGTCGGGTTTCTCAAAAACGAGTAAAGATAGAGAACTGAAATTTTTAGAGATGATGGACCTACCGTTTTTCTGGTGCACCTCGGTATAGAGAATGTCCGCCGTCACTTCCGGTTGTCACCGGAAGGATATTTCAAAAATTGAATTTTTCGACTTTTTTATTATTTAATATTTTTCTTTGAAATTTTTACACCTTATAGTGACCCTTTTACTGATTAAGAAAATGTAATTAGTTTTAAAATCGATCAATGCATTCTCGAGAAATTAAGCGTCAAAGTTCTGAAGCGGAGTCCGAGTAGCTCAGTCGTTATAGTCGTGGACATGGCCCAGGCGACCCGGGTTCAAGCCTCGGGTGCCGCAAAATTTTTTTCTCTTTTTTTCGCTTGGATCTATGATTTTATCTTTGAATTGATAAGTTTAATCTAATCTATTCAAAAATTGGACGGAAGACCCACTCGTTGCTCGCAACGAGATCGAATCTAGTTATTATTATTTTTCTTTTTTTTTCTTACAAATTTTGTGCACGCGATTTCTCAGAAACGACTCGACCGATTTTCATGAAACTTTTAGATATAATAGATAGTGATCGGAACCTTATAGGTTTTTTATTATATTGATGACGTCACTTCCGTTTTCGAGATAATGACGTTTTAGCGATTTTTAGAGGGGTGGCTTGTTCCTCTAACTTCTCCGAAACTATAAAAGATATTGAGTTCAAACTTTCAGGGATAGTAGACAAAAGAGTGTAGATTTGCAATTTTATTTTCATTTTGATCTGGATTGAAAGGCGCCGAAGCTCGCCTGGACCCGAAAATTTAGTTTTAATAAAATGTCGTATTTTTTCTGGTTTTCTTTGTTTATCTCTTTTCTGAAAAATATTTTGTTAAGACATGTAATGTAAAAATGGTTTATATTTACAGGACCTTTCATTTGATATCAAGAAAAAGGGGCTGGCCCCTCCAATTAAGGGACCAAATGGCTCTAAAGTCTTTTATCTGTAGCCCTTTACTGAGAGATATTTTGTGAAAGGTTATAGAAACAAATGTGTTTATCTCACAGTTATGTATCTAAGTAATGTAATGATTTTATCATGTGTTACGTGATTAAGGGTTTTTAGGGGCCAAAAGTCCAAAATTTCGATCACCCATATCTCCGAAAGGAAAAATATTTTGAAAGGCGGTACAGAAGAAAAGTTGTTCAAAAACATGTTCTCAACAAAATGCAACCTTTAAAATTTCGTTAAACGGCCCCTATAAGGAGATTAGGGATCGGCCCCTAAAACCTTCATTCTCATATATCTCTAGAATGGTAACAAATTTCTAAAACTTGTTGAACAAAATTTGTTTAGAATTAAATAGCCTTTCATTTGAAATCAAGAAAAAGGGGCTGGCCCCTCCAATTAGGGGACCAAAGGGCTCTAAAGTCTTTAATCTGTAGCCCTTTACTGAGAGATATTATGTGAAAGGTTATAGAAACAAATGTGTTTATCTCACAGTTATGTATCCAAGTAATGTAATGATTTTATCATGTGTTATGTAATTAGGGGTTTTTAGGGGCCGAAAGTCTAAACTTTTGATCACCCATATCTCCGAAAGGAAAAATATTTTGTAGGTTAGCACCGGAAAAAAGTTGTTTAAAATGATGTTCTTAACGATATGCAACCTTCAAAATTTCGTTAAACAGCCCCTTTAAGGAGATAAGGGATCGGCCCCTAAAACCTTCTTTCTCATATATCTCTAGAACGGTAACGAATTTCTAAACACTTGTTGAACAAAATTTGTTTAGAATTAAATGGCCTTTCATTTGATATTACGAAAAAGGGGCTGGCCCCTTAAATTAGGGGATCAAAGGGCTCTAAAGTCTTTTATCTATAGCCCTTTAATAAGAGCCATTTTGTGAATGGTTATTAAAGCTAGATTATGTATAATACGTTTATATATCCCAACAATATAATGATTTCCTCTTGTGTTACCCAATAAGGGTTTTTAGGGGCCAGAGGTTAACAAGATTAATTTTTTTCATCTTAATTGGAAGAAATGCAAGTATTTAAAAGAGCAATGTATGAGAACTAATAAAAAGCGATACAATAAAGCATTAGTACTTCACTCCTTTTTCCATATCATGTTTTGTTGTCAAAAATCAAAGTCGATGATGTTATATTTCCATCTAAAAATCAGACGGAAGACCTCCTCGTTGCTCGCAACGAGATCGTGTCTAGTTATTATTAAGGTCTTCCGTTTCCAGCGGAAGACCTTATTGTTTTCGTACTGTTTCTTATTATTATTATTATTTTTTTTTTCCAAATTTTGTGCACGAGATTTCTCGAAATCTATTCAACCGATCTCAACCATTTTTTCACAGATTGTTGGACGTGATCTAAACTTCATACATTTTTCTTAAGTTTTTCGTAGTCACTTCCGGTACCGAATTGTCGGCCATTTTGTAATTTTTGACGACCCATTTTGTGCAGCTATAAACTCGGAAACCATAAGAGATATGAATATCAAATTTTCAGGATAGGTAGACGATAGTTTGAAGTTGTGCAGCATTAGTTGTTTAATGCCTGTTGCGCCATTTATTTGAGCTCGCCTGGGCACGAAAATTGGGCACGAATTTTCATTCAAACTTTTCACACGTTTTGATTTATATCTTTTTATCAGTTGATATTTTGTTTAGACATATATAACAAAAGTGGTAGAGAATCAAAAGTTCTTTCCAACAAAATCAATAAAAAGGGGCTGGCCCCTTTATTAAGGGGCCAAGGCACTCTTAAACTCTATTACCATTAACTTAAAAACGATAAAGATTTTGTAATGCATTATAGAAGCAAAGTTGTTGATCGTACCAATATCTATTAGAAAAAATTATTGCCACGCCCATTTATTACGTAATTTGGGATTTTTAGGGGCCAAAGTACTTAAACTTTGACGCAATGTAACTAGAGAAGTAGACATTTTTTGTTAGACATGATAGAAGAGAAAATGTTTAAATTTATGATTTAAATCGATTCCACTTATCAAAACACGAATTTCCGTCCCCATTAAGGATCTAGAGGGCTGGCCCCTAAAATATTCAAACATTTGTATCTCAGAAATGATCAACAATATTACATGGGTGTAAGAACAAAAAATATTTGTATTCTCAAGACCTTTTCAAACAAATCAAGAAAAAGGGGCTGGCCCCTTAAATTAGGGGCCAAGGCACTCGTTAACCCTATTACAAATAACTTAAAAACGATAAAGATTTTGTAATGCATTATAGAAGCAAAGTTGTTGATCGTACCATTATCTATTAGAAAAAATTATTGCCACGCCCATTTATTACGTAATTAGGGATTTTTAGGGGCCAGAGTACTTAAACTTTGACTCAATATAACTAGAGAAGTAGACATATTTTGTTAGACATCATAGAAGAGAAAATGTTTGAATTTATGATTTAAATCGATTCCACTTATCAAAGCACGAATTTCTGTCCCCATTAAGGATCTAGAGGGCTGGCCCCTAAAATATTCATACATTTGTATCTCAAAAATGATCAACAATTTTAGATGGGTGTAAGAACAAAAATTGTTAATATTCTTAAGACCTTTTCAAAGAAATCAAGAAAAAGGGGCTGGTCCCTTTTTTGTGGGGGGGGGGGCAAGAAACTCGTAAAGTCTATTACAAATTACATAAAAACGATTAAGATTTCGTAATGTATTATAAAAGCAAAGTTGTTAATTGTAGCAATATCTATCTGGAAAACTCATTGCCACACCCATTTATTACGTAATAATGGATTTGTATACATTATCTGAAAGTGGGAGGGGGGGGGATAATTCTAGAATTGTATCGATTATTCATGGTATGATTTAAAACAGAAATCGCAAGGAAGACCTACTCGTTACTCGTAACGAGATCGTATCTAGTTATTATTCTTTTTTTTTCTTACCGATTTTGTGCAGACGATTTCTCGGAGATGGCTGGATCGATTTCTCTCAAATTTTCAATATAAACGTGTTTTTATCTAAAGCTGATACATTTTTTTTCATTTTTGAAAAAACACTTCCGGTCAAAAGTTATCGTCCGTTTACGATTTTAAAAAGTCAATTTTGTTGGTCGGGTTTCTCAAAAACGAGTAAAGATAGAGAACTGAAATTTTTAGAGATGATGGACCTACCGTTTTTCTGGTGCACCTCGGTATAGAGAATGTCCGCCGTCACTTCCGGTCGTCACCGGAAGGATATTTCAAAAATTGAATTTTTCGACTTTTTTATTTTTTAATATTTTTCTTTGAAATTTTTACACCTTATAGTGACCCTTTTACTGATTAAGAATATGTAATTAGTTTTAAAATCGATCAATGCATTCTCGAGAAATTAAGCGTCAAAGTTCTGAAGCGGAGTCCGAGTAGCTCAGTCGTTATAGTCGTGGACATGGCCCAGGCGACCCGGGTTCAAGCCTCGGGTGCCGCAAAATTTTTTTCTCTTTTTTTCGCTTGGATCTATGATTTTATCTTTGAATTGATAAGTTTAATCTAATCTATTCAAAAATTGGACGGAAAACCCACTCGTTGCTCGCAACGAGATCGAATCTAGTTATTATTATTATTCTTTTTTTTTCTTACCGATTTTGTGCAGACGATTTCTCGGAGATGGCTGGATCGATTTCTCTGAAATTTTCAATATAAACGTGTTTTTATCTAAAGCTGATACATTTTTTTTCATTTTTGAAAAAACACTTCCGGTCAAAAGTTATCGTCCGTTTACGATTTTAAAAAGTCAATTTTGTTGGTCGGGTTTCTCAAAAACGAGTAAAGATAGAGAACTGAAATTTTTAGAGATGATGGACCTACCGTTTTTCTGGTGCACCTCGGTATAGAGAATGTCCGCCGTCACTTCCGGTCGTCACCGGAAGGATATTTCAAAAATTGAATTTTTCGACCTTTTTATTTTTTAATATTTTTCTTTGAAATTTTAACACCTTATAGTGACCATTTTACTGATTAAGAATATGTAATTAGTTTTAAAATCGATCAATGCATTCTCGAGAAATTAAGCGTCAAAGTTCTGAAGCGGAGTCCGAGTAGCTCAGTCGTTATAGTCGTGGACATGGCCCAGGCGACCCGGGTTCAAGCCTCGGGTGCCGCAAAATTTTTTTCTCTTTTTTTCGCTTGGATCTATGATTTTATCTTTGAATTGATAAGTTTAATCTAATCTATTCAAAAATTGGACGGAAGACCCACTCGTTGCTCGCAACGAGATCGAATCTAGTTATTATTATTATTCTTTTTTTTTCTTACCGATTTTGTGCAGACGATTTCTCGGAGATGGCTAAGTCGATTTCGCTCAAATTTTCAATAGAAACGTGTTTTTATCTAAAGCTGATACATTTTTTTTCATTTTTGAAAAAACACTTCCGGTCAGAAGTTATCGTCCGTTTACGATTTTAAAAAGTCAATTTTGTTGGTCGGGTTTCTCAAAAACGAGTAAAGATAGAGAACTGAAATTTTCAGAGATGATAGAACTACCGTTTTTCTGGTGCACCTAGGTATAGAAAATGTCCGCCGTCACTTCCGGTCGTCACCGGAAAGAAATTTCAAAAATTGAATTTTTCGACTTTTTTATTTTTTTAATATTTTTCTTTGAAATTATTACACCTTATAGTGACCCTTTTACTGATTAAGAATATGTAATTAGTTTTAAAATCGATCAAGGCATTCTCGAGAAATTAAGCGTCAAAGTTCTGAAGCGGAGTCTGAGTAGCTCAGTCGTTATAGTCGTGGACATGGCCCAGGCGACCCGGGTTCAAGCCTCGAGTGCCGCAAAATTTGTTTCTCTTTTTTTCGCTTAGATCTACGATTTTATCTTTGAATTGATAAGTTTAATCTTATTTATTCAAAAATCGGACGGAAGACCCACTCGTTGCTCGCAACGAGATCGAATCTAGTTAGGGTCTTCCGTCTTCAGCGGAAGACCCTTCTATTATTGTAATGTTTCTTTTTCACTTTTCTTATTAGGGTCTTCCGTCTTCAGCGGAAGACCCTTCTATTATTGTAATGTTTCTTTTTCACTTTTCTTATTATTATTAGGGTCTTCCGTCTTCAGCGGAAGACCCTTCTATTATTGTAATGTTTCTTTTTCACTTTTCTTATTAGGGTCTTCCGTCTTCAGCGGAAGACCCTTCTATTATTCTATTGTTTCTTTTTCACTTTTCTTATTAGGGTCTTCCGTCTTCAGCGGAAGACCCTTCTATTATTCTATTGTTTCTTTTTCACTTTTCTTATTGTTATTATTATAATTCTTTTTTTTCTTACCGATTTTGTGCAGACGATTTCTCGGAGATGGCTCAACGGATTTCATTCAAATTTTTAGGATTAACGTGTTTTTATCTGAAGTTTATTGTTTTTTATCCATTTCTAAAAATACACTTCCGGTCGGAAGTTATCGTCCGTTTACGATTTTAAAAAGTTAATTTTGTCTGCGACGTTTATCAAAACCGAGAAAAGATAGAGAGCTGAAATTTTCAGAGATGATAGATCTACCGTTTTTCTGGTGCAACACACTCACCAAAATGTCCCCCGTCACCTTCTGTCGTTGTTGGAAGAAAATTTCAAAAATTGATTTTTTCGACTTTTTTATTTTTTAATATTTTTTTTGAAATTTTTACACCTTATAGTGACCCTTTCACTGATTCAGAATATGTAATTTGTTTAAAAATCGATCAAGGCAGTCTCGAGAAATTATGCGTCAAAGTTCTGAAGCGAGAGTCCGAGTAGCTCAGTCGATAGAGTCGTGGACATGGCCCAAGCGACCCGGGTTCAAGCCTCGAGTGCCGCCAATTTTTTTTTTCTATTTTTCGCTTATATCTACGTTTTTATCTTTGAATTGATAAGTTTGATCTTATCTATTCAAAAATCGAACGGAAGACCCACTCGTTGCTCGCAACGAGATCGAATCTAGTTCTTATTATTATTCTTTTTTTTTCTTACCGATTTTGTGCAGACGATTTCTCGGAGATGGCTGGGTCGATTTCGCTCAAATTTTCAATATAAACGTGTTTTTATCTAAACCTGATATATAATTTTTTTTTTTTGAAAATACACTTCCGGTCGGAAGTTATCGTCCGTTTACGATTTTAAAAAGTCAATTTTGTCTGTCGGGTTTCTCAAAAACGAGCAAAGATATAGAGCTGAAATTTTCAGAGATGATAGATCTACCGTTTTTCTAATGTACCTCGGTCAAGAGAATGTCCGCCGTCACTTCCGGTCGTCATCAGAAGGAAATTTGAAAAATTGAATTTTTCGACTTTTTTATTTTTTAATATTTTTCTTTGAAATTTTTACACCTTATAGTGACCCTTTCACTGATTAAGAATATGTAATTAGTTTTAAAATCGATCAAGGCATTCTCGAGAAATTAAGCGTCAAAGTTCTGAAGCGGAGTCCGAGTAGCTCAGTCGTTATAGTCGTGGACATGGCCCAGGCGACCCGGGTTCAAGCCTCGAGTGCCGCAAATTTTTTTTCTCTTTTTTTCGCTTAGATCTACGATTTTATCTTTGAATTGATAAGTTTAATCTTATTTATTCAAAAATCGGACGGAAGACCCACTCGTTGCTCGCAACGAGATCGAATCTAGTTATTATTCTTTTTTTGTCTTACAAATTTTGTGCAGGCGATATCTCGGGGATGACTTGTTCGATTTCCTTCAAATTTTTAGGGCTGATGCCTAGTCATATGAATTTTATACCACCGAAATAATTTTTTAAAATTCACTTCCGGTCGGAAGTTATCGTCGTTTTACGATTTTTAAAAGTCAATTTTGTCGGCGATGTTTCTCAAAAACGAGTAAAGATAGAGAATTTAAATTTTCAGAGATGATAGATCTAGCAATATCCTAGTGTACCTCGGTCAAGAGAATGTTTGCCGTCACTTCCGGTCGTCACCGGAAGCAGATTAAAAAATGAAAATTTTCAACTTTTTGTTTTAATATATTTTTTCCAATTAGATGATAGTGACCCTTTTACTGATTAAGAATATGTAATTAGTTTTAAAATCGAACAAGGCATTCTCGAGAAATTAAGCGTCAAAGTCCTGAAGCGAGAGTCCGAGTAGCTCAGTCGATATAGTCGTGGACATAGCCCAGGTGACCCGGGTTCAAGCCCCGAGTGCCGCAAATTTTTTTTTACTATTTTTCGCTTAGATCTACGGTTTTATCTTTGAATTGATAAGTTTGATCTAATCTATTCAAAAATCGAACGGAAGACCCACTCGTTGCTCGCAACGAGATCGAATCTAGTTAGGGTTTTCCGTTTTTCAACGGAAAACCCTTCTGTTATTCTACTGTTTCTTATTATTATTAGGGTTTTCCGTTTTTCAACGGAAAACCCTTCTGTTATTCTACTGTTTCTTATTATTATTTTTTTTTTTTTCCCGCAAATTTTGTGCACGAGATTTCTCGAATATTTTTTGTCTGATTGCTATGAAACTTTCAGGGTATGTAGATGATATTAATATCTCTAGACGTTTTTTTCAAATTTTTAAAATTCACTTCCCGTTATGAGTTATTGCCCTTTAATTGAAAATTGGGGGGTCTTTTGTCCAGAGTTGATCTCGGGAACTACAGATGATAGATGCATGAAATTTGGCGAAATTGTCGGTAACATTTTATAGTTTTGCTGGCATGAAAATTTTGGTAATTTCTTTGTTAGTTTTTGAGCTATTTGTCGCCAAAGTTTAAGATTTTTTCGGGGCTGAAATTTTGTTGCTTTTTGTATTATAACCTTTAAACTAAAAATATTTTGTTAATACATATAGAACAAAAGTTGTTTAGAATAACGAGAGCTTTCATTTAAAATTAAGAAAAAAGGGCTGGCCCCTATAATTAGGGGTCAGCAGCTCATACACATATTTTTCTGATAGCAAAAATCGTTATCATTTTATGAAAAAAAATTAATTCAGTTATTGTTAATATATTAAATAATGTCACTTGGTATCAAATTAAACAAGTTCTGTGCTATATTTTTTTTCAAATTTCATAAAACAAATATGTGAGAATCGTACATGAACGAGTTAATATGTCTACATAGACACACAAGCAAACAAATGCCACATTAAGGCCCAGGCATTTACTGCATTACGTTGTGTTGCGTCTTAGATAAATTGTTGTGATTCAATTTCATTTTTTTCATCTATATCATTTATGAATTCAATGAACACACATTATTTAAACGTTCTATGTGCAACTATTTGTCGGGGCGCCCCTGTTTGTGACCCCCGCGCGCGCGCCGAATGTAAACAGTAACGAACGGCATTGTAGAAAAGAGAGAGCCGTAATGCAGAAGAGAAGTTGTGTATTCTTTCGGTGTACACATGCATTTTCAATTTGCTGTGAAACATATGAACATGCACAGGGAACAATACTACATATTTGTTTAAGGAGGATATTTTTCTCGTGTGAATCGTTTACGAGGAAATTCTGACAGCCACACTTCTGTCGACGATCAGCCGTTGATAAGCTACGAGTAATAAAGGAGAAAAGATGGACATTAAAGTGTGTGATTTATGTGGATGTTACTGAAGAAGGTGAGGCTTTTACTCCTTTTAAAGTTTCTTGTTAACTGGTTAAAATTTAGTATATAGTATAGATGTACATGTAAGTACGTGCACACTGTTAGATGTTTTTGTTATGGTGTGGGTGTTTGTTTACTAACGTGTAATTTTTACATGTTTCATGGATGTTTAGACTCGCTCGAGGTTCATGAGGGACTGGAAAGGGTAACTGAATTTATCTATTTAAAAAAATAACAGATTGTGAATTTTCAACTCAAAATTCAAAGCAGGGTCTAATTAGAAACATATCATATATTCTTGTGCAGAAGACTCCAAATGTAGTCATGAATACCCTGTAGACATAACTTCAAGTAAATAAAATTGTATACTTCAGACTTCAGAGTTAAAACATGACTTTAATATCTTTATGATGCCGATCATTGTATCATTAAAGAGGTTTAGCAGACCAACGGGTATCCGGTACATGTACTTGTACATGTAGGTTACAAGCATACTTGCCAACCTCCAACATGTGAAAATCTGGTCATGACCAGATGTGGAAAGTAAAAAATCTGGTCATAGCGCGTAACGACATTCACGATATATTTATCATGCATTTCATAGGTATATACAATAGAAATATGTGTTAAAACTTATGTGTAATACATGTACTTTATTGCAAAGAAGCATTTTAACTAACAGTTGCTGATTTTGAATTTCGTAAAGTGATCTGACACAGAAAATAGTAGGTTGTGTTCAGCTGAAAAAAAAAATGCAAAAAGAGTTTCTGCTACATTGACCTTGCTTTTGAACTCTGTAAATGATGTCATGAAAGTTGTAAGCGACTTGGAAGACTTGTGTATTAAAAAGCATTCTATACATGACTTAGCGTTTTTGAATGTTTAGTCAGATCATTTTGAGCACAAAATCCAATATTCAAATGTGCGTTACATAGAACGCAAAAGCCTCGTTTTGTACTCGATTACTTTGTTTTACCTATGGAAATTCATTTTCCCAGATATGTTGATAGGTAGCGACAAAAATATCGTTTTCTTTTTGTTGGTTTTGATTCCGTTGGCCCCGATGAAGACCTTTTCTTATTGGAAGCCATCAAACTTAATGATTTAAACCTTCGCTTAGTCAAAACAACTCACGATAATAATTACACTTATTAAATAATGTGTCTATTAAAGCCATCGGCATTGTTTACGCGTTATGTAAATCCAAGCTTAGCTTGGGTTGATAACTGGAAGTCAAACGCGCACCGTAATTTACGAACCAAATCCGGAAATCGGGAGATTTTCGGATTGTTCGACAAAAATCGGGTGAAAAGCATGACCCGCCGGGTCATAAAAAATAATCGGGTGAAGGGTTGAAAAATCGAGTGTGACCCGACGAAATCGGGTCAGTTGGCAAGTATGGTTACAAGTTAGAACTATGCCTACCATTCTACCAGTTCACATAATTTTTCTTGTTTAGCAGTTATGATGTGTACTTAAATTGTCCTTGTTAATGTTTTAAATGTAATTTTTTATTCTCTTTTTTTAATCTGACTACTGGCAGTACTGACGTGCGAGCAGTTCTCGCCGAGGACCATTTCTCGCTGGTGCACTGTTACATCATATTTTCGTATATAATTTTATGTGTTGATAAAATGACGTAACAATGCAGTGGTGAGAAATGGTACTCGGCGAGAACTGATCGCACGCCAATATTGATTAATTACAGACAAAAACTGAAGGTTGCGAGTGTTATTTTTTATTGAACAACATTGTTTAAAATAATTCTTTATATATGTGACGATCAGACCGGTTTGAATACCAGTGCCAGATAGCTCAGTTGGTAGAGCACCTGACTAGAGATTCAGGGGGCCCAAGTTCAAATCCCGGTTTGGTCCTTCATTATTTCTCCCATCCTGTTACAATATTGGTGTTGTGACCAACCCCTGGAACTAACAGGTTAACTCGATCCTGCCAGGGATGATCTTCGAGGGTGAAGATCATTTAAGGGGGAGGAATGTGACGGTCAGACTGGTTTGAATACCGGTGCCAGATACCGGTACATGTAGCTCAGTTGGTAGAGCACTTGACTAGAGATTCAGAGGGCCAGGTTCGAATCCCACTTTGTTCCGTCGTTATTTCTCCCATCTTTTACATATACATGTATATCAGATATATGACAGATGATTAAGAGTCATCACATGTTTTGCAAGATGCAATAAGTGTTAAAAACCTTTACTTTACAACAGAATACATTTAAGTGAATATTTATGTTCCTTGTTATTACATGTATTTGGTGTGGTTTTCTTGACAGTGTCGCATAAACAATTTACCCGCTCCTAAAACACAAACTTTCTTTTTGTGGATTCAGCTTACCGCTGATTGGCCGCTGTTGCAGCAGACAAATAAGATATGCACGCACAAAACACAATGAACTTATCAGAGAATGAGTTGAGTTTATTTAAACTGTTGGAATTTGGGTATTTTTTTTTTAAATGTATACTTGTGACAAAACATATATGTGGTACATACAACTGTAGCTTTATGAAGAAAATTTTGGTTAGACCATATATACCTATCATGCAAGTAAATGATATTTACAAAAAACTTGCAATTTATGGCGCACGAAATATACGCTAGTTTTATAAAGATTGACATACATGTAATGTACCACATTCTTTGAAAAATAATCTATTAAAAATTCTTCATTAAGTTTACTCATACATGTTTTATGCTTATTACACGTAGTATTGTTTTTAAAACATGTAATTTATAAGAAAATAAACAAAAACCCTCCCTAAATTTATTTGCAAAAAAAAAACACACAGTAGAATTGATAAAAAATGGTATACCAGAAGCTAATACCAGTACATGTACTTTGACGCTGTTCGGTGGGTAATATTCGTTTGTAATTTACGAATTGAAATATTGACTGTTGCACTACAAGTACGGTAATAAACTCTCTCTCTCTCTCAAACTCTCTCTCTTTCTCAATTTGATAAGTGTTTATACCGTACCTATGAAAATTTTTTAATATTATATTATGACTTGATATGCAGATTTTTAGACGGTGGCTATTTATAGCCACTGTCTATTGCTACGGTCCTGACCGGAAGGGTATTTCTCACGGGGACCCTAGCGGATAACGAACGATAACTCTGTTAGGTACATGTATGCAGTGTTTTATCTACGTGTCGATTTCAGTATGAGAACTTATTTTAATCTTATCAGATATTTTAAGCATTATAGCTGCTAATTATTTTGTACATACATTTAAATAATGTATGAAATTGTATTTTATTTTAAATGAGCCGTTACCCTATCTGCTTACGCGGTATTAATAATATAAGGCTCAAACTGCCAGTTTTGACGTTTAACTCTGTATCAGGACTGCATATAAACTATATCACTGCGATAATTGGTCAAGAGATCTCACAATAATTGCTTCTTGTTTTTTATGATATAAATAATTGTCAGAAACACACTATTTAAACTGGTTTGCCATTTCATATTTCAGCAATTATGCTTCATCGATAAATTCAGCCATTTTCAACGCATTAGTTTTCGTTGAGCAGTATATTTTTTGTTGCTGTAGCTTATTCCAAAGAATTCACAACAGATACTGACAATGAATATTACATAAATTACGTTTTATTGAACTTCAACCGATCAATGGCACAGTTTCTTCTACAAGTGTGCATGTGTTTTCAAACACACAAAAACTTTAAATTTACGATACAAATGTGTTAAATTTTCGACTGACCTGTGATTTACAATGTACCTTATTTTGTACCTCACTCAGTCTGTAGAAACATAAATTTTATTACAGGCCCCTCAATATTCATCAGACAATATTTACTGCAGATGTTGACGCTTTACTTGCTGCTGACTTTCTCTCAAACATGCTAATCGGCGTCGGATTGTAAAATTCACGTGCAAATCGAGTCGCCATTTTAAATGTTAATAAACTACATTTTACGATGTTTCAAAGATTTTTAGTTCAGATTTTTTTTTACATATGCTGTAAAACGTCTTATGGATTTCACGGCGTGTCAGCTCGTGTATCTCTAATTTGCAGCAAACGCTAGCTTTTTGTGAGAAAAAACATGCGATATTCCATATACATTTATGGTACATAATGAACGGTAATGTAAGAGAGCATCTTTTCTTTGGTTTGGGGGCATTTTTTCACTAACAGATAACATTATTTACATATGTACGTAAACATCGCCCCGTTTGTTCTCAAATGATTCTTAATTAGCGAGTACAACTCTATTATGAACTTTCTTCGACATTTGTTTCCAAGTGTTAGCATCATTTTGTCAACATGCATTTACAAATAGGCGGGCCTATATAAATGCGCCAGTTTGTTGCGACTCGCAATTGAAATACACACCGGTTAGAAAGTGTCATCACTTAACACAATGCTACATCGGCCGTAGCGTATACATTCATGCTATATTTGCGATAAATAATGAAACATGAAGGCAAAAAAATGTGCTTCATAGATGAATGTAGAATTCTGCTGAGCTACAGAAATAAAGCTTTCCGAAAATATTGCCGGGATTTGCGAACCCTAGATCTATTGTTTAGTACATGCAAAGAATAAAATCAAAGAAGATGGGCGAATAAGGCGTGTAAAATGACCATATCAGGACTGATTAGATAGATCAGATTAACTTCAATTCATTTTCTTTCATAGAGTGGGTCTGAGCTCAATATTTTTTTTTTTACAGTCTAAATGTGGTTTAATGGAATTTAATAAACCGATTGGACTCAACAAAAATGTGGAGAGATGACCCACTACAGTTCAAAAATGTCATTTTGTAGCTCAACAATTGAAAGTTTAAGAAATATAATACAAGTCCGAAAATTCGTGGTCATTGTCTCATATAGCATTTAAACAACGCACTTTGTTGTGAATGAAATGGCTCAGTGGTTAGAGCACCAGCCATTAGGAAACTTTATAGAACTTGGGTTCGATACCACCAAAACTTAAAAATTTATTATTTTTTTCTTATCTTTTTGAAATATTTCAAACTGAATATAGTTAGAAATTACCATTTTGTAAACTTGTATAATAACATATCAAATATATTTAATTGAAAAAATGCTAAATTTGAAATTGTATTTTACAACTAAACCAAAAGGGCAGTTGCGCCATCTTACCCCCCCCCCCCCCCCCCATCTTCTTTATATACACAGCTATACGGTCAGAAAAACGTGCGTTCAGCTTGAATTTTGTTTGTTTGGTGTTTTTAAAAACTTATTTTGTATAATTAATCAATATTTGTTGTAAGTTTACTAGAAAAGTTTAATGTAGCAAGTAATTTATGCGTGTTAAAGTGTACTGAGAAGCGATAAAATATACATGTGACTTTCCCGAATTCATTCAAATGGTTTGAATAAATCTATAGCTAAATACAATAGAACAAATGTTTAAAACGTTGATTAATGAAACTGCCGCGACCGAATGCTGTATGATATTTTTTTAAATTTTCATTCACTTTCGTTGTGAGCTAATGGAAATAATCCCCTAAAGTCGAAGATACAATATTGATTTACTCTTCTGTTTCATGATGACGTGCACTCCAAAAGCAATACCAGTTTTATCAGACAGGTTCTTGTAAACCCATTCCATTTTCTTTACACCTTAATGTATTAACTGACTATGAGGGGAAAAAAAGCAAATGTGATGATCCACAAGACTGCAACTTTTTCCCCGTGAAGAAAATGAGGGAAAATGCTGTCGAGAGGGACAATTAACATACTATATGTATGCCCAAATAGTTAGTAAAAATAAGTATTTTATCATACCAAAGCTTTATTTGTTCTCGTTACTTTGAGAAATCCACAATATATTTAAAGCACAATAGTCCAATCCACACTTTTCAAAAGTTGTTCCCATTTGCGGGGTCAACCCAAAGGTCAAAAAGGAAAAAACCAAAATTCCCCTTCTTCAAACAATCAAATATTTGGGCGTACTGTGATGAAATCGCTTTGGATTTGATTTATTCATTCAATATGTGGTGGCAACCATTCAAACGGGGTTTTAATGTCAACTGATATATATACAAACATATTGATACAAAATATAGATACAAACTTCTATACGACAAAGACTACTGTGATAAATCTTTGGGTCTTTCCCAAAAGATGACGACCAAGAGACACAGCATTTGTAAAGTGTAGAGTGAGATCACAGCTACGATTTCCACAGAGTTATCCATGTAGGAAACTCACGACTAGTTGTGCGAGTAAGCGTTAAGTATTAGTACATGAATGCGATACTGGCTGCGGTTTTCTACAAAAATAATTATCATACATCACTCATTGTTACATGTAATATGCCACTTTCAAACGACGCCACCGTCTAACAGTACTTTCAGTACTTTGATTGATCTTGTACTGCCTAAATGTTATGTCATGTATTGGGATATGTCATACTTATTACACTGCATGGTCAGTGTATTTTTTCCAGAAATACTATGCATATATTAATGTAAACACAGCTATTACTAGTACATGTATGTAAACACAGCTAATTATTTTTTTTATTTATTTCAGCTCAAAACAGACTCTTGTTACCACATGGCTTTTACCGGTACCTGTTGATTCTTGTGGGTCAGCTCCTGAGATTAACCTGTCACCTCTATCCACATGCATATTCCTTGTGTTCTACAGACCATTTACCGGTAATTCAAATTAAATCCGATAATGCATGAACAATAATGGAACTTGAAGAAAGCATCATGCCATGTTGTGGTTTGTGTTTGATAAGAAATTATGAAAACAAAATTAAGGCTGTTTAAAGAAATTCATAATTGCTGTGAAAATTTGTTTTTCAATAAAAGTATACAATTATGTTTCCTTTATTTTTTATTTCATAAAGATATTTAGATGTGTTTACATAATTGAACCCCCCCCCCCCCCCCCCCCCCCCTATTTAATTGTCTGCATTAAGATTACATGTAGGATATGTAAATGTACATTTGACTT
This sequence comes from Magallana hongkongensis, assembly GCA_015776775.1. Classification (NCBI taxonomy): domain Eukaryota; kingdom Metazoa; phylum Mollusca; class Bivalvia; order Ostreida; family Ostreidae; genus Magallana; species Magallana hongkongensis. Next base: position 15,825,190 of record CM027470.1, read on the forward strand.
TGAAATAACATCTGCTATGATAATTACTTTTGAAATGAACAAGAAACAACCTATTTCTACCTTTCTAAGGTATATATGCATAAAAAAGTAGAAAAACATGTCAAATTTGAACATTGTTCATTGAAATCAACTCTGTCTCCAGCTACCTGGGTGTGTTTGAATTTAATTCTAATTTAAGGCAGATGTCTAACTTGTAGGTTGTAACTTACTGTTTTAGCATGGTTAGAAGAAGACTAGAAATCAGAATAGATTAGATATTCACTAAATATGATTGTTAGCTTACTTTTTTCATGAAAACAAGAAATCACAAGCAGGACAGCTGTCTATTTGTTAATTAAAATGGTACAAATCATACAATAAACAAATAAAGATCAAATTTTAGAATCATTGATGATTGTTTTCAAATATGTGTGAGAAATGACTCAAGGAAATTGCCACACGTTTCATAAAATTAGGTAAAACATTTCAAACCATGACTTTTTATGAAAATCAAAAGATTGGGGGGTGGGGGGTATACATGTAAGGGTATTTCTAAGTGATGTGAAGCTTTTATCATGATTATATCATGTAGGCATATGTTGTATTGAATAAGGTTTCTTTTTAAAGGTGGTTGAACAAAAGTTGACCTCTAAAAGGTCAGGTAAAGATGTTTTACTATGGAGAACCCTGTAAATCTGTGTTTACTAAAGGAAATTGGAAATGGTGGGTTCACTTAAATGGCCATATTTTTATTAAACCTCAATGGAATTGGCAATATGTGGTATTCTTTTTCTCAGAATTGCATTAGCTTTCTTATTCTAAGACAAACCGTCTTTTCATAAAAATGTTAGTGTACTAAGTTAAAGATACAAGGAACAGTTTCGGATAAAGTACCGTCAATATTTTTGTAAAATTGAGAGTGACTGTACTTGAAGGTTTATCATTGTTGCGTAGATTCATGAAATGAATTTTAATGATTATCAATAGTTAGAGGGATGTCTCTTGTTGGAATTGGTAAGCAATATTTATAAGGCCCCTAATTTTAAGTACATGAGAAGCAGAAATAAATTGTGAAACTTGCGGCTATGACAGATATGTTGACTTTACAGTGAAATTGAAGGTTACAAAGGGGAGGTTATATAACATGAAATGTAGGTGGATGGGATATTATATGCCTATTTAGTATTTACTGGGTATGAGGACAATAGCAAGTTTATTGTCCCCCAAGACAGCAACTATTTAATGAGGCAAAGCCAAGGGAAATAGTTGCTGTGGAATGGGACAATAAACTTGCTATTGTCCGAATAGTCAGTTAATTGGTATTTCATTATACAGAAAACTTTATTTGTCAGGGATGCAGAATTTCTTGATGATAAACAAATTAGAGTTAAATCAAACTTTGTATTTAATGCGGCGATCTTATTAGGTCAGAGGTATTCCGAGTTTAAGGTGATATGGGACACTTCCATGTTGTGACGTATTGTTTATCGAAATAAACAATAAAATAAAGTGTAATTATATAAGTACATGTAGTTTCTTTTCAAAAATGGTCACCTAACTCCTTAGCACAGTGGGTTAGAGGGTTTACAAGGAACCTGTAAGTCATGAGTTCGAATCCCGCTGGGGTTTTTACAATTTTTACCTTTTCAAATATTTTTAAAAGCTATTTTTTTGTTAAATATTGTAAAATTTGAAAATTCTAAATCGGTGAAAAGTTTTCATTTATATAGTACTTTAATCCACATTAAAATCGACAGATGTCCCATACCACCTTAAAAAGGAGGGAAATCAAATTCTGCTGATGAATGGTTTTGATGACTATTCACCATGGGCAGATAGCATGGATACTATTTTAAATTAGATTAAAAGGCATGTTTATGCGGGCGCCTTCTAGTGATCAATTTGTCCATCTGTCCATCCGAGATGGCTTGACAGGAGCATAGCTTCTCTCCCCTTGGCCCAATCTGGCTCATACCTCATCCACAGGGTTCCTTTGGTTGAAGGATGTGCAGTGACCTTGAACCATGTTTTTAGGTATAAGGTTAAGGTCATAGCAGAATTATATATATAAAATCCTTGTCTGGGGCATATCTTTTTTCCCTTTGGTCCAATCTGGCTAATACTCACAGAGTGTCTCTATGGTTAAACGATGTGCAATGACCTTGCATGAAATTTCTAGGTAACAGGTGAAGATCATATCGGATCATGCAAAAATCCTTTTTTGAGAGCATATATAATTTCTACTAACCCCTATTTGGCTCAGACTTCACATAAGCAGAGCTTTTGAGTAAAGGGTGAAAGGGTGTCTAGTGACCTTGAACCTATTTTCAGTGAAAAGAAACTGTGAAGGTCATACCAGAATTATATTTTTAAAAATCCTTGTCCGGAGTATATCTTCTCTCCCTTTGCTCCATTCAGCCTCATACTTCACCCACATGATGCCTTTGTTCAAAATATATGCAATGACCTCGAATGATATTTGTAGATGAAGAGTCAAGGTCATATCAGATCACACAAAAATCCATATTTTAAGAGCATAGATATACTCTCCTTTTAGCCCCTATTTGGCTAATATTTTACCTTTACAGAGTTTATTGGTTAATGGCGTGCAGTGACCTTGAACCAAGTCTGTCAATGTGAAGGTCATAGCAGATCTTTTTAAAATTAGTTTTAAATAGTAGATTATTTTCCAAATATGCTTAATCTTGGTCAGATTGAACATAAATGCATGTATGTTAGGGGGAATGAAATTGAATTAAAAGTTCTATGCCAGCTGGAAAAATTTCAAGTTATAGGTCAAGGTCAAAGCAGAATTCTCTGAAATAACATAAGCGGGGCCCATTGAAATGTTCACCATTTCAATGTTGTCTGGTTCAGAGTAATTTTACATAGAAAATATTCACAGAAGTACAGTAAAGTAAACTTTACATCGATAAGTTTCTGACAATTAATGACGCAACGAGCACACAGTACGAAAGGTCAACCTTTTGAAAAGCAGTGAAGAGGAAGAGTTGCTCAGAATTATGTTTTAAACAAAATTGATTTTTTACATAAATTTTAATTTTGCATTCTGGGTTAAGAAAAAAGATGTTAGTTCAAGGTAAAGTAAACTTGTACCTAAAATAAAGTCAAATTTGTTAAGTCGTACTTAAACACATTGTGTTTTTTTGTTAAGTCGTTTTTGAAATGGTTAAGGGTTTTTGGTTAAGTCGTACTTAAAAACATTCGGATCATGTTAAGTTGTACCAAGAATCATTCGATTTTTTTTATCTTTTTGTACTTAGGTTTCTTTGTTACTAGATTAAGAACTCTGCTTCTTAGACGTACTTCTAGCGTTGCTTTCGACATTAGCGGAAAACCCACTCGTTGCTTTGCAACGAGCTTTGCTCTAGTTTTTTTTTTTTCCCGCAAATTTTGTGCACGAGATTTCTCGAACATTTTTTGTATGATTGCTATGAAACTTTCAGGGTATGTAGATGATATTAATATCTCTAGACGTTTTTTTCAAATTTTTAAAATTCACTTCCGGTTATGAGTTATTGCCCTTTAATTGAAAATTGGGGGGTCTTTTGTCCAGAGTTGATCTCGGGAACTACAGATGATAGATGCATGAAATTTGGCGAAATTGTCGGTAACATTTTATAGTTTTGCTGGCATGAAAATTTTGGTAATTTCTTTGTTAGTTTTTGAGCTATTTGTCGCCAAAGTTTAAGATTTTTTCGGGGCTGAAATTTTGTTGCTTTTTGTATTATAACCTTTAAACTAAAAATATTTTGTTAATACATATAGAACAAAAGTTGTTTAGAATAACGAGAGCTTTCATTTAAAATTAAGAAAAAAGGGCTGGCCCCTATAATTAGGGGTCAGCAGCTCATACACGTATTTTTCTGATAGCAAAAATCGTTATCATTTTATGAAAAAAAATTAATTCAGTTATTGTTAATATATTAAATAATGTCATTTGGTATCAAATTTAAAAAGTTCTGTGCCCTATTTTTTTCAAATTTCATAAAACAAATATGTGTGAATCGTAACGTTACATGAACGAGTTAATTTGTCTACATAGACACACAAGCGAACAAATGCCACTTTAAGGCCCAGGCATATACTGCATTACGTTGTGTTGCGTCTTAGATAAATAGTTGGGATTCAATTTCATTTTTTTCATCTATATCATTTATGAATTCAATGAACACACATAATTTTAACGTTCTATGTGCAACTATTTGTCGGGGCGCCCCTGTTTGTAACCCCCGCGCGCGCGCCGAATGTAAACAGTAACGAACGGCATTGTAGAAAAGAGAGAGCCGTAATGCAGAAGAGAAGTTGTGTATTCTTTCGACGTACAAATGCATTTTCAATTTACTGTGAAACATATGAACATGCACAGGGAACAATACTACATATTTGTTTAAGGAGGATATTTTTCTCGTGTGAATCGTTTACGAGGAAATTCTGACAGCCACACTTCTGTCGACGATCAGCCGTTTATAAGCTACGAGTAATAAAGGGGAAAAGATGGACATTAAAGTGTGTGATTTATGTGGATGTTACTGAAGAAGGTGAGGCTTTTACTCCTTTTAAAGTTTAAAAAAGTTAAAGTTAAAATTTAGTATATAGTATAGATGTACATGTAAGTACGTGCACACTGTTTGTTTTTGTTATGGTGTGGGTGTTTGTTTACTAGGCTAACGTGTAATTTTTACATGTTTCATGGATGTTTAGACTCGCTCGAGGTTCATGGGGGACTGGAAAGGGTAACTGAATTTATCTATTTAAAAAAATAACAGATTGTGAATTTTCAACTCAAAATTCAAAGCAGGGTCTAATTAGAAACATATCATATATTCTTGTGCAGAAGACTCCAAACGTAGTCATGAATATCCTGTAGACATAACTTCAAGTAAATAAAATTGTATACTTCAGACTTCAGAGTTAAAACATGACTTTAATATCTTTATGATGCCAATCATTGTATCATTAGAAAGGTTTAGCAGACCAACGGGTACCCGGTACATGTACTTGTACATGTAGGTTACAAGTTAGAACTATGCGTACTATTCTACCAGTTCACATAATTTTTCTTGTTTAGCAGTTATGATGTGTACTTAAATTGTCCTTGTTAATGTTTTAAATGTAATTTTTTATTCTCTTTTTTTAATATGACTACTGGCAGTACTGGCCTGCGAGCAGTTCTCGTCGAGGACCATTTCTCGCTGGTGCACTGTAACATCATATTTTCGTATATAATTTTATGTGTTGATAAAATGACGTAACAATGCACTGGTGAGAAATGGTACTCGGCGAGAACTGATCGCACGCCAATATTGAATAATTACAGACAAAAACTGAAGGTTGCGCGTGTTATTTTTTATTGAACAACATTGTTTAAAATAATTCTTTATATATGTGATGATCAGACCGATTTGAATACCAGTGCCAGATAGCTCAGTTGGTAGAGCACCTGACTAGAGATTCAGGGGGCCCAGGTTCAAATCCCGGTTTGGTCCTTCATTATTTCTCCCATCCTGTTACAATATTGGTGTTGTGACCAACCCCTGGAACTAACAGGTTAACTCCTGCCAGGGGTGATCTTCGAGGGTGAAGATCATTTAAGGGGGAAGGAATGTGACGGTCAGACTGGTTTGAATACCGGTGCCAGATACATGTAGCTCAGTTGGTAGAGCACTTGACTAGAGATTCAGAGGGCCAGGTTCGAATCCCAGTTTGTTCCGTCATTATTTCTCCCATCTTTTACATATACATGTATATCAGATATATATGACAGATGATTAAGGGTCATCACATGTTTTGCAAGATGCAATAAGTGTTAAAAACCTTTACAACACAATACATATAAGTGAATATTTATGTTTCCTGTTATTATTTGGTGTGGTTTTCTTGACAGTGTCGCATAAACAATTTACCCGCTCCTAAAACACAAACTTTCTTTTTGTGGATTCAGCTTGCCGCTGATTGGCTGCTGTTGCAGCAGACAAATAAGATATGCACGCACAAAACACAATGAACTTATCAGAGAATGAGTTGAGTTTATTTCAACTGTTGGAATTTGGGGTTGTTTTTTTTTAAATGTATACTTGTGACAAAAACATATATGTGGTACATACAGCTGTAGCTTTGTGAAGAAAATTTTGGTTAGACCATATATACCTATCATGCAAGTAAATGATATTTACAAAAAACTTGCAATTTATGGCGCACGAAATATACGCTAGTTTTATAAAGATTGACATACATGTAATGTACCACATTCTGTGAAAAATAATCTATTGAAAATTCTTCATTAAGTTTACTCATACATGTTTTATGCTTATTACACATAGTATTGTTTTTAAAACATGTAATTTATAAGAAAATAAGCAAAAACCCTTGCTAAATTTATTTGCAAAAAAAAAAACACAGTAGAATTGATAAAAAATGGTATACCAGAAGCTAATACCAGTACATGTACTTTGACGCTGTTCGGTGGGTAATATTCGTTTGTAATTTACGAATTGAAATATTGACTGTTGCACTACAAGTACGGTAATAAATACTCTCTCTCTCTCAAACTCTCTCTTTCTCAATTTGATAAGTGTTTATACCTATGAAAATTTTTTAATATTATATTATGACTTGATATGCAAATTTTTGATCTTGTACTGCCTAAATGTTATGTCATGTATTGGGATATGTCATACCTATTACACTGCATGGTCAGTGTATTTTTTCCATAAATACTATGCATATGTTAATGTAAACACAGCTATTACTAGTACATGTATGTAAACACAGCTAAATATTTTTTTTTTTTATTTCAGCTCAAAACAGACTCTTGTTACCACATGGCTTTTACCGGTACCTGTTGATTCTTGTGGGTCAGCTCCTGAGATTAACCTGTCCTCTATCCACATGCATATTCCATGTGTTCTACAGACTATTTACCGGTAATTAAGGTCTTCCGTTTCCAACGGAAGACCTTTCTATTATTGTGCGGGAAAAATTATTTTTCTTTTTTTTTTTTTTCTTCCTAGACGCGAACTTTGAGGCTTCATATCTTGCTTATTTCTGAACGGTTTTTGCTCAAATTTTCAGAGCTAATGTACTTTACAAAACACTATCTTAAGCAATTCATAAAATTTAGAATTCCCCTTCCGTTAAAGAGTTATTCCCCTTTTAAAAATTTTTAGGGCCTTTTGTTTCCAGACAAAGGCTCTGAGACTATGATAGCAGGGAATGGGAATCCAACGAATTTGAATAACAGAGACATTGTAGTTGTGCACATCTGTTTTTGTTTTAAGATTACGTTTTTTATTTAGGAAAAGGTAGGGGATCAAAAAACAGGATTCAAAAAAGTGCGAAAATTTAGACATATTTTCCTTTATATCTTTTAAACGAAAAATATTTTGTTAAGACATGTAGAATAAAAGTTGTGCAAAATATAGAGGGCTTTCATTTGACACCAATAAAAAAGGGCTGGCCCCTTAAATAAAGGGCCAATGGCCCCTAAAAAATTTTGCTTAATAACTCAAAAACGGTTAGGATTTTGATATGGCTGTCGCTGGAAAAGTTGTTTGTTGGGATCTCATAAAGGTCGTTACAATGTTATTTTGTATGTGATTTGTGTAGTATGAGTGTAAATAGCTTTACATGTTGACATGTACATGTTTTCATTTGACAAGTTAACGAAAGTCTTTGTGCGTACAACTGGCATAAAGTTGCCGCAGAAAGTATGCTGGTTTATACAGGAGGCATTAATTCATAAGAATTTTTGTTGTTGTTGGAGTATACGCTTTTCCTTTAGGAGTTAAAATTATTGTTGTTAAATTCTTGTAGTGCACAATCATTAAAAACGGCAATTGTAAAACAAAACATTCTTTTTCTTTTCTAGTAAACCACAAAATATGGAATCAAAAAACTCTATGCATTACATTTTAGTTATTAACTCCATGCATTTAAAATCTACCTTGGATCAGAGCTGCATGTGTGTGTGTACCATTAAGTAAGCTCTCCCTTGCCCGCGGCCGAGAAAATCGGTTACCATGCTCGCGGCTGGACTACCTAGCGGTCAGCGGTTATCTAATACACGAGAGTTGCGTCTCTCATATATGAGTTTATGTAGCCGCGAACTCAAGAATTGTTTTAGTTTTGATTACACAAAATCTTTTGTGGATTAAACGATTGGATGTCAAGTAAGAAATAGTTCATTTAATTAATAAAAGCAATGTCATTCTCTAAAGCAATTATAGACATAGATCAATTGTGGGGTTTAAGTTTAAAATATATAACTTCTATTTGATAGAGTAAGGTCATTATACTGCAAACTTTTCAAATCTTCCTTGGTTCTGAGCTGTGCGATTCTGTGCTTTGTACCTTTACGTAATCTATTCTTCGCCCACGGCCGAGGAGATCAGCCACGGATGCATTACCTAGCGGTTAGCGGTTATTTAATACACAGGATTCGCACACCGCGACTTACACTTACATGCATATGAACGTGTTTGAGTTAATATAGCCGTATATACAAGAACTGTTTTAATTTTATGTTATAAAAGTTTGTCCTACTTGTATATATATTTAATTAAATATTTGAGTGTAAATGAATATTAATGAATGATATTACTCCAAATCGGAAAAATCGTTAGAATAAACTAATGTTTCGTTTGTTTAAGTAAAGTACTTTAAAAACTGTACAATTAATGTTTTAAATCAACACCCCCCCCCCTCAAATATTAAACCTGGCTGAGGAGATCTGGCGCGAGTGGATAAGTGATCCGCCGTCGGTTCGTGTTCTTCTACATGTACCTTATTACGCGTTTATGTTTCATATTTTGCACGGACACAACTATATTTTATTATGTTTTCAACTATTATATTGGTTTAAGATGAAAAGATAAATTTATTTTACTTGTACAGTTGATTAAGCATTGGTGTATACGATAGCGTACAAGGTAGTTTAAAAATCAAATCAAATTATAATCAAAGTTTCATGTTACATGTTTGCGGTAGGTGCTAGCACGATAAAAGAATGTCATGAGTTGAGGCATTCGATGATTATTTAAAGAGTTTTAAACAACTTTAGATTAGATTCTATCGGTCACATATTAATCACTTCTGTAGTTTTTCTACATGTTCGTTTCATTATGGAAGCGAACTCATAGCTGCCCCCCCCCCCCCCCGCCCCCTCCTCCCGCCCCGCTGACAGGAGCTCGCGCTGTATTTTTTATTTTTTTTGGCGAAACGATATCAAGATCTGTCGAAAATCATTTTTGGTGGCTTCTTCTTATGTGTAACATTTTGTTTCACTTTCCCAACCGTTTGTTTATTCGGTCAGTCTGTGTTAATTCAATCGCCACGTGCGACCGAGAATCTTGTGTCGCTTCAGCGCACACAGCTCAGAACATATATAGCCCCGGGTCATCAATTGTTATGTAATTGAGTAACAGTTGGGATGGTGCTTTTACTACATAAAATATAAATAAAAAATCATCCAGAAAAAATGTTACCGTAACTCAATAGTCAATACCAAAAATAAAAATCCGTATGATTACAAACTGAAATCGGTTTTTCAGTATTCGGCGGGATTTGATTTTTCTTCTAACATTAGTATTTTTATTGGTTTCAGAGAATACGATGAAAAAATACAAACAGGAAATAAATCTGATATTATTACATTGATAATGTTGAAAAATATTTAAAATTAAATTAGTCACATTCGTTAGAAAACAATGTTATACAAACATCCGATAATTTTTTTCCTATGTCGTATCATTCGCGTAAATAAATATGTTCTGTACATATCCATGTACCTCAGAAAAAATTCAAATGATTAAACAAAAAAGAAAGTTGTAATTACTATTTCGGATTTTTTTCAAAGTAATTTAACATTGTATTGAAAAGAACAAGAAATAAAAATGATTTGAATTTTTGACTCAATCTTCGTATATATTACCGGCGCTCCTTACATGTATAACGGCGTACAGTGTATATAGATTATCATGATCTATTTTAATTAAGTTCCATTCGTAAAGATTCCCATAATAATTAATTGCATGACTGTGTACATTGTAGGCAAATCCCTGTGCGTTTATTACGTCTTGTTTTCCGTTAACAGTGGTTTAAGTAATTAAAATAATTACTTGTAAAAATATCTGTAATCGGGATTCCAAAGAACTTACTTCCCGCAATTCATAGAAATGATCAGTATGTTTTCTTTCTATGTTTAAATTTAATTTTGTTCGAATAATTAATAAATTTTCTATCATTTAAATTGTGTGCTTCATCAAATACAGATTCCAATTACCTTGAAGTCATTAATTTTTCCATTGGCTATTGACAAAAAAAGAGACGCTTGACCATCCAATGAAAACAAATACACAGAGTTTGATTGACAGGTTCAGCCAGGTGCAGGTCTCACCCGATGGCCGAGGTTATGTGTGTCGCGAGTGGTCTCAATAAGAGTTATCGATGTAAATAAATTAAAAAAGATACATGCTTATCAAAACATGCTCGTGTAAGTTAAAGTTGATTAAGGCTTGTTCCAACAGAAATCATATTTTGCTTACTGTATTTAATATTTTTTATGTATAGCGAATTTTAATATTGTACAGTCATTTAACCGGTAACGAATCAGTATGCGGTTTCTCGTGCATGCAACTATTATTATCGGAATTCCAAATGTTTTTATTTTTTGTTTAAATCGCGTTTCTTTGTCCTTCTAAACTGTATCAAACCCGAAAAAATAAAGGATGAATTACGGAGACAGTAATTTCAACACCCCCTCCAGTTTCCTAGTTTTGAATTCGTTTCCCAGTATCGAATTAAGCGCCCTTTATCACTTCTGACCGAATATTTTGAGGCGAATTTTTTTCAAAAATATACTAGAGGTACATGTTAATGGACTTATAAATGAACAAGGAAAAACAATTGTGGGAATATGTCATTTAAACAAATTATATGATCGTTATTTTTATCATACCGTTTTCCGGTCAAATTGAAACTGGACTTGAACAGTTTTCATTTCCGTTACTTTATAATATTGAATTTTCATACAAACACTTTATAGTAGTAATTGATGATAAGTAGTTGCCATTTTCCTTTGTTTTTCCCGTATATCTATCAATTTTTGCAGCCAAATAATACTTCTGTCGCAATGAACCGTAACTAGGAAAACTACACGTGGTTCTATTTGAAGTCGTAATTTCATTCAAAGCTCCATTATTATTTGATATGATGTATTATCTTTTTAAATGAATTATATTTACTAATTATTCACTAAATAGGGATCAATAACAAACTTATTTTCATAGTTAGGCTTAATTGTTTTCACACTTTCGTTTTTTCTGCTTTGAACATCCGGCAGCCCATATCTGGGGCACATTTTTAATTTGTAAACAATTCGGTAAATAATCGTGCAAATGGCAAACACTGATATAATATTTATTTCTATGTTATAATCACCTAGCTAGAATTTTTTAAAACCTCAACTTTGTCTTCCACCAATAATTTTTCTAAAAATTATTCGATACTGGCAAATATTCGTTACCGGTAAAACTGTACCAGTACTGAAACATCGTATAAAACGTTTTGTTATACTTTCATGTTAAATACTGAAATCTGATTGGTTAAGACGCAGTTAATAATATTTACTATTACCCTCAGCGTTAGCAACGCACTTGGCAACGGGTAACATTAAAAAATGTTACATGCGCGAAAATTATGCGCGTACGGTTCGCTGTAGAATTCACGTTATTCCTATATAAAAGCAGTAAAATTTTCTTAAAATTTTTAAAAAAGACATTCTGTATAACAAAATAAATAGTGCCTGTTTGGAAGGATAACAGTTGAAATTGACACCCCTCGAAAACCATTGTCAACCTCCGCTTCGCGTCGGTTGACAATGGTTTTCTCGGGGCGTCAATTTCAACTGTTACCCTCCCAAACAGACACTATTTATATAATATATACATGTACTCTGTAACAAGTCGTCTTTTAATACATATACCTTTCTTTTGTTTGTTAAAAATAAATTCAATTTTGTAAAAAGATAAGTATATCATTTCTTCTAGATTTTTTTTTCATGAAAATACCTACAAGAGAGTTTTGCCAATCACAAACAGTTTAAAGTACATGTAATGTAAAACACGGGCTCCATTTTGAAACAAATTGTCAGAGAGGTCCGAATGAAATCTGATAAACGTTTCACATGGTTCTCGCACGCTTTGCTCGAAACGATTTAAACGCATTGTCCGAAATTCTGCACGCTTTGTCCGAAACGCTAAACGGTTTACACGAAACGCTTCACGATTCACACGAAACGCTAAACGGTTAATACGAAACGTTTTTCGCACGTAAGTTGCACGCTTTTTTTTGTTGTAGTAGTACGTTTCAGGGTCTGTAAATTTTGTCAGCACGCAACAATTCTAAATTGCACATTGTCTTCAAAAATTTACAAATATTTAAATAAAGAAGTTATCTAAGAGAAAAGGTTACGTGTTTTGTAAACGGGTTCGGTATAAAATAAAAAAAAAAAACCACAATTCCTGACATGACACATGAGTACATACTGTTTATTACAATGCTTGCTACCCTCTGAAAATTTAACTCGCCATTAAATATCTCATTTTTTAAATAATGTTTGTTACGATTACATAAACTGTATGCGACAAATAGTTTTCCTAAAACATTTTCTTATTTTCTTTTTCAAAACACGTTTTATACGCAGGCTTTCAATCACAACACGTTTTTATAACAAAAGCAGAACTGAAAGTTTAGTAATTATAATCGTTTGACACCATATCACATATATTTTCAACTCGCAGCAACAACGGAAGACCTACTCGTGGCTTTGCCACGAGCTCTGCTCTAGTTCAAATTAAATAATACATAAACAATAATGCATAAACAATAATGGAACTTGAAGAAAGCATCATGCCATGTTGTGGTTTGTGTTTGATAAGAAATTATGAAAACAAAATTAAGGCTGTTTATAAAGAAATTCATAATTGCTGTGAAAATTTGTTTTTCAATAAAAGTATGCAATTATGTTTCCTTTATTTTTTATTTCATAAAGATATTTAGATGTGTTTACATAATTGAAAAATCCCCCCCCCCCCTCTATTTAATTGTCTACATTAAGATTACATGTAGGATATGTAAATGTACATTTGACTTTGAAATAACATCTGCTATGATAATTACTTTTGAAATGAACAAGAAACAGCCTATTTCTACCTTTCTAAGGTATATATGCATAAAAAAAAGTAGAAAAACATGTCAAATTTGAAAAATTTTCATTGAAATCAACTCGATCTGTCTCCAGCTACCTGGGTGTGTTTGAATTTAATTTTAATTTAAGGCAGATGTCTAACTTGTAGGTTGTAACTTACTGTTTTAGCATGGTTAGAAGGAGACTAGAAATCAGAATAGATTAGATATTCACTAAATATGATTGTTAGCTTACTTTTTTCATGAAAACAAGAAATCACAAGCAGGACAGCTGTCTATTTGTTAATTAAAATGGTACAAATCATACAATAAACAAATAAAGATCAAATTTTAGAATCATTGATGATTGTTTTCATATGTGTGAGAAATTACTCAAGGAAATTGCCACACGTTTCATAAAATTAGGTAAAACATTTCAAACCATGACTTTTTATGAAAATCAAAAGATTGGGGGGTGGGGGGTATACATGTAAGGGTATTTCTAAGTGATGTGAAGCTTTTATCATGATTATATCATGTAGGGGTATGTTGTATTGAATAAGGTTTCTTTTTAAAGGTGGTTGAACAAAAGTTGACCTCTAAAAGGTCAGGTAAAGATGTTTTACTATGGAGAACCCTGTAAATCTGTGTTTACTAAAGGAAATTGGAAATGGTGGGTTCACTTAAATGGCCATATTTTTATTAAACCTCAATGGAATTGGCAATATGTGGTATTCTTTTTCTCAGAATTGCATTAGCTTTCTTAGTCTTTTCATAAAAATGTTAGTGTACTAAGTTAAAGGTACAAGGAACAGTTTCGGATAAAGTACCGTCAATATTTTTGTAAAATTGAGAGTGACTGTACTTGAAGGTTTATCATTGTTGCGTAGATTCATGAAATGAATTTTAATGATTATCAATAGTTAGAGGGATGTCTCTTGTTGGAATTGGTAAGCAATATTAAGGCCCCTGATTTTAAGTACATGAGAAGCAGAAATAAATTGTGAAACTTGCGGCTATGACAGATATGTTGACTTTACAGTGAAATTGAAGGTTACAAACGGGAGGTTATATAACATGAAATGTAGGTGGATGGGATATTATATGCCTATTTAGTATTTACTGGGTATGAGGACAATAGCAAGTTTATTGTCCCCAAAGACAACAACTATTTAATGAGGCAAAGCCAAGGGAAATAGTTGCTGTGGAGTGGGACAATAAACTTGCTATTGTCCGAATAGTCAGTTAATTGGTATTTCATTATACAGAAGAAAACTTTATTTGTCAGCGATGCACAATTTCTTGATGATAAACAAATTAGAGTTAAATCAAACTTTGTATTTAATGATGCGATCTTATTAGGTCAGAGGTGTTCCGAGTTTAAGGTGATATGGGACACTTCCATGTTGTGACGTATTGTTTATCGAAATAAACAATAAAATAAAGTGTAATTATATAAGTACATGTAGTTTCTTTTCAAAAATGGTCACATAACTCCTTAGCACAGTGGGTTAGAGGGTTACTAGGAACCTGTAAGTCATGAGTTAGAATCCCGCTGGGGTTTTTACAATTTTTACCTTTTCAAATATTTTTAAAAGCTATTTTTTGGTTAAATATTGTAAATATTGATGACTATTCACCATGGGCAGATAGCATGGATACTATTTTAAATTAGATAAAAAGGCATGTTTATGCGGGCGCCTTCTAGTGATCAATTTGTCCGTCTGTCCATCCGAGATGGCTTGACAGGAGCATAGCTTCTCTCCCCTTGGCCCAATCTGGCTCATACCTCATCCACAGGGTTCCTTTGGTTGAAGGATGTGCAGTGACCTTGAACCATGTTTTTAGGTATAAGGTTAAGGTCATAGCAGAATTATATATATAAAATCCTTGTCTGGGGCATATCTTTTTTCCCTTTGGTCCAATCTGGCTAATACTCACAGAGTGTCTCTATGGTTAAACGATGTGCAGTGACCTTGCATGAAATTTCTAGGTAAAGGGTGAAGATCATATCGGATCATGCAAAAATCCTTTTTTGAGAGCATATATAATTTCTACTAACTCTTATTTGGCTCAGACTTCACATAAGCAGAGCGTTTGAGTAAAGGGTGAAAGGGTGTGTAGTGACCTTGAACCTATTTTCAGTGAAAAGAAACTGTGAAGGTCATAGCAGAATTATATTTTTAAAAATCCTTGTCCGGAGTATATCTTCTCTCCCTTTGCTCCATTCAGCCTCATACTTCACCCACATGATGCCTTTGATCAAAATATATGCAATGACCTCGAATGATATTTGTAGATGAAGAGTCAAGGTCATATCAGATCACACAAAAATCCATATTTTAAGAGCATAGATATACTCTCCTTTTAGCCCCAATTTGGCTAATATTTTACCTTTACAAAGTTTATTGGTTAATGGCGTGCAGTGACCTTGAACCAAGTCTGTCAATGTGAAGGCAGGGCTCGACATTAACGCTTGTCCGCTTGTCCGGTACCAGTTAAAAAAATATGCGGACAAGTGAATATTGCTGGCCACTTGTCAGGCCAAAAAAAAAATTATTCCTGTTTCCTGTCGCCCGACCGACCCTATCTTTTACCCTCCGACCCTAAAAGTTTTTTTGTGATCATAGTTGTGATCGGTAACTTCGCCAGAATTTCCTCAGAAAGAGAAGTGAAGATGACCAAGTCTTCTGAGTTCATAATCGTGTAAATTAACCTCACTGGCGAAAAAATGATAGAAAATTAATCTACAGACATTTTTACTGCATAAATATACCTTGTGGTGAATAACTTTCGACTATCTTACCTTCAGGGGTTATAAATACGGGTGATGCAACAACATACTGTATATTGGAAATTACAAAAACAATGTTTATTAATTTAAATCCTGATATTACAGTTAGGCAATAACCTGTTATTAGTTAATAACTGCAATAGATGTTAAAATTATCATAAAACTGCTTTCTATATTATCTTGAGGATTAAACAGATCCTCTACATAACGTACGGTAGTAAGTGGGTCAAAGGGTTGGACTAATACCCCAAATACACGGAAGTACAGAGAGTGATTTAATTAATCATTTTAATATTGACATTAAGCTAATACAATACAAAAATATTTATCAAGAAAAGGATGAATACATTCATACACGTAGATTAAATTTTGCAAATAATATTAGTTTTTATTTTTAATTAAAAAATTAATCTATTTTTTTTCTTTGCCTGTTGTTTTCCATACAGTACATGCATCAACAATACAAAGACCTTTGGACATTTTAAATCATCTATTTACATACTGAACACTGGGAATATACATCTCTCTCATTATTACACACATGCTCCAAGTTTTTAAAAATAAAATATTTTTTAAAAATAAAATTTTTTTCCTACCTACCTACCCTAATTTTTTTGGTCAAGTGACAGGAAACAGGAATATTTTTTTTTTGGCCTCATACTGGACAAGTGCATTTTTTATAGTAAGAAGTCTCCAACATTTAAAAAAGAAAAGAAAGTTTTGTGATAAGTTTATCTGTAGTCTCGTTATAAGTTTATCGATTAGTTATTTTGAATTTCGATCCCAACATCAAATTGCAATGCAATTGAGTTACTCTTGATCGGGATTGAAGTTCACTAATTTCAAACAACTTTCAAGGTGTGGATCTTAGTTCTTACAAAGTACCAAACACATATGTTAAGAAAAAGAAAGGAAGAAAAGGTAGCAAAGATAAAGGATTATGGAAAGAAATGTAACTTATTTTAGGTTTCATTCATCATTGATAGACTATGATGACATTCCATGTTTAGTTTAAAAAACAGCTGAGAAATCAATATAACAGTTACATGTATTTTTAAACCTGATGCTAAATTTAAGATGTCTTGTAATTTGCCATGACAAAGCTACAGCTGACAAATCATGTTTAATGTTATATAGAACAAATACATGTACATAATTATAGGAAAGACACTTTAAGTTTCCATTTAAAAAGTCAGGTTATTAATTATAGCTAGAGTATTAATCAATAAATGATTTTATTTTAGTAATAGAGTACTGTAGTTCTCAAGTTGACAATATTTGATCTTTAATATTGAAAATTTTTCGGACAAGTGAAGTTGAAGTTCGGACAAGTAAATGTTTCGGTCACTTGTCCGAATGGACAAGTAGGAAAAAAAGTTAATGTAGAGCCCTGGAAGGTCATAGCAGATCTTTTTAAAATTAGTTTTAGACAGTAGATTATTTTCCAAATATGCTTAATCTTGGTCAGATTGAACAAAAATGCATGTATGTTAGGAGGAATGAAATTGAATTAAAAGTTCTATGCCAGCTGGAAAAATTTCAAGTTATAGCTCAAGGTCAAAGCAGAATTCTCTGAAATTACATAAGCGAGGCCCTTTGAAATGTTCACCATTTCAATGTTGTCTGGTTCATAGTATTTTTACATAGAAAATATTCACAGAGGTACAGTAAAGTAAACTTAACATCGATAAGTTTCTGACAATTAATGAAGCAACGAGCACACAGTACGAAAGGTCAACCCTTTGAAAAGCAGTGAAGAGAAAAAGTTGCTCAGAATTATGTTTTAAACAAAATTGATTTTTTACGTAAATTTTAATTTTGCATTCTGGGTTAAGAAAAAAGATGTTAGGTAAAGTAAACTTGTACCTAAAATGAAGTCAAATTTGTTAAGTCGTACTTAAACACATTGTTTTTTTTTTTGTTAAGTCGTTCTTGAAATGGTTAAGGGTTTTTGGTTAAGTCGTACTTAAAAACATTCGGATTATGTTAA
Source organism: Magallana hongkongensis (assembly GCA_015776775.1). NCBI lineage: Eukaryota > Metazoa > Mollusca > Bivalvia > Ostreida > Ostreidae > Magallana > Magallana hongkongensis. The sequence continues at coordinate 15,843,159 of CM027470.1, forward strand.
GTTGTACCAAGAATCATTCGATTTTTTTTATCTTTTTGTACTTAGGTTTCTTTGTTACTAGATAAAGAACTCTGCTTCTTAGACGTACTTCTAGCGTTGCTTTCGACATTAGCGGAAAACCCACTCGTTGCTTTGCAACGAGCTTTGCTCTAGTTATTATTATTATTCTTTTTTTGTCTTACAAATTTTGTGCAGGCGATTTCTCAGAGATGACTCGTTCGATTTCCTTCAAATTTTCAGGGCTGATGCCTAGTCATTTGAATTTTATACCGCCGGAACGATTTTTAAAAATTCTCTTCCGGTCGGAAGTTATCGTCGTTTTACGATTTTTAAAAGTCAATTTTGTCGGCGATGATTCTCAAAAACGATCAAAGATAGAGAACTGAAATTTTCAGAGATGATAGATCTAGCAATATCCTCGTGAACCTCGGTCAAGAGAATGTTGGCCGTCACTTCCGGTCGTCACCGGAAGGAAATTTAAAAAATGAAAATTTTCAACTTTTTGTTTTGATATATTTTTTCAAATTAGATGATAGTGACCCTTTTACTGATTCAGAATATGCAATTTGTTTTAAAATCGATCAAGGCGTTCTTGAGAAATTAAGCGTCAAAGTCCTGAAGCGAGAGTCCGAGTAGCTCAGTCGATAGAGTCGTGGACATGGCCCAGGCGACCCGAGTTCAAGCCCCGAGTGCCGCAAATTTTTTTTCTCTTTTTTTCGGTTAGATCTATGATTTTATCTTTAAATTGATAAGTTTAATCTAATCTATTCAAAAATCGGACGGAAGACCCACTCGTTGCTCGCAACGAGATCGAATCTAGTTATTATTATTAGGGTCTTCCGTCTTCAGCGGAAGACCCTTCTATTATTCTATTGTTTCTTTTTCACTTTTCTTATTGTTATTATTATTATTATTCTTTTTTTTTCTTACCGATTTTGTGCAGACGATTTCTCGGAGATGGCTGGGTCGATTTCGCTCAAATTTTCAATATAAACGTGTTTTTATCTAAAGCTGATACATTTTTTTTCATTTTTCAAAAAACACTTCCGGTCAGAAGTTATCGTCCGTTTACGATTTTAAAAAGTCAATTTTGTTGGTCGGGTTTCTCAAAAACGAGTAAAGATAGAGAACTGAAATTTTCAGAGATGATAGATCTACCGTTTTTCTGGTGCACCTCGGTATAGAGAATGTCCGCCGTCACTTCCGGTCGTCACCGGAAGGAAATTTCAAAAATTGAATTTTTCGACTTTTTTATTTTTTATTTTTCTTCTTTGAAATTTTAATACCTTATAGTGACCCTTTTACTGATTCAGAATATGTAATTAGTTTTAAAATCGATCAAGGCATTCTCGAGAAATTAAGCGTCAAAGTTCTGAAGCGGAGTCCGAGTAACTCAGTCGTTATAGTCGTGGACATGGCCCAGGCGACCCGGGTTCGAGCCGTGAGTGCCGCAAATTTTTTTTCTCTTTTTTTCGCTTAGATCTATGATTTTATCTTTGAATTGATAAGATTAATCTCTTCTATTCAAAAATTGGACGGAAGACCCACTCGTTGCTCGCAACGAGATCGAATCTAGTTATTATTCTTTTTTTGTCTTACAAATTTTGTGCAGGCGATTTCTCGGAGATGACTCGTTCGATTTCCTTCAAATTTTCAGGGCTGATGCCTAGTCATATGAATTTTATACCGCAGGAACAATTTTTAAAAATTCACTTCCGGTCGGAAGTTAACGTCGTTTTACGATTTTTAAAAGTCAATTTTGTTGGCGATGTTTCTCAAAAACGAGTAAAGATAGAGAATTGAAATTTTCAGAGATGATAGATCTAGCAATATCCTCGTGCACCTCGGTCAAGAGAATGTTGGCCGTCACTTCCGGTCGTCAGCGGAAGCAAATTTAAAAAATGAAAATTTTCAACTTTTTGTTTAGATATATTTTTTCAAATTAGATGATAGTGACCCTTTTACTGATTCAGAATATGTAATTTGTTTTAAAATCGATCAAGGCATTCTCGAGAAATTAAGCGTCAAAGTTCTGAAGCGGAGTCCGAGTAGCTCAGTCGTTATAGTCGTGGACATGGCCCAGGCGACCCGGGTTCAAGCCTGTTGTTTTCCATACAGTACATGCATCAACAATACAAAGACCTTTGGACATTTTAAATCATCTATTTACATACTGAACACTGGGAATATACATCTCTCTCATTATTACACACATGCTCCAAGTTTTTAAAAATAAAATATTTTTTAAAAATAAAATTTTTTTCCTACCTACCTACCCTAATTTTTTTGGTCAAGTGACAGGAAACAGGAATATTTTTTTTTTGGCCTCATACTGGACAAGTGCATTTTTTATAGTAAGAAGTCTCCAACATTTAAAAAAGAAAAGAAAGTTTTGTGATAAGTTTATCTGTAGTCTCGTTATAAGTTTATCGATTAGTTATTTTGAATTTCGATCCCAACATCAAATTGCAATGCAATTGAGTTACTCTTGATCGGGATTGAAGTTCACTAATTTCAAACAACTTTCAAGGTGTGGATCTTAGTTCTTACAAAGTACCAAACACATATGTTAAGAAAAAGAAAGGAAGAAAAGGTAGCAAAGATAAAGGATTATGGAAAGAAATGTAACTTATTTTAGGTTTCATTCATCATTGATAGACTATGATGACATTCCATGTTTAGTTTAAAAAACAGCTGAGAAATCAATATAACAGTTACATGTATTTTTAAACCTGATGCTAAATTTAAGATGTCTTGTAATTTGCCATGACAAAGCTACAGCTGACAAATCATGTTTAATGTTATATAGAACAAATACATGTACATAATTATAGGAAAGACACTTTAAGTTTCCATTTAAAAAGTCAGGTTATTAATTATAGCTAGAGTATTAATCAATAAATGATTTTATTTTAGTAATAGAGTACTGTAGTTCTCAAGTTGACAATATTTGATCTTTAATATTGAAAATTTTTCGGACAAGTGAAGTTGAAGTTCGGACAAGTAAATGTTTCGGTCACTTGTCCGAATGGACAAGTAGGAAAAAAAGTTAATGTAGAGCCCTGGAAGGTCATAGCAGATCTTTTTAAAATTAGTTTTAGACAGTAGATTATTTTCCAAATATGCTTAATCTTGGTCAGATTGAACAAAAATGCATGTATGTTAGGAGGAATGAAATTGAATTAAAAGTTCTATGCCAGCTGGAAAAATTTCAAGTTATAGCTCAAGGTCAAAGCAGAATTCTCTGAAATTACATAAGCGAGGCCCTTTGAAATGTTCACCATTTCAATGTTGTCTGGTTCATAGTATTTTTACATAGAAAATATTCACAGAGGTACAGTAAAGTAAACTTAACATCGATAAGTTTCTGACAATTAATGAAGCAACGAGCACACAGTACGAAAGGTCAACCCTTTGAAAAGCAGTGAAGAGAAAAAGTTGCTCAGAATTATGTTTTAAACAAAATTGATTTTTTACGTAAATTTTAATTTTGCATTCTGGGTTAAGAAAAAAGATGTTAGGTAAAGTAAACTTGTACCTAAAATGAAGTCAAATTTGTTAAGTCGTACTTAAACACATTGTTTTTTTTTTTGTTAAGTCGTTCTTGAAATGGTTAAGGGTTTTTGGTTAAGTCGTACTTAAAAACATTCGGATTATGTTAAGTTGTACCAAGAATCATTCGATTTTTTTTATCTTTTTGTACTTAGGTTTCTTTGTTACTTGATAAAGAACTCTGCTTCTTAGACGTACTTCTAGCGTTGCTTTCGACATTAGCGGAAAACCCACTCGTTGCTTTGCAACGAGCTTTGCTCTAGTTATTATTATTATTCTTTTTTTGTCTTACAAATTTTGTGCAGGCGATTTCTCAGAGATGACTCGTTCGATTTCCTTCAAATTTTCAGGGCTGATGCCTAGTCATTTGAATTTTATACCGCCGGAACGATTTTTAAAAATTCTCTTCCGGTCGGAAGTTATCGTCGTTTTACGATTTTTAAAAGTCAATTTTGTCGGCGATGATTCTCAAAAACGATCAAAGATAGAGAACTGAAATTTTCAGAGATGATAGATCTAGCAATATCCTCGTGAACCTCGGTCAAGAGAATGTTGGCCGTCACTTCCGGTCGTCACCGGAAGGAAATTTAAAAAATGAAAATTTTCAACTTTTTGTTTTGATATATTTTTTCAAATTAGATGATAGTGACCCTTTTACTGATTCAGAATATGCAATTTGTTTTAAAATCGATCAAGGCGTTCTTGAGAAATTAAGCGTCAAAGTCCTGAAGCGAGAGTCCGAGTAGCTCAGTCGATAGAGTCGTGGACATGGCCCAGGCGACCCGAGTTCAAGCCCCGAGTGCCGCAAATTTTTTTTCTCTTTTTTTCGGTTAGATCTATGATTTTATCTTTAAATTGATAAGTTTAATCTAATCTATTCAAAAATCGGACGGAAGACCCACTCGTTGCTCGCAACGAGATCGAATCTAGTTATTATTATTAGGGTCTTCCGTCTTCAGCGGAAGACCCTTCTATTATTCTATTGTTTCTTTTTCACTTTTCTTATTGTTATTATTATTATTATTCTTTTTTTTTCTTACCGATTTTGTGCAGACGATTTCTCGGAGATGGCTGGGTCGATTTCGCTCAAATTTTCAATATAAACGTGTTTTTATCTAAAGCTGATACATTTTTTTTCATTTTTCAAAAAACACTTCCGGTCAGAAGTTATCGTCCGTTTACGATTTTAAAAAGTCAATTTTGTTGGTCGGGTTTCTCAAAAACGAGTAAAGATAGAGAACTGAAATTTTCAGAGATGATAGATCTACCGTTTTTCTGGTGCACCTCGGTATAGAGAATGTCCGCCGTCACTTCCGGTCGTCACCGGAAGGAAATTTCAAAAATTGAATTTTTCGACTTTTTTATTTTTTATTTTTCTTCTTTGAAATTTTAATACCTTATAGTGACCCTTTTACTGATTCAGAATATGTAATTAGTTTTAAAATCGATCAAGGCATTCTCGAGAAATTAAGCGTCAAAGTTCTGAAGCGGAGTCCGAGTAACTCAGTCGTTATAGTCGTGGACATGGCCCAGGCGACCCGGGTTCGAGCCGTGAGTGCCGCAAATTTTTTTTCTCTTTTTTTCGCTTAGATCTATGATTTTATCTTTGAATTGATAAGATTAATCTCTTCTATTCAAAAATTGGACGGAAGACCCACTCGTTGCTCGCAACGAGATCGAATCTAGTTATTATTCTTTTTTTGTCTTACAAATTTTGTGCAGGCGATTTCTCGGAGATGACTCGTTCGATTTCCTTCAAATTTTCAGGGCTGATGCCTAGTCATATGAATTTTATACCGCAGGAACAATTTTTAAAAATTCACTTCCGGTCGGAAGTTAACGTCGTTTTACGATTTTTAAAAGTCAATTTTGTTGGCGATGTTTCTCAAAAACGAGTAAAGATAGAGAATTGAAATTTTCAGAGATGATAGATCTAGCAATATCCTCGTGCACCTCGGTCAAGAGAATGTTGGCCGTCACTTCCGGTCGTCAGCGGAAGCAAATTTAAAAAATGAAAATTTTCAACTTTTTGTTTAGATATATTTTTTCAAATTAGATGATAGTGACCCTTTTACTGATTCAGAATATGTAATTTGTTTTAAAATCGATCAAGGCATTCTCGAGAAATTAAGCGTCAAAGTTCTGAAGCGGAGTCCGAGTAGCTCAGTCGTTATAGTCGTGGACATGGCCCAGGCGACCCGGGTTCAAGCCTCGAGTGCCGCAAAATTTTTTTTCTCTTTTTTTCGCTTAGATCTACGATTTTATCTTTGAATTGATAAGTTTAATCTTATCTATTCAAAAATTGGACGGAAGACCCACTCGTTGCTCGCAACGAGATCGAATCTAGTTATTATTATTATTCTTTTTTTGTCTTACAAATTTTGTGCAGGCGATTTCTCGGAGATGACTTGTTCGATTTCCTTCAAATTTTCAGGGCTGATGCCTAGTCATATGAATTTTATACCGCAGGAACAATTTATAAAAATTCACTTCCGGTCGGAAGTTAACGTCGTTTTACGATTTTTAAAAGTCAATATTGTTGGCGATGTTTCTCAAAAACGAGTAAAGATAGAGAATTGAAATTTTCAGAGATGATAGATCTAGCAATATCCTCGTGCACCTCGGTCAAGAGAATGTTGGCCGTCACTTCCGGTCGTCAGCGGAAGCAAATTTAAAAAATGAAAATTTTCAACTTTTTGTTTAGATATATTTTTTCAAATTAGATGATAGTGACCCTTTTACTGATTCAGAATATGTAATTTGTTTTTAAATCGATCAAGGCATTCTCGAGAAATTAAGCGTCAAAGTTCTGAAGCGGAGTCCGAGTAGCTCAGTCGTTATAGTCGTGGACATGGCCCAGGCGACCCGGGTTCAAGCCTCGAGTGCCGCAAAATTTTTTTCTCTTTTTTTCGCTTAGATCTATGATTTTATCTTTGAATTGATAAGTTTAATCTTATCTATTCAAAAAATTCGACGGAAGACCCACTCGTTGCTCGCAACGAGATCGAATCTAGTTATTATTAGGGTCTTCCGTCTTCAGCGGAAGACCCTTCTATTATTCCTCGGTTTCTTTTTCAATTCTATTATTATTAGGGTCTTCCGTCTTCAGCGGAAGACCCTTCTATTATTCTATTGTTTCTTTTTCACTTTTCTTATTAGGGTCTTCCGTCTTCAGCGGAAGACCCTTCTATTATTCTATTGTTTCTTTTTCACTTTTCTTATTGTTATTATTCTTTTTTTTCAAGCTGATTTTGTGCAGACGATTTCTTGGAGATGGCTCCATCGATTTCATCCAAATTTTCAACACTAACGCGTTTGTATCTGAAGTTTATAGGTTTTTTTCAATTTTTGAAAATTCACTTCCGTTCGGAAGTTATCGTCGATAAACGATTTTTAAAAGCGAATTTTGTCTGCGACGTTTCTCAAAAATGAGTAAAGATATAGGGCTGACATTTTCAGAGACGATAGATCTACCGTTTTTCTGGTGCAACACACTCAAGAAAATTTCCGCCGTCACTTCTGGTCGTCATTGGAAGGAAATTTGAAAAATTGAATTTTTCGACTTTTTTATTTTTTAATATTTTTTTTTTAACTTATACATCTTATAGTGACCTTTTCACTGATTCATAATATGTAATTTGTTTTTAAATCGACCAAGGCATTCTCGAGAAATTAGGCGTCAAAGTCCTGAAGCGAGAGTCCGAGTAGCTCAGTCGTTATAGTCGTGGACATGGCCAAGGCGACCCGGGTTCAAGCCTCGAGTGCCGCAAATTTTTTTTCTCTTTTTTTCGCTTAGATCTACGATTTTATCTTTGAATTGATAGGTTTAATCTTATCTATTCAAAAATTGGACGGAAGACCCACTCGTTGCTCGCAACGAGATCGAATCTAGTTCTTATTAGGGTCTTCCGTCTTCAGCGGAAGACCCTTCTATTATTCTATTGTTTCTTTTTCACTTTTCTTATTGTTATTATTATTATTATTATTATTATTCTTTTTTTTTCTTACCGATTTTGTGCAGAGGATTTCTCGGAGACTACTGACTCGATTACGCCCAAATTTACAATACAAACGTGTTTTTATCTAAACCTGATATATAATTTTTTTTTTTTGGAAAAACACTTCCGGTCAGAAGTTATCGTCAATAAACGATTTTAAAAAGTCAATTTTGTCTGTCGGGTTTCTCAAAAACGAGTAAAGATAAAAGGCTGAAATTTTCAGAGATGATAGATCTACCGTTTTTCTAATGTACCTTGGTCATGAGAATGTTGGCCGTCACTTTCGGTCGTCACCGGAAGGAAATTTGAAAAATTGAATTTTTCGACTTTTTTATTTTTTAATATTTTTTTTTGAAATTTTTACACCTTATAGTGACCCTTTTACTGATTAAGAATATGTAATTAGTTTTAAAATCGATCAAGGCATTCTCGAGAAATTAAGCATCAAATTTCTGAAGCGGAGTCCGAGTAGCTCAGTCGTTATAGTCGTGGACATGGCCCAGGCGACCCGGGTTCAAGCCTCGAGTGCCGCAAAAATTTTTTCTCTTTTTTTCGCTTAGATCTACGATTTTATCTTAGAATTGATAAGTTTAATCTTATCTATTCAAAAATTGGACGGAAGACCCACTCGTTGCTCGCAACGAGATCGAATCTAGTTATTATTCTTTTTTTTTCTTACCGATTTTGTGTAGACGATTTCTCAGAGATGGCTTGATAGATTTCATTCAAATTTTCATGATTAACGTGTTTTTATCTGAAGTTTATTGTTTTTTATCCATTTCTGAAAATACACTTCCGGTCGGAAGTTATCGTCCGTTTACGATTTTAAAAAGTCAATTTTGTCGGCAACGTTTCTCAAAAACGAGAAAAGATATAGGGCTGAAATTTTTAGAGAAGACAGATCTACCGTTTTTCTGGTGCAACACACTCACCAAAATGTCCGCCGTCACTTCCTGTCGTTTTTGGAAGAAAATTTCAAAAATTGAATTTTTCGACTTTTTTATTTTTTAATATTTTTTTTTGAAATTTTTACACCTTATAGTGACCCTTTTACTGTTTAAGAATATGTAATTAGTTTTAAAATCGATCAAGGCATTCTCGAGAAATTAAGCGTCAAAGTTCTGAAGCGGAGTCCGAGTAGCTCAGTCGATATAGTCGTGGACATGGCCCAGGCGACCCGGGTTCAAGCCTCGAGTGCCGCAAAAAAAATTTTCATTTTTTTTTCGCTTAGATTTACGATTTTATATTTGAATTGATAAGTTTAATCTAATCTATTCAAAAATCGGGCGGAAGACCCACTCGTTGCTCGCAACGAGATCGAATCTAGTTATTATTCTTTTTTTCCTTACACATTTTGTGCAGGCGATTTATCGGAAATGGCTGATTCGATTTCCGTCCAATTTTCACTGATGATGCCTCGCCATCTGAAGTTTGTACCCCTATGATGTTTTTTCAAAATTCACTTCCGGTCGGAAGTTATCGTCAATAAACGGTTTTTTAAAGTCAATTTTGTCTGTCAGGTTTCTCAAAAACGAGTAAAGATATAGGGCTGAAACTTTCAGAGATGATAGATCTATCGTTTTTCTGGTGCACCTCGGTCAAGAGAATGTTAGCCGTCGTTCCCGGTCGTCACCGGAAGGAAATTTGAAAAATTGAATTTTTCGATTTTTTTATTTTTGAATATTTTTTTTTTTAAATTTTACACCTTATAGTGACCCTCTGACTGATTTAGAATATGTATTTTGTTTTAAAATCGATCAAGGCATTCTCGAGAAATTAAGCCTCAAAGTTCTGAAGCGAGAGTCCGAGTAGCTCAGTCGTTATAGTCGTGGACATGGCCTAGGCGACCCGGGTTCAAACCTCGAGTGCCGCAAAATTTTTTTTTACTTTTTTTCGCTTAGATCTATGGTTTTATCTTTGAATTGATAAGTTTGATCTAATCTAATCAAAAATCGTACGGAAGACCCACTCGTTGCTCGCAACGAGATCGTATCTAGTTATTATTATTATTCTTTTTTTGTCTTACAAATTTTGTGCAGGCGATTTCTCAGTGATGGGACGATCGATTTATCTCAAATTTTCAGGACTAAAGCCTCGTTATCTGAAATTTATACCGCTGAAACAGATTTTGAAAATTCACTTCCGGTCGGAAGTTATCGTCCGTTTACGATTTTAAAAAGTCAATTTTGTCGCTCAGGTTTTTCAAAAACGAGCAAAGATAGAGAGCTGAGAATTTCAGAGATGATAGATCTATCGAGTTCCTGGTGCACCTCGTATAGAGAATGTCGGCCGTCACTTCCGGTCGTCACCGGAAGGAATTTTGAAAAATTGAATTTTTCGACTTTTTTATTTTTTAATATTTTTCTTTGAAATTTTTACACCTTACAGTGACCCTTTTACTGATTAAGAATATGTAATTAGTTTTAAAATCGATCCAGGCATTCTCGAGAAATTAAGCGTCAAAGTTCTGAAGCGGAGTCCGAGTAGCTCAGTCGTTATAGTCGTGGACATGGCCCAGGCGACCCGGGTTCAAGCCTCGAGTGCCGCAAAATTTTTTTCTCTTTTTTTCGCTTAAATCTATGATTTTATCTTTGAATTGATAAGTTTAATCTTATCTATTCAAAAATCGGACGGAAGACCCACTCGTTGCTCGCAACGAGATCGAATCTAGTTTTTCTTGTTTTTTTTCCTACACCAAATTTTTTAAAACCAGATATTTCAAAAACGATTCGACGGATTTTCTCGAAAATTTCACACGTAGAAGACAGTAACTATAGCTATGCATACGTATCTTGCCGAATATGACGTCACTTCCGTTCGTCAACGTCGTTAAGTTTACTGTTTTTAAAAATGCATTTTGTCCAGCGAATATTTAAATAATGGTTGAAGATAGAAACTTGAAATTTTCAGCGATGATAGATCTATCTTTGGAAGGATGCCCTTAGGTTAAATAGTTAACGTCCGTCACTTCCGGTCGTCACCGGAAGGAAAGACAAAAAATCGATTTTTTCAACTTTTTTCTTTTTTGATATTTTTCTGTAGGGTTGATAGTGACTTTTTCACTGATTCAGAATATGTAATTTGTTTTAAAATCGATCAAGGCATTCTCGAGAAACTAAGCGTCAAAGTTCTGAAGCGAGAGTCTGAGGAGATAGAGATAGAGTCGTGGACATGGCCCAGGCGACCCGGGTTCAAGCCTCGAGTGCCGCCAATTTTTTTTACTATTTTTCGCTTAGGTCTACGATTTTATCTTTGAATTAATAAGTTTGATCTAATCTATTAAAAAATCGGACGGAAGACCCATTCGTTGCTCGCAACGAGACCGTGTCTAGTTAGGGTCTTCCGTTTTCAACGGAAGACCCTCTTGTTATTCTATTGTTTTTTTTAGGGTCTTCCGTCTTCAGCGGAAGACCCTTCTATTATTGTAATGTTTCTTTTTCAGGTTTTTTTTTTTAGGGTTTTCCGTTTTTCAACGGAAAACCCTTCTGTTATTCTACTGTTTCTTATTATTATTTTTTTTTTCCCGCAAATTTTGTGCACGAGATTTCTCGAACATTTTTTGTCTGATTGCTATGAAACTTTCAGGGTATGTAGATGATATTAATATCTCTAGACGTTTTTTTCAAATTTTTAAAATTCACTTCCGGTTATGAGTTATTGCCCTTTAATTGAAAATTGGGGGGTCTTTTGTCCAGAGTTGATCTCGGGAACTACAGATGATAGATGCATGAAATTTGGCGAAATTGTCGGTAACATTTTATAATTTTGCTGGCATGAAAATTTTGGTAATTTCTTTGTTAGTTTTTGAGCTATTTGTCGCCAAAGTTTAAGATTTTTTCGGGGCTGACATTTTGTTGCTTTTTGTATTATAACCTTTAAACTAAAAATATTTTGTTAATACATATAGAACAAAAGTTGTTTAGAATAACGAGAGCTTTCATTTAAAATTAAGAAAAAAGGGCTGGCCCCTATAATTAGGGGTCAGCAGCTCATACACGTATTTTTCTGATAGCAAAAATCGTTATCATTTTATGAAAAAAAATTAATTTAGTTATTGTTAATATATTAAATAATGTCATTTGGTATCAAATTAAACAAGTTCTGTCCTATATTTTTTTTCAAATTTCATAAAACAAATATGTGAGAATCGTACATGAACGAGTTAATATGTCTACATAAACACACAAGCGAACAAATGCCACATTAAGGCCCAGGCATTTACTGCATTACGTTGTGTTGCGTCTTAGATAAATTGTTGTGATTCAATTTCATTTTTTTCATCTATATCATTTATGAATTCAATGAACAGACATTATTTAAACGTTCTATGTGCAACTATTTGTCGGGGCGCCCCTGTTTGTGACCCCCGCGCGCGCGCGCCCAATGTAAACAGTAACGAACGGCATTGTAGAAAAGAGAGAGCCGTAATCATGCAGAAGAGAAGTTGTGTATTCTTTCGGTGTACACATGCATTTTCAATTTGCTGTGAAACATATGAACATGCACAGGGAACAATACTACATATTTGTTTAAGGAGGATATTTTTCTCGTGTGAATCGTTTACGAGGAAATTCTGACAGCCACACTTCTGTCGACGATCAGCCGTTGATAAGCTACGAGTAATAAAGGAGAAAAGATGGACATTAAAGTGTGTGATTTATGTGGATGTTACTGAAGAAGGTGAGGCTTTTACTCCTTTTAAAGTTTCTTGTTAACTGGTTAAAATTTAGTATATAGTATAGATGTACATGTAAGTACGTGCACACTGTTAGATGTTTTTGTTATGGTGTGGGTGTTTGTTTACTAACGTGTAATTTTTACATGTTTCATGGGTGTTTAGACTCGCTCGAGGTTCATGGGGGACTGGAAAGGGTAACTGAATTTATCTATTTAAAAAAATAAAAGATTGTGAATTTTCAACTCAAAATTCAAAGCAGGGTCTAATTAGAAACATATCATATATTCTTGTGCAGAGGACTCCAAATGTAGTCATGAATACCCTGTAGACATAACTTCAAGTAAATAAAATTGTATACTTCAGACTTCAGAGTTAAAACATGACTTTAATATCTTTATGATGCCCATCATTGTATCATTAAAGAGGTATAGCAGCCCTTACCAAAATATAAGGCCTCTGGCAAACAGTTGCCGCAAATTTGCAGAGAGGTTGCTGCAAATTTGCGACAAACAGTTGCAGCAAATTTGCGGCAAGTTCAGAATTCGTATGCAAATTAGCTTCTGGCAAACTGTTTGCTGCAAAGTTGCGGCAAGTTCAGAATTCGTATGCAAATTAGCTTCTGGCAAACTGTTTGCTGCGAAGTTGCGGCAAGTTCAGAATTCGTATGCAAATTAGCTTCTGGGAAACTGTTTGCGGCAAAGTTGCGGCAAGTTCAGAATTCGTATGCAAATTAGCTTCCGGCAAACTGTTTGCGGCAAATTTGCCGCAAGCTTACAGATAGACATAGCAACTTTAAGATATTACAACCTAAGAAAAACAATTAATAAACACTAATAATCATTTAATAATGAGTTACTAATACATGTACTATGCTTTTCAATCAATTAACAAATAACTTCTACTGGTGATTGACAAAGATGTTGTTTTACTTAAACAGTTGCAGCAAAATTAGAGATAAAGGACACAAGTAATTAACTTAAAATTTTACTCATTTTATAAATTTCAAAAATAAACACAAAACTGATGAACAAACCATATTGAAATTTGACAAATGGTACTCAACCGATAGGTGATGATTTGTTGCTGCAGATCGATAAACTTGAATGCAGTTTGATCACAACATGCATGCACAGATGGACTTGTCAAAAGTTCACAATGAGCGAAGTTCAAACCATATACCATATTTTTCGGAAATTAGGTCGATACTTTTACCGGTAGTTCACAATTAAGCCCTGCACGGTCACTGGTCATGTTACAATTAATCACGGATTCTTTAAGGCATTCTCGATGTCTTTTTTATGACGGTCTCCTGTACGTGCTCTCCGATTTAATTTCACACATAAACAATATCACACAAATAGCCGAATATCACAATAATGCCCACAATGGAATGGTCAGACTTCAGCACTGTTGTTTATATGCTTTTCTACGTAAGTCTTACACAAATTCTGTCTTCACTCTTTTTTGGTTGCATCATTTGATCATAAAATCAGTGGGGTTTTTTTTTTGCATGGTTTTCTTTAGGTCTGTGTAACCCAGTCACCAGGGCAGACACCTATTGGGAAGATAAATGGATTTCATATAAGCACAATTGTTTTCAGATTAAAACAAGTTAGCCTATCATATACTTACTCAATCTATAAATCTATATAAAGCTACAAATTTGCACTAGGCCTACTCTAACTCTGACTATGCGAGTAGAACATGAATTCTTTTATTTATGTAATAAAAATGTAAATCATATAAAATGTACTTTTACACTATGTAATGATAATTTCCTAAATTTGGCGTTGTTTAAATAAATTTTAATCATTTGTTCATGCATCACAACGATGTCAATAACGAGCGTTTTGCTCGATTCGACACCCCGCATTGTCATAGGGACGGCCTTATACTGTTAAACTCATTATAAAAGATCACAGTCTTTCGTTTTAAATTCCAATAACTGTTTAAACTGCCATTCAACGAATATGTTTTCATTACTTCACTTACTTTTTCAAAAACGTGCTCATGATCATGTAGCTAGTCCACCTAAAATTTAAAAATAAAATTTTCTTCAGTAAACTTGCAAAACCTTGTTTCTTTGTCCATACCTTGACTAGAACTAAACAGCTTTTCATTGGTTGATGGTTAATAAATATGCAAATCATCTATATATGTTGGTCAAATTAAATTGGCCTTGTGACCAAAGGGTAATAACTCCTACTCTTTATAATAGTAAAATTACCTATGAAAGACAACTCCTCTTTTTATAGTCTTTTTCAAATGTAGGAATGATCCAATCTAGTTGCTGCGTCTAAAATAAATGAAATACCCGTTATGTGTTTTTTTATAAATAAAATGTAATAATATTTAATATAACCCAATAGATACATTTAACATTATACTACCTTTAAAGAATAAATTTCCGTCCTCAATGTCTTTGTTTATTTCTTGTTCTGTCAAGTCAAACACACTGCTGTCTGTCTTTTCTTTATCGTTCCAATACAAAACCTGAAATATTTAAATAATTGTAATGTCTGTCCTTATGAAATGATATTATGAATATTAAAATCAAAAATTTAATTATAAATTCATTTTTTATTTTTTTTTTAATATGACTATGAACACATACACAAACATTTATACACAAACACTGACGTAGACAAACAAAAACATGAAACATTGAACAGTTTACTAAGTTTTAAATATCTTTTGGATTCAGTGTTAAACTTAATTACTCTTTTATTATTACTCTTTTATTAAGTTTACATAAAATTTAGTAACATATGAAATTGATATATATCAAAACACATTAAGTAAGTAAAATGCTCACCATTGTACCATTCATGATTAATGAATTATATATCTGAGTAAATATGCTATAACTTTTAATGACGTTTTACATAAAGTAATAGTAATTATTTGTATTGGTTAGGGGAGTAGGATGCCATTTACACCATTTTTGTAAGAATCATGCAGTGCAATTTTGTGACTAAATTACTTTAAAAACTCCATTAGCATGGCTTAATATTTTCCCCTCCCACTGAACATCTTCGCCATCTTCGGACCAGGTATGTACAATCTCTCTACTAAGCAGGTCCATGGGAGAAAAGGAGGTTTCGCAGACAGGTGTTTCAGTATTTTCTTTACGTAAATTCATTAACATTAGCAGATTGTTTCTCAGTGTTCCCTCGTCAAATAGTTTTCCTTTTTTGCTAAAATTTAATAAATGTTTATGTTGTTTACTAATTTGAAATACTTTCTTATGGATGTTAATTTGTTTTTTCAAGGATGACAATCTGTCTTTTTTGGTTTTAATTTTTTGGAGTTCACTATCAATTTTACTTTCAGTGTCCCACAGTCCTTCTTCTCTGATGTGGTCTATGACTTTGTCAAGTTCGTCTTCTTTTTTCTTCTTCTTTCTTTTTATGTCCTCTTGTTTTTCTTTTAAGTTCGTGAGGTGTTTCCTTAATAAAGTCTGTTTTCTGTGTTTCTCTAAGGTCATAAATGTTCTGTTTTTTTTCATGGTTTGTACAGTGATTTTTTTTTTCTCTTCCTCACTTTTGTTATTGAACCATTCTGAAGTTTTGTTGTTAACATATAATAGTTTACTTTCCACAGTATTATTTGATGACATTGAGGATGATTGTACATGATAATCAACCTGTCCCATCAACTGTTCTACACAAATATTGCTTGTGGGACAGGATGAACACTTAAAATCTAAATTCTTTTGTACATTAAAATATTTACCATCTTTTAAAAAATCAGCAAATAGTTTTTCTACTTTGGTTTTCAACACAACACATAAACGTTTGATAAAAACACATGTTAAGTCATCATTAATAGGATATGTAAATAAAAATTCAGAAACAGTATCTTCTAATTCTGGTCCTTCAAATAGTCTAATTTTCTGTCTTAAAGCCAATATAGGTTCTTTTGCACATAAATCTAATACATGTAAAAATCTTTTAAAAACTGACCCCATTGATAAAATATTGTTCACCTCCATTGTTTTTAACCAATATGGTCCTGTTAATAATTTACATAAAATACCAAGTGCTCTTAAAATTGTTAAAATACATTTGTTTTGTAATGATAAAACAATAACATTCTGGACAAAATTAAAAGAACTCTTTGATGATAAAATGTATTGAAGTAAAAGTTTGTGTATAAAAAAAGTACCAGCAGCATTATAAAAACAAACATTAAAACGATTTCCTCTTATATTCATTAAAGGAATTCTATCAATGCCCTGGCTTTTAAAATATAAATGAGAAATGTTTGGATCGCCAGTGCCATCTTTAAAAAAAAATTTGGATACACACCTTAAAATAAACATGGTAAATGGCTCTTTAGTAGAGCTGGTGTGTCCATCAAAATTAATATTTAGCTCTTTTTCAATATGAAAAATTTCTTCCAAACAAACCTCAGAAAATTGAAGAAGGGGATGTACTGAACATTTAAAAGATTGAACATCATGAGATATATCTTCACATAAAATATTGTTAACCTTCTGTTCTGTAGAACTCCTATCTGTCATAAAACATGAAACAGAATTAAAAATTTGATCTTTCTCCCTCTCATTATTGACAATATCATTAAAAATCTCATTGGTAGCACTCACATACGTCTCTCCCTTCCCATCACTCACTTCTCTCACACCTGCTGTCAAAACTTTCTCCCCAGTACTAATTTGAACTGCATAAAAATGATGTCCTTTTTTTGTAGTTGCATCTCTATGCATTGTAATGTTACTACTGTTTAAAAGTTCTTCATTCAAATGGCATCTACTTAAAACACCCATTTCACTCGTTAAAACAGACGCAGTGCTCTTACTTGGTAATTTGTTTACACTTATATTAAAAATATCTAAAACAGCTTCTAAAACAGGACCAATATGGTGAACACCAATATTTCTACTTCTAAAAAAATAATATAGATTTCTTAATTTATAATTATATGGACAACCTTTACCATTTTCTTTAAAATCTAAAACTTTCTTTACATGTACATAATCAT
Organism: Magallana hongkongensis; assembly: GCA_015776775.1. Taxonomy (NCBI): domain Eukaryota; kingdom Metazoa; phylum Mollusca; class Bivalvia; order Ostreida; family Ostreidae; genus Magallana; species Magallana hongkongensis. The sequence goes on from CM027470.1 coordinate 15,860,391, forward strand.
CTTCATCTGCTACAATGTCATCTTTTTCAGCGATCAGATTGTCGATTTCACATTTGAGTTCTTCAATATAAGTATTTAGAGTGTTGCACTGAACTCCTTTCTCAACTTTATTATCTTTTTCTTGTTGTTCCTTCCTCTTATATACATTCACTTTTTCTTCCAGTTTCCTCACCTTTTCTTTGGTTCGTTTCATTTTCTGGTTAATTTCTTTAATTCTATAGCCTCGGATTTTTTCCTTAAGTTTAATATTTTCCTTCTTGAGCTGGGATATGATAATGTCTTGTTCAGTTCTTGTTGTTATTTTTTCAGTGTCTGTTTCTGACGGTACACATGTGCTTGCTGGTTCTTTATTGGTTTTTGATGGACATTTGAATTCTTTCCTCTTATATTGCTCATATATCGATTTCTTACTTATAGATTTATTGAGTCTTTCAAATTCTTTGATAATTTTTTTGATTTTCCAATGTAAGCTGCTTTTATTTATTTGACACGAATCGATGTGCAGAGTTTGGCAGATTTCTTTATGGACACCATTCATGGAACCATTATGTTTTTTTATATATTTGAACAACCTTTTCATTGGTCAAAGACATTGTGATAACGTGTGATGTTATAGAAAAAGAATTTTACCACATATACGCTGTTTGAAGTTAATAAAAGCATAATTAATTTGTGATGTGACGTACACAAATACACATAGACATAGACAATGTACAAATACGTAGACACACAACATAAAACACATATATCTATATCTGTAAAATTACATGTAGTAGAAATTTTTTTAATCCATCAAAAATTGTTTAATATTTCTGTAATGAATAGTGTACTTTCATGAAACATATAGAAGTTTAGCTTCAAAACATATGCATATGAATGTTCAGTTGTATGTGTACTACATTTATGAAAATGCTTCATACTACATGTATCATACAAATATTACAAGATATTAAATAAATTGACTTACATTATATGGAAAATTCTTTTCTTGAAATGGAAACTGTCCTTGACAAGCCTAAAAGAACATACAAATATTAAAAACAGACTATAACAAGGGGGAGGTAATAAAATGCAATTATTGATATAGGGAAACGTTTAAACTGTTATCGCAGAAAAGCGCAGCATTTAAAAAAAAAATCTTTCGCACGGATACGTAGGTATATATTAGTAGAAGTTCATATGATATCCAACTAATTCCAATCTATGAGCAAATAACTATAAACTGTAAAAAATACATCACTGGTAACGAAAACAATAATTGTATTTTACTGTCACACATTGTGTTATCCAAATTTATTTCACTTTAAAAGTATACAAACAAAGTAAACATTAGTCTTTATCTATTCAACTCATTAAATCCAGTTGTCATTGTTCTAATTTATACTTACAGATAAAAAATTTGATATCGCCTATCGTGGTCGTCTCTGACCATCAAATATGGCCGTCAGGTCACAAGTAAGAGTTACCGTTCTTACAATAAAATGGCGTTAGCTGGACTAGCTAGATCATGCAGATGGTGCATGCAGTGGCCATGGGTGTTGAGACTCGATTCTTTCACTTATATTCGTCCTCTGTTTAGCCGTGGATTTTCCAAAAGTAAACACTCCATTGACAATGTTTCTTTTACCTTGTGCACAGCCTTATTCCCTTATTTTTATTCACTTTACCATCTCGGTGATGGCAGACAACATGGCAGCATCGAATGTGAAAATTGGCGGCTAGCTATTGATCGACCAATCAGCGCGCGCGTAGCTTAACATTGAAACAAAAGTAAAAGTAGAAACAAACACTGAACAGCATAACGTTACGGAAAACTCTTCAATCTACATGATTCAACATCAAGCGGTTTATATACTCAAATCCAAGTTGACTGATATTTGAACGTAGGAAAAAAGAATATAGCATAACAAAAGAACAGACAGGTTGGTGTTCACGTAATACGTGGGGGGGGGGGGGGGGGGTCATTATGAAGCATCATGCGATTAAAGTTGATCTTATTTTCGTAATAATATTTTTATCGAGACTATCTTAGAATAAAACTTTTAACCAAAAATATTAATTAGATTTATTTTTTCTCTATACACAAATTATAAAAGCAATTCATTATAATTGACAGTCTTAAATTTGTGCTGAATGTGTATATATGAAATTGTATAATTTGGCAAGCTCACGAAGTAAAACAAACAGAGAAAAAAGAAGAAATGTTTGTGATAAACTTCTGGCAAATTTTTAGGTGTTTGCCAAAAGTTTGCCACTTCTGGCGAAGAAGCTGCAAACATAATTGGGTGTCTGGTAAACTTTTGGCAAAATATAAGAGGTTTACCAGAAGTTCGCTACTACTGGCAAAGATCGGCAAACAAGTTCTAAAGTTTTCTGGTAAACTAATCAGTTTGCCGAAAATTTGCGGCAAGTTTGCTGCAAGTTTGCCGCAAACAATTCATTTTGGTAAGGGAGACCAACGGGTACCCGGTACATGTACTTGTACATGTAGGTTACAAGTTAGAACTATGCCTACCATTCTACCAGTTCACATAATTTTTCTTGTTTAGCAGTTATGATGTGTACTTAAATTGTCCTTGTGAATGTTTTAAATGTAATTTTTTATTCTCTTCTTTTAATCTGACTACTGGCAGTACTGGCGTGCGAGCAGTTCTCGCCGAGGACCATTTCTCGCTGGTGCACTGTTACATCATATTTTCGTATATAATATTATGTGTTGATAAAATGACGTAACAATGCACTGGTGAGAAATGGTACTCGGCGAGAACTGATAGCACGCCAATATCGATTAATTACAGACAAAAACTGAAGGTTGCGAGTGTTATTTTTAATTGAACAACATTGTTTAAAATTTATAATTCTTTATATATGTGACGATCAGACCGGTTTGAATACCAGTGCCAGATAGCTCAGTTGGTAGAGCACCTGACTAGAGATTCAGGGGGCCCAGGTTCAAATCCCTTCATTATTTCTCCCATCCTGTTACAATATTGGTGTTGTGACCAACCCCTGGAACTAACAGGTTAACTCGATCCTGCCAGGGATGATCTTCGAGGGTGAAGATCATTTAAGGGGGAGGAATGTGACGGTCAGACTGGTTTGAATACCGGTGCCAGATACATGTAGCTCAGTTGGTAGAGCACTTGACTAGAGATTCAGAGGGCCAGGTTCGAATCCCACTTTGTTCCGTCGTTATTTCTCCCATCTTTTACATATACATGTATATCAGATATATGACAGATGATTAAGGTCATCACATGTTTTGCAAGATGCAATAAGTGTTAAAAACCTTTACTTTACAACAGAATACATTTAAGTGAATATTTATGTTTCTTGTTATTATTTGGTGTGGTTTTCTTGACAGTGTCGCATAAACAATTTACCCGCTCCTAAAACACAAACTTTCTTTTTGTGGATTCAGCTTACCGCTGATTGGCTGCTGTTGCAGCAGACAAATAAGATATGCACGCACAAAACACAATGAACTTATCAGAGAATGAGTTGAGTTTATTTAAACTGTTGGAATTTGGGTATTTTTTTTTAAAATGCATACTTGTGACAAAACATATATGTGGTACATACAGCTGTAGCTTTATGAAGAAAATTTTGGTTAGACCATATATACCTATCATGCAAGTAAATGATATTTACAAAAAACTTGCAATTTATGGCGCACGAAATATACGGTAGTTTTATAAAGATTGACATACATGTAATGTACCACATTCTTTGAAAAATAATCTATTAAAAATTCTTCATTAAGTTTACTCATACATGTTTTATGCTTATTACACGTAGTATTGTTTTTAAAACATGTAATTTATAAGAAAATAAACAAAAACCCTCGCTAAATTTATTTGCAAACAAAAAATACACAGTAGAACTGATAAAAAATGGTATACCAGAAGCTAATACCAGTACATGTACTTTGACGCTGTTCGGTGGGTAATATTCGTTTGTAATTTACGAATTGAAATATTGACTGTTGCACTACAAGTATGGTAATAAACTCTCTCTCTCTCAAACTCTCTCTCTTTCTCAATTTGATAAGTGTTTATACCTATGAAAATTTTTTAATATTATATTATGACTTGATATGCAAATTTTTGATCTTGTACTGCCTAAATGTTATGTCATGTATTGGGATATGTCATACTTATTACACTGCATGGTCAGTGTATTTTTTACAGAAATACTATGCATATGTTAATGTAAACACAGCTATTACTAGTACATGTATGTAAACACAGCTAATTATTTTTTTAATTTATTTCAGCTCAAAACAGACTCTTGTTACCACATGGCTTTTACCGGTACCTGTTGATTCTTGTGGGTCAGCTCCTGAGATTAACCTGTCACCTCTATCCACATGCATATTCCTTGTGTTCTACAGACTATTTACTGGTAATTCAAATTAAATCCGATAATGCATGAACAATAATGGAACTTGAAGAAAGCATCATGCCATGTTGTGGTTTGTGTTTGATAAGAAATTATGAAAACAAAATTAAGGCTGTTTAAAGAAATTCATAATTGCTGTGAAAATTTGTTTTTCAATAAAAGTATACAATTATGTTTCCTTTATTTTTTATTTCATAAAGATATTTAGATGTGTTTACATAATTGAACCCCCCCCCCTATTTAATTGTCTGCATTAAGATTACATGTAGGATATGTAAATGTACATTTGACTTTGAAATAACATCTGCTATGATAATTACTTTTGAAATGAACAAGAAACAACCTATTTCTACCTTTCTAAGGTATATATGCATAAAAAAGTAGAAAAACATGTCAAATTTGAACATTTTTCATTGAAATCAACTCTGTCTCCAGCTACCTGGGTGTGTTTGAATTTAATTCTAATTTAAGGCAGATGTCTAACTTGTAGGTTGTAACTTACTGTTTTAGCATGGTTAGAAGAAGACTAGAAATCAGAATAGATTAGATATTCACTAAATATGATTGTTAGCTTACTTTTTTCATGAAAACAAGAAATCACAAGCAGGACAGCTGTCTATTTGTTAATTAAAATGGTACAAATCATACAATAAACAAATAAAGATAACATTTTAGAATCATTGATGATTGTTTTCAAATATGTGTGAGAAATGACTCAAGGAAATTGCCACATGTTTCATAAAATTAGGTAAAACATTTCAAACCATGACTTTTTATGAAAATCAAAAGATTGGGGGGTGGGGGGTATACATGTAAGGGTATTTCTAAGTGATGTGAAGCTTTTATCATGATTATATCATGTAGGCATATGTTGTATTGAATAAGGTTTCTTTTTAAAGGTGGTTGAACAAAAGTTGACCTCTAAAAGGTCAGATAAAGATGTTTTACTATGGAGAACCCTGTAAATCTGTGTTTACTAAAGGAAATTGGAAATGGTGGGTTCACTTAAATGGCCATATTTTTATTAAACCTCAATGGAATTGGCAATATGTGGTATTCTTTTTCTCAGAATTGCATTAGCTTTCTTATTCTAAGACAAACCGTCTTCTCATAAAAATGTTAGTGTACTAAGTTAAAGATACAAGGAACAGTTTCGGATAAAGTACCGTCAATATTTTTGTAAAATTGAGAGTGACTGTACTTGAAGGTTTATCATTGTTGCGTAGATTCATGAAATGAATTTTAATGATTACCAATAGTTAGAGGGATGTCTCTTGTTGGAATTGGTAAGCAATATTAAGGCCCCTAATTTTAAGTACATGAGAAGCAGAAATAAATTGTGAAACTTGCGGCTATGACAGATATGTTGACTTTACAGTGAAATTGAAGGTTACAAACGGGAGGTTATATAACATGAAATGTAGGTGGATGGGATATTATATGCCTATTTAGTATATACTGGGTATGAGGACAATAGCAAGTTTATTGTCCCCCAAGACAGCAAATATTTAATGAGGCAAAGCCAAGGGAAATAGTAGCTGTTGAATGGGACAATAAACTTGCTATTGTCCGAATAGTCAGTTAATTGGTATTTCATTATACAGAAGAAAACTTTATTTGTCAGCGATGCAGAATTTCTTGATGATAAACAAATTAGAGTTAAATCAAACTTTGTATTTAATGCGGCGATCTTATTAGGTCAGAGGTGTTCCGAGTTTAAGGTGATATGGGACACTTCCATGTTGTGACGTAATGTTTATCGAAATAAACAATAAAATAAAGTGTAATTATATAAGTACATGTAGTTTCTTCTCAAAAATGGTCACCTAACTCCTTAGCACAGTGGGTTAGAGGGTTTACTAGGAACCTGTAAGTCATGAGTTCGAATCCCGCTGGGGTTTTTACAATTTTTACCTTTTCAAATATTTTTAAAAGCTATTTTTTGGTTAAATATTGTAAAATTTGAAAATTCTAAACCGGTGAAAAGTTTTCAATTATATAGTACTTTAATCCACATTAATATCGACAGATGTCCCATACCACCTTAAAAAGGAGGGAAATCAAATTGTGCTAATGAATGGTTTTGATGACTATTCACCATGGGCAGATAGCATGGATACTATTTTAGATAAAAAGGCATGTTTATGCGGGCGCCTTCTAGTGAACAATTTGTCGGTCTGTCCATCCGAGATGGCTTGACAGGAGCATAGCTTCTCTCCCCTTGGCCCAATCTGGCTCATACCTCATATACAGGGTTCCTTTGGTTGAAGGATGTGCAGTGACCTTGAACCATGTTTTTAGGTATAAGGTTAAGGTCATAGCAGAATTGTATATATAAAATCCTTGTCTGGGGCATATCTTTTTTCCCTTTGGTCCAATCTGGCTAATACTCACAGAGTGTCTCTATGGTTAAACGATGTGCAGTGACCTTGCATGAAATTTCTAGGTAACGGGTGAAGATCATATCGGATCATGCAAAAATCCTTTTTTGAGAGCATATATAATTTCTACTAACCCCTATTTGGCTCAGACTTCACATAAGCAGAGCTTTTGAGTAAAGGGTGAAAGGGTGTGTAGTGACCTTGAACCTATTTTCAGTGAAAAGAAACTGTGAAGGTCATATCAGAATTATATTTTTAAAAATCCTTGTCCGGAGTATATCTTCTCTCCCTTTGCTCCATTCAGCCTCATACTTTACCCACATGATGCCTTTGTTCAAAATATATGCAATGACCTCGAATGATATTTGTAGATGAAGAGTCAAGGTCATATCAGATCACACAAAAATCCATATTTTAAGAGCATAGATATACTCTCCTTTTAGCCCCTATTTGGCTAATATTTTACCTTTACAGAGTTTATTGGTTAATGGCGTGCAGTGACCTTGAACCAAGTCTGTCAATGTGAAGGTCATAGCAGATCTTTTTAAAATTAGTTTTAAATAGTAGATTATTTTCCAAATATGCTTAATCTTGGTCAGATTGAACAAAAATGCATGTATGTTAGGGGGAATGAAATTGAATTAAAAGTTCTATGCCAGCTGGAAAAATTTCAAGTTATAGGTCAAGGTCAAAGCAGAATTCTCTGAAATAACATAAGCGGGGCCCTTTGAAATGTTCACCATTTCAATGTTGTCTGGTTCATAGTAATTTTACATAGAAAATATTCACAGAAGTACAGTAAAGTAAACTTAACATCGATAAGTTTCTGACAATTAATGACGCAACGAGCACACAGTACGAAAGGTCAACCTTTTGAAAAGCAGTGAAGAGGAAAAGTTGCTCAGAATTATGTTTTAAACAAAATTGATTTTTTACATAAATTTTAATTTTGCATTCTGGGTTAAGAAAAAAGATGTTAGTTCAAGGTAAAGTAAACTTGTACCTTAAATGAAGTCAAATTTGTTAAGTCGTACTTAAACACATTGGTTTTTTTTGTTAAGTCGTTCTTGAAATGGTTAAGGGTTTTTGGTTAAGTCGTACTTAAAAACATTCGGATCATGTTAAGTTGTACCAAGAATCATTCGATTTTTTTTTTATCTTTTTGTACTTAGGTTTCTTTGTTACTAGATTAAGAACTCTGCTTCTTAGACGTACTTCTAGCGTTGCTTTCGACATTAGCGGAAAACCCACTCGTTGCTTTGCAACGAGCTTTGCTCTAGTTTCTTTTTCTTTTCTTTACAATTTTTGTGCAGAAGATTTCTCGGAGAAGGGTGGTCCAATTTTGGTCAAATTTTCAGCATCGATCTATTATTATATAAACTTGATACGCTTTTTTTTATTTTGTAAAAATCACTTCCGGTTCGGACTTATCCGCCATTTTGTCATTTTTTAAAAAGTTCTTGTCCAGGTATTTCCTCAAAAACGAGCAATGATGGAAAGCTGAAATTTTCAGGAATGATAGAGGACATGAACGTCTAGCCGCACGAGGAAAATCATTGTCCGGAAATTCCGAGTACGGAAGCTAGCTGGGGTCAAAATATAGGACACGTTTTTGACGAAAACGTCTTGTCCACGCATCTCCTCAAAAACGAGCAAAGATAGAAAGCTGAAATTTTCAGGAATAATAGAGGACATGAACGTCTAGCCGCACGAGGAAAATCATTGTCCGGAAATTCTGAGTACGGAAGCTAGCTGGGGTCAAAATATAGGACAAATTTTTGACGAAAACGTCTTGTCCACGCATCTCCTCAAAAACGTCCAAAGATAAATAGCTGACATTTTCAGGAATAATAGAAGACATGATCGTCTAGCCTCCCGAGGAAACTCATTGTCCGGAAATTCCGAGTACGGAAGCTAGCCGGGGTCAATATATAGAACACACTTTCGATGAGTTTTCATTGTCCACACATCTATTTTAAAGCGAGAAAAGATAGATAGCTGAAAATTTCAGGAATGATAGAGGACATGATAGTCTAGCATCACGAGAAAAATCAATGTCTGGAAATTCCGAGTAGGGAAGCTATATTTTAAAACTCATATTAAATGTGTTATACTGACCTCCGACTAATTTTAAAGCATAATATCTAAGTTGCACTTACAGTTCTGCGTCTGATGACATCTTTTTCGAATTGATTGGATAAATTATAAATTTTTTTAAAATTTTAAATTTAATTAAATCGTAATAAAATGACCTCAGACTAATCTTAAAACATAATATTTAAGTTGCGCTTACAATTTTGTGTCCAATGAAATTTTTCTCGAATTAATTGGATGAAATTTAATTTTTTTAAAAATTTAAAATTTAATTAAATCGTGTTAAAATGATCTCAGACTAATTTTAAAACATAATATCCAAGTTGCACTTACAGTTCTGCGTCTGATGACATCTTTTTCGAATTGATTGGATAAATTATAAATTTTTTAAAAATTTTAAATTTAATTAAATCTTAATAAATTGACGTGAGACTAATTTTAAAACAAAATTTTTAAGTTGCGCTTACAATTTTGTGTCCAATGAAATTTTTCTCCAAGTAATTGGATGAAATTTAATTTTTTTAAAAATTTAAAATTTAATTAAATCGTGTTAAAATGATCTCAGACTAATTTTAAAACATGATATCCAAGTTGCACTTACAATTCTGCGTCTGATGACATCTTTTTCGAATTGATCGAATGAATTTTAAATTTTTTAAAAATTTTAAACTCATTTAAATCGCGTTAAAATGACCTCAGACTAATTTAAAAACATTTTATCTAAGTTGTGCTAAGAATTCTGCGTCTAATGACATCCTTCTCGAATTGATTGGAAGAATTTAAAAATTTTCAAAAATTTTAATTTTATTTAAATCGCGTTAAAATGACCTCAGACTAGTTTTGAAACATGATTACTAAGTTGCGCTTACAATTCTGCGTCTAATGACATCTTTGTTGAATTGATTGGATGGTTTTTAAATTTTTTGAAAATTTTAAATTTAATTAAATCGTATTTAAATTACCTCAGACTAATTTTTAAACATAATATCTAAGTTGCGCTTAGAATTCTGCGTCTAATGACATCTTTCTCAAATTAATTGAATGAATTTTCAATTTTATGAAAATTTAAAATTTAATTAAATCATGTTAAAATGATCTCAGACTAATTTTAAAACATAATATCCAAGTTGCGCTTACAATTCTGCATCTGATGACATCTTTTTCGAATTGATCGAATGAATTTTAAATTTTTTAAAAATTTTAAGCTCTTTTAAATCGCGTTAAAATGACCTCAGACTAATTTTAAAACATGATATCTAAGTTGTGCTTAGAATTCTGCGTCCATTGACATCCTTCTCGAATTGATTGGATGAATTTAAAAATTTTCAAAATTTTTAATTTTATTTAAATCGCGTTAAAATGACCTCAGACTAGTTTTGAAACATGATTACTAAGTTGCGCTTACAATTCTGCGTCTCATGACATCTTTGTTGAATTGATTGAATGGTTTTTAAATTTTTTGAAAATTTTAAATTTAATAAAATCGTGTTTAAATTACGTCATACTAATTTTTAAACATAATATCTAAGTTGCGCTTGGAATTCTGCGTCTAATGACATCTTTCTCGAATTAATTGAATGAATTTTCAATTTTTTGAAAATTTTAAATTTAATTAAATCATGTTAAAATGAGCTAAGACTAATTTAAAAACAAAATATTTAAGTTACACTTACAATTCTGCGTCTGATGACATCTTTTTTGAATTGATCGAATGAATTTTAAATTTTTCAAAAAATTTAAACTCATTTAAATTGCGTTAAAATGACCTCAGACTAATTTTAAAAACATGATATCTAAGTTGTGCTTAGAATTCTGCGTCCATTGACATCCTTCTCGAATTGATTGGATGAATTTAAAAATTTTCAAAATTTTTAATTTTATTTAAATCGCGTTAAAATGACCTCAGACTAGTTTTGAAACATGATTACTAAGTTGCGCTTACAATTCTGCGTCTAATGACATCTTTGTTGAATTGATTGAATGGTTTTTAAATTTTTTGAAAATTTTAAATTTAATAAAATCGTGTTTAAATCACCTCATACTAATTTTTAAACATAATGTCTAAGTTGCGCTTGGAATTCTGCGTCCAATGACATCTTTTTCGAATTAATTGAATGAATTTTCAATTTTTTGAAAATTTTAAATTTAATTAAATCATGTTAAAATGAGCTAAGACTAATTTAAAAACAAAATATTTAAGTTACACTTACAATTCTGCGTCTGATGACATCTTTTTTGAATTGATCGAATGAATTTTAAATTTTTCAAAAAATTTAAACTCATTTAAATCGCGTTAAAATGACCTCAGACTAGTTTTAAAACATGATATCTAAGTTGTGCTTAGAATTCTGCGTCCATTGACATCCTTCTCGAATTGATTGGATGAATTTAAAAATTTTCAAAATTTTTAATTTTATTTAAATCGCGTTAAAATGACCTCAGACTAGTTTTGAAACATGATTACTAAGTTGCGCTTACAATTCTGCGTCTAATGACATCTTTGTTTTTATTTAAACATAATATCTAAGTTGCGCATAGAATTCTGCGTCTAATGACATCTTTGTCAAATTGATTGGATGATTTTTTAATTTTTTGAAAATTTTAAATTTAATTATATCGTGTTTAAATGACATCAGACTAATTTTTAAACATAATATCTAAGTTGCGCTTTGAATTCTGCGTCTAATGACATCTTTCTCGAAATGATTGGATGAATTCTAAATTTTTAAATAATATTAAATTTAATTAAATCGTGTTTAAATGACATCAGAATAATTTCTAAACATAATATTTAAGTTGCGCTTAGAATTCTGCGTCTAACGACATCTTTCTCGAAATGATTGGATGAATTTTAAATTTTTTGAAAATTTAAAAAAAATTTAAATCATGTGAAAATAAATTATTGAACGGAAGACCCACTCGTTGCTCGCAACGAGATCGAATCTAGTTAAGGTCTTCCGTTTCCAACGGAAGACCTTATTGTTATTGCTTTGTTTCTTTTTCCCTATTATTATTATTATTTTTCTGCCGTTTTTTGTGCACGCGATTTCTCAGAAACGGCTCGGCCGATTTCAATCAAATTTTAGGACGTGATAGATAGTGGTCTGAACTTGATAGGAAATTTTTTGTATTGATGACGTCATATCCGTTTTTGAGATATTGAGATTTTTCTAATTTTTATATGGGTATTTTGTCTTCTGTTGTTCTCCTAAACTATAAGAGATATTAAGCTCAAATTTTTACAGTAGGTAAAGGAAAGATTGAAGTTTTGCATGATTGTTGTTTTGTATGTTTAGCACTACTGGCGCCAAAGCTCGCTATGGCTCGAAAATTGACATTAAAAAAGCGTCTTGAATTTTTGTGCTTTTCTCTTTTTATCTCTTTTCTGGAAAATATTTTGTTAAAACATGTAATGTAAAAAAAGTTTATTTTTACAAGACCTTTCTGCTAATATCAAGAAAAAGGGGCTGGCCCCTCAAATTAGGGACCTAGAAGGCTCTAAAGTCTTTTACCCATAACTCTTTACCGAGAGATATTTTGTAATAAATTATAGAAGCAAATATGTTTATCTTATAATTATGAAGCCAAGCAGTATAACGATTTTCTCATATGTTACGTAATTAGGGGTTTTTAGGGGTCAAAAGTCCAAAACTTTGATCACCTATATCTCAAAAAGGAAAAATATTTTGAAATGCAGTATTAAATAAAAGATGCTCAAAATGATGTACTTAACAACATGCAACCTAAAATTTTTGGTTCAGCGGCCCCAAAAAGGAGATAAGGGACCGGCCCCTAAAACATTCTGTCTCAGATATCTCAAGAATGGTAACGAATTTCTGAACACTTGTTGAACAAAATGTCTTTATAATCAAATGACCTTTCATTTGATACCAAGAAAAAGGGGCTGGCCCCTAATATAAGGGACCTAAAGGGCTCTAAAGTCTTTTACCCATAACTCTTTACCGAGGGATATTTTGTTATAGATTATAGAATCAAATATGTTAATCTTACAGTTATGTATTCAAGCAATGTAATGATTTTATCATGTGTTACGTAATTAAGGGTTTTTAGGGGCCAAAAGTCCAAACTTTCGATCACCCATACCTCAGACAGGGAAAATATTTTGTAATGCAGTACAGAAGACAAGTTGTTCAAAATGATGTTTGCAACAAAATGCAACCGTCAGAATTTCGTTAAACGACCCCTAAAAGGAGAAAAGGGACCGGCCCCTAAAACCTTCTTTCTCATATATCTCTAGAACGGTAACAAATTTCTAAGCACTTGTTGTACAAAATTTGTGTAGAATAAAATGACCTTTTATTTGATATCAGGAAAAAGGGGTTGGCCCCTTAAATTAGGGGACCAAAGGGCTCTAAAGTCTTTATTCTGTAGCTCTTTACTGAGAGATATTTCGTGAAATGTTATAGAAGCAAATGTATTTATCTCAAAGTTATGTATTCAAGCAATGTAATGATTTTATGAAGTGTTACGTAATTAAGGGTTTTTAGGGGCCAAAAGTCCAAAATTTCGATCACCCATATCTCAGAAAAGAAAAATATTTTGTAATGCAGTATTAAAGAAAAGTTGTTCAAAATGATGTTCTTAACAAAATGCAACGGTCATAATTTCGTTAAACGACCCCTAAAAGGAGATAAGGGACTGGCCCCTAAAACCTTCTTTCTCATATATCTCTAGAACGGTAACAAATTTCTAAGCACTTGTTGAACAAAATTTGCGTAGAATTAAATGACCTTTTATTTGATATCAGGAAAAAGGAGCTGGCCCCTTAAATTAGGGGACCAAAGGGCTCTAAAGTCTTTAATCTGTAGCTCTTTACTGAGAGATATTTTGTGAAATGTTATAGAAGCAAATGTGTTTATCTTATAGTAATGTATTCAAGCAATGTAATGATTTTATCATGTGTTACGTAATTAAGGGTTTTTAGGGGCCAAAACTCCAAAATTATGATCACCCATATCTCAGAAAGGAAATATATTTTGTAATGCAATACAGAAGAAAAGTTGTTCAAAATGATGTTCTCAACAAAATGCAACCTTCAAAATTTCGTTAAACGGCCCCTATAAAGAGTTATGGGATCGGCCCCTAAAACCTTCTTTCTCATATATCTCCAGAGCGGTAACGATTTTCTAAACACTTGTTGAACAAAATTTGTTTAGAATTAAATAACCTTTCATTTGATATCAAGAAAAAGGGACTGGCCCCTAAAATTAGGGGACCGAAGGGCTCTAAAGTATTTTATCTATAGCCCTTTATTGAGGGATATTTTGTGAAATGTTATAGAAGCAAATGTGTTTATCCTGCAGTTATGTATCAAAGCAATGTATTGGTTTTGTCATGTAATTTGTAATTTGGGGTTTTTGGAGGCCAAAAGTCCCAAGTTTTGATCACCCATATCTCAGAAAGGTAAAATATTTTGAAATGCAGTACAGAAAAAAAGTTGCTCAAAATGATGAAAAAGGGCTCTAAAGTCGTTTATCTATTACCCTTTATTGAGGGATATTTTGTGAAATGTTATAGAAGCAAATGTGTTTATCTTATAGTTATGTATCAAATCAATGTAATGTAATGTGTTACGTAATTAAGGGTTTTAGGGGCCAAAAGTCCTAAATTTTGATCACCCATATCTCAGAAAGGAAATATATTTTGTAATGCAGTACGAAGAAAAGCTGTTCAAAATGATGTTCTCAACAAAATGCAACCTTCAAAATTTCGTTAAACGGCCCCTAAAAGGAGATAAGGGATCGGCCCCTAAAACCTTCTTTCTCATATATCTCCAAAACGGTAACGAATTTCTAAACACTTGTTGACAAAATGTGTTCAGAATTAAATGTCCTTTCATTTGAATTCAACAAAAAGGGATTGCCCCTTAAACTAGGGGATCAAAGAGCTCTAAAATCTTTTATCCATAGCCCTTTATTGAGGGATATTTTGTGAAAGGTTATTAAAGCTAGATTAGGTATAATACGTTTATATATCCCAACAATATAATGATTTTCTCTTGCGTTACCCAATTAGGGTTTTTGAGGGACCAGAGGTTAATAAGTTTGATCTTTTCTATCTTAATTGAAAGAAATGCAAGTATTTAAAAAAGCAAGAGAACTTATAAAAAGCAATACAATAAAGCATTAGTACTTCACTCCTTTTTTTCATAACATGTTTTGTTGTCGAAAATCAAAGTCGATGATGTCATATTTCATTCTAAAAATCGAACGGAAGACCTCCTCGTTGCTCGCAACGAGATCGTGTCTAGTTATTATTATTATTCTTTTTTTTTTCTTACCGATTTTGTGCAGACGATTTCTCGGAGATGGCTGGGTCGATTTCGCTCAAATTTTCAATATAAACGTGTTTTTATCTAAACCTGATATATAATTTTTATTTTTTGAAAAAACACTTCCGGTCAGAAGTTATCGTCCGTTTACGATTTTAAAAAGTCGATTTTGTCTGTCGGGTTTCTCAAAAACGAATAAAGATAAAAGGCTGAAATTTTCAGAAATGATAGATCTACCGTTTTTCTAATGTACCTCGGTATAGAGAATGTCCGCCGTTACTTCCGGTCGTCACCGGAAGGAAATTTGAAAAATTGAATTTTTCGACTTTTTTATTTTTCAATATTTTTCTTTGAAATTTTTACACCTTATAGTGACCCTTTTACTGATTAAGAATATGTAATTAGTTTTAAAATCGATCAAGGCATTCTCGAGAAATTAAGCGTCAAAGTTCTGAAGCGGAGTCCGAGTAGCTCAGTCGTTATAGTCGTGGACATGGCCCAGGCGACCCGGGTTCAAGCCTCGAGTGCCGCAAAATTTTTTTCTCTTTTTTTCGCTTAGATCTACGATTTTATTTTGAATTGATAAGTTTAATCTTATCTTTTCAAAAAATGGACGGAAGACCAACTCGTTGCTCGCAACGAGATCGAATCTAGTTAGGGTCTTCCGTCTTCAGCGGAAGACCCTTCTATTATTGTAATGTTTCTTTTTCACTTTTCTTATTAGGGTCTTCCGTCTTCAGCGGAAGACCCTTCTATTATTCTATTGTTTCTTTTTCACTTTTCTTATTCTTATTAAGGTCTTCCGTTTCCAACGGAAGACCTTATTGTTATTGCTTTGTTTCTTTTTCCCTTTTATTATTTTTTTTTTTTCTTACGCTTTTTTGTACAAGCGATTTCTTGAAAACGGCTTGACCGATTTTCGTGAAAATTTCAGATCTTGTAGATATTGATAAAAACCTTATATATAATTTTTTATTTTAATGACGTCATTTCCGTTCGGGAGATATTGACGTTTTAGTGATTTTTAGAGGGTCATTTTGTCCTACTATCTCCTCCTAAACGAAAAAAGATATTGAATTTAAATTTTCAGGGATTGTAGACAAAAGATTGTAGATGTGTTTAAAGGCATTTATGGTTGTCTGGGTTCAAAGGCGTCGAAGCTCGCCTGGACCCGAAAATCGAGTTTGAAAAAACGACGTAATTTTTAATGGTTTTCGTTCTTTATCTCCTTTCCTGAAAATATTTTACTATAATATATAGAGCAAATAAAATTTATATTTACAAGAGCTTTCGTTTGATAACAAGAAAAAGGGGCTGGTCCCTCAATTTAGGGGCCAAAAGGGCTCTAAAGTCTTTCTTCCATAGCCCTTTACTGAGAAATATTTTGTTATATGTTAAAGAAGCAAAAATGTTCATCTTTCACTAATAAAACTATACATTATAAAATTTTTATTCTGCGTTACGTAATTAGGGGTTTTAAGGGGCCAGAAGTCCAAAACTTCGATCGAATATATCTTAAAAAGGACAAATATTTTGAAAAGCAATATAGAATAAAAGATGCTTAGAATGATGTTTTAAACAATATTCAATCATAAAAGTTTCGTTATCTGGCCCCAATAAGGAGATAAGGGGGTCCGCCCCTAAAATGTTCTATCCCAGAAAACTCTAAAACGGCAAAGAATTTCTAAACACTTGTTGAACAAAATATGTTTAATATCAAAAGAACTTTCGTATGATGCCAAGAAAAAGGGGCTGGCACTTCAATTTAGGGGCTAAAAGGGCTCTAAAGTCTTTCTTTCATAGCACTTTACTGAGAAATATTTTGTAATATGTTTAAGAAGCAAAAATGTTCATCTTTCACTAAAAAAACTATACATTATAAAATTTTTATTATGCGTTACGTAATTACGGGTTTCAAGGGGCCAGAAGTCCAAAACTTCGATCGAATATATCTCAAAAAGGACAAATATTTTGAAAAGCAATATAGAATAAAAGATGCTTAGAATGATGTTTTAAACAATATTCAATCATAAAATGTTTCGTTATCTGGCCCCATTAAGGAGATTAGGGGTCGGCCCCTAAAACGTCCTATGCCAGATAGCGCAAAAACGGCAAAGAATTTCTAAACACATGTTGAACAAAATATGTTTAATATCAAAAGAACTTTCGTATGATGCCAAGAAAAAGGGGCTAGCCCTTCAATTTAGGGGCCAAAAGGGCCCTAAAGTCTTTCTTCCATAGCACTTTACTGAGAAATGTTTTGTAATATGTTTAAGAAGCAAAAATGTTCATCTTTCACTAATAAAACTATACATTATAAAATTTGTATCATGCGTTACGTAATTACGGGTTTTAAGGGGCCAGAAGTCCAAAACTTCGATCGAATATATCTCAAAAATGACAAATATTTTGAAAAGCAATATAGAATAAAAGATGCTTAGAATGATGTTTTAAAAAATATTCAATCATAAAAGTTTCGTTATCTGGCCCCAATAAGGAGATTAGGGGTCGGCCCCTAAAACGTCCTATCCCAGATAGCTCAAAAACGGCAAAGAATTTCTAAACACTTGTTGAACAAAATATGTTTAATATCAAAAGAACTTTCGTATGATGCCAAGAAAAAGGGGCTGGCCCTTCAATTTAGGGACCAAAAGGGCTCTAAAGTCTTCCTTCCATAGCACTTTACTGAAAAATATTTTGTTATATGTTTAGGAAGCAATATATTCATCTCACATTTATTTAACAATATATTATAATTATTTTTATCATTTGCTCCGTATTAAGGGGTTTTTAATGGGTTTTAAGGGGCCAGAAGTACAAAACGTTGATAACATACCTCAAACAGAACAAATATTTTAAAAAGCATCATTTTGAAAATCAATATAGAATAAAATGCTGAGAATGATGTTCCTAACAAAATTCAACCTTCAATTTTTTTATTGTTGCCCCGATAAGGAGATAAAGGGTCAAATATCAAAGTCAAGGTCATATAACCTTCAAAAAATCGCACGGAAGACCTCCTCGTTGCTCGCAACGAGATCGTGTCTAGTTTATTATTATTATTCTTCTTGTTTTTCCTTCTGACTTCTTTTTTGCTTTATATCTCAAAAACTATTCAACCGATTTGCAAGAAATTTTCAGGGATTATGTTAAATTCTTGTCCCTTGAAGCTTTTAAACTTTCAGTGATTAAGTCACTTCCGTTTCCTAGTTACGTCATTTTTAAAATTTTCAAAAAGTGATTTTGTCCATGACTTTTCTCGTAAACGGTTGTTCATAAAGACTTGAAATTTTCCGTGATTGTAAATCTGCAGATTTACTTATGGCATTTTTACAAAAAAATTTATTTCGTCACTTTCGGTCGAAACCGGAAGTGATTCTAATTTTTCGGAATTTTCATTTTTTGGAGCAAATAATAAAATTATATGCATGTTGTAGAGTTTGCAAAGCTAAATGCAAAACTGAAATTCGTTTTCAAATCGGATGATGCATTTCAGAGATATCGGGGTTTAAAAATTGATTTTTCCGGAAATTTTGATTCCGTGTTTTTGGTTTAAAAAATAGTGCAAATTTCACACTGAAAGTAATTTCTACTGAAAACAATTCGTACTGATCATTAAACTATATATAAAAGACAAAATTATATTCATATTGTAGAGTTTGCAAAGTTTAATACAAAACTGAAATTCGTTTTAAAATCGGATGATGCAATGCAGAGATATCGGGGTTCAAATATTGATTTTTCCGGAAATTTTGATTCCGTGTTCTTGGTTTAAAAAATAGTGTAAAATTCACACTGAAAGTAACTCCTGCTGAAAACAATTCGTGCATGTCATAAAACCGGACTCTGTTTTTTTAATAGTCAATTAAAGTGTTTATCGATACAATTTCGTTATTTCGATCGATAATTACGTTGTTAGTTTTTATTAGTCTTATTAGTTTTAATCGAAATAATTATCGTACGATTCCCCATTTCAACTCGCCATGTTTTGACTGCGAACAAACAGCTGATTGAGGCTGATAGCGGTGTGTCTACATTTTTAAAAGAAGCATGGCCTGCAAGACGTCGATAGTTGAAATTTCAGCTCAACTAACGTATGACAGATTATAAAGGTATGTTTCAATACAGGATATGTCGTATTGACTTTTTCTTTTCAAAGTATTTGCACTTTTCAATCTAATCCGAGATTCCTCTGACTCTAACCTCCGCTTTTGAAGTACGTCACAATATAAAAGCGGGCGTTAGAGTCAGAGGAGTACCATTAAATTCTTCATGCAATTTACTACTGATATCGCCTCTTTATTTGCCTCAGACTTTCTCCGAAACACGCTATCGACCTCGGAAAATCAAGTATGTTGAATTTACATCGAGATCGAGAGTCGCCATTTTTACATGTAAACAAAGTGGACCACATAAATTTACGGGACTGGTGATGGTGTTTAAAAGACTCTCCGAGGCAAGTGAAGAGAGGATATCAGTATTAAATTGCATGAAGAATTTAATGGTACTAATTGTTTTCACAGAATTTGCGTATAAATAAGGTAAATTAGTCCAAAACTAGCGCACGTTTTTCTGCGCAATAAATATACAATTTTTTCAATGGGTGGCCCTGTAGCTCTCCGGTCTGTCAATAATTTTTTTTCTCGGAGAGCAACAGTTCTGCAGCTATTTTCACGGGTATGTTTTGCACAGCATCTTTTGAATTTCTAGTTATTATTACGTATATGTATGTCTTACTTTGTATTGAACAACACACCACATACTGTAAAACAGTGCAATTAAAAGCGGTGGGAGTCCTAAGTACACAAGAATAGAATGTTGTAATTAGAGTGCATGTTTGCATGATGATAACTTTACCCTAAATAATTAAATATAGCAGATCTTTACCATATCGCCTTCACTTAATTTATAAATTAAAAAACTCAGGCTTGTGTTTAATTAAATAAATATATTTGACAAAGTAAATATTCAATCTAATTAAAATTAGACCTTTTGTCTCGCTCTCTCTTATATATGGTTATTGCTTGTGTAACAGGCATGTAAAACAGAGTGCGAGATGAAAAGTCTCAAATTTCATATTATATCAAGCTCAGAATTTAGGTCAATGTTCCATGATATCTATTAAACAGTCTTCTCAAGATATAAGTATTTCACAGAATCATTGTTTGAGAGATTAGTTTATCTTTTATACATATTGATTCATTTTAGGTAAGCTTTACATGCATATCACATCTACATAGTATGTAAATAATTTTTACTGCTGTGCCTCAGATCTCTCTCTCTCTCTTTCTCTCTCTCTCTCTCTTTTAATCTTGGCAAAGACTGAAACTGTCAGAGGGCAACTTAATTTTGTGACAAAAATATCTCGGTCTTGTAAAAGAAATCCAAAGTGCATTGAATTTTAAAATGAGCATGTATTATCAATCCCTCATTTTTATGCGCATTATACATAGTATTGTTTTTAAAACATGTAATTCGTAAGAAAAAAAAAAACCCTCACTAAATTTATTCGCAAAAAAACCCAGTAGAATTGACAAAACATGGTATACACGTAGCAGAAGCTTATACTTTGACACTGTTTGGATTGGTAATATTCCTTTGTAGTTTATGAATTGAAATATTGCTGTCGCACTTCAAGTAAAACAAACTCTGAGTCTCTCTCTCTTGCTCCTGCTCTCGCTCTCTCTCAATCTGATATGTCTATACCCAAGAAATTATTTTAATGTTATGATATTATGACTTGATATGCACATTTTTGTTTTTGTACTGCCTAAATGTTAATGTCATGTATTTGGATATGTCATACTTATAACACTGCATGGTCAGTGTATTTTTTCCAAAAACATTATGTATATGTTAATGTAAACACAGCTATTACAAGTACATGTATGTTAACACAGCTAATTTATTTATTGTTTATTTCAGCTTAAAACGGACTCTTGTTACCACATGGCTTTTACCTGTTGATTCTTGTGGTTTCAGCTCTTGAGGTTAACCTGTCACCTCTACCCACATGCATATTCCTTGTGTTCTACAGACTATCTACCGGTAATTCAAATTAAATCGGATAATGCATGAACAATAATGGAACTTTAAGAAAGCATCATGCCCTATTGTGGTTTGTTCATGTTTGATAAGAAATTATGAAAAACAAAATTAAGGCTGTTTAAAGAAATATAATTGTTGTGAAAATTTGTTTTTCAATAAAATTATGCAATTATATTTCCTTCATTTTTTATTTTATAAAGATATTTAGATGTGTTTATATAGTTGAAAAATCACCCAACTCTTTCCAATTGTCTCCATTAAGATTACATGTAGGATATGTAAATGTACTTTTGACTTTTGAATAACACCAGCAATGATAATCACTTTTGAAATGAGCAAGAAACAATCTATTTTAACCCTTTTAAGGTATATATGCATAAAAAAAGTAGAAAAAAACATGTCAAATTTGAACATTTTTAATGGAATTCTCCTCCGCCTCCAGCTACCCGGGTGTGTTTGAATTTAATTTTATTTAAGGCAGATGTTGAACTTGTTGATCTTACTGTTTTAGCATGGTTAAAAAGAGACAAGAAACCAGAATAGATTAGATATTTAATAAATATGATTGTTAGCTTACTTTTTTTCATGGAAAAAAGAAATCACATGCAGGAATACTTTGTCTATTTAATTATTAAAATGCTACAAATCATTCAAGAAACATTAAAAAGATCAAATTTTAGTATCATTGATGATTGTTTTCAAATATGTGTGAGAAATGACTCATAGAAATTGCCACAAGTTTCAAAAAATTAGGTAAAAGATTTCAAACCATGACTTTTTATGAAAATCAAAAGATAGGGGGTGGGTATACATGTTAGGGCATTTCTAAGTTATGTGATGCTTTTATCAAGATAATATCATGTAGATGTATGTTGTATTGAATAAGGTTTCTTATTAAAGGTGGTTGAACAACAATTGACCTCTAAAAGGTCAGGTAAAGATGTTTTACTATGGAGAACCCTGTAAATCTGTGTTGAGTAAAAGAAATTGGAAATGGTGGGTTCACTTAAATGGCCATATGTTTATTAAACCTCAATGGAATTGTCAATATGTGGTATACTTTTTTCTCAGAATTGCATTAGCTTTCTTATTCTAAGACAAAGACATCTGCTCATAAAATGAACTAAGTTAAAGGTAGCAAGGGGCGATTCGGATAAAGTACCCGTTAATATTTTTGTAAAATTAAGGTACATCACTACACCTACATTTATACTTTTTAAGACACTACTTCACAAGATGGCGATTTAAATGTTTTGTTGAACTCTTTATATCGTTCGATTGGGTTGTATATAGTCATAGCTCAATGGTTAAAGTAAACCGTTCAAGTTCGAGTCCGCCTGGAGCTTTTGTTACTGTTTATTGAATTAAATTTTTGAAAATGTAATTGTTCATCCAAAATAGCACATTTTTTGCCTATTTGACTTAAACACTTCTTATCAATTATGATATCTATCATAATCAAGTAATTTTCTGCTGATTTGAGAAAATATTTCAAGGTGTTTTGAGCCGCCTTAAGAGATGCTGTACTTGAAGGCTTATTAGTGTTGCTAAGATTCATAAAATGAATTTTAATGATTATCATTAGAGGGATCTCCCTTGTTGGAATTGGTATGCAAAATGAAGACCCATAATGTTTAATAAGTACATGAGAATTGAATGGTGAAACTTGCGGCTAAGACTGTGGTGTTGACTTTACACTGTGAAATTGCAGGTTACAAATGGAAGGTTATATAACTCGAAATTTATGTGGATGGGACATTATATACCTATTTACTGGGTATGAGGATGATAGCAAGTTTATTGTCCTCCAAGACAGCCACTATTTCATGGGGCGAAGCCAAGTGAAATAGTTGCTGTTGAGGGGGACAATAAACTTTCTGTCATCCTCACACAACACAACAGTCCTAGTCTGTCTTTCTGTCAGTAAATAGCTATAGGTATCTTAATTATTATCCTGAAGAAAACTTTATTTGTTGGCGATGCAGAATTTCTTGATGATAAACAACTTAGAATTATCGGACTTTGAAATTAATGCTGTGATCGGATTATACCAGAGGTGTTCCGAGTTTAAAAAAGAGGGAAATCGTATGCTGCCGGTGAATACTTTCGTTGACTATTCACCATGGACAGATAGCATAGAAACTATTTCACAGATAGATGGAATAGCATGTTTATTCATTGTAATTTTACATAGGAAATATTCACAGAAATATAATAAACTTTACATTGCAAAGTTTCTGACATTTGATGATGCAACAAGCACACAAAGGTGTCAAAGGTGACATCTTTTGTTTCTGACTCTTTTTCGGCTTTATAACTCAAAAAGTTTATAACCGATTGAGATAAAACTTTGAGAGATAATGTGCAACTATTATGCCTCTAATATCCTAAAGTTTCTTTGAAAACGTCTTTTCCGTTTTTACGTTACGTCATTTATAAAAAAAAATTTAAAAAGTCATTTTGTCTGCGGCGTTTCTAAAAACGCTTTAAGATTGAGGCTTGAAATTTTCAATGGTTATGATTTTGTCGATTTACCTCTGTAATAAGGCTCGAAATGAAAATCTGTGACTTCCGGTCGAAACCGGAAGTGAATCAAATTTTTCGAAAAATTGAATTTATTGATCAAATCAAAAATGAATATCTGTTTTGTAGAGCTTATTCAGCTGAATCTAACACTGAAAGCCGTTTTAAAATCGGACGATGCATTACAGAGATATCGGGGTTTAAAAATTGATTTTTCCAGAAATTTTGATTCCGCGTCCTTGGTTTAAAAAATAGCGTAATGTTCAAAGAAAAATTAACATGTACCAAAATAATTGTTAAGTCGTACTTGAAATCAGTAAGGTATTGTTAAGTCATACTTAAATTCATTCGGATTTTGTTAAGTCGTACCAGGAATAATTCGATTTTTTTCATATTTTTATTTTAGTTACTCTTGTTTTTGGTTTAAGAGCTCTGCTTCTTGCAGGAACTTCCATCTTTACATCCGACATTAACGGAAGACCCACTCGTTGCTTTGCAACGAGCTTTGCTCTAGTTATTATTCTTTTTTCCCTTACACATTTTGTGCAGGCGATTTCTCGGAAATGGCTGATTCGATTTCCTTCAAATTTTCACTGATGATGCCTCGCCATCTGAAGTTTGTACCTCCGTGACATTTTTTTGAAATTTACTTCCGGTCGGAAGTTATCGCCGTTTTATGATTTTTTAAAGTCAATTTTGTCTCTCAGGTTTCTCAAAAACGAGTAAAGATATAGAGCTGAAACTTTCAGAGATGATAGATCTATCGTTTTTCTGGTGCACCTCGGTCAAGAGAATGTCAGCCGTCACTTCCGGTCGTCACCGGAAGGAAATTTGAAAAATTGAATTTTTCGACTTTTTTATTTTTGAATATTTATTTTGGAAATTTTTACACCTGATAGTGACCCTCTCACTGATTTAGAATATGTAATTTATTTTGAAATCGATCAAGGCATTCTCGAGAAATTAAGCGTCAAAGTTCTGAAGCGAGAGTCCGAGTAGCCCAGTCGATAGAGTCGTGGACATGGCCAAGGCGACCCGGGTTCAGGCCTCGAGTGCCGCAAATTTTTTTTTTACTTTTTTTCGCTTAAATCTACGGTTTTATCTTTGAATTGATAAGTATGATCTAATCTATTCAAAAATCGGACGGAAGACCCACTCGTTGCTCGCAACGAGATCGAATCTAGTTTTTTTTATGTCTACAAAATGGCGATTCCCCAAGATTTTCTTTCTGTTACTGTGCGCAAAAAGAAACTTGGAAGTTTGCCAAGGAGAGCAAAAGCATTGGTGTTTATTACGCGTGATTGACAATGTTTTGTTGTGGTAATGTCTTTCATTTCTTGAGAGAGATTGCAGCAGTGTACAAAAAACTAGCGCCCGCCCTGAAATACTCTTCTGAAATGTAAACACATTTCATCTTTGGAGACAAAAAGAAGAACGACCCTTACTACACATTTAGTATATTTTTATGAGCTGGACTTAGGATATATCGTTCGAATTTGTGTCTTAAATTTGTCATTTTGTCACGTTAAAGCTTAGGAAGGTTGATGTTTTTTTAAAAGACGCCAATCATGTATTATTAAAATGTCTAATATTTAAGCATTGTTAGTTGTTTCCATGAAATGGAGATCTTCATTTATTTGGATAGATTAAAACTGTACATGAACAGGTTAGATATATTTCTTGAAAGCCGATATATTTCTAGTTGCACAAGTATGTTATCCGTTTAATGGTAAAATAGAGTAAAATTAATTGTATTTTTTGTTTTTCTTTCTGTACTATATCAATTGTAATTATTTTGTATGTGAACTTCATTAAAACCATTCTGATGATAATGTTTATTTTTTATAACCATTTTTCGTATATTGGCCTTATCAAGACTTGTCATGTAAACACTTCATTAATCTTTTGCAAATTTTCATCGAAGTGACTAAATAAATTTAAAGGCAAGAAACAAATTATAAAACAACATCGAAAGCAAAGGTTATCTGCTAAAGTATCCATAAAAGAACATACATGTTGATTATAATAACAGAGAGAGAGAGAGAGAGAGAGAGAGAGAGAGAGAGGTTTCTACGCCTGTCAGCCTATCAAATGAGTATCGGTTTATTAACCATAAGTATACTTATGTCTATTAGGACTTATCTTTGAATATTCCTTTTATGTTTAATTTTTCTCTCTTTTTTAAGATAATATACTATGATAATGATAACTCCTACACCATCAAAGAACAGCGGAATTATATTCTGTTCGCATTGACGGTAATTTTAAATTACAGAAAGAGGCCATTCTACTGGGGTCCTACATTTATCTGTATCATTCTTTGTACTCAATTGTACTTCCATCAAATAAACAATTCAAGACTTTGATTTAAAATATATATTTATTCAGCTGGATAAAGTAAATGAATTAGAAAAAAAAATATTTAAACTCTTAATAAAAATTGTAAATCTTGCAAAAAATCGCATAGCTTCCAAGATTTCACAATGCATGAAAACAAATTAATGAAAAGTAGATGATGAAACATTAATTTTAAAAGATGCATCAAAATAGATATCTTATTATACAAGGCATCAACATATCGAACGTAAATAAAGAAGAAATGGATAATCATGGTAGAATTAAAAAAAAAAAAGGTTACTCTAACCTAATTTTTGATAAACATAATCATGAAGTTGTAGAATGCATTAACCAACAAAGTAAATAAATTTTTTGTGATGACTACTTGGCATAGAAATGGCAAATGTCTCACCTTGCATATATGTAAAAGAGTTTGTCACATTCAAGAATATATTCTTGTTTATTTCCTTGTGTCTACATTTTGACTGGTTGTTTTCCCCCCGAGTACCTGGCCAATACTTTGACACCATAAGCAGAACCTATTTTAATTTCTGCACATTTTAAGGTCTAAACGTATCTCAAATATTTGATTTTCGTACATTGTAGAATTTGCTCACAATCAGCAGGTAAATTCCTGTCGACACATTAATCACAACGAAGATATGTTTAATTACATGTAGCCGAAAAAAAGTGACGAACAATAATTTGCCATAGGAAATCTAATCATATATTATTTGATAACACCAGTTTGGAATTTAAGGTTGGAATATTGGAATTGAAGTTTATACATGTAAATGTTCAGCACTTCGACAGCCATATGATAAACACTAAATTATGATGAATACTTTATTATTTTAGTTCAAATGGAACATTAATTGGCTATGCGCATGATTCAGAAGAAAATAGCTACGGAGCTGATGTCGCTATACGTTAAATATATAGAAATCATGTTCAGTGTGAAGTGTTGATTGTTTATAATGATAATATAATTTTTAATGAACTAATCTGAATTATTTTTCTCTTTGTGTGAATAATGATATATACGTTTATGTAGAGAGTGAGAACGGTCGAGAAATGTTAGGAACTGCTAGTCAGTCAGAGAGATTGAGATTTGAATTTGTAAGACTTTGGAAGTTGTTTTGTAAAATCTGTACGATCACGATTTAATAAATTATAATTGTTCAACACTAACTGGACTTATCATTTACGGACTGGACAAGGAATTGAACCAACCCATAGCTTATAAGATATCCATTTCGGAAAATGCCTCACTCAAATGTTTTTTTTTTTTCAAATGAATCAGTTACCTCTTTTAATGGAAATATACCTTAATTCAACTAATAATCAGTTGGTATCCGCACATGTTACCGTACGTCTGAAATATATATTTCTAAGAAAATTTCAATTTTAATTATGCCTTCATATAACTCCAGTCCAATGCAGGAGCATTACGTGGTACTCTATTGTCAATATAAAAAATGGTTAAAAAGAAATTTTTAAAAAATCAGAGTTAATCAAATATTTCTTTTTCTTTTGTGTTAAATTTGAATTCTCGTGATTCTGCTTTATAGGTTATCATGCAATGTTCTAATATTTCGTTTTAATGTTTTGTTGATGCTTTTTGCGTTATGTATATTTATTAATAATGATATATATACCAATACGTTTTTTGATAGCATTATTGTTTTGCCTCAGTAGGTAATGTATGCATGTAAAACTTAATTTTTGTTGACTTCAATTTCGGGAAACTAAAATTGTAAACTTTAATTTTGATTCAACTGTAGAGCTGTACATTTAATTTTATATGAAGTTGGACTCTCAATGGATTTCAAGACAATGCTTCCCTTTTTGGCGTGTTGGTGCGTGTTTCTGATCAGCTTCTCAGATGCCGAACAGCAGAAACCAAGCAGCTTCCTCAGTAACTATTCCAGTTACAAAAACATCTGCCACAAAATCGGCTGGGAACCAAAATGTAGAACCGAGGCTGAAAAGGGTAAAAAATTGTATACCTATTTACTTGCTATGAGGACGATAGCAAGTTTCTTGTTTCCCGAGACAGCAACTTCTTTAACGTAACGCAGCCAAGGGAAATAAATGATGTTTAGGGGGACAATTAACTTGCTAACGTCCGAGAAGACAGGTTTTATTTCACAGAAGACAATTTATTTGTCGACGAGGAAGATTTTCTTGATAGTAAACAAATCAGAGTTATCGAACTTCAAATTTAAGGCAACGACTTGGATTACACAAATAATGCAAGTCCGAAAATGAAATCGAATGCAGCCGGTGAATTTCATCATAGACAGATAACACAGAACTATTTCAGGGTTGGATAGAATAGCATGTTTATTCAGTGGCATAAACATTACACACATTTATTTATCTATCTCTATATCTACAGGCTTACCAAGTAATTTCACTCGATCAAACATTTAACTGGGAGGATCCGCCTCCTGTAAAGCCTACCCGGTTTTTTTTAATAGTTGTTATCCCAAAACTACTTAATATCTTCTAAATGTCATATTTATATATACGAGCAATTGAATGATGAAAAACGAAATTTCTTCAACATTTGCAATTTTTGGTTTTGTTGTTTCTTTTTGTATTATTAGTTTAGCAACAAAACATGTCATTGATATACCATTATTCTGGTTGTCAAACGATTTTTAAAAATTTCATACCCCTTTTTAGTATTTGACTTATAGAACATGGAAAATATATTTTTTCTAAACAATTTTAACAGGTTGCAGTGGAAAAGTTGTTGCCTTCCATGCACTTCTTTCTACAAGACTTACTAATGTACCTACAAATACCATCATTAAGTTTGGACAAGTTTTGGTAAACGAAGGAAGTGGATATAACCCAGCCACGGGTAAATTTACAGCCCCGCTAGATGGTGTCTACTCGTTTTCTTGGACTTACTGTACAAACAAAGGTTCAAATGCATATCTTGGTGGATATGTCGATGGCAAGTTGATAACCAAAATATCAAATTACGGCCAGGCAAACAGTTGGAAAAATACATCAGGACATCTCGTCATCAAGCTGAAGAAAGGAAATCAGTTTTGGGTTCAGGCCTTCCACTCTACTGCTCAGCTTATACATGAAGACTACACATTTCTGTCAGGATACAAGCTATCTTGTTGTTAAAAAATTGGCACAATAAAGTTGTTTTCAATTTAGTTAGTATTTTATACTACTTTATGTTTTTATCCAACAAAATTGTTTGATACAATTCTAACCGCAATCGTTTTATGGTTTTCAAGAAGAATAAGAAGGGACGGTTTAATGTTTTCCCAAACGCAATCCGTGTGTAACTATTTCGATAGTTTTGTACCTATGTAACTTAAGGTTTACATCATAAAAAGAAAATGACAAGAAGAAAATATAACAATGACGATAAGACATTCCACAATACTTCTAGTTATGATGAATCTCAAAAAGCATGGGAAACGTTATCAGTCTTTTACTTCTACAGTATGTATTTATTAACAAAATTAATAATTTAAGGGGAAACATTTCTTAACCTGTTTTAATACATGATATGAAAATAGTTGGTACATTTGATTACTTCATGATCAATAAACGAGTTGCAATAGTTGTTAAAGAGTTCATAAACTAAACTTTCTTATCAATACAAATGTACATGTATTTATTCCTACAATGTTAGAGGAACTTTATAGAAATTGCTAGTTACAAATGATAATTAAAATAAAAAATAACCACTTGTAGATAATAATTTATACAAAAGGTACTTGAATAATAAGGACCAGTTCCTCTTTAGATCTTTCAAAAAATAATCTTATAAATATCTTCACTCCGAATTTTGTTTTATGAAATATGGCTACATCATTTAAATGAAAACAGAAAACATCATTCACGAAAATTTCAAAATATTCTGTGACCGTTAACAATCAACTTCCCCTAAATTTTAATTTTCTTTTTTAGCCAATCATATTATACCTTAATATATAAGCATTTGTTGAATATATGTTTTACGGTGCTAACGTTGTGGCGAGCGCGCGACAGGAAACTTTTAGACATTCTTTGCATCATTGTCAACTTGGTGATATTTCGACAGTTATCAGCTAACATCAAATACTTTGATTTTTAATAATGCTTGCAAAGTGCATATGGCAGCCACGTCATTTCCAAGCAATTTATAAATAATTATTCAACAATAGAGAATTCCCAGTGGGCACGCAACGTTGTTTCAACGTTGAGAAATGGTTGAAATCAAGTTGCAACGTTGATCAACCATTATTCAACGTTGAATCAACGTTGAGGTTTAAACGTTGAAACCCAAACCATAACTCAACGTTGATTCCACGTTGAAGACCCAACTTATTTTCAACGTTGAAGACATTAACCACTTTTCAACGTTGAAACAACGTTTTAATATATGAATAAAACTGAACACATATTTTCAAATTTAAACTTCCTTATCATTTGTTTAATTTAGGTTTTACTTATATTTTGTAAAGTGGAAGCATTAAATGACGTGTTTTTACAAATATTAAATGTTAATTTGAATACAATTTTATCTTATTTATATTCCAATAAAATTAATATATTATTGTCTTATCCAATTAAAATATCAATTTTCGTTTAAATGAAAAGTTAAATTAATATTTAACATTACATTTTTGTAAAAAAGATTGTTTTCATACAAGAAATTTGAGATTAAGCTGTGCGTACAGCAAGTGGCTAATTGCATTTTAACTGGGTCAGAGAGAAGGGGATGCGCAGACCTATCACTACTGCAAGCACTGCTGATTAAGGGAGTTATGCAATTTACCAGGCTGCTCTAAGTCAGCTTGACCGCTAAAGACGCTATTGGTGAACAAAGAAAGTCAGTTCTTAGGTACACCTCGTGCAGTCACTACACAGATTTTATTTACAGTAAAATGCCGGGATTTTAGCTTTTGGACGATTAATTTGTGACTATTTTATATTTTACACTGGAGTATCTTGGGAGTTATTTTTTAGATCAGTCTACAGAATGCAAATGATGAACTGACTATTGTGGATTCTACGTTTTTGTGTTGACATCATTTGTTTCATGTCATGGAAAACAAGCATGGCTACCATTTGGCGGAATGTATGTGGTTTCTCCTACAGCCTTATTCAAAACATTTTGAAATGCCCAGTTCAACTTTTTAACGAGGACTTAATACACAAGTTGTTTAGCAAAGGATATACTCAAATACTACTAGGATTTAAATAAAGGCCGATTTTATACATTTGGATTTTTTTAATAAAGTGTCAAAACACATAAAACAGCACAACGTAATAAAAAACGATATGTTTATAAACAACGCTTTACAAAAATCACCTAATTTAACTTTTTTTTCATTGTCATATCTATATATTTTAAGCCAGATCTCAACACAATTTCTACGTTGAATCAACGTTGAATTTTGACGTTAAAACAACGTCACATTTTCAACGTTGCCTCAACTTTCATATGCAACCTTCTTTCAACGTTGATTCAACGTTGATGCCTGACGTTAAAACAACGTTGTTTCAACGTTTAAATGCCCGCTGGGTTAGTTTTAAAGGGTTATATACTTTTCGTCTATGAGAATGCATTCGTCGATTGTGGGATGGGTGTTTTTCCGTTATCGTATGCAGAAAGAGAGAGAGAGAGAGGGAGAGAGAGAGAGAGAGAGAGAGAGAGAGAGAATAAAATAATACTTCTGAGTTTTAAAAAAATCGTACAAAATACATAGACTTGCTTCCCCCATAACCCTTTTTTTTTCTTGGAATGAATTGATATGCCTGTAAAATGTAATCTGTAATTTGATCAAAATTGTTAACGATACATGTTAATACAGTATTATTTTTCTTTTGTACCCTGTTGTTATCTTGCTTTTTTCCCTTGTTCATAATTTTCATTTTTTTTGTTTTTGCAATATATATATACATACACGTAGTTTGTATCCGTGTCCTTGGTCCCTGTTTGTTGGTGTGTAATTTCCCATTTTCCTGTTCAATAGCTTGACATTATACAGTATCTACATAATATTATATTTTTTAACTGTTTTTCTTTGTTGTTTAGATCTAAATGTTTTTTTTTTTTAATTTTCTCCCTACTTAATGCATAATTAGCTTCAAATAAGATCGATATGAGAGTAAAGTATGGCTCTTGCTTTTATAAATATATATGATATATCTTTCAAAACAAACAAAAAATATGTGACGTCATACTGTTAAAAATCTATTTTCAGTTGTTAACGTATACAAGAAATGGAAGGACTTGGTCTGACCAAAGATTGCGCAGTACTCAAAGGTGTCTTCAAACCTCAAGGCACCGTAAATTACGAGTTAAATGCCAGCAACTGTTTGTCATAGCACCACGGGAGAAAACATTAGAAAAAAAATCTGAATGAATTTGTATGTAAAGGTCTTCTTTTTCCCGCGCGCACTGGTTCTCAAAACTCGCTTCGCTGGCTTTATTATTATAACCCCCCCCCCTGCAAACAATGTTTTGGAAGTATATAGGAATCACCATGTCCGTCTGTCTGTCCGTCCGTATGTCCGTCTGTCTGTGCAAACATGTCCTGTCCATATTTTTCTTTTGGAGAGGCATTGGAAGTTTTTAATTCCAACAAATATTGCTTGTAACCTAAGGTTGTGTCATTATTTTGAACTAATAACGTTTTGGTTAGTTCAATGTCACTGGAAGAAACGGTGCCAATTTCGTATCAGGTCCATACCTGTCTGTCTTTTTATTCAGAGGTATTGAATGAAAGTTTTTACTTCACACAAAGGTTGTCTATGATCTGATGTTGTGTTATGATTTTGACAGAAGGTCATTTTGGCAAGTTCAAGGTCACTGAAAGGAAAAGTGCAAATATGAACCCGGTTCATTTCTTTGAATACACTGGAAATATTGGGAATATTAGCAGTTTTTACTTCACACTAAAATTGCCTTTGACCCGAGGGTGTGTCATGCTTTTGTCACACGATAATTTAGGCAAGTTCAAGGTAATTGGAAGAAAAAAGTTCAAAATTTTTATCTCATTTATATCGTTTTATAGATAAATATTGGAAGTTCCGACTCAATATCAAGATTGCCTGAGGATGTGTCATGAACAAAGGGTCAAATAGACAAGTGCAAGGTCATTGTTGAATAACGCGTTATCCCTGTCTATGCCATTTCTTGTACAGTCATATCATGCATACCTTTAACAAATTTATGCCATACCATGGTATGCGAATTGAAAGATATGCATAAGATTTAATGCAATGCTATGAGATTTGTATGTTATGCTATGAGACATAAAAATGAAAACACTAAACCGCAATTTAAACATCTATTTTTTTTTAAAACAAAATGATAAAAAAAAAAAATAAATTATGTTGTATGATATGCTATGGTATTCTATGACAAATGTGATGAAATGCTATGTTATGATGTATGTTGAAAAAGATATCCTTGAATTGTCTGTATAAAAATCACTGATTAAAAGCTAACATTTGACATAAAGATTGTTTGAGACCTATAAGTATGTCCTTATCAAGCTTTGGTCATTTGTACAAGTTCAATGTCACTATTAGAAAAAAAAGTTGCATCAATAACTTTTTATAGAGAAATACTTGAGTTACCTTATTTTCTTACCGGGAGTTATTATTTGTGAGCTTGCTCACAGTACCTCTAATTTATGTAGGAAAAAAAACAGAGTTGACAGTGGAAGGCTGTGCTGACTTTTTCCTGGCGGAGATACAATGTAGTGGAAGAATTTAGGAGAGACAATGCTAGCTATGGAATGCATTCAACAGTATGATAATGAACAGATAACTAAAGATAAGTTGGTCATAATTAAAGAGGGCTGGACTATCGTAGCCATTTTTTTGATAAACAAAATTAACTTTTTTTTATTTTCTCAGATTCCCAATTGAACTATATATGGATTTTTCTTTTACCAGTATTATTGCGCCTAAACTTAAAAAATCTAAAGTTTAAGATCAATTCTATGTAAGAATCAAAATTCGGTGGCCACGCATAGTCACGGATGTTCTTCATACTTGACAATTTGATAGACTTTGGTGAGCAAAAAAGCCTAATACCATTTGTTTGTTCCTATGTGGTCCATGGTAACCGAGGGTAAAAATGTAAAAATGGCATTATAATGCTTATTTGGGAACATATTAAAAGGTATATCTGATATGTCGGTGTATGAACCATCCATCACCTTATGATTTCCATAAAAGTTGTGTGACCGGAAACCATTTTTGTCTCTCTCTCTCTCTCTCTCTCTTCTCTTCTCTTCTCTTCTCTCTCTCTATGGATTGGGTGAATGAAATAACTGAATGAAGTGAAACTTGAATAATGTAGTTGGCCTTTTATAGGGGTTTGCAGGGATGAACATATCAATAGATATCGACTACTAAAACGGCGGTCGTCGGCGATTAAAAAAAGAAACAATACATATTTATTTGTTAATTCATATTACTTCTAACATGAATATTTAGGCTCAGTAGTTACTATGACGCTTAATATGCATGATGGAATACCTGTTGATGAAACTTGCAGACGTTTAGAAAAGGCCAGGCCGGGGCAGATGTCGTAGATTTAAATTGTGAACGAGATGCTTGAACAATGGTCAAACACCTGAAGATTATCTACAAAGGTTGCAAGGTAAAACATTTATGTTCTTTTTTTTACCTTTTAGTACATTTTGATTACAATCATAATAACAATTATCGTAGATTTTGCCGTGAGAAACTTTATAAGTTTAAGGGTTACCCACTTGCAATCTTCACATGAATAGTCTCCATTATTAATCGGCATTTTAGTGAAAGAAAACCCCACACATTTCCATAAATGAACAGCGAAAAAAAACGAGATCAATATATGCAATCATCTTTTAAAATGGTCTATTGAGGGTTTATAAGTGCCTTACAGAACAAACGAGAACCAAGTGTCCCTCTTTACACTCACGGATCCAGGCACATGTTAGTTTATCAATTTAGATGACGTCATTGATGTCATCGTTTTATCTATAATATTTTAAATAACCTTTTATTTACAAAAGGTTTTATTTCTTTTCATTCGTGTCTAGAGAAAAATATTTCCAAGATTTGTCTTCCTGTTACTGTACAGGAGAGTAAATTTGGACGTTTGCTGAAGAAACAAACGCATGTCATAATTTTTTCCGGAATAATAAAAGATAACCTGCTATTTCAAAAGTGGTTCTTTAATAATAACTTCTTTTTTTCTCTCCGGGTAAAAAAATGGCGTTTCCTCTAGACTTGTCCTGTTATTGTACACGAGAGGAAATTCGGAAGTTTGCTGAGGAGAGCAGAGCAAAAGCATTGGTGTTCAGTACGCCTTTGATGCGGTAATGCTCCTCATTTCCTGAGAGAGATTGCGGCAGTATACTCAAAGCCGGCGCCCGCCCTGAATTACTTTCCTGAAAAGCAATTTGTCTTCGGAGACGAAAAAAGAACGACCCCAACTACACACAGACATACAAGAAGAAAATAACACAGAAAAAAAATTATTGATCCTTTATTTGAATTATGAGGTTTCGTGTATTATTATGTTGCTGGAGTTAATATATATCGTACAAATTTGTGTCTTAAATATGTCGTTTTGTCAAACGTTTGTTTGTTAAAGCTTAAGAAGGTTGAGGTTTTTTTTAAAGAGCTCCCTTTGTATTATTAGAATGCCTAATATTTGAGCAGAGTTATTCGTTTCCTTCAAATGAAGATCTTCATCTGTTTCGATAGATTAATATTGTACAGGAACAGGGCAAATGTATTTCTTGAAAATAGATATACATATATACATCTTGTTGCACATGTTATCCATTTAATAGTAAAATAGAGTAAATTTAAAAATTAGTTGTTTTTCCTTTCAATTCTGTACAATATCAATCCATAATTTTTTTGTAAGTGAACTTCATTTAAACTGTTTATTTTTATTTAAATTATTTTAGAAGCACACATTATCGTTGGGTCAAAATTTTGTTGTTTTTGAACCAAATAAAATTCGTTGGCATTTAATTTCGTCACATCATAATATCTTTGTATTCATTATTACTTTGGTTAAAAATTCGTCATGGATTTAATTTCGTTGATTTCTACTGCCAACGAAAATAACGAAATTAAATCCTCAACGAATATTTCTGCTTCTACAGTATGCTGTCTATGATGACCTGATCAGGACTTGTTATATAAACATTTCATTGATTTATCGCAAGTATTCATTAGTGAGGTTATTGCAATAAAATAAAGAGACAAGAAACATGATTGTAAAACAGTATAGACGGATTTCTTTATAGTATCCAAAACATGTTGATGTACTGGGGTGTATTCGTTTAGTCAATTGGAGAGCTGCAAGAGTAATCCTAATTTGCTTATAAATATGCAGGTTGATTGCATTATCTGTTTTGTATTGTAATTGGTGCAGTAAGAGAAAGAGATAGAGAGAGAAAGTCATAAAAATTCGTTTGCCTGCAAGCATATCAAATGCGTATAAAGTTATTAACTATTAGTATACCATTAGGGCTTACTTCTTTTTTCTCTTTACAACATATAATGTTATTATATTAATAAACTCTAACACCAGCGTGAAAATTTCTTTGGGTACTAGATCTGTCTGGGTCATCCTTCGTCCTCATGGTCATCAAACAATCAAGTCAATGCTTTAATTTAATATACATAGTTAAAGATATTTATAATCCATGTCAACCCTGAAATGATAAACACTACCTACCGTATCCAGTGAAATGGAGTACCCATATGCAATATTTTGCCAAAAATGACTAAGTTCAAAAGCTGGTATTTTTTTTTTAAATTTTCAGAAATCAAAATCCTAGCAATATGCCCACCTCTAATATACATACAATTGATATGCAAAAGAACAACTTCCTATCTTGAAAACTGTAGGAGGAGTTATCCGTACAATGAGGGTATCCTATATGCAATATTTTGCCAAAAAATGACTAGGTTTAAAAACTGGAATTTTTTCAAAAATTATCAGAAATCAAAATCCTAGCAATATGCACACCTCTGATATATGAACAATTGATCTGCAAAATAACCACTTTATATCTTGAAAACTGTAGGAGGAGTTATCCGTACAATGAGGGTACCCTATATGCAATATTTTGCCCAATTTTGCCGAGTACATATCCGTACAATGAGGGTACCCTTTGGCAGCTCACCATTTTCCGTTGGAAAACCCGGTTCAAAATCCTAGTGGCCAATGGATTGAAAAAAATCACAGATACATCAGTTCGAAATGTACGAAATATTTTGATATAAAACTCTTATTAAGATATTGTAAATCTGGCAAAAATTCTCACAACTTCCAAGATTGGACAATGCATGAACACGAATTGTAAAAAGTAAATAATGATATATTAGTTTCAGAAGATGCATCAACTTAAATATCTTATTATACGAGGCCTGAACCTATCGAACATAAATAAAGAAGAAATTGATAGTCATGATAAAATTGAAAAAGGAGGTTAAATTGACCTACTTTTTAATAAACATAATCATGAGGTTGTAGGATGCACTAGTTAATAAAGTTAATGATTTTGATGATAACTATTTGGCATACAAAATGGAAACTATCTCAACTTATATAATGTAAAAAAAAGCTTGTCAAGATTAAGAATATTTTATGCATGTGTCCTCGTGTCTGCATTCTGGCTGTGTGTTTCCCCTGAATACCTGGACAATAAGCACCCGATCAAACGTAAACTTGATTGGGAACAGCTTAATCTAATAATCCGATTTTTTTTCAATAAGTTATAATCCAAAAACAAATGAAAAAATTTACTTTATATATAAAAGAACAATTAAATAGATACGATTTATATTGAACCGTTAACATTCCACCCCTGCAAAATGTGTTCGGAAAGTTTTTTTTATTGTTGCTAAGTATGTAATAAATCCAGAGGTGCTCGAATAAAAGTTCTCGAGACTTCCCCGAGATTTGTTCCTGTGGAATTTCGAGCGGAAGTATAAGTGTTCGGATAATATACTCAGTGTACTCAAAATACGTAAATACTGGTCGTTTTTGATATCATATTCTACTTTGTTTTATGTTAAAACATGAAAATCTACTAAGCTATTTGTCTTATTTCATCCTCTAGCGGTTATTAAAATTAAACGATGATAAATGATATTCATAAAAAAGTTATTGTTCGGGTTAAGCCACTCTACATGCGGTTGAAAATATAAACATTGGGTTGCTTGATAAAATCTTAGCCATGTTTGATGCTTTTGGTGTGCATAACCATGCTTTTAAAAATAAAATAAGAATAGGTGTCTGTTTTGTGAAAAAAACTTAATATATCGGGCCATTTTCAAGGAACATTTAGCATAAATTAGTACAGTCTGTTTCATTATTAATGTTATAACTAGGTCAGGTGCGGATCAAAAATTAATCCACAGGGGTCGCTGCTAAGCATGTTTATTGTTGCAAAAGCAGAACAAAACCTATATTTTTTTATTATCATATTTATTTCCAGAACTCATTTTATCCTACAATTAATAACGATAGTGTTTAAAATTAATAAACGTCTGGATTTTATATTTGACTTCAAGTACCTAGATTCTAGGAAATAGACTATAAACATGAGGCACGATTTTAACTGCGAAGCTGAATGGGTAAAATAAAACCACGTGGTCTAAATTTAATTGACAATAACATTCGAAGGGATGCATTCATTTATTTATTTATTTATTTTTTTTTGGTATAATTAGTTAAACAAAAAAAACATGTCATTGATATACCATTATATTGTTTAAAGCCTTTGTATAGTTTTCATACCAATTTAGCATTACAACATCATTACATGTAGCATCATGTTGAACTCTAAAGTATTTTTGTTCAACATTCTTTTAATAGATTGCAATGGAAATACTGTTGCCTTTCATGCAATTCTATCTACAAGACTTACAAATGGACCTACAAATGCAATCATTAAGTTTGGAAATGTTTTGGTAAACGAGGGAAGTGGATATAACCCAATCAATTCTGGGTCCAGGTGTTCGCTTATAATCCTAAACTTCTATATGAAGGTTAAACTTTTCTGTCAGGATACAAACTATCTTGTTGTTAAAAAATTGGAACAATAAAATTGTCATCGATGTGATAAGTTTTTGTATTACTTTTAAAAACAGTTCAGTACAATTCCAAATGTAATCGTTACATGGTTTTTGAGAATGGAAGACTGGGGCGACTTCCTAAATCCAACACAATACCTTTTCGTGGACATTGAAGTTTTACATCTTAAAAAGGAAATAAAATTAGACGATATGGCTCTCCTCGATTGTTTGAAGTTTTAATTATGGTAAAAATTGAATAACAAAACTACCGTCTGCTCCATATGAAATAACATGAACAATTTAGGGTAAAGAACCATTTGTTTGACCTATGAAATGATATAAATATGATTAGGTCAATATCTTTGTATATTTGATTACTTTATTAATTATTAATAATAAAGTTACATCAATTGTTTAAGTGTGCATACACTGTAACTTCATAACAGTACAAATATATTTCGTCCAAAATTGTTAGAGGAAGTTTTTAGAAACGTCTTACAACAGATGGTTATCCAAATTTTAAAAATATCATAATATCAAAATACAAAACTTCATTATAATTATACACTAGTACCCACTTCTAAGTATATAACATTTATGTAGACTAAAATTCAATGAGTGAATAAAATAATGACAGAAAACTTTGTATTTACTACTTTATTACAGTAATTTTAGACAATACTAGTAATTAATGTAAAGGGTACTGCAATGATAGGGGTTCTTTTTTTCCTCTTTAGATCTTAAGGTAAATATGTTAATAAATTTCACTCCATCTTTTTCTTTCATTAAATACTGTATAGTTACATACATTGAGTGAAAATAGATGATATAATTTACGTAAATTCTAAAGTCTTCAATGGCAGTAAAAACAACCAACTTCTAATTTTTTTTTATTTTCAACAAATCATATTACACTTGAGTGTATAAACAACTTTTGATCTCAATAAACATTTTTTAATATGTAGTTAGAATGCACGTGAGTAGGTAATCGATGCTTCTGCGATCACACACTACAGTTAAATATAGATAAAAAAAAATGTTCTCTGCACTATTGCTAAATATAGTCTCTTGGAGATTTTCAGTTCCCAATTGTTCTGCATGTCTGCCATCCGTTAAGTCATCGCGACACTAAAAATAAAATGAATAGAGATCTTTGTGTTGAAAAAGAGGTCGGACGGTTATAAAATGAATACCTGGACGTGGTATTACATGCCAAGTTTTCGAGTCCTTGACTGTTCATACACTTCATGACTATTCTTTGAGTTCTTAAATGCCAGAGTCATGATAACTTTTGGAGGCCCTTCATTGGGATAAACGAAACACAAACCTCTCTAGTGGTCAAAACATAAAATGCCTTGATAAAAAGTCATGATTTCTTATTTATTTCATTCAGTTTAGTATTGAATTGTACCTTAACAAATAAAAACGTTAATATAAAATTTCAAGTAGACCCTTTAATAACCTTTCATTAGAGGCAATATAAATTGGAGGGCTTGTCCTTAAGGTCAGTTTATCACCATAGTTCACGATGATGTCGGTGTCCGCCCTTATCTTTTTCTCTCTGGTAAGAACTTATCTAAAGCAACAGTCCGCTATATCGTTTTATATAATATTCATTGTCCCACAATAGTAGAATATCTTGCTAAAAACCAGATGACAATTAAGTGACATTGATGCAATTTGATGTTTCGTTGTGGAAAGCAGTGTATATTCATGCTTTATTAATTGATTAAATGCTTTATAGATAGTTTTAAGTTTTAAAGCTTATAAATATTGAAGTAACTAAAACAAATGTACACTTTAAAAGTACTAAATGTCAATCGATCGTATTTAATGTTATATTTAAAATCATTTGTATTGACTTGCCTTGCCTAAACGCACAAAACATTTAAAAGAACAAAAAGTATAATCAACATATAGTAAAATAACCACAAAACGTGTCAATAAGTGTTTCTTTAGAGATATCGGCAAAAATTAATTTAGACAATACATTAATCTTATAAATACACTTTGCTATTCTGTGCATTTTCTATTATGTTTGCTCTAATGTGACAAACATTAAGAGAATATTTTATGATTTGTGGAAAAATTCATATAGTTAACTCTTACACTATTCAAGGTCATTCTTTAAAGTGTTTATTTTCTTTATCATAAAAAAGTAAAAAACAAAAAAAAACAAAAAATCAATTAATCGTTAATATATTAGATTATCCTTCAGCAGGCAGAGTGTTTGTCATTAGA
Source organism: Magallana hongkongensis (assembly GCA_015776775.1). NCBI lineage: Eukaryota > Metazoa > Mollusca > Bivalvia > Ostreida > Ostreidae > Magallana > Magallana hongkongensis. Next base: position 15,901,782 of record CM027470.1, read on the forward strand.
TGACTTTTCTTATTATCTTAGCAATTACGTTTATGACATCTAAATGTAATTCTATATTTACAGGTCAGCTTAGTAGTTTGTGAGCAAATTCTCTATGACAAAAAGCATGTAAGTAGCAATACTCTCGATCTATTATTTGCTAAACTAAAAAATCACTGAGATTAAGAAATGTGTAACTTTTATTATCAACATAATGACAAGAATAGCCGAACAAAATATTTCATTAATTTTTTTAAACATTTTTATTTTATAGCCCAAACTCTTTTTGTTGCAAATTTAAAGTAAATTGATATAATACATGGAAAAGAATCAAGGTAAATTTACAGAAAGTTAATGAAAAAAACCGTTTAATTTCTCCTTCTTGGGGGTGGGAGATGGGTGGCGAGGGGGATGTTGTGGGGGATTGCTGAAATGGTTAAGATTCCTGCTTGGCATTTAACTATTATTGTTACACATTGTTTTAAATACAAAAAGGTTCTTTTTTGTCAAAACAACTTATTTTACTTCCTGTCTGTTTCAGCACAAAGCTGTCGTGGTACGACCCGGCACGGGTTGCTATGTCTACCACCTAAACCACGATCAAACTCAGGAGTCTTATGACGATACATTGAGACCAGCTCTTGAGGTATACATGAACTCAAAACTATCGCAGTTTTGTTATATTTATTCATGTTTTCTCTTAACTTATTTGAAGCATTAGGGATTTATAAAAAGGTAAATGAAAAAGCAGTTTAACAATGATTTTCAAATCTTTTTTTAAAAACCAAAAAGTTTTCAAATGTCTTAAGCAGATAATTTTCAATCTTGCAGAAGAAGATCATTGATGCTTTGGACTGTAGCCATGATATTCATGAAGTAGGACATCACAGCATTGACCATCTGTCTGCGGATATCAAAAGTACCTGTGCCTCCGTCCCTGTCTACGGCTTTGATCAAACTTCAGCCGGATGTGCAACTACTACCATGGCCCCTACATCAACAGACATGCCCTCCACATCAACCGATCCACCCTCAACATCCATGGATCCACCTACTACCACCTAGATTTAAATTTTTGAAAATTGCCCGGATGTTCGTTTTGTTTATTTTAAGCTGGAGAATGACTCTTAAATGTATCAAAAATAAATTTGTTTTTTTAAATGAAAACGAGACAATTGTATTTAATGTGTGTATATAATGACAATAAGGATGCAAAAACCAAAGAAAGATTGAAGCTTATCATTTCATAAAATTTCGTTATCAATGGCTAACAGTTTTAATTAAGTGAGTTAAGAGTGTAAGATGAATAAATGTATATTAAAATATGCCATAGGCTGACGTGACTGGGATTAAAAACTACATGAAACAAATAAGATAGGCTTTGTGCAAAGACACCCGAAAACATGAAAGAAAAAAACAACTGAGGTTACATCAAACACGTTATAGATTAATATAATTATTGTACAAAACTCTGAACAATGTCTTATTAAATCAGAATGTGACAGATGTGCATCAACATATACATTTTACCGTTACAGTAGAAGAATTATTTCCTAGCTTTCATCGTGCTTTTATATAATCAATGTTTTGAATAATCTGCGTCGTTAAGGTGGAATAACACATCATCACAAAATGGCTGACCGCTGATCGAAACAACATTTCGTTTTATTAAAAGGATTTTATTGACTGAAATATGTAACTTACTCCATAACCGAGTGTCGGACTTGTGGTCCGTACATCCCGAGTTCGAATCCCGCAGTGGCTTTTGTTGTTACTTACATGTACTGGAATAATTATTTTAGATATTCATTTTTTATCCAAAAACTGCAAATTCTTTGCTTATTTGACATTTGTACAGTTTATTTATCATTATATCTTTCATTATAAAAAAAAAATTCCTGTTAATTTGAGTGACTTTTTCCAGGTGTGTTATTCCACCTGAAACAACATTTCTTTTAACAACAGAAACCTATTATCATATCACACCCTTGCACCTGAACAATGTTCCCGATCTGTAAATGATAATAATGACTATAATTATAATGATAAAAAAAATATTGAAATTTGATATCATACAAAAAATTCATTCATGGGATCAAGGATCATTCACTGAGTATTGTGGGCAGATAGTTTTGGTAGGACTGGGATCAAATCTAATAAATCTCGAAGGGCACTGAAAAATGTAAATAGTTCATGATGAAACATTTTTAGTTCATAATATTGTATGATTTATACAATATACACTGTATAAGTATGTATATTTATTAAAGAAGCCAGAAATTGCATTGTCGAGTATCTCCCACATTTTTCATATTTTTTTTTCAAAATAGAAAATAATTAAGATTTTCAAGTTATCTTCCATTCATTTATTTATTAAAAATTCATTTTGATGATTAAATCCAACGTAATTTCATTCGTTTTCATAATAAAATCTGTTCCATAAAAAAATCATAATTTTATTTTTTAGACTTTACATGTACTGATTGACACTAAAATCTAGCTTTTAGTAGGTGGTCAACAAAAATATTAAGCACATTAATAAAAAACGTATCTTATATCACTATTCTGAGAAAAACTCCCAAATTCTAATGTATAAAATGGAACAGAAAAGGACTTTCAGGTGTTAAATAAATATCTATACCTTAAATAATCCTTAACGTTGCCACGATTCTTGTAGAAATCTTCGTTCATTGCCCTTATTCTGAAAAACAGAAAAATGAAGAAGATAAACAAGGTAAACAACAAGTATTTTGAAAACAGATTTTCAAGTTATTACATAACTGACGATCATGACATGTGCAAGGATTCGGTAAAAATAGAGTTTGACCAAATTGATAAGAGTATATATGTGCCAACAGTTCCATGTTCTAAGGTCACGAACTCTTTTGCGTATTGGCAATGACGTGAACAAAATATGAAAAGCATCTGTTTAATGTTTTATCTTTTACAAGAATTATATTATTTCATGAGTACTATTGTTTTGATTTTTAATAGAATACAACAGTTACTAAAGTAATAAACATCATAAATGTATGCAGAAATACAAGAACAGATTAAACGTGTGCAAAAAAAATTCATACTGCAACTTCTTTTGGCAGAATGAGTTTTTATCCAAATTTTGTCTTTTTTACAGACAATGTTTATATTGAAAAAAAAAACGTAAACAAACGGTGAAAATGTCACTTACAATGTATATAACATAATGAAATATTCAGAGCATGTTGAAATTGTGTAACACCTAGTTGAATAGCTAGATCAACATTTTTTCCTGACTGTTTTCAAAAACGTCTTAACATAATCAGGAGGGCACCCTCTTGCTAAATTTTTGTTATTATGGAACAACAAGACGTTCGTTGTTAATAAGAATGTTATATCTGAGTGTTAACATCTCCGTTAAGCCCCTCGGAACCTCTTTCATAACCTTGATTATTATAAGGTGATCGACTGACGGTGCCATATCAGATTTTACCAAAATGAAGTCCGTGATAGCATTGGTCTTGTTCCTTGCAGTAAGAGTTTTTGTTTGTTTTTTTAAATAGATTATGAGAGAGAACCTAGAAAATGTTAAAATCTTTTAAAGTTTATGAAAGTTATAATGATAATAATAAAAATGAGAATATAATAGAAATTTAAATTACAAAGGTAAATATGAAAATCGAAATCGTTTAAGTTTAGGATATAGACAAGCTAATAGTATTTGGTTAATATTATTTGAATATAAAGGTTGAAAGATACGCCTTTACTGTAGTTTTGTGTTCCACCGAGCTTGATATTTCATCAACATAATAAAAATGTCATATTTCTTTTCATTAAGGTCCAGTATGTGGTGTGTGAACAAGTTTTGTATGATCGTAAGCATGTGAGTACCATCGACACTTTTAATAAGTATATGCTACAATATTAAATTTCACAGTTTTTGTTTTACAATCCAGTTTTTACTCTAAAGAGGCAACATTCATATCTAAAAAAAAAACATAGCTTAGGACAAAATCTTTTTTTAACTACTGAAAAGATTTTGCAATATAAAAAACACTTTTTTGTTAAGGGTTTTCGTAACTATATATACTTTAACATATCAAGGCCTAATTTTAAAAAAAAAACAACAACAATTTCTTTATTTCAACAGCACAAAGCCATCATCCTCAGACCAGGAAATGGTTGTTATGAATACCACATGAACCATCAAGAATCTTTGGAATCATTTGATGACGCACAAAGACCCGCATTAGAGGTACTGTAATCACTTTATATTCATATCCAAGTATATTAAATACTGACACATATATAAAAATGGATTATATCATTTTCATTGGGTTCTCTTCTATGCATATTTATGAATGATTAACTATTCACCTGTCTCAATGTGGAAAATAATGGATTCTAATGCTTGCATATAATAACATGAAGCTAATTTTCATTTGATTGCATTTGAAATTTGTTAAGTAAATGCAGGTGCTAAATGTGGTATAATGGAAAACACAAATATGTCATTCAAAACAAATATCTAGTGGCGTCCATTGCTTGGCCACAATAAATGATGATCTTTTTGTTGCAAGTTTTTTGCTTTCATAAGCAACATTCATTTATTAAGTGATACGCAACCTCTGATAAAATACCGTTTATGATATATTAGGCAAAAATGATCGAGGCCTTGGACTGCAGTACTGACATTCATGAGGTTGGTCATCACAGCATCGACCATTTATCCCAAGAGATCAAGAACGCATGCGCCAATGTCCCAGTGTACGGGTTTGACCAGACAGGTTGTCCAACTTCAGTTGCAATGCCAATGACGTCAGTAACTCCATGAAATTATTTGTAAACTTGTCAATAAAACATCCCCCCAAAAACGGTTGCATTTGTTGTAAATAAAAGATAGTTTTATGATGTTCTTTATTTTTATAAAACCTTTTTTTAAATCAGCATGAAATAGTGTTTGACAATAATAAGTTTCAAAGTATACAGATTTACCAGTTATATATGCATGATTTCTTTTCAATTCGTCCAGAATGAAACTAGGCTAACAGATTTTAGCCTTAAGAAAAAAACGAATAGTCAAAATGACATACAGGGACTCCATAGTTCTTCATTACAGGGAGTAGTTTGTCGACAACTCTTTCCTTGCATGTTGAGTTGAGTCTTAAATACTTTTCAAAAAATATAAAAGGGTCACTTTTGAATTTTGATGGCATTCCACTCATGTTAACACCTATAGACAAATAACAAGTATCATATAGCAACATCATTAATTTGGTATCAAACAGATGAACCCAGTTTCCAGAGAGTTTTGGAACGTTTCCAGGATCGAAAACCTTATGTAGCTATACTTGGTACTTTTTAAAAATTTCTAATATACAAACAGAGTTTCTTTAACTGACTAGAATAACTCTTGTTTTTTATAAGTTCATCACATGTACATTGTATGTACCTAAATATAACAGAAAATGTTTAATCAATAATCTCTATGTGAAAGGTGTTTTTTTTATTATACGTGAGAGAGAGAGAGAGAGTGAGAGAGAGAGAGCATCAAACTAATGAATAAGATTTCTAGCATATAAACGTAATACATATATTCCCAATATCTGCAATTTTGTTAACCGTAGATATTTTTTTTTATGTTGCAGGGATCATTTTTTCATACTTTTCTGCTAAATGTAATCGTTCATGTTTTTGAGAATTGGTATAGATAAATTGCTATACTAGACAAATTATGAAATATTCAAATTTTATATTTTGTTAAAGGATGTAAGTTTTTCATTGCTTTTCTTTCTCTTGTATATTTTTTATCTTAAATGTATTTTACATATTAAAAGAGATGCACTTTGATTCAATAACATCATTGACCAATAGTATACCTAAATTATTAAAACTTTGTGAAAATACTGATCTTCATCCATTATTAATTTGAGGAATATAGTTACCATATACATGTGTGTTCACAATTAAATTCAAAGTAATTTTCTCTTTACCTTTGACTAACTTTTAAACTCAGCCATCCAGGAACTATTGCTTGTTTTTAATTCTTATATTCTTAATTAGATCCATTCCAAATATCCAAAGATTGTCTATCAATATTTAGTTCTGAGCTTAGTAACTTTATCCTTTTTGAAATGGAATGTAGAATTCGTCGAATCCAAGTTTCCCTCAGAGTAGATAAAAAATCTTTATAATTGACCATGTGAAAACCTCCCTTGGCATACTCCTCATTTATTTTTAGATTTTTCAATTTTTCCCGCTTCAAATTAAATTTATCATTTTTAAAGTCTTAAATGGGCCCCAATATTTAGTGTTTGGAATTGCAGTTATATTTTACCCTAACCCTAACTTTAACTCTAACCCTAGATCGTGTTTTTATAAGAGTTAAACATTCCTTTCATGGTCTTCCTAAAGAAGAAAGATTTCTCTTTGCTAATTGAAAAGATATTAAACAGATAACTTTTTAATCCCCCAAATTTCAAAAATTCATTTCACTTGACATGTCTTGTCAGACATATTAAGTAACACATATTTGATATCATTAGAGTGTATGCAGGCTTAGGATCGCAACAAAACGCTGTAAACATACAGTTTAAGATAAACAGTTCAAGGTTTATCGTAAAGCTTACATGAATTTCAGGACAAATAGGTGACCTACGTTAAGATAACACCGTCAGATGGAACCGCAAATGCCGTGAGTGACTAACACAGACTCTTTATATGGGTCAGAGCCCGTGACCTTTACCTATTTCAACTAAATTCTAAATAACCATTTGTAAGTTGAATTATAAATATTTAACTTTTTTACTTTTTCACAATAATTACACCACCAAATGGAACCGCCAGTAGTTAGTTGAATTATAAATATTTAACGTTTTTCCTTTTTTACGACTACACAGCCAAATGGGACCGCCAGTGTCTAAAGTGACTAACTACTTTAATAGGTCAGACTCCATGACCTTAACTTAATTTAATTAAGCTTAGAATAACTATTTGTTTGTTTAATATATATATATATATATATATATATATATATATATATATATATATATATATATATATATATATATATATGACCATACGGGGATTTTTCTTTCAATTTAGCTTTAAATCACCATTTGTTTTTCCATTTATAAATTTCCCAAAAGTGCATCTTTGATTAAAAAAAAGAAAATCGAAAATCATGTTTTAATCATAATCACAAAAATTGTTTATTCCACGGTAATATTCACAAGTTTTATTCTATTCGTTGTCATACAACGGCATCTTGGTTCAAGAGTACTGGTCGAAACTGTGACGTCAAATGATGCATATCTTATAAAGAAAGTCTCATTTGATATTGAATTCTTACATAGAATTTGCCTGTCATGAACAACTAAAATTAATTTAAAATTATCAAATGTTAATGAATAGTTGGAATGTAGTCATGAAATCTAAGTTACCTAATATCATATTGGAATATCATAATGTACACGCGTTCATGTGTAAGAGTACCTTGGTCGACTTTTCTCTCAGTTCCTGCTAAGTGTTACACTGGAAAGTGCGAGTTTCATTGAATTTACAATGTGACAATTTATTATCACAGTGCAAATTGACAGTTCTAGAATTAAATGTATTTTGAAAGTAAAGACTGTAATAAAGTTCATTTTAAAACCGTCAATTTTGCACTGTAGTCGCATATAAGATTAAAAAAATATAATTATGTTGTTTGTTTTTTTTTTGTTTTTTTTAGAAATTAAAGAAATTTCAGTAAAGCATTATAATGGATAACATACTCTTAGTTTATAGACGATAAACTTTGGAACATAAAAGAAGATGGGATAATCATTTTTAAATGCATTACAACTCCCCTCTATTGGGGCCCCAAGAAAATATAATATATGGGGCTGTCGACATAATTCTGTACGGATTTTACATAACTAGTGAGCAATGAGGACCCTGTGTTTACTTCTCGCTGTGGTAGGATTCTTATCAGCAAATTTTACCTTCTTATACCCATGAAACAATATGAATACGATATATGCTTTTTCAGTCTTTGACTGTGAATAATTATGTCAACTTGTAATTATTTAGAGTAGTACAAAAACTTAAAAGAAAATATTTGTATTCACAAAAAAAAAAATAAAAAATTGAACTGGGTGTACTAAAAACTCTTCTTGATTTAAAGCAATTGCTGGCGAAATGTTGTATTACATTTCTAAGTCGGCGGTGTAAACGTTTAAAAAGAATGTTGTAAATACAAGTATAACAATTATGTCTATGGTAGTTGTCTTACAAAAAATGTATCAAAAAGATGAAACAATAGTTGTTTTCAGTTTTTGAAACAAATCTAAAAAAACAAAACAAAATAATTTCATTAGGGTTATTAACATAAGAATATATCCCATGATTTCCGCTTAACAATTTGGTCGAGTTAGTCTTTTTGAATGGAAGGATGTGTTTGCAGCTGAACGTACATGTATTCCAAGAACAACAAAAATAGACAAGTATAGAACAATCATTCAATTAAAGCAATAACTGAAATTGTGTCGCGATATTTATGAATCATTTTAAATGGTTATTAATGGCTAAAATGTTCTAAAATATTTTGTTTTATTTTCACCTATTAGTTATAACAATTATTTCCACTCAGTATTTCTTTTAATAACAACGTCTACGATGTTGCAACACGTCTCGAAAAAAAAGATAAATATTATATTTCATAATCATTTACTTTATTACCCCTCGTTACCTTACAAAAAAAAATAAACCCCACATATGAAAATTTTTGAAACTTTTATTAAAACTTATACAAAAATATTTCAGCGTTTTAAAAGTAAAAAAATTAAGTGTTTTACATGTGTTGCTCTGTATAATCGGTAATTATATCATTTTCAATTTTAGGTATCTTACGTGATTGCAGAGCAAGTTCTATATGACCATAAACATGTAAGTATTGTAAAACTTTAAGTATTCTTTTTTATCTGTATGAATAATCTAGCAATACATTACATTATGCAAACTAAAGGACTAATTTTTAATGGAATGGTTGGAATGTGTTACATAACTATGATACTTTATGAACAAGAGTGTTATATATACATATTTATAGTTCATTTGCTACACCCTCAATTTGAAGTAATAAATTTACTATGTGCTCTTCATAGCACATGGTGCAAATACTATAATGAGATATGTTTGAAAAATCTTCTCTTTAAAAAAACCCCACATCTTCAGTGTGCAGAGGAGTGTATACTGCATAACACATTGTGTCTAATACGACGCATAATTTCATTCTCGTTATATATTTCTCAGCTTCGAAAAATATAATGAATAAATAGAAAGATTTTATAAATTCCTTAAACAATCATATTTTCAAAGTAAAACTGTGAAATATTCACCAAGCACGGAAAGTAAAATTATTTTCTGTCTGATTACTTGCAATATACACAGGTATTTCATTCATCGAAACACAATACATTGGACGAACAAATTTGTAAAATCACGTTTTGAATAAAAATAATATTGAAACCATTGCACTTGTAAGAAGTACTCAATGGAAGACGAAAACAAAAGATATTTCAAAAATCCTCGACCATATTTGTAGAACGTTTTCCTGTCTCACACATGCGCAAACCACACACCGTAGCAGATCGTGCAGTGACAGCATGAACTTGAAACCCCCGATTATATTTTGAAAAACTGAATAAAAGATAATACGTTTTTACTTCCTTGGATTAATTATCACCTTCCTACTGTGTTGGAATTTGAAGTGCAGCCGGGGTCTTCAATGATATTACGTAGATTTTACTCTGAATGAAATACACACGTTTGATGCAAGATAATTCAGACGTCATGGAAAATCTTTTTTATTGATGTTATTGATTACAGTTTCCTTCATTCTCTTTAACACCATATAATTATTTTAACGTGTAATTGATGCATTCCAATATACGTGCAACCTGAATGCCTCAGTCGAAAAGTAAACGACCATAACTTTCTTGAACGGAATTAAATACTAGTATATCCGAGTGGCAATTGAGGAGCAATGGAAACTAATTTGGTGACCAAATGCTTTTATGAATTCATGTAGATTTAACAGTTATCAGGAAGGGGACCCCTGTAGTATTAGTCCAAATATGTAGCCAATAAGAAAATTGTTTCATAAAAATGATAACATTTTATCAATAAATTCGTCGATTAATTATCATTTGTCGGCATTGTTCAAACATATTCATTAACCATTGCATGATACACATTTATACACTGTATCAGACATTTTTTATGCATACACCTGTTTTTGAATGGAATGTTACTATTTTTAGCACAGGGCGGTGATTGTGAGGCCAGGAGAGGGTTGCTATGAGTACCATATGAACCACCAGGAGTCTGCCGATTCCAAAGATGACGCACTTCGTCCCGCTCTTGAGGTTTGATACAGTAACTCTGTTTACTTATTTAGCGCTTATTTTCGCACAGCATTATTTTCGCTCGAAATATAAACCTCATTAAAATCTGCCCTAAACAAAAATCACTTTTTAAAAAATTACTATTATTATATAATAAAAGTAATTACGGTTTCCTATTTCAAGGGCATTGTGCTTATTGCTAAACACCGCTCTTAAATAGGCACTGTCCGCCATATTTCTCTTTTAACACGGCTTTCCCTTCAACCTCTATATAAGCCACAGACCTCTTAACGGTTTATAGTAGTTCGCTGTAGAGGTATCACCTGTGTAGATGTATTGTAACATCATGCCTCGCTGTGTTACTCGGTCGAGATGAAATTATCAAGTTTTACGCACATTTCTCTAGCCAAAAGAGTACTAAAATAAACTGGTCAATGCATTATTAACAAACAGAACATGCACATAAAAATGAATCAAATGCGAAAAATAAATCAAAGGCCGGAACGGCCACAAAGGCGTCGAGCTGACATTTTCTTTTATATAGAATGATATGAATAATTTGAATTTCTGTACTAATATATATAGTCGTTTATCATATAATATTAGAATAAAAAAGGAAATAAATTACGTTTTGTGCTGTTTCAAAAACAATAATCAGTATATTTCGTTATAAAATAGGTAGTGATGAGTTTATAATACAATAACTCATCATGGTTACAAAAATCGAAGAAATTTCAAAGTTCAAAAAAAAATTATTATTTTCTTTCTGCTTTAAAAAGTCTTTGCACATTTCGCAGGCTCATAATTTGAATACATTAACAGTGTGTCCCTAATAATAATAATAAAACATACTTTTATTTATTTCAATTCCCGTTTGAAACAAGATTACCTATGCTACAGTTGTTTACAAACAATTCCACAACACGTGCTATCTAAAATGCTCGACCAAACCAACTGCATTATCGTGTTTATTAATTGCAACAAAATCTCTAGATAAGTTTATCGCTTACAATTATTTTGGAGACCATGCCCGATAACAAATACATTTACATATCAAATTTTATTTCTATCGGGCACAGTCTCCAATCAAAATGTAAGCGATAAACTTAAATAATATTTTAGTGAATGTTTACATTGCACCTTATTGTATTCATCCGCCATTTCTTGATTAAGCAAATTTATACTAATGCAATGAGTTGTCAATAACCAGGGAGGCAAAGTTGGTTTTTTTGTACACAATTTAGTTGAATAAAAGGAATACAAATCTTGTAATACGTTTAATACTTCAAGGAACTTATTTTTATGCGCATTAAAAAGGCGGTGCAGTGCATGAATTTTTGGACGATTGCCAATCCAGACGATCGCTAGAAGGCTGCCGAGCATTAGCTCGACGCCTTAAAAAACAACAAAAGGAATAGTACACATCGGCAACGAGTTGCAGGTGTGCAATCGGGTGTAACGAAATCGAAGGATTTATATACCAGGGCTGGATATTACAAAAGAACTTACGACAAGGTCGTAAATATTTACAACCTTGTAAAATGATCTTTAATGAACAAAATTGACATAAACCATTTGTTCACAAATATTTCAATTCCCATTATCATATTTTTGAGCCATTAGAATAAATCATTGATTTGTTGGTGACTAATTAGCATTCATTAATTTGGTCATAAGTCGTAAGTTCTTTTGTAAAACGCAGCCCAGGTACCTGTGTGACGTTGCCTATTTACAAGCGGTGTTCAGCTTTAAGAAACAAATACGAAACAAAACGGATATAAAACGGCTTTGTTCCCTATTTTAGGCAAAAATGATTGCAGCTCTGAACTGCAGCCCTTCAAAGACCGAAGTTGGCCATCATAGCATTGATCATTTGGGTCAAGACATCAAAACAGCCTGCAGTGGTATCCCCGTCTACGGCTTTGAGCAACATGCCGACTGCGCTTCAAATTCCACAACTATGGCTCCACCTCAAACGACCACGTGATTTGGATCATAAATGTATCATTAAATCATCAAACTTGTAAATTTCGATTTGTGTTCAGCCTTTTGCATCATCATCAGATGAACTGTATGTCTCTGGAGGAGGCATTTAAAACTGCCATATTTGAAAAAGAGATTCGTGAATATTAATGTTGGTATAAAGAGAGTTCATGATTTCTTCTTATTAATCGAAATTCAAAACTGGAGAGCTTACAACGCATTTAATTTTAACCAAATTCTTAAAAAGAAATATTTTCATAATAAGGCTATCAAAACGTGTCTTTTTAATTAATACAATCTCGTTTTACAAATGTCGTACTAAATCTTCAAAATGAATTCAAATCAGTAACCTCATTTTATTTTTTCCAAATGTATTACTGTTGTGTACAAAATAAATGTATATATAAATAATAACAAATAATTGATATATACAAATATTACTAAATTCAACTAAATCTAACGTTATCACACATATGTGCATAATTTTTATATAAAAAGGAATGTACATAAACATCAACACTTAGTTACTTAAATTTACATATTTCCTTGTAGAAAATTTCACTTGATGTAAGTTGAAATCGAAGGTCAGATTCAATTATTTTGTGCAAACAGGATGAAATGATTCGAAGTAAAAAATGAAATGAAAAAATAATAACGCCAAGAGTTCATTAACAAAAAATATATATGACATCGGTTTAATATGAGTAGCAGTATTCTAGTAGTGTTTGTAATTTTACTAAGTAATTTTATTAAAAAAATAAAATTTCTTTTAGCCTGTATGTTTAATCACTTTGTAGTCATGGACAATTATTATCATAACGAGATCATAATTTCCTTCTTCATTATACCAATCAAACACAATAAAATTAATTATATCAATGAGGTCTATACAGAAAGCCAAAAGCAAAACCAACGGTAATAACATTATATATAAAATATATAATTACTAGTATAAGTAACAAAATATATAGGAAATAATTTTAAATTCCAATCAAAATGACACACTTATACATCGTCATGGTCTTTTGACTACTGTAGCACTGAAAACATCACAATCACACACGCATTTAAACAACATACGTTATTACAACCAAACTCATTTACTTGGAAAAAGATATAAATTCAACATTAAAACCTTGGATCATTATTAGCTCAATATCAAAATATATCACATTATGCATGAAAAAAGGAAGAAAAAATAAAAAAAAATGTGCGACTTACTTGTTGATGGTTTACTTAAACATATGAGGAAATGGATAATTTTTAAAACATAGGCTGCTTTCCATTTTCTTTCTCAATAAACCGGTTCAATATTTAAAAATATTTTTCATTAATACTTTACAAAATATTCTTAGAGGATAAAATTTAGGGAGAACTGATGGTCAACATTTTAACCATCAGTTCTACAAAAAACTTTCAGTTAGGATTTGTTTACCTATGAACTATCACTTAGATGAGAAAAAGCCATAAATCTTACATTTCAAATTTGGGTATTTTACTTTATTTTTATATAGAGCTCTTTTTTTAAAGGAGATCAATAAGGCCTTAAAAAACCCACGAACATCGACCCCTTTTAACTATATGTAGCATATCACGTGCCTCTTCATCTTACAGTCTTCTTAACATGTTTTGAATATCACGCAAAATAAACTCTGCATATTTATTTGTATTTAATCATTTGCCCTCTAAATCTTGCAACAATAATAATTCACACAAATAAGGATTCCAGAGCCTTCTTTTATTTTCTATAGACTAAATATAAAAAACCTAAACTAGAGTAAAAATGGACGAAACAGAAGGATAAGAAACTTAATATACCGTTTCAAAGAATGAATCAAGATATGTTATATGATTATGAAAGACATGGTTTATTTCAAAATTTTCCTCCAGAAATTTGGCTTATCCTTCGGGCCACCAGGCTTTTTTCCGAGTCTTGTTTTGAATCCTGGAATGAAAATTGAGAACATAGCGACACCACTGAAAAGCTGCAAAATATTTGCAATTTTAATCCAACTTGGGTATCATTTTATAACACGGGGCATACTTTCTAAAGATACCCTTTTATGTCTTAAAATAATTATTAAACTTCCTTTTTTCTGATTTAACTCCATAAATAGTAAATATTTATTACAGCTGCCAATAGTGGTTACTTATTCAATGCCATTTTATTGACAAAAAATGAAATAAAAATAATTCAAAGTATACAATTATCGTATGAAATAAATCAGAATTTTTCTTGCAAATTTTGAAGATAAATTTCTGGAATTTTTTTTAAATACTGTGAGAAAGAAAGAAAAGTCTTTATCCATACAGAAATTTTATGAGAAAAAATGTCAGAATTTTTTCAGAATTTCTCGAAATTTTGTCGTGAATTAATATTGTAAGAATGGAAAGAATACAAACATTATCATTACATTACCTGGGATATGACTTGTGTCTGTCCCCAAGTCTAAAAATAAACAAATGTAATAATGTACCTGATATAACAATAATCAAATTAATTACGAAATGAATCTTGATTGATGACTGAACATATCTGATACAATAAATGTGTTTTAAAGAGGAAATGATTTAGATTTTGGTTAACAAACAGCATAATTAATGTATAAAATGTTAAAATGTACGACGGTGGTTTGGGTTGAGCATTTTTTTAACTTATTGTAAAGCTGTCAAATGATTGTTAAGATCAAAACTAAGCAAAAAGATAATTCATTTTAAAAACCCTGAAAGGCCCAAGGACCAACATCTTAGTAACACTTCTTTAGTGTGTATCTTGAATACAGCCACTTTTTAATTAAATAACTCTGAAATTCACATTAACTTTATAAGGAATATTATAAACATGTACAAGAAGTAATGTTGCAATATACAGGTTTCAAAATAGTAGATTTAGAGTGAAAAATAAAAAGATTAACCAATTCTATTTGATATCAATTTTGCACCACATCTTGCACCACATTGTTAGTCACAGGGGAAGGGAAAGACGTCGAAGTTAGCAAAAATTGCTGCATTCTTTTTTGTAAAGGTATAGAAAAAATGATTTCTCCCTAAACATAACAAATTTACGAACTTTTTATCCTATTTCGGCCAGTTATCAGAGGGTTTAAAAAGTCTGAAACAACAATTTATCAGGATTTCTTACACATCATTTCAAAACTAATCCTGGGCTTACTGTTTACAGATATTACAATCTATAAAGTATCACAGTTCTGGAATTGTCATAACAGTATCACTTTTTATAGCATTGAGGATCCTAAGAACAATTTTTTTTTAAAATTCAAATGCTAAAGGCAATACCCCTCCCGACCAAGGTTTGAACAATTAAGAATCAACACTGTAAAAATAAGTTTTGTTCAAAATGTTTGTGTTAGTACAGTAGTTTGTGAAAAAAAACCCGACAAACAGACGGACAGACGCCAGACAAGGAGTGACCAAAATAGCTCACGTGTTTAACAGCCGAGGTGAGCTCATATGGCACTAGTATTATGAAAATGAAACCAAGACACTATGAAGCCAAGAAATCTTAATCCATTCTCTATTTATGTTTAAAATAACATTAACATTGGCGATATATACAATCATTTAGGGTGATGAAAAAATAAAATAACATTAACATTGGCGATATATACAATCATTTAGGGTGATGAAAAAATAAAACAATCTTAATTTTCGACGTTTTTTTTTTATTAATCTGATTATAAAAGAAACTAGCGGATTAAAATTCTTGGCCAAATGAAACCAACACAACAGGACAAAATCGTGGAAAAAGCACGCTAAGACAGGGATCAGAAAGGTGGTGACTAATACATAACTCATACTACCGTGGTTTCCTTTCTACTTAGTTGGATTTGATAATTTTCAACATATTTCTCAAAGAAAAAATCCCATCGCTTGGGAAAAAACTGCTAGGCTTTTTACTAAATTTTAACTAAAATTTCTAATCATGCATGCGTGTGATGATTGAAAATGACGTACTACATGTATGACTGTCTCTAGCAAAAGTTGATAAGTTGTAGCCTTCTTAATGGCTTTCTAGCGAATATTTATTTATTATCTAACTAGAGTTATGATCTAAATGACAAGTTACAACAATGAGTAATAATTATACGTGAGATAGAAAAAAAAAGCAAAAGAAAACCGTTAATTTTCAATCAAGTTTCGGCAAACAAGCGTCTAACTTACGCGGATCCTATTCTTCACAATGTTTGTTGGTATTGCATGCATTTCTATTTCAAAATATGATATATCTTTAAAACATTGATGAAAAAAATAATGATTTGATGATATGTGGTTCGAACCAAGAATTTTATCCGCCATTCTTAATAAATCAGATATATATATATATAAAAACATCAGAGTAGATATATACATTTTAAGATTGGAAATTCAAATGAATATCGACTATAATATTAATGGGGAAAGTCCTGAAAATCTTAATAATTAAAGATTGAATATTGACGGATATATACATGTTTATACTAAGGAAGAACTATGATAGAACTTTATATATATATATATATATATATATATATATATATATATATATATATATATATATATATATATAGGGTTTAAAAGAAAGAAAGTCATACAGTATTTTTTTAATTATATTTCTTTTACTTACACCAAGTACTATTTGCTGTAATATCTAAACGAGTATCTAAATGAGTTAATAACCTTCATTTTCTTCAAGAAATTCACTCTTTCATAAAGTTGATTGTAATATATAGTGTTCGAAAATATCGTAATTGTTTCTTATCTAAACATTTGCGCGAAAAAAGTCAATATCCATTTGATACTTTTTAGGTTTAAAAAGAAAAGTTGCATCTTACTGCATAACTTGTTTAGAAGTAATTGTGTCCTATAACTAATATAAATCAACAAGTTTGTTGATTTCAAATGAGGAGACAAAGCTATTAAATAACAAAAAGTTGTGACCCCGTTGTCTTGCTTATAGCTCGATCTGTGACAATGCTTTTTCGGTCAAGTTTAGAAATATCTTTATTAAACCATTTCAGACAACAAGATTGGAAAATTTGACTTAAATTGCAAACTTGTCCCTTTGAAAAAAAATCACTGAATTTTGAGGGATCTTAATCAATGGTTTTATAATTGGAAATTTTTTACAATCAATTTGTGTCTTGAATACTTGGTGTATGGACAGTTTTGATAATTGAATAACATGATTTAAGAAAACTATTTCCTCGTAAAGCTGTGTACACGTGCATAAAAAAACTTAACAAGATTTAAACAACTCAAAAATGAGTATAAAACACAATTGAGACTAATTATGGTACAGGTGTATTTCTTAGTACTGACCTTCGTTATTGTTTCCAATATTAAGCTGCAACATAATCCAAAAGTACTTTTAGGAATTAAATCCAAAAAATTGCAAAAGATATTTCAATGACATTTACAAATTAAATTACGTATTATCAGTAACACCTGAGAATTGTTTTATCGATTTTTTTTTTCAAAACTAGAACTAATTGTTACTTACTTTGTCTTTGATGTTGTGCTTCAAATTTGCTAAAGTTGTGTTACCTATGTAAAAGTACGATAAGAACATCAATATTTGTCAAAATATATGATTTTCGTCTTAAAAATGAATATCCACACGGATTTATACCAGCAAAGTTTTCATAATATTTTATATAAACGACAACTTTCCCTGATTTTAGATTTTATATGAGAAATTTGATTTTACTTGTATCATTTATAAAACACTGCTCATAATCATTATTAATGTGTAAAGTTCTCATATCTGGGAAATAGATTTCATAAATTTTTGAATAGATAATATGAAAAAAAGACTTCATACAAGTTCAGAGTCAAACAAAGCTATATGTTTCAAAGCATTGACACATTTGTTCGAAGAAACGGATTTACTTAAGTATGAATAATGCATTTAGGTTACTTATTGTATAAGATGTACGAGAGGAAATAAATGAACACAATTTTATCAAACTGTTTAGTATCAAAGTAAATACTAAAAACATTGATCTCACACATACAAGGGGCAGACATAAAAACGTAAGGTTAGGTTTTCTACACAACCATAAATATTCATAAATACAGCATCTTGTTTTTAAATTCAAAACACTTATTTTATCATTTCGAAGTATTGAAATGGAAAATTAAGTTTAAAGGACCATGCAGGAAAAGAAAAGGTGCAAAGGACAGATCCCGAGGTCGAAACCCACTGCCAGCCTCACAATCTTCTCGAACGAATATTTCATAATGTCAAGAACATCCATCATTAGGTTGACGAATGCATTTGTTTGCATGAACGCGATTGCTGAAACTTTCTGAAGATTTTAGAGAACCAATAGGGATATGGTTTCAACAAGGTCATTGAGATGACCCTATGCGGGTAACCGAGAAAGGGAATGCAAGACTGGTCATGAGTTTCCGACACAGGGGACGTCTGATGTCATACACTGATCCCCCACATCGAGCCATGTGGGTGATTAATATTGCATGAGCAAACCTTTAAAAAGTCCCGCTGAAATACATGTTAAAACTATAATTAGGTTTCTGAAAAACCTATAAACGATGGTGGATGTCTTGTATAAATAGATAAGTAATGCGTTATATCTATTTAATATAAATATACATTTATATCGTAATACAAGTTCTATTCGTTTCAATTTGAATAAAGTTCATATATGTATTAAAATTTTACACGGAGTTATGCAGTAACTATGGTAAAATTAACAATTATAGGAATTAACAAAGAAAGCTTGTTAGGTTATATTAAGGCAAATGCAAAAAGAAAAGAAACAAGTGCTACGATACCGTCCATGCCAATATATTCATGAAATACACCAAATTCATGTGATTGCACTTTCATTCATCAAAACAACTATTTTCTTTAAATATGCTATAATATGCATGATAAACAAGTGAATGTGTAACAATTTATTTATTACCGGTCTTTCATATTTGATTTATCTATAGTCGTGAGTATTTTACTTAGTGAACACTGCAGGCCAGAAAGGGTAAAACAATATAAGTTTATAAAAAGAAATAAAAGTCGGGAAAAAAGCAGTTCGCCAAAAAAATGTCTTAAGTTATGAAATTTGCTTCCATATTGCTTGTTACATTCATCTATGTTAAAAGCATGTTATCCCAAAATGGTAGTACAAAGCAACTCTTATAAGCTTTCAGTGATGTGGCTACTTCGCAAAATTTGAATCAAGTCACTCACTGCTTTTCTTGGCCGGTGATAAAAAGTCGGCCTCTATTTCATCATAATCTGGTAAAAACGCACACAAAGGAAATGTACTTTTCTTTAAAAATGCTAGACAAAGACTTTTTAAATATTAATAAATTCCAATTTTATGTTGTTAAAATGCTTTCTAAAAGACTATCCCATATTCTATTTTCTTTCGATAATAAATTAAGAAAATAACAAAACTTGAAACAAGATCATCCACAACTTATGAACTTCTAATAGTAAAGAAAACTCTATAGCGATCTGGGCTATGAATAAGTCTTCTAACAATATGAAGTGTCAATATGTTTGACTACCTTTGTCTGAATCACCCTACTTCAGCAAATAAATGTTACTGGAACGACTTTAAATTCAGCCATAAACTATTTCTCAGAAGATAAAAGAATGGGCAAGTAGCCAACTGGCCTTAACATCAGCTGGATAAGTGTCAAAGCCATTTGACCTTTTAAACATCTCCTAAATAAAATGCCGAAGCTTGCTGGCCTAAACATCTCTTGAATAAAATATCAAAGCATGCTAGCCTAAAAATTTCCTGCATGTACATGTAATGCCATGCAGTAATGGCTAAATTCCACACTGCATATGCTCATGTCATGAGAATGAAAATTTGCAACATAATTTTGATGGCTGGAGGTAGGGTGGGTAAGAAAATGGAGAACGGTGTTGATTTAAATGCTGTAATCAAGGAAAAGGCTCGACAAGGTCAGGCAGCCCATATTTAGATCATGAACCAGAAATCATGTATGCTCAGGTTATATATGAAACACCAATAGATCCCAGTGAACTTGCACTTAAGCCTTTATCATAGAGATAAAGGCTTAAGTGCAAGTTTTAAATTCTTTTTATTTTCTCTACAACATAGGAGTATTCAGGAGTCGCCTGAAAGGCTTAGAAATTGACTTAATGAACAAAAATGGCAGACACTCTAGCAATCTGCAGAAAGAATTAAAAAAAAACGCAACTAATTCTCAAACCAAGCATTATCCAGGGTATCTATTGCATGCATTTGCTAAGGACTTTTTTTTTTTAAAAATCAACTTACTCCCAGCTTTCCAGAAATGTCTAACATCTATTTATAATCAATTTTTAAAATTACTAAGTCTATCTTTAACTCAGAAATATAACATATCGAAATAATTTTTTTTAATAAGTATCTTTTACAGATTCTATTTCAATCTCTATACTTGTTTAATATTCAGAAGTTTATCATGAAAGCCATTGCAATCTTTTGGGTGTTTAAAAAAATATGTTCATATACAAAAACACATACAATGTACACATTGTATTTCATTACTTGTTTCGCACCAATTTTGTGGATTCTGTTGTTGAGAAGTATGAATAATAATAACAATTTGTTATAATTAATTGCTCATGAAAATGTGTCTCTTTGAAACGTCCTTAAATTGATACAAAATCCACAAAAGCTGTGCTCTCAAATGTACACGAGATCAAAGATATACATATAATCTTGTTCATTATAACTGCAATACGCCATTAGTAATAAACTGATGCATTCTATAGTTAGTAATTTATTGAAGTTCTACATTTTTCTTATCATACTTCATGAAACAAAAAAAATATACAAAAAAGCTTCAGACATCAATTTAAATATTAATTGAAGCATCAACTTTGGGTTAATAGGAAAAGATCATGCTGTAAAAAATAAAATTAAAATATATACACATATATATACATATAAGTGTTCACTATATACATGTACGTATGATTTTGAGAGTTACTCCTATATACTGTTAGTTTGTGTGTCTCTGTATGTAGGACCATGTGTCAATACAACTTATCACAACCTGATCAATTATACATGTATATGTAAAATTGATATGAACTAACTTTATTGTGAGATTACATCCAGATATTAAATCAAAGTGAATATGTTCTTTATAATAAATTCTTTATAAATTAATTTCTTCATATTCTTTCAGAATATGGTAAGAGGATGAGCTCAATCAATATGGGAATATGGGATTATGCTCGTAAATTTACTTTTGAACAGATAATTTCAGTGGTACAAGTCTAAATTTTTAGAAAAATGGTATGCGTGTAAAGACAAGTCAAAACTTTTAAATTGCAAGGGAATATTTTCCTAACCAGTATGAATTATAAGTGATGTAAAATATTAGAAATGTTCAAAAATTTTCAATTCAGTCATTTACTTTGCAATGGGGAATAACTCTCAAAAACTAATTATCACAAATCATATTATGTACAATAACTTGAATAATATCATAGGCAATCCTAAATGGTGATAAAGGTATATTTTGTATACACTGTTCAAGCCCTCTTTATACTTGGCTGTGCATATTCAAAAAACTCACCACAAACTTTAATATTCAAATAAAACAAGGATGCATGAGCGATATTTCTAATCTATGTTTACCATCAAAGCTGTTTTCAAATTGTTGAAACAGTATATATAAAAGATATATTATGTACCATACTGTATTTATAAATGACTAACATATATTTTTCATTGGCCTTTTAATTATTGTTGTTTACTATTACAAGCTATGAAAATGAATTTAAATAATGTGTACATATGTGTATATTGATTCCATGATTAAAGTATTATTCACAAATCAATGAATCAAATCAACTTTCGTTATGTTATATTATATTATAAATCAATTATTTTTCATAAGTTTAATTGTTTAACAAAATTATACACAGGCACAATCATTAAAAGCAATTCAATCTGATTTTTTAAAATCAAATGAACATTGTTCTGTCTGCATTTCATACATCCAATGCTTTAATATGGTTAAATTAAACCCCTACTATATTTGTTTGATTAGAAAGTGCACAAATTCATGCAACAAAATCTTTCAGACAATACAGATCTAAGGATATATAATTCCGGGTTGATCCAAATGTAATGTCAGAATAAATTAAACTTTTCATAGGCTCTGTATACCTGTAATATAGCTATATAATTTATTTATATTCCTCATAGTCTTGTATCTAAAATGTTTGGAGAGGTATAGTTTTTATTACACCCTAACATAGACAAAATGCTCGTAGTGATATAATACATCTAATTACAAGGTATATTTTAGTGCCACAAGTGTTGAATTCTAGGTTGTGGTTGTTACAGTGGCTCATCCATCAATTTGAACTTACTCATACATGATGAAACAGAGATTCTGAGACATAAATCACAATTTCAGACAATGCAGGAGAAAGAAGTCAAAAACCATGAAAATAAATTACATGGCATTATTTATGCAACTTTATAATTTCAAATCTAGTCTGTATATGTTCAGTACTTTGAAATTTTTATACTAAAAATCAAAAATAGAAATATCTGGAATTTTTTTTTAGTAGGTTTTAGGCCTGATAAAAAAAGTATCTGTAACATAACTTTTGGATCAACCCTTATATGACTACTCTTGTGGTAAATATTTCTCAAATCGAGCATTACCAGCAGTCTACACCATATTCTTAACTTACCGGATTTCCTTTCTAAAGTGGTCATTCCATGAATTGTGTGGGCAGAGGGTGCATGAACAGGGGGGCTATCCTCCTTGTAACCCCTGTTAGGAATGGGAGGGACATCCTGCAATGAGAAACTAGGTCATTTCACAACTAATATTATCGTACAGCATGTGATTCATTCATTCATCATAATTAGCTGATAATACTGATCTTTGAAATTTTTTAAACAAAGCTTAACTTTTTACAACAACAATTCAAGAAAAATTTCAAAAAACTATATGGATTCTTTTAAAAAAAAAAAAAGGTCAAAGTAGATTCTCTTGAAAAAATTTCAAAAAACAATAGGGATTCTTTTTAAAACAAGAGGCCCATGGGCCACATCGCTCACCTGAACAGCAGTTCCTTGTAACATTACATTTCGTAGCATATGCTTTTTCTATTTTAAACATTGAACCCCTTTCTGGGGACCCAGTTATGGTCCGAGGTTTATGGTTGGCTTGAACAACATAAATAGTAACATAGGAATGAAAATATGTAGCACTGCGGTGGGACCGCACGTACACAACCTGAAAAACTGAACGTAGAAGAGTTCCACTTCAAGAGGAATAACTCTCAGACTGTACAGAACATCAAGAAAGATAACTCTTGGTTCCACTACATTAGAGTTTACACAATTTGAGGATCCTTGCATAGTAATCTCACAAACTGTAGCATTATAGTTCTCGAGAAAAACTTTTTAAAAACATTTTCAATATATCTTTCTATGTTAAACTTTGAACCCCTCTTGGGGCCACAGTATTAGTCCAGTGCTAAAGTTTTAATTATTTGGAATCTACATTATTTAAGGATGCTTGCATAGTTATCTCACAAGCTGAAGCATTATAGTTCCCAAGAAAAAGATTTTTCAACATTTTCCCTCTTTATTTCTATGCTAAACTTTGAACACCTCTTGGGGCCCCAGTATTAGATTAAGGTCACGGCTTTTATAATTTTGAATCTACACTTTTTGAGGGTGCTTACGTAGTTATCTGACAAATTGATGCATTGTAGTTCTCGAAAAGAAGATTTTTAAACATTTTCCATATATACCGGTACTTCTACATTTAACTTTAAACCCATCTTGGGTCCCTAGTACTAGTCAAGGGGTCACTATTTTAAAACTGTCGAACCTTCATTATCCAAGGTTGTATGCATGATAGTAATCTCACAAATTGAAGCATTGTAGTTCTCGAGAAGAAGATATTTTAACATGTTACCTTTATATTTCTATAATAAACTTTGACCCCATCTTGGGGCCCCAGTATTGGTCCGGGGTCACGATTTTACCAATTAGGAATCTACATAAGCGAAGGATGCATGCATAGAAATTCCACAAACTAAAACATTGTAGTTCTTGAGAAGAAATTTTTTTAAACTTTTCCTTTATGTTTTTTAAAATGTTTAAATTTTGAACCCCTCTTGGTGCCCATCAATTGTCCAGGAGTTACAATTTTTTTAATCTACATTATTTAAGGATGTACATGTATGCATAGTAATATCCCAAACAGTTGCACTATAGTTCTTGAGAAGAAGATTTTAAAACATTTTCCTATATATCTGTATATGTTAAAATCTAAACCCCTACTGGGGCCCCACTTTTTGTTCGGGGGTCACAATTTTTACAATCTTCACTATATATACAACCTTTTGTGTATGTATTGGCATTTTTGGTGAAGTGGTTCTTGAGAAGAAAATTTTTAAACATTTTTCATATGTAGTTATATGTTAAACTTTGAACCCCGCCTGGGGCTGTAGTTTTCGTCTGAGGGTCACGATTTCTACAATTTAGAATCTTCATTATACATACAAGCTTTTGTGTAAATATTGGCATTTCTGGTGCAGTGGTTCTTGAGAAGAAAATTTTTTAAACATTTTCCTATTATTTCTATGTTAAACTTTGAACCCTGCCTGGGGCCCCAGTTTTGGTCCGAGGGTCACGATTTTTACAATTTAGAATCTTCACTATATATACAAGCTTTTGTGTAAATATTGGCATTTCTGGTGCAGTGGTTCTTGAGAAGAAGATTTTTTAAACATTTTCCTATGTATTTCTATGTTAAACTTTGAACCCCGCCTGGGGCCCTAGTTTTGGTCTGAGGGTCACAATTTTTATAATTTAGAATCTTCACTATGTTTACAAGCTTTTGTGTAAATATTGGCATTTCTGGTGCAGTGGTTCTTGAGAAGAAGATTTTAAAAACATTTTCCTATGTATTTCTATGTTAAACTTTGAACCCCGCCTGGGGCCCCAGTTTTGGTCCGAGGGTCACGATTTTTACAATTTAGAATCTTCACTATAAATACAAGCTTTTGTGTAAATATTGGCATTTCTGGTGCAGTGGTTCTTGAGAAGAAGATTTTTAAACATTTTCCATATGTAGTTCTATGTTAAACTTTGAACCCCGCCTGGGGCTGTAGTTTTCGTCTGAGGGTCACGATTTCTACAATTTAGAATCTTCATTATACATACAAGCTTTTGTGTAAATATTGGCATTTCTGGTGCAGTGGTTCTTGAGAAGAAGATTTTTTAAACATTTTCCTATGTATTTCTATGTTAAACTTTGAACCCCGCCTGGGGCCCCAGTTTTGGTCCGAGGGTCACGATTTTTACAATTTAGAGTCTTCACTATATATACAAGCTTTTGTGTAAATATTGGCATTTCTGGTGCAGTGGTTCTTGAGAAGAAGATTTTTTAAACATTTTCCTATGTATTTCTATGTTAAACATTGAACCCCGCCTGGGGCCCCAGTTTTGGTCCGAGGGTCACAATTTTTATAATTTAGAATCTTCACTATGTTTACAAGCTTTTGTGTAAATATTGGCATTTCTGGTGCAGTGGTTCTTGAGAAGAAGATTTTTAAAACATTTTCCTATGTATTTCTATGTTAAACTTTGAACCCCGCCTGGGGCCCCAGTTTTGGTCCGAGGGTCACGATTTTTACAATTTAGAATCTTCACTATATATACAAGCTTTTATGTAAATATTGGCATTTCTGGTGCAGTGGTTCTTGAGAAGATTTTTTAAACATTTTCCATATGTAGTTCTATGTTAAACTTTGAACCCCGCCTGGGGCCCCAGTTTTGGTCCGAGGGTCACGATTTTTACAATTTAGAATCTTCATTATATATACAAGCTTTTGTGTAAATATTGGCATTTCTGGTGCAGTGGTTCTTGAGAAGAAGATTTTTTAAACATTTTCCTATGTATTTCTATGTTAAAATTTGAACCCCGCCTGGGGCCCCAGTTTTGGTCCGAGGGTCACGATTTTTACAATTTAGAATCTTCACTATATATACAAGCTTTTGTGTAAATATTGGCATTTCTGGTGCAGTGGTTCTTGAGAAGAAGATTTTTAAAGACATGCACCCTATACTTACTGTTTCGCAATTATCTCCCTTTTGAAAAGGGCTGTGCCCTTCATTTTAACAATTTATAATCCCCTTTCCATAAGGATGCTTTGTACCAAATTTGGTTAAATTTGGCCTGGTGGTTTTTGAGAAGAAGTTGAAAATGTGAAAAGTGTACAGACGGACGGACAGACAGACAGACGGACGGACGGACGGACGGACGACGGACAACGGGTGATCAGAAAAGCTCACTTGAACCTTCGGTTCAGGTGAGCTAAAAAGGTCAAAGCAGATTCTCTTGAAGTATTTGAAAAATAATTCAATTTTTCAGTAAAATACTTTGGAAAAATTTTATAGACATAACATCATTTAAATTTGTTTAAGGAAATTTTATATTTCTCTTTTTTCTCACCACATCTGCAACCTCTGAAATATAGATAAGAAAATTATCAACTATGCAATAAACAAACAAATAAAGCAAGTTTTAAAAATAAAAAAATGAACAAATATATCCATTAAAATCTGCTTAAAGAGCCCAAGAACCTTAATTTCTTGGAATGTAGAAGATATTTTGAATTCAATATTTCAAGCACATAAATTGTATTGAAAATGCAACGCAGTAGTTTTTTGTCACCTTCAAGTTTTTCATAGTGAGACAAATATTGCATATGTTGAACCTTCCCACTAAAATTAAGAATATATAAATTATAACAGACCTGAGTATATGTCACTCCTCATCGAGGAACCAATTCTAGAATCACTGCTTCTCTTGTTAGAAAAACTTTCGCCTGGAATAACTTCATATGCATTGTCAAACTGTGCACTCATTGTCCCCCCAACACTCCTGGAAAATGTGCTATTTTTCTGCACTTCCGAATAAACAGCAGGTCCGTGAGAAGAAGTTCTCTGTAGATTCTCAGGCACTGGTCTAGCCATCTCGTAACAATCGACATTCTTTGCCTGAGGAGGTAGTCCATTGGAACTACGAGAAGAGTTCACGTCGGCATTTGGCTTACCCCCATCTTTATCTATGTTATTGTTCACATATGAAATCCGCGGATTGCTGCTCACCGTAATCACCGTTTTGTTTTTGGGAGCCGAGTCTCTGTTGGTTTGTCTGTAGTTCACTTGAGGTCTACTGGCGTCGGAACTTTCAAACACTGGTCCTGATGAAGGCTGCGAAAACTGAGGCCCCTCTCTAGATGGGGTAGATTCTTGGAAGTGGTTACCTGATTTAGCTTTTGCAGAAGTTTCAAACTGAGGCCCCGACCTGGAACTAGCAGGCTGCGGGAAAGAGTTGTTAAAATTACTAGTGGAAGACGTTTCAAACTGCGGTCCTGACATAGGAGGAAGGGACTGCTGAAAGACAGGTCCAGGTTTCTCTGAGGATAATGAAGGTCCCTGTTTTCTAGAATTTTCAAAGACAGGACCAGACCCTGTTGATTTATGAGGATCTTCAGGCTTCTTAGCAGGTAGAGCAGGTTTTTCCCTCTTCGGGAGCTGAGGGCTAGACTGTTGGTTGTGAAACACCAGCTGATCCGATTTGTTCATGTTTTCATACTTCCCGTCATCACAGATATTTTCATAACCCGCTGGCTTTCCTCCATGGCTGGATTCCGGTTCGAAGGCGGGTTTGGGTTTAATTTCGGGTTTCCTCTTTGAGCCCCTCTTTGGAGCGGCTTCTGCTACTTTTTTCAGATCCTCCAAAGCTTCCTCAAAAGCCTGAGGGGTGGAGTACATGTCAACTGTTTGTAAGGCATCCCTTTCCAAAATGGAGACCATTGCCGAGACTGATGGTCTTTTGGTATCATCTTTTCCTTTGCCAGCTGAATTGTTTATACCAACTGTTTCATATGGATCTATGTCTTTATCTGAAGCACAAATTCATTCAACCATAAATTGTTTCATCCACACATGACTGATATTTACATGTATTTTATCGATATCAATTCAATAATACACATCATTTATTCAATAAGTAGAAAAATTCATATAGCTTTTTCATGTATCATTCTGACTTTAAAGAGTACTAGACTAGTATACAGTATATTCAAAGGGATAAAGAAAATAAAACTATAATCTCAAAAACTTAGGCAGCAATAAGTCTATTCAAATCTCTAAAATGCTTTCATGAAGGTCATGTTATAAACTGCATACAGATAACAATGGTGAATTCAATGCCTTTTTCATCTCTTAATTAATTGAATCATGGAAAACTTGGCATTTTTGGGCCATCAAAAATACTTACTAGGGTCTGTGTGGCCATCCAGTTCCACATTATAATACCCCTCCTGAAAATATATTGGGTAAACATATAGATCAATATGTACATTTCCAAGATACTGTGGAATTGTTTTTTATTCATGGGGGTCAATAGTCGTGGACAGCCAAAATTTTCCTGGTACAGTGGTTCATGGGGCGTATTTTCATTAGTAGCAAGTTCTGGATAATTTTTATAAATATCAAACAAAAGCTTGCATATGTATGTATGTTCGAGGGGATATAAATTTATGGGAAAAGGATACCCATGCAAATCACATATATTAGTCCTCTACAAATAACAATTCCACAGTGCATTATCTATCATGTCATATCAGAAAAAGACCATTTTTGTACAAATCACACTCACAAAAGCACAAAAATAATCGTATGTCAAATCATAAGTCTATATTCTATTACATGGTATAATGAAACAAAAGTACCCTTAAAAATGCCACTTAAAGTATAGTATTATAAAAACATATTCTTAGTATATAACATTATATCAAATAGTGATGAATATTATATAGTACGACACAAGATTGAAACGCATGACACAAAATTGTATCATTTAAGATATTGATTTATATGATATCAATAATTACAATATTGCCCTTACATCTCTCTGTACTGGCTCAAAGTTGGCGTAAATATTGCCTTCCAATGCCTCCACGTGCTGCTGAAATAACTCCCTTACACACCGATGGGCCATCTCAAACTGATCCTGAAAATAACACAACATAATAATTATATGACATACCCATACATTTAGGGAAGAAAGGATTATAGGCAGTCAGCATGGTCAGAATATGTGTCAATGTACATGTACAGTAAAACACGCTTATAACGAAGTCCCAGGGACGGCCAATTTAACTTCGTTATAAGCGTAATTCGTTATATCCGTCAAGTTTACAACATGAAATAGAGACTTGGGGAATGAAATTCACTGCGCTATAAGCGTCAATTCATTATAAGCGTGTTCGCTATAACCGTGTTTTACTGTATTTAGTGCTGAAACTTCTGGGCAATAAAGAAGTGAATGTAAATATACAAATGCATTATCTATTAATGATCGATACCTGTATTACTGGAGTTTACATCATACATGTACTGGTTATTACATGTACATACATGTAATTAGTACAGGTACTTGTAAATTACCTGCATATACAATGTACTAACATGTACTTATTAATATGATATTATAAAAAATTAATATTAATGTTGATTTTCTTATAATTATGCGATGAAATCTGGATCACAGACAGAGTTTACAGTAAAACATAAACTCTTGATCATACCTGGTACAGTATATACTAAGCACTTCATTTATATAATTATATATGCACATTTCCTGGTCAATGTTCTACTTAAAGCTGTACTTATTAGAGCCTGGATACTGACAGTTAGTACATGCATGTACAATATAGTTTGTTTTGCCTCGGACTAGAATGTCGCGACGTGATTGGATGAAACGCGTCACGTGGCTGCCTTACAAATTTCTTTAAAAGGCAAGCATCAAAATTTATAGCGCAACATGGCGGACGTAACGTTATTTGAACTGATTTTCTACACAAACGTTTGTTTACTTATCAAACTTTAGGTCCTCGACAAAACAAAACACTTATTAGGTTTGTTACTGACTGTTTAAAGAAATTTGTGGGGTCGGTAAAGTCCATAGAAGGCTCGGCTCCGCCTCGCCTTCTATGGACTTTACCGACCCCACAAATTTCTTTAAACAGTCAGTAACAAACCTAATAAGTAATAATCTATGCACTTAAATGTTCTAGAACTTGTACCTTTATGATATTATATAGTACACTTAGTCTTGATCTTACAGTCAGTACATTAATGAATGTATAGACTATATGTGTACTAGACTAAGTGTTATATTTACATCTACCAAGTATGATTCCCTCTATTTCTTACAGAGACTTATAGTTAATTTATAGCCCTATAGAAACCTTCAAGAATGAAATCTACACGCCCCGTTTAACAATTGGTCGAAACCTACAGCAATCAAATAAAAAACACAGACTGCACGAAATAGTCATGATGAGGTCAGACTCAAATTCCAATAGGAGACAATTTGGCTGTTTCTTTTAGAAAATTTAATGATGTACATTTACAGTAATGCAGTTAATTTAACTTACTTTTAACAATCAATTTGTTTTAAAATCTGAAAGAAAGCTTGTCATATGAACAATGAAAAACTTTCTTTGATGATTCATTCAGGATGTGAGGGTGGATCGCAGAAAAGAATTTCACAACCAGCTAACGCGGGTTATGTATTTTTTCTGCAATGTCTCCACCTTCATATCCTGTATGAATCATCAAAGAAAGCATTTTATTGTTTTAATACAATAAATGTACAATGTAACTATATCTTCTTATATGAACCTATAAAAGAACAAAACCATCATTACTGTAAATTTTTAACGGGTTGAAAGATTAAATATATTTTTTTCATTTATCAGGGTTTAAATTTTGACATCACAATGATATCGCACAAGCTTATGCTGTTACGGTTGCGTTTTCATAAGCATAAATATACAGTTTTGATCATAACTCTGAACAATTTGCCTTTCTTAAAGGTAAATTTTGTATTATAATAAGCTGCATTGTTAAAAAGTCCACCATGATATGAACTTGGTAGCCACATGATCATACATTATCTATTCAGAAGGCCTTTGAGCATCACAGGATTTGATCATGTGACCAAACAAGTTTATATCCCAGTGAACCTTTTAACATAAATGTAGCTTTTTTTGACCAATGTAGTTACTGGGGTCTGAATCATAATATAGTCCATGTACATTGTGTAGGTACTTTAAAAAAAATGTACTAAGTGTAGTACATGGTCTAATGACCCCTGTACTTACCGGAGTCTGAATCATTGACTGTCGCTGCTCCCTCATAGATTTCACAATCTCAAACAAATCAAAGTCACAGTCCAGTTTCTACAACAGAAGTGAATAACATGTACATCAAATTAGTGTGTTAGGTTTTGGTTGTAACAAACACACAAATTTTATGAAAAGTTAAAAACTATAAGTATACATAGATTGCTTGTACATCATATTAATGTAACTTATATAAACTCCGTCAATTACATGAGCCTATCTAGGGTTGGGTGGGATGGGGGTGTCACCTCCGCCCCACCCCCAGGGAAAAAACTTCAAAGAAAGGATACTAAACCTTGTTAAATCATTTCCTACAGTAACTTAAGGTACCTCACTACATCTACTTTTATACTTTTTGAGACACTATGTCACAAGATGGTGATTAAAATGGTTTGTTAAACTGTTTATGTCATTCGAATGAGTTGTATATCGTCGTAGCTCAGTGGCTAAAGTATTGGGCTTCTGAACCGCAGATCATGAATTCAAATCCGCCTTGAGCTTTTGTTC
This sequence comes from Magallana hongkongensis, assembly GCA_015776775.1. Lineage (NCBI taxonomy): Eukaryota > Metazoa > Mollusca > Bivalvia > Ostreida > Ostreidae > Magallana > Magallana hongkongensis. Next base: position 15,933,852 of record CM027470.1, read on the forward strand.
ATGTAAACTGAATTAAATTTTTGAAAATGTAATTTTTCATCCAAAATTGCACATTTTTTGCCTTTTAGACTTAAATACTTCTTATCCATTATGATACCTATCATAATCAAGTAATATTCTGCTGATTTGAGAAAATATTCCATGGTGTAGTGAGCCACCTTAACGTTATCTGAAAATCATAATGCTAGCTAAGAAAAGGTAAGGTCAAAGTAAGGATAGAAGCAATATCTCGAGCAAAAATTTAAGTGGGATATCAAAGGAAAACGAAGAAAACATGTACATCCTTTTTTCCCACAATGGAGATCGAGCAACAAATAACAGAGAACAGACTTACTCCACATTTGAGCACATCCCAAGCATAGTCCACAGCACATATAGTTCCTGTTCCTACCACACCCAGCACTGTCAAAGCAGCGAAAAGTATCAATTATTATATTATAGCCAACAGTTTTTACAAGTACAATCACTGTCACAGTGGTATAATGTAAAAACTCATAAACTTTCGGAAGTTAAAGTTGGTAGATAAACCACAATAATGATCTAACCTCTTGAGTGATAAACAAATTAAACCTTAAAGTGTTGAATTATACTCATAAAATTATACTCTTAATAGTGTAACAAATCATTTCTCTGAAAGTCATTCCCTCTCCATAAATGCATTATCTACTCTGAATTCCTGTTATCAATCAAATATTAGTGATTTAGAAATTTTAATGCATTTAAATGAAATTTCAAACTTTTATAATTTTAGAATGACTGTTTACTTCCTAACATTTCTGCAAACTTAAAAATACATAATTCAAACTTCAAATTAAAATACTATAAATTAAAAGTCTAAAATTCAATTTTTCAGTACATCTACTGCAATTCTTACCAGTTTTTTTTAGCTTTAGGCCCACATTAGATCTCTGCAGTAAATGTCTTAATTTTGCACTTTAAACCAGGTATTAAATATAGGTAATTGAATTAATTCATGTGAGAGACAGAACAAAAGAGTATTTCATCATCACATCATGCCCTTCACCTCGATTTAAAACAGATGCTTTATTATAATTAAACATTTGATTAAGAGTGTACACAGACAATTAATCTTCTAAATTCAAGCAAAGATGATGTTAACATATCTCAACATTTTCACAGTACCTGCAATGGACTATAACTGGGGCAAAGCTTTTTTCGCGAGCCTTGATTTCCCTCATCTTGGCTATCATTGTGAGGATGACGTCGATATCGTCGGGGATTCCGTGGTCCGGCCAGCCGGTGTACTGGAACTGGGTCACTATCCGACGTTCGTTTTCGCCGTCACGCTTCACTTCAAAAGTTCTCTCAACACAGTCGTCTGCAAACCAGTTTTCTTCTTGCTGAAATTATATTTATTTAAAAATACATCACATCAGTTTACAGAAATGAGTTGGCATAAAGGTAGAGATTTTATATTCAAAGATCGTGATTTTGCAATACTGCAAAGAGCAGATTTAATGGAATTTTAAGGAATTTCAAAGCTTTTTTGACTAAAACTAAAACACCTTTGTCCTAAAAATATCCCTTACATTTAGTTTATCAATTAGGCCAACAAACACAAGTTTTTTTTACTTATAGTCTGTATCATAAAGGCTTCAACTTTAAACATTTTCTGTGTAGAACCATCATTATAATTATGATAAAAAGTCAAATTCCTACGGATTGTATGGCTATGGCAGGTAACTTTCAAAATCAAAATTGCTTACATGTTTAATTTCTTATTTACAATAAAAAGAATTGGAAATTGTGTTGCTTGAATAAAAAAAAAAAATCAAACATGAAGTTTTAGGAAAGTTGTGCCATGTATAAAATTATTTATATATATCATGTATATCATTAATATCAAAGCAAATACAAAATACAGTCAAACTTTGTTATCTCGATCTTGATGGGACTGTTTGAAAACTTTGAGATATTAAAAAATAGGTAGTTGGAACTTTAAATTAACTTTGACATATCCATTGTATTCAAAATATCAATATTCGATATATCGAAGTTGAACTGTATAAATATATCCTCTTTAAAACTTTGTCCTTGCATGGTGTTTTTTTAAATTTGTTGTGTAGTTTGGCACAAGCAAAACTTGGAACATCTGACAAAAACAGATGATAATTCAAGTGTTGCATAGATATTTCCAACAATTATAAATCATGATGGTCTGATATTATCTCAACCAAAATCACACTGTGACACTTTCTATTTTTCTGTGACATTGATAATGCTGCATGCATGTCCAAATAACCTTACAAATAAACAGACAGCTGTTGTCCTTTTAAGTGCAGGAAACTGTGTTTATCCATTAAACATAGAGATAAACAGCTGTTCCAATTACATTGATACAACGACGCTTTAAGAGCAAAAAAAAAATTGAAAGAAAAACATTCAAACTACAAACTCTTTGAATCTATCAATTAAAAGACTGCAAGAAATCAATTTAATAAAAGGAAACCCATATATACAATTGGAACCACATGGTGTTGTAGCATAAAAAAAAAATCTGGAATTTTAGAAGGCATTGACTACCATAACAAAAGTCCTGAATTATAGTGATTCATTTGAATCCTTTAATGTAGCTTTTGATGTACAGTCAGCTCACGCATCTTTTACCACATACACCATAGCATATAGCATAACATTCAATGCTCATAGCATAGCATTGGAATCTCACACCATAGCATTTGAATTGCACATCATAGCATACGTACAACCTCATAGATTCTAATTCATCATAACATACCATAGCATATAGCATACAAAATCATTTTAAATGCTTTCATTTTAAAGAAAAAATGTTTACATTGCAGATTAGCGGTACACTTTGACTTATCATTTCGCTTCGAAATGGTTGGAACTCTTTTGAGTACGGAGGTGATTTTGTTTTAATTAAATCTTTGTAATGAGCATACCATAGCATAGCAAACCATATCATTTAATTAGCCCTTTATTTCAATTTCTCATACCATAGCATGCAAATCTCATAGTTTTGCATTAAAATCAAATAGCATATCATTAAAATTGCATACCATAGCATAGCATAAAACTGTAAAAGATATGCATGAAATGACTGTATATAAAGCTGCAATAGTGTAGCCATCTCAGATTTTTTAAATCTGATGTTAAGGTGGAATAACACATCGTCATAAAATGGCTGACCTCTGTTGGAAACGACATTTTGTTTTATAAAAGGGATTTTATCGACGGCAAGATATAACATACTTCATAGCAGAGTGGATAAAGTGTCGGACTTGTGATCCGTACATACCGAGTTCGAATCTCGCAGGGGATTTTGTTGTTGCTTACTGAATTGATTTTTTTAGATATTCATTTTTTATCCCCAATTTGCAAAATTTTCGCTTATTTGACAAATTACCGGTATAGTTTATTTATCATTAAATCTTTCATAAACAAATAATTTAGTTAATTTGAGTGACTTTTTCCAGGTGTGTTATACCACCTTAACTGGAGAAGCTCTCCCAAATATATAATTCAAGAGAGAGCTACATTATTGCAGCTACTTTAGATGAAGATCAATCTTATAAAATCATTCTTTCATAAGGAAGTAAATATTGAAGTTGAAGTGGATATTCATAACTTCCGTCCAATTTTTTTTTCACTCTCAATATTTAAATCTTGATATGAGGTCAAATGGATAAACATGGTTAATATACAGTCAGAACTGCTTCATATAAAAGCCTGCATGCATATTAGATTCTCTTAATCTTTCATTAAAGCAGTCTCCAATTTAGCTGCAGGTCTGTAGCTCCCTGTTTTGAAAAAATTTGGATGGGCGACCTTATAAGCTGACACAGACAAATTTTTTTCAGACCGGGAGCTACCAACCTACAGTTATTTCCAATTGGGCTAAGCTATTCCTATTTGAAAGGCAAAACATGTTATAGCATTGTATGCATGCAAAATCTACAGCTCCACATGTACTCAAAATTCCCAAGTGTCAATGCAAATAAGTGTGGCTGTGGCATATTGACTCTAATTTTGATTTAAGTGTATGATCCAAAGGCAATGAAGAGGCTGTATCACGCATTTTTAGAGGAATTCAAGCTGTGGCATATTGATTTTAGTGTATGATCCAAAGGCATGAAGAGGCTGTATCAATCATTTTTAGAGGAATTTAAAGTTAATTAGTAGTATTTTTAGGTAACTAACTGACAAATTAAATGCCAGCAATTACTTAATTTATATCCACATTTTCATATAGTTATCTTTTGATTTGAAAATTTTCATAAAATCAATTAAGTTATTAATTATGAGTATTTAAAATATACAAGGAAACGCGGACTTGGATCGATCGGACCTTTGATGAGTGCGCAATTCCTCTAATGATACCAAAGGCATTTAATCTCCATCATTAAATTTTATCTCCTATTATATAGAGAAATTAATATACATGTAAGACCCTGCACATTTTCATTGAAAGACTGTAATTATATTCCTCATTTTATGCAAAGACTTTTGAACGCAATTCTTCCGTTTGGTATCAAATTAGAAGAATATATACCATATAATCATGGGCACCAAATTTTGTTGTAATAATCATCATGGTCATATAGATCAAAATTAATCATAAATGTCATAAAAATAAAAGTCACAATCAAACATCTTCAAGAAATAGTTCTCGTTGATTTTTACGTGAATGATAATGTGTTTAAGAAGACTAATGGGTGGTCAATGTAACCATCAAATCTTCCTCGAATCTTCCTTGAATTTGGACATGATATGATAATTTTGGCCTTAAACTAAAATTTAGCAAAGAAAAAATCTAAATACTTTTATTAGCTTCGAAATTTGAGCATTGTCCTATATATCTTTATACACAGCTCTTTTTCAAAAAAGTAAATATAGCCTAAAAAATGGCCAAAACCATCCAGTTCTCTTTTAAGAAATTAGAAATTCACAGACTTTTCATAATGGCAGCTTACTAAGTGCACATGTATGTTTCCGTATTCTTCATCTTCACTTGAAGTCGAGGGCCAATAGCGAGCACACTTTTTCTGCAAAAGGAAAAAATTCATCTTTATAGATGCATACTTGATAAACATCAATGTGACCAAATCAGGAATGAAGATCATTCTAAAAATGTTGTCACTTAAAATGCTTTTAAGAAATGGAGAGAGCACAATTTAAAACTGGAGTTCTGAATAAGGATGTTATTTTTATCATCAAAAGAGATATGTGCATAAAATGGAAATGAGAGCAAAAAAGTCGACTAAAGAAGAAACTAGTGGTTGAATTGAAATGAACATTATATCAAATCTCTTCCGTACAAGTACAAGTAGAATACACTTAGCAGACAGAACTCAAGTGTCTTATGTAAGCACTTGCTGCAATTTTGTTTTTATTTATTGAAAGAGGGGGATGAATGAATGAAAACAAAATAATCTATTATACAGACACTATGCATGTATACTGTATTCAGTACTTGATTACCATACTCATGATTTGTCTGACGCCAAGTATCTTAAATAGAGCATATGCCTTGATCTTGTACAGGTCTGATCAAATTCCACCTAAACCTAATGTCTCGCCTCAAGAATTCCCCCCCCCCCCCCCCCCCCCCCACTTATGAAGTTTAAAAATTGTACAAAAAGAGCGATATTGTTTAATTGATTGCATGTCTGTAAATATCCTCTTCTGTAATTCTTCATTGGAAACATCAGGACATACTGATGTATAAGACTTAGTTACTGCCCAATATCAAGAAATCTTCTGCCACTGGTTTTATTTCATCTGAAAAACTCATCATCAGTTTTCATTTTCTTTTTAAGTTAAATTAAATTGGTACCAATTTTACATTTTAGGCTTATGGTTGGTCATAGACTTGCTACAAGAGGTTTGAAAACCAAGAACCTTTTCTTTTCCACAAGATATCACAAGTAACAAACTACTTAGACTCTTAATTACCCGCTGAGCCATTTGTTTTCTTTTTTATTCAAATTTGACCTTGACCTTTGAACTCCTCACCTTGCCAACTTCGACCTCTTTACAGGCCATGAGTATGACCCTCACATCCTGCTCCCAGGTCATCCTCCAGAATTCGTTCAGGGTGGTGGGTAGGGGGCCCTGGGAGGCAATGTATGCATCATTGTTGTGTACATTCTACAAAACAAGAGGGTCAGAAAATACCTTGTAATTCATTTACATTAAATATACAGGGATTTGACTGGCAGAAAATGTGGGATATAAAATCTGTAAGGCGAAAGCATTGCAGATTCTAAGAATGACTATTTTGATTTTCAAACCAATGGAAAGCCATAATTTGGCAAAATCATTATGTCTCTAAATTTAAAATCTGCATACACTTAAAGTGAATGTACACTAGTTATGTGGTAGGCTTCAAACTGTGTAATATTATACCCCCGCGTATACTGTAAAAATTTAAAACTTTAGAGTGGTAAATCCCGCATCCACTTTTTTGATACCCACGTGTAATATGTTTGACTACAGAACAAGCGTACTTAAGTATAAGCGTAAATATAACCACTTTTACACTATACCATCTTCACATTAGCAAGGTTCATTGGTAAATTACAATGATCCTTGCAACATCATTTGTGTAAAGGTTTGCATTCACAAAACCTTGACTCAATTAAGGTTATAGGCACAAACAGAAAAGGTGTTATAAATTAAAGCCAGACTGCATATGGTACGACATTTTATTTTTATTTTTTTTGCTATTAAAAGCCTCTCCTATTTCATATTTTCTTCCTGCAATAAACAAGAAGCATATGTTGTACTTAAAATTAGAGTGGACTTCATGACTTGAAATAAAATTGATTTTAAATGAATGATGCAATAGCTACAATATTATCAAACAAGTACTTGTAATGTGCTTGAAACTGCATGGAGACCAAAGGTCTTGAAATACATAGATTTTTAACAATGTTCTATGCTAATTCCATGAATAATTTGAACAGATGTTTTATTTTAAGGGTCCTATTTTCATACTTGCAGCTGTCTCGTGTAAACCCAGGGTTGTCTCTAAGACCCTGGGGGGCGGGGAATTCCCCTGCCTATAATGCCTTACTTACCCGGCTATTATTGCATTTCAAACACAATCTAGCTATAAGCCTAAGACCCCCAGACCCCCCTTCTACCTGTTTATTTCTTCCTTCTTCTTCTATTTTTGGAGACAACCCTGTAAACCTATCTAAACTGGAGCACCCTTGCTTCAATTAAATCCAGGGTTAATTTGTCTTTTAGACCCAGGGGGCAGGAAATTCCCCCATCTAAAATGACATAATTACCTGGTTATGATTGCATTTCAAACACAATATATCTACAAGCTACATGTAGGCCCCCAGACCCCCTTCTGTGTTTTTATTTTTTCCTTCTACTTCAAATTTAGAGACAACTGTGTAAATCTAGTGTGATCAACACATTACAACCATGAAATGAAAATCAAAATTTTTGGCAGAGTCTGAATCATCTGGAAATTTCTTTTTTCTCTCAAAATTCAGGCAAGGAATTTCAAAAGTTGCCATGAACAGTCACTTATAATGGTAAATAATTGAACTTGGTTGTAACACGGCATTTGATTGAATGGAAAAAATTTAGTTAAATTTGTATAACCTGCTTTGCATGTCACAAGACACATCACAATGCGCTAACGTCAGAAACGTACTAATCCTCTTGACGTTATGTTTGAATTTTGAAAAGATTAATATCATTATTAAAAGTAAAACGCATTCAATTTGTACAGTAAATTACAGAAAATTAAATTATAAGAAATGAACTCTATATGTACCCAAGTTATACTAGTATCACCTGGGTTGGAGCAATTTACGCTTCGCAGATTATAAAGCGTACACTGCCCCAATCCAGGTTACCTATACTCATATAACTTGGGTAGACACCAAGTTCATTTCCTTAATATTAATAGGGACAATATTGGTGATCATGACAACCATGAATAATATTTTTTCAGTGTGACTTTCAAAGCTTTGGTAACAGGTTTTACTAACCAGGATGTAGCTGGCATTGATGTAATCTGACCCTTCCTCTCCTTCCACTTCATTCAGGACAACTCGACTGTCATCAACTAAAATTAAATGCACAACCAAATCTTCATTCATTAATTCTACATCATGGCAAAATCAGAATACAAAACCATGCAAATCTTTCATTATTCAACACGATGGCATAAGCTGAATACATGAACAAATCTTCACTACAGGACAGTGTCCATAATTCAACATGATGGCATGCTGAATGTATATAGGTACAAGCTGGGTTTTTTTGGTGGTGATTTCTTTGTTTGCAAAGATACAAGGGTTAAAGACAGATATATTCATTTTGAGACTTTGAAAATATAAAAAGAACCTCAGGTGATGCTGCGTGAGCAATCCTAAGTTTATTAAATATATACAGTACTGATTTTTTGCTTCAAATTGGCTTTGTTGTTATTGATATTAAAATAAGTAAAAATAAGCCCATGAACCATGTGAACTAATGGGGCATCCACTAAATTGATCATATATAGGATAATCATTATACATGTATACATGCATGGTGGTATATGCATTATACATTTATGATTTCACTCACACGGAACAATGTCCCTGTAGCGATTCTTTTTAGTGTTGTATGGCTGTTTGCCCCAATTTGCAGGAAAAGTGTCATTTTCTTTGTGATGAGCGGCAATTTCTCTCAGTTCCTGTCAAAGGAAATATCCCATCAAATCATCCATTCACAGCTTTTTATCTCTTTTAAACCACATCTAAAGTTTATCTATATTATACATACATGCATATATACAGGGTATAGTACCTGTATCATTAAGTTTACTAATACATGTACTTAATAACTTATGCATAATATACAGTGTAGCAATCAGATATTCAGATATAATGTATACCATGACTGTTGAATACTTTATACATTGTTATACATGAGACAATGTCTAATATTATATTACTTACGTTCTACTTGCAGTATATTACTAAAGTATACAATATCCCAATTGATATGGAATGAAAACTCTAAATACCAATTTTTTGCTCATTTCAATGCTATTTTATATATAAAGCACCTCTCCCATCTTTGGCTTCTTCTCATTAAACTAGTCGCATATACCGGTATGTTAACAACTTTGATTTTTTCTTTTTATACTTTGTCTTTGTTACACAGTTTTAAAAATTGGTGACTTAATTGATTTAATTATTTGGCTCTGCCTTACCAATCAGGACATAACGTCAGCACTTGCTGTTTGAACAATGCATGTGCGTGCATGCATGCATGGTGCCTATGCTTTTAGGATAACTTAGAGCAATACTGTCCGAGAGCAGAGGATTGGAAAACATTAAATTCCATAAGAAATCGTTTATTATCAAAAAGTTGTTTTATATGCAGCACAGCTAATTTTAGATTCATAACAGGAAACTTATTTCTCTCCATGATACCAAAAAAAAAAATCATAGGAAACAATTAAGTTCAGTGATGTAATGACAAACAGTTACATAACAACTACATAACTTTAAAAATGTAATATTAAATTCAAGGCTTATTTTAGTGTTGTGAATTATATATATATATATATCCGGTACATACACTCTCTCAATATAATATGGCTTATGCAAAATGAAACCTGCATGCATGTCTATCTAATTTTATGATCACTAGCTGACAATATATAAATAGTGCCTGTTTGGGAGGGTAACAGTTGAAATTGACACCCCGAGAAAACCATTGTCAACCGACGCGAAGCGGAGGTTGACAAAGGTTTTCGAGGGGTGTCAATTTCAACTGTTATCCTCCCAAACAGGCACTATTTATTTTTTTATACTGAATGTCTTAATTTTTAAGAAAATTTTACTGCTTTTGTATACGAATAACGTGAATTCTACAGCGAACCGTACGCGCATAATTTTCGCGCATGTAACATTTTTTAATGTTACCCGTTGCTAAGTGCGTTGCTAACGCTGAGGGTAATAGAAAGGATTATGAACTGCGTCTTAACCAATCAGATTTCAGTATTTAACATGAAAGTATAACAAATAAAAATGCCACCCAAAAAATTAAAGGAATTTTTTTTTAAGAGACAGAACAAAAAAATTGAAAAAAAATTAACAAAAGATTTTGGAAAATTGATCAACTAGCTTATAGCTGCAGTCAGTATAAAAATAGGCTGTGAGTCAGTATATTATAAATTGGATTTTTACAACATTAAGTGCATCGATCCCTCATAGTAATTGGTTGCTTCCCTATTTTTATAAAGCACTAGTATATAGCTGATAAAGTTTTTCACAGCTTCATACATTAAAACAATAATGGATTCATGCATATAACCATTAACTTTATATTTCTCTAAAAAAATTCATTGTAAATCAACATTTTTAATGATTTAGTATATATTTTGGGACATGCAGTCATAACTCTGTAATAATTATGAAATGCATACACAAATGTTAGTATAATATAACATTGATTTTTAAAAATATATATACATGTATATATGGTATGTTTCATTAGCTAGTACATTACATGTAATTTCCTTGACCCTACAACTGTACATGTAAATGTGAATATTAAAAAAGACCAGAAATTCTTAACTGCTGCAGAAATCTTTTTTAGACGGTGCACATACTTTTCACAAGCTATATATATGACTTCCTCCTACTGTAAATCATGAGGTAGTCGGTGTGTAAAAGTCCAGAAATTCATGATTGCAGCACTAAGATGGGAAAACTTTAAACTCAAATTTTAACATTCAGTGCATATTTCCCTTTTGTTTGAATTGGAAATCTGTGATGTTCAATGCCTAAATGTATTAATTTTTTTCTGACTTAAATGGGTTTTTTTTCATGACAACTGTAATCAAATACATGATTGTATAAATGTAAATTTATGGTTATAAGAGGAAAAGATTCATTGAAATACCACATAAAAATCTTAATTTTTTCCTTCTTACAATCAACTTTCATCATTTTGCCATATCATTAAATCGCAGAATTTTGGGGGGGTCTTTTTTAGTTAGACAAATTTCACTTCCTTTCAGGACCCCCCCCCCCCCAAAAAAAAAAATGAAATACATAATCAAAGGACCCTGCAATCTATTAAATGGCTTAATATTATACAAGCCTGACTTGTATTGGCCTATACGATCTCTTTAATGACTTGAGCTTTATCATTATTAAATCATTGAATTCCAGAAAATGACCAAACTTTCATGATCGACTTTAAATGCCATAACTTTTGTTTCAATAAAGATATATCTTCATTAATGAGCTCTTTCAAATGGCACCAAGTTGGTTTTACAATTTCGAAAAAAAAAATTGCCTGGGGTTGCTTCTTACATGAACTGTCAGTACAATAAAAAAAGTTCTTTTCTTTTTTTTTGTTTCAACTGTTTAACTCTTAATCTGAGTAGAATCAAGATGATTAAGAAGAGCGTCCAAAAAATTTCCATTTGGATAATGAATTTTAAAATAAAGGATTAAAAACTCAGTAAAAAGTTTTGAATATTTGTCCTCATTGATATGAAATGTAAACTTATACATGCAGTAACATGCATCAACAATTCTGTCTTAAAATTGTCACTAGATCCAACTGTGGGAAAAATCAATTTTGCAGAATTGCATCATTAGTCTATTAAAGGAAGGTTTAAAATGTGTCACTTCCTTTAAACCTCATTTGTATAATCGTTGTAAATAAACAAATAAGCTATGATCTAATTAAAACAAACACTTATTAGTTATCAATATTGAGAGATCGACTTAATAAATATACCCCAAAAAAATAATTATGTTGAATACGACTTTATACTCCTAAAAAAAACTATATATAGCTTCTCTCAAACCTTCTCCCCCTTAATTTTTTATAATACTGTGACAGAGCAAGGACCAATTTTGAACCGATGGGGGTTAGAGCTTCAGGCCCTATACCTAAGTTAACCTTAGACTCACTTTTTGCCTGACGCGTACGGTCATAGAAAATTTAGTGGAAAAGTGAGACTGAAATCAAAAGCCATACAATTTAAATGAGCTCACTTCAAACCTTGTTCCAACTTTTCTGCAATATATACCATATTCCTTAATATATAAAAGGGACACTATATAGATTAAAATTGAGACATTATCAAAGTTTTATGGCCCTCGTGTCAGGTGGGCAGCCACTGTTCTCAGTCACTCAGGTAATATCAATTGATCATATCCTTTTGACCTTTATCTCGATCTCTTCCTCAGTAAGATTTTAAGAATCTCTAACACCCAATTTCCTTAATGTTAATGCTATCGATAAAACCCCAACCTTACTTTTGATCTCTATATTTTCTCAGCTTTTAACTGGGTTTGAGATAACAAGATTTCATTGTATTGAATCCTATTCAATATACATGCAGTATAAGGAACTCTGAAAATTATTTGCCATAAAAATTATCTGAGTTAGCGTAAAAAGTTTAACTGTTAATTATCTTTTGTTTATCAATTTTAACTGCTTTACATCCTCTAGTTAAATGCAAATTTTTTGTGTCCATCATGAATATGTACTTTGTATTTTAAGATTATAGATAACATGTACTATGATTGTGAACTGATAATCTAAAATTTTTATAAATAAATGAGTCAGGGTTTCATTTATATAGATTCTGTACGAATATTCTATGCATGAAATTGCAAACTCCAATAATATTCCACAAAATATGTTTGTAGAACTGAGTCATGAGCTTATCATTTATGATAAGAATAGGCTTCATTTCTATAATCCTAATCCTAGATTCCCAATGATACAAATCAGATTATATATATCTAATATAGATTCTGTGACTTTTAGATTGCATGGATTAGAGTCAGATTATTTCCTATGAATGCAGCAAATTTGAACTTGACAATTCAAGCTCAGTCTTAAATTTCGACGTGTTTAATTACTGGTTTGCATTTATTAATAGTTGGATTGAGTCACAAGCAGATCATGGGTTTGATATGAGTCTAAAATGTAAAAAAATAAAACATGATACACGTATAACATTAAGCCTTTGGAAACAACTGTACAATTATTTGCTAACTCTGATAGTGATCAACCGAGTCAGTCAGCAAGCTTAAATCTTCCCGATATCCCACAGTGATATTGATAAAGTAAAGAATAAAAATATTATATCATGTTAATTCAACTTTAGATGAGGTATAGCTATACATGAATAACATTGAATAGTAAATGTGTTAATAACTACATCATTGATCAGCAGATATCTCAACAGAGTGAAAAAACTGTCATCTTATTTTAAGAGCTAGTGAAAAATGTCATCAAGATTGCTATAAAAAAGTACAGTACGTAACAAACATCTACAGGATATAATGACCAGTGAATATTTTTCCTCTTACATGTGAATAACCTTTAAGCCTTAAAGACCCCCAATCACAAACACAATTATCCCTCGCACCAGCGACGTGTATACTTATAGTATACGTATACACATCTCTGCTTGCACCCCCACCGTCCCATCCATGGGGATTTTTTTTTTTTTGATCTGTGCATGTGGTAGAAGCTAGTGGGCTTTGATATGCAGAAGCAAAGTACAGAGACATTGTGTTAGATGTGGGTGCCACTGGGATCAAGGAGGAAGTAAACACATACTTATCACTATCATATACTGACTATCAGCTTTTTATATTCATAACACTTATTATAGCTTGTGTCCTAGTTAATAGTTATCCCATCAATTTACATGGGTATCGCATATGATGACTATAGATAAGTCTAACCAGGGTACATATCTGAATCGACAACAACAGTAGCTTCACGGTCTGTAGATATCTCGGCAGGTGTGTATTGGACCAGGTAAAAAAACAGAACGGGGCATAACTCGTGCAAACTCGCTCTTCGTAAACAAACCTGACTAATCGGCACACCAACAAATATTCCACAATTTCTATAAAACTGACACCCTCTTAAAGAAAGAAGAACCTTTGTTGACCCTTCCTTTCATGAATTCTAATGCGGGTACCGTGATTTCAGGCGTAATGTGGGGGGTACATGTACACACTGTTAAGTCACCTATAGTCCGAGGTGTCAAACTCACCCTGTATTCTCGGTGAAAACCATTTCCGGCGGGGTCCTCCTCTTCAATCAAGTCGTCGACATGTTTGATAAACTTGTCCAGGGCCTGTCGAAGTCGTAGAGATGGCTCGTCCATTACTCTTTCGCTCGTTTGTTTCAGCTGGGAAAAGTTGACTTAACCATTACGGAAGTTTAAATTGGACGAGTCACGTGATCTCGATCCCGAAAGATATTTTCTTTTCAATTCCTGTTTAGAAGAAATGTTTATATTTAGTTCGCTTTAATTCGAAAGGGGGCGGATCTATGGATACATTTTAAATTTAAGAGGGGGAGACTGTTTTGATGATCATGCATATATATTTTTTTTTGGATAAGAATTTAAGCGTGTAGATGCTTTTATAACTTACATGTACATATAAATAAGTCGTAATTTGCAATAAGTTTTACGCTGCAAAATGTCAATTTTATGGATTTTCACATTTTCAGCTCCTTGTTTGTCTAATAGGCCTAGACGAAATAATCGCTGAGTTTGAAGGATCATTGGGTGGGGGGGGGGGGGGGGGTGATGCATGGCGATCAATCCTCCCCCTCCCCCGATGAAATAAAATTCCAAAAGAAAACGAAAAAAACACAGCACATTGCTTAAAATTTTAGTTTGGATTGCCAAAACAGGCTCATCCAAATCCTACTACTGACGAATTAACTCTTTACATATTCCATGTTTTCTATATATAGCTAAACGTTTCGATCGCGGTCAAATTAAAATTATTCACTCACATGTTTAGAAAAAGTACGGAGAAAACTAATTAGGGAATTGGCTTCTCAATAAGTAAATACAAAACATACATGCATAACAGTTAGAAAATTAATTTCACTGTTTATATTTTCCCAGAAATTCCGAAATCACTGTTCAGAAAATTACAAAATAGCTAAATAAAAGAACGCATCAAGTTTGGACACAATTAAAGTTCAGCTGTGGCCATTTAGATTTTCTAGAGCTCTGTGGGCTGGGGACGGCTGCTACAGCACCTTAATTCTTCGTTTGGTAGTTTTGAGAACTGGTCCTGGTAGCTGGGTCCAAACAATTTCATTAAAGTTACTTGATGGATGCTATCTCTAACCGAATTATTAGGTCGTTCGTTTATCTGGTCCAGGTCCATTAAATTTAAAGTGGCACGGTGACTCAAAATATAGATGTTTTACTTTTTGATTATGACAACGGAAATAAAAAGAGCTACTCGAAATTTTATCGTTCGGAAGGTTTCACGCATCATAAGTCATTACATATCAATTTACAGTTCATTTAAACTCATCCGCAAATTGCCCCGCACATGCTAAACAAACCGAGTTGTTTTGGACATTGGTTTAGTGTCACGTGATTGCGATTTCTGTCTAAATATAGTTACAATGGGGTTATGGAAGATATTCGATATCTGTAGTAAGAAATATGCATTTATAGAGAATGCATCTTCATAAATAAATAGTTCTTGAAAACATCATGTTTCAATGAGAGGCTTCTGGTTCATGATGGATACCACACTGCAGTATTAGATTTCCCCTGAATATAAAATCGCAAACGCCCAATTTTTATCATAGTTTCATTTGTCCGAAAATTAAAAGGCTTCGTGAATTCTGCTTCTTGCAATTTCAAGCGGATATTAGTTCTTCGCCTTTTATTAGGAATTTACATATCTATAATTTTAAACATTAGATATGGGCATGGACATAAACAAGGAAAATAACACACACAATTAATTGATTAATTGTAGCCTACTATGTTATAATGTTAACTAATCAAAGTATAAAATAACACACACTTCAACAATGCAGGTATTTTTTTTTCGCAAATTTATTATAGGTATAGAAATAAAATTTGTCATACAATGAACGCGAAAAACTGGCCAAAAAAATGCATGTGATTGAATTTTAGAAGGCCCAAGGAATAATTCGACAAATCAATCTATACTGAAGCAATATGATAGGTTCAATATGCACATTCGAAAAAATTTAAAAATATATGTAAGAAAAAAAAAATTGAAAATCTTTGAATTTCAAAACATATGTCAGATAGAAATTTTTTTAAAATCTTTGATTTTCAAAAGTATTATTTCAGGAAAATCCGTCTCCCTTATAGGTCAATTCTTTTGTTACTCGCAATAGAACCTTAATGGAGTGCTCGCGCGCGCTCGCCAAAATTCCTTATCTCTGCTACACAAATTTTGGCGAGCGCGCGCGAGCACCCGCCATGCAGAACACGCCTCAGATGAGGTCACGAATCGGTTTTGTCATCAGTAGCGATATGACCATGACAGTTTGCCGAAGAAATAAACTAAGGATCGAGCAGTAGGTGCATGAATTATACAATTATTAGTAATTGAAGAATAAGAACTACTTTATTTAATATCGAGCCTTTATTTAAAAATGATCGACTTACAAAATGTATCTTTTGTTATACACATGCACGGATATGGAGTGAACGACGGATAACTAATATAAGCTATTTGAAAGAAGTACAATTTAACATGCTACAATTCAAGTTTGGAACTGTAGGATAGTTGTTGAATGTTACATGTATATGCATTGTTGGCAAACTCGAAGAGAAATGGATTGCATGGCATAAACACCAATTTGGATAGTATGACACATGTATCAAGTCACAGTATTCTGATTTAAAAGTTGACAACTAACAGAGAGTTAAAGGACATCAAGTAATACTAATAAAATCAATCAATAAAGACAACACAATTAAACCAAAATGGGGTTAAAAAAATTATATCGTTACCGTAAATGTATTGGACCATTGGCCCCGAGATGGATGATAAAACAGAAACACCACATGTAACTATCGGTCCTGCGATGCGCATGTACATGTATGAAAATGATGGTTTATTTCTCTATTTTAAATTCTTGTATTCGTTTTTGAGAAAATAAAAATGTTTCCCACAAACTAATTGTTATAAATTTGTGACCTTCTGGATGAAATATAATGTTCTTGGGAAAGTGAGCATCACCAGAACCAGTTTCATGCAGACTTCGCCTTGATGTTCCATCAAATTTGATTTGCTTTGGCAGACTATTAGATGAACAAACAATGATATTGTCATTAGAATCAAAAGACAGACCACTTGGTTCAATACCGGAACAAGAATATTCCGACAGCTTGTTTCCCTTGGTGTCCATGACTATGACTTCGCGATCTGTGGTATATGCTACCTTTCTACCACAAAATGACGAACAAATAAAAGGTCTGGCTCCTGATTTGACATATGGTAGGTTGAACTTTATTGTGAAATCACTCCATCGAAATGAGACAGATGACTCGTTGGCGGTAACGAACCCGTCTATGGTCCTTGCTATTCCCTGAACGACTCCTTCTACTTGAATCTTCTCAAGTACAATGAATTCCATACCCTGATTGTTTATTTCATACTGGACAACAAAAGTCCCAAATGCTACATATATTCTTTTCATACTATATGCATGACAAATGTCAAATGGTTTACTGTCACAATGGTGTGTGTTTATCAATTTTTCAGTACAGGTATTGTACACCTGCAATGCATTTTCATCTTCGTCCGAAATGACAACATTTACATCATCTATATATACTGCAAAATACGCCAAACCTATTATTTTGAGTTGGATGTTTTATGAAAGGTTGAAGACATTAGATCCAGATCTTCTAGCCATGGCTTAGAAGTTGGCAGACCCAAGAAAAGAGATTTCCCCTGAACAGAAATTCTCTTTGGAGCATCGCTTGGCCTCTTTGAAAGAATCACATCTTCAAATTTCATGGAATCTGTTATATTATCAAGTTGATTTTTGTCAAAACCATAAGATTCAGTCAGGTCCACTATATCCAAAGACTTCAAACGGTTGAAGTGACTAAGAATTTGACCGTTAACTTTCGATTGAATTATAAAAATCTGTTTGTCAGAACCGTTGTCAAGAACCGAGGAAAGCATGGACCTCGCTTCAGTGACCGTGATATCAAATCGCTTCAGTTCATCCAACACTACCTCAATTTGGTCTGTTTGGTGAGCATGTTCCATCTCGAAACGTTTCAGCCATTGTTCATGAGCCTGATCTAAATACATTTTGGCTTCTTCAATTCTGTTTGCGAATGAAGAGCAAATGTCCTCCTTTGAAGTACAGAGAACAGCAATCTGTCTCTTATTTTCCTCCTGCAGCTCGGTAATACAATCATGAAGGCTGGATAATAATTTAAGTTTGTCTTTAATTTGGTCTTTGTCAAGACTCATCACGAATGCATCGATTAAATCAAAATTAGCACATCTTTTATGACGGTTTGCAAAGCACACACCACAGCATAGGTCGTTGTGGTCTTTGCAAAAGATGTCGACGGTTCTCCCTCTGTGAATCACACAGGTGTCTTCTATATCGACGGCTTCGCTCCATTTTTCCATTTGGCTCATCTCGACAATTTTGTGACCCTGAAGAATAGGGACCCGTGTATGGAAACGTTTACAGTCATCACAGAGAGGTTCTACACACGATTTACACCAATGTGTGGCCAAGACAATTAACTCTTCCCGTTTGCAAAACATACAATGTTTCATGGAATCGTTTTCTGGATTAAATGTCATCGCCAAAGCCCATTTATTAAGCGGTAGCTATTTCGCCCAATCTTCGCTAGGAATACTAGTATCCTTTTCTGGTTCCTTAACCTGTTGTCTACACACTGGACAGTTGATGACATTCAAATCGTCTTCTTTGTCTCGGGTTGTCGAACTTGACATGAACGTTTGAACACATACCTCACAAAAAGTGTGTAAACATGGCAAGTATCGTGGGATGTTTAACCTCTCGAGACATATTGGACAACGAAATGATTCCTTTTCAGGCTCCACACTTGATGACTTGGCCATTTGCTGAAACAGTTCAGAACGTCTTACTTTCGTTACCGAATATTCATCAGATATTTTAAAGATGATACTAATATTGCACTTAATGTATGTCCGGAAGCTCATTTTAAAACAATACATTTTAGAAAGTCTATTATGGTTTTGAAAAGTCTTATATTTGATAGAAGAAAAGTGGCACGTCTAAATTAATATGGATAACTTTGGTCATAAAAACCTCCACAGTTTGAATTTCAAGATAATTTTTAATCTCCTTTCAATTGCCATTTGCGAATTGAGAGGGGGCTATACCTCTTATAATCATTAACTTAATGAAATGAGATAAGATTATACGTTTAATAAAAAAATTAGAGAACGTCTTAACTAATATCAATGACTGGATGAATCTAAACAGACTGAAACTTAACCTAAGTTAAACTGAATTTGTGTTAATAGGAAGTCCGTAGATGCTATCGTTGTCTTCTTCCACTTCAATAATGTTGTGGGTGCTAGTGTAAATTCATCTGTGTGTATCAAGTATCTCGGTTGTTATCTAGATGAACATTTAACTTTCATGAAATTTGTTAGCGAAAAATGCAAAACAATATCCTTGGATTTGTTCTTGATCAATAATATTCGCCAATACCTTACTGACAACTCGTGCAAGCAAATAGTTCAGTCCTTATTTACTAGCCATCTGGACTATGCAACAGTGTCCTGTACGGATTGTCGGAATGTACCATCAAAAGGTTGCAGTTATTGCAAAATCGCGCTGCTAAACTTGTGCTGAAGTGGAAGTCGACTGATAGCTTTACAGAAGCTCTTTAGCGATTACATTGGTTACCCGTCTATTTTCGAATTAGATTTAAAATCGCATGTGTTGTTTTTAAGTGCCTCAACGATAGTGAAAGCCCAAAATACCTCAGAGAAATGCTAAGTATACGAGAATCACCATATAGCATTCGCTCCATAAGTAGTATTGCTAAAACACTAAATGTTCCTGCCGTCAAACGAACACGTATATATATATATATATATATATATATATATATATATATATATATATATATATATATATATATATATATTAGGGATGTCAAATCGGTCAATTTTTAGTACTCGGTTACTCGGACGTTTTTCCGATTGAGTACCCGGGTACTCGGTAAAAGTGTAAATAAATATGAACAAGTACAATTGACGGTATGTTGTAGTTTGGTGCAACGATGGGCATCAGTTTTTTAAAGCCTTTGCCTTCGACCATTTGTAACGGCATGTAATGAAACACAACCATATCAACAATCGCACGTGTAATATCATGAATATCATCTGTCTCTTTTCCCGAGAATTTACGGCTTCTTGGAGAATTGACAAAATTTGTCGTTCCCCCCGTAAAGGATGAGTTTACTTCGCACAGCTGACATTTTACTTTTTTTGAATCTTTAGTTCTTTTAAAATATTTCCAGGCCTTTGAAGTCGGTGGCGGCATTTTGGGTCTGTTCAATTTCTCTTCTGTGTGCTATCTAATTTATATAATAGACTATATAAACGATGTTCATTGAAAACAAATCATTAAAGTAAGCCAATAGACACTATAGATAACGAGTGTTGTTGGTTGGTTAGTGCTTCATATATATATATATATTGTTGTTTCAAAAAGATGCCATCTCTAACACACACACACACACACACACACACACACACACACACACACATATATATATATATATATATATATATATATATATATATATATATATATATATATATATATATGTTAGAGATGGCATCTTTTTGAAACAACCTTCTGCATCAAGTTGGGAATTAATGTCATTTGTTAATGAGTAGAAAATTACCACAGCGGGCTTTATATCTGGGCCATGACTTTCAATTTTGTCGATGGCATTCTTCTTTTATATATATATATATATATATATATATATATATATATATATATATATATATATATATATATATATATATAGAGTTTGTATTTTGTTCTATACTATTCATGTTCATGACTGTAGTATGGCTTAGTCTTATTTTAAATTACATCAAAATTTTTTCAAATATATGACTTGGAACCCCCCCCCCTCCCCCACAAACTCAAATATTAACTGTCGCCCCCCCCCCCTTCCCCCTGGAAAATTTTCTGGATCCGAGCATGTATTTCTCCTTAAACTTTAGATAAAATGAAATTTAAAAAAACTTTAAAAATAAACTTTATATTTACACTTTTCTTCATTGTCGAATGATCTATTAAAATTAAAATATAATTTGGGGTCTAAAAAGTTTTATAAACTGGTAAAAAATGTTATTCTTAAAAAAAAAATCACACCTTGCATAATTGACAAATGATCTATTCAGATATATACTAATATTCAACGACAAAATAACAATAAATGATTCAAATTATAAATATTTATACTCCACATCCACCCCCCCCCCCCCCCCGCCCCAAATCAAACCTGGTTCTAAAGATTCAGTCATCTAACATGTGTACAGTAGCAAATTTTAAATCATTTCTTGATTGCTTTTTCTCTCCTAATCATATTAACATTTTTGAAATTGCTTAATTTAATTTTTTAAGATTTATAAACAAAATGTTATATGCATGTGTATTTGCCTATTTGGGGCAATTAAGAAAGAAAGACCCCTTTCTTCCTATTATAACTCATATAAAAATGAGAAGTCTCTACACTTACTTATACATGTAATACAATACGAACCTGTAGACCTGTGTTGTGTACGTAACTTCAGACAAAGATCAGTTATTTGTAACATGCATGTATTTTTATGACCTATTCTTCAAAATCACTTGCACGTATTTTATTAGGTAAATAACAGCTTTAATGTGGTGCATGACACCTGCATATTGTGATGTATACTTCCCATTGAAATAAACAATAAAGTATAAATATAATATTTTCCCCAAAAATAATGTCACCTTCCATTGAAGCGCAGTGGATTAGAGAAATTATGTGTCTGTAAGGGCATTTGAGTCTGAGCTGTATTTTTGGTAATTTTACCATTGATATTAATGAATTTTCATGGGGGGGGGGGGGGGGGGTTCTGGACCCATCACTCCCAGCCCTTTTCTAAATCCATGCACACGATTATGTACATGTAGGCACACAAAAGCTAAACTAAAGCCGGCAACCACTGCGGAGAGGGGGCATAATTTAATTTTGCTTGTAATAATTATATAGACCAGTATACTTTCTATGACATGAAATGTTAAAATTATTGATTAACTTAAAACTCACATGCAAACAGTTCAACCCCAAATTGCACATAAAGTGCTGCTCATGTGAATTATCGTATGGGAAGGGATCTTATCCTTCAGTTATGAAAATTATAATTTTTAAATGTGGCCTTCATTTTTAATTATTAATAAACTGGTACAAAACAGTGTTTTTTAGGGGCAAACACTTGGTGCGGGTATTACTGTCTAATGACAGCATCTAGTTTTCTCTGCAGCTTGATGACATATCAATTACATCGAAAGTTTTTTTGAAGTTTTTGATTAAACAAAATTAAGATATCTTAACTTTTTGCCTCAGACAGTCTGTAAATAAGAATCAGTGGTATCAGAGTCCATTTTTGATAATAATTATTGTATTACTTAATATAGTTTAAAATGGTTCAAGTGCTAGTACAGAAATTGCAAATTAATATCATAGCTATGGATAAAAATCTTTTTATTTTACCCTTTCAATTGAAACGTTAAAGCTGACATCAATTCATGAACTTTTTAAAACCCTTTTATCTCCGACTGCTGCCATATTATGTATTCTTTGATCTAGAGATGAGCATAATAACAACAAACGTACCAAATGTAGTTTTTCAATCAAATCACATCACTTTTTTTGTTTACGATGTTAGAGCTGCTTGGTCCGATTTTATATCAAATTTTATGCCCGCTTTTAAACGATGGTTATGCTTAGTATATGTATAATAATAGACATTGCAGTAGTTTTCCCAGTCAATTAAGCCATATTTCAATGAAGGAAAATACGTACAAAATTTGCTAACAAAACAAACGACATAAAAGGGTACCGCATTAATCGCCTCATTTTAAATTTCACCCCTGACGACAAAACGGGTATGGTTGTATTACGAATTTGACATCGCTTTAAATAAAGGTCAAAATGATCAGACAAATTACAAATAAACATGTGTACGTTTTGTTCGCTAATATTTCTAAAGTCTGCTTTCTTTACAATCGATGCATAGCATGCGGGTTGAATAACCCCAATCATTCGGGGGACGAAACCAAGCGGTTTCCTTTTCTAAACATTCCCGTGATGCATTTTGGTTTGTTTTTTTTCGTTTGCCCAAAGAGAAATTATAATATTTACTTTGAATATTTCTAACTTTGAAAGGAGACTGATTCTGCTGGTGTAAATAGGAGAAAGTCCATAACTTTCTAAGATATATGATTTGTATGGAAAAAATTTAGATACTGTAATAACAAAAAATCGGACCAAGCAGCTTTAACCAAAATCGTTACCATGCCCCTTTAATAAAAACTAAAATTAGGCTTTCTTGCAACCGATCCATGGCATAGTAATCTCAATTCATCTCTATATTTCAACATTAACCACAAATACCTAGTAGTATGATTTGAATTTTTTCAAATTATTACTTTTTATTAAGAAACATGTATATTAATTGCATGAATTCCATGTAGCTAAAGTATTTGTGATGTCAGGGATATCGTTATAGATTTCAAGACTCAATTTCATTCTCAACGAGAACAAATACATCAATCTATCATATAGCTAAAATACTTCTTTTTTCCTTAATATTGCAAACTCGGGACTTTTGTTTATATTTCTTCTTTGCGTTTCTATAGTAGCAACGCAAGAAGAATATTTGCAATATCTAAGACACTACTCTCACGGATACGCATTTTGCATTATAACTTCAGTACACGAATGATTTTGAAGATAAGAACAAAATTTTTATCATTGGCAATTGTTTTATTAAATAAAGAACTATATACTAGTATTTGATATAATGCAATCATATAAACCATTCCACAGTCATTCTTGTATGTCTAGACAATGCTCACAATCACATGATCTGATACACGCAAATATATTTGCTAAGATAAAAGCCTATCAATTTATGGCCTTCTGGGTGGTAAACAATGTTATAGAGAGTTGTAGAACGATGTGTTAGATCAATTTTTCGACATGATTTACCAACGTTTGTTATTTGTTCTATTTGTGCATTATAACAACAAACAATAATGTTATCATCCGAGTCGAAGGATAAACCTCTAGGATAACCGGAACATACAGACTCCGACAATTCATTTCCCTCAGTATCGGTGACTATGACACTGCGCTTTCTGACGTATGCTACCTTTTTACCACAAAATGACGAACAAATAAAAGGTTTGTCTCCTTCTTTGGCATACGGTACATTAGATTTGATCGAAAAATCGTCCCAACGAAATGAGGCTGATGAATCATTGGCCGTAGAGTATCCGTTTAATGTTTTTGCAATTCCAATTACATTTCCTTTGACTGGAATTTTTTTAAGTTCAGTGAATTCCAGACCTCGACTTGTTATTTCATACAGCACAACGAACTTTCCACATGCGACGTATATTTTGTCCATGCCATATGCATAACACATGTTAAATGGAGTATCATCACACTTATGTGTGCATACTAATTTTCCATTAATGATGGAAGTATCATACACTTTCAATGATTGTTCATTTTCGTTTGAAATAACAACTCGTTCGTCATCAATGAATATTCCAAAATGTGCAGTTACATCTGTTTCAAATTCCGATATCTTTTGAAAGCTCGTTTTCATTAAGTCCTTGCTTCCTAACCACGGTTTAGGACTAGGTAAACAGTCTTTTATTACAGGTTTTACATTCAAGGTACTGATTTTAAGATGATGTCTGTAACCACTGATTTGTAAAAAATTCAGGATACTGAATATATGGAATTCTGTATATTAAGCAGTTGATATTATGGTAATATTAATATTACCTCTAGAACAAAATTTTAATCGGATTTCTTTTGTTGGACGTAGTTCAAATAGTAAAATATCAATTTTTTTATTGCATACAAAGTTCTTTCCTCTATATCATTTGCAAAATCTGAAGATTTTAATGATGTAAGCTCTCTTAATATTGTGATTGTGTAAATGGCGTTTTTTAATTCACTTTAACAATAAATATTGTATAACATTTAAAAAGTTTGATGTTAAATTGTAAGAGCGCTATATTGTAGGCGAAATCGAATGATACTAAGTACGCTGGACCTCATTAGTCGAATATGTTCTTTTTGGGAAAGGGGGGTATTATGACCAGGTATGCAACCAATAGTTACTTTAATAGAAGTAGAATTTTGATGTAATGATTTTTAGGTATTGCTAAAGATTGCAACAGAAAGAAGAAAAGAGAGCATTAGATTTAACAAAAGCTTTCATGTGAGAAATGTACTTCTTCACATATTTCCTACTAGGTTTTCTTATTATTAAATATCCTACATACAAAACCATAAAGTTTAAGTCATATTTAGCCCTGTTTTGAAAAAAAAAATTATATTAAAAATATCACAAAAATTGAAATGTAACATTTATTTACATAAGAACACCTATACATTAAAATCTACAAATGGTTTGTCTTAATACTTAGACGTATCTACATTTTTAGTAGTTTTTTTAAATAGAAAACTATGTCCGCAGCCGTCGCACACCATGAAAATCACATTATAACTTTATCATGTGATATTGCATGAAACATAGTAATTTTGTTGTGGGCGACGGCTGTGGACAGATTTTCTTCTTCAAAAATCGACGAGAAAATGTGCGCTTTCTTTTTTTTACTACACCTAACAAATAATTTAAAACATTGAAGTCATTATCCTTTTTAAAAAAAAAAAACAGAATGAAAACGAATAATCTTGTTAATTAATACACAAATATGTACAAGATTGTATTTTCATTAGATTTAAGATGACTCACTACATCTTGAAATAATTTCTCAAATCAGCAGAAAATTACATGATTATGATGATTGGTTGATGAATAAGAAGTTTGTTAGTCAAATAGGCGAAAAAATGTGTAATTTTGGATAAAAAAGTTATATTTTCAAAAATTAAACTTAGATAACATAAACAAAAGCGACAAGCGGGTTCAAACTGATGTGCGGTTCCCAAGCCCGATACTTTAACCTCTGAGTTATGATGTTATTCATTCAAACCGATTGATACAAACAAATTAACAATCCATTTGAATCGCCATCTTGTGAAGTAATGTCTTAAAAATTATAAGTCTACATGTATATGTAATGAGTTACCTTAAAAACCTTTTGGATTTTTGGGCACATATTGAAAGAAATTCTACCTTCTTCTTTCTCTGGTAGGTATCTGTATTATTTTGCACAAATAGGGCTACCTAACCTCGAGTGCACGTCGAACACGTATTGTGTCGTTCATACAAAGTGCATAATGTCTTCATATTGTAGAAATCGGTCGCACTACATCCAGCATATTAGATAATCAATATTACTCCAAAAAAAGTAACGACGTGTTCCCGTTTTTATCAGTTTCTAAAACAACTAACAAAATACCAGTGGTTATCCGAAATATTTTTTGAGAATGTTTCTAAAACATTTTTAACCAATTTAACGTGTTCGGTCAAATAAGATACCTGAATACGGTGAAGCATAAATAGAGTTATATGGACTGTGTGTGTGTGATGGGGGGATGAGCGAAACAATAGAAATCGAAAGCTGATATGGTGATCGTCAGAGATAAAAGGGAAATAATACGTATTTGTGAATCCATGCCTGTTTTAAATAGATCTCTTTTCTCTATTGTCGCTGCTTTTCAAAACACAATAACTTCAATTTATAATTTACGTAAAAGAGACCTATAATGATTTCAGACATATTCCGTATCTGCGATTTTTGCTTTTCCACATGCATCCATATTACAAACAGATGATGTGAAACATCGTTCCCGCATGAGACCTTATTATCAAGTTGCATTATCATTATGTTACAAAATACAAAGTAAAATGGACAGCACAAACAGGATTATATAATTTACATTATCTGTTGACTTGCAAAAATTCTTTTGAATCGTTTACAATAATTCTTTTCATTAAAACCAGTCACTGGAAAATGTTCGTAGGCAATATTCCATACTTTTCGCCGAATTGTAACGAGATACAGGAACCAAGTAAACTATTGTTAACGCGGAAAATATTTAATCTTTTTTTATTTTTATTTTGATGATCAGCATAGTTGTACATCCTGTTAGCGGACATCTGTGGATTTATGAATACCGGGACATGCGTATATTGTTTTATATCGAAAGTATTCATCAGCTATAGCTAGGGTTTATTTTTTTCTTAGTTTTATATTACTTCCTGTATTTGCATCGAATGGCAGCTGAGGTAAGAAATCATTACATATTTTTATGTTGGTTAATTACGTTTAATTTACAATGAATTATTGACATTTTAATCTCGAACAGTTACCAGTAATGCATGTAGTACATCATAACATCCACAATGAAATGGTTTAATGCTCTTGGTAAAACTGTTCTCAACCTTTCGTTTCACTTAAATCATGTATCATATAGAGGTTATTAATGATATGACTTATATCCGACACAGGAGTTGCTGGCCTTCCTGCTGGGAATACTGTCGTCTGCTGTGGCAGGGATTCCTGACTTGCTTATTTCCTTCCAACGTCACAACAAAACGAGACCATCAATGTGAGTTAGCAAGGACACGAAGTCACAGTACTTGGGAAATAACTGCATCCATGATTAAATACAGTACATTGGAAGTTGTCATATACAACTGAAAGAAGAGGGGTAGGGATCAAATGCATACACAGGGAGGGTGGGGGAAGGGGGGGGGGGCTTAAAATTCAAGAAAAATATGAACGACTGAATGAAAAGTAAAATGCTAGCATTATTATGATGAAATGGGCATGTTTTTGATAATTTTTACTAAAATAGAAGTTCCACTTTTCCAAGATCTGATGTAGTTTTATACAAATGACTTTGTCCCCTCCACATAGCTTCGCCTTTAAAATTTACAAAATAATCAATGATTTGTATTGATAAATATTCTGATCTTATTTCATATATAAATGTAGGTGTACACAACAGCAACGGCTCGGTACGACCGGAAGGGTACAAGTATTTTCTAAATGCTGTCGGATTGTTTCCCCGGTTAAGAGAACTTCCGGTCGCCTTTAATTTACGTACGTTTACTTCTTTTTCTTCGATCTATTTGATAGAAAGATGGACGGATGGATTGAGATTCATTTTATGTGTTATTTGTTAAATATCTCTTTACAGTTCCCAGTACAACATACAGGTCAGCGTTAGAACTAGAAATCATCGAAGAAAAAGACCCAATTTCAGGACAATATTACAGTCGTTTTTATTCAAAAGAGAAAACATAGCTTATCCAGGATTAACAGTGTTTTCAGAAGAAATGAGGCAATCAAATTAGTGTGAATGCAAATGCAGAAGATCAACAATATTTAGATAAAAAATCAAAGTGGACAAAAACCTGTATTATTTTATTTTTCATTTTATTACAGTGTTTGCACATCATTTGTCTCTAATATGCCCCAAAACAAACAAACAAAAATAATTACAACAATCCGAAACAGATAAATCAACAGCTGTCACAACTCCTTTTTAAAGCGCTAAGCATAGCTGTAGCGCTTTTTTGTCGCCAGATTTCTGACCCTACTTCCACTTTCAATTTCGCATTTCCGAAATACAGCCACCTACTGGCGGATGCAAGAGAAGTCGTACCCTGGAGAAGTCGTACTCGCGAGAACTCATAACTGTGCAGTAGGGAGAACATATCTTCGAGTTATCTTGCATGCAGATACATTTGTTCTATCAGTATTAAATTGGGAATAAATTCATTTAATGAATATTATTATTATATATCGGATGTGGGTGCTCCAAAAGATACCACATTCATGATGATGATTTCTTTCCAATTAGAATATTTTGGGGGGAAATATGTGTTATATGCATTTGGTTGTGTATTAGGTGTTAAGCAATAATTGGAATAACTTAGCAAAAACACATGTGCATCCATCATGGCGTGAGAGTTTGTTACGTCGAAGTTACACGTGTGCTTGAAAAGCACAAGACCACAGGTCAAGAACTTTTCATGGATCCTCCCCTAAAAAAACATGCATAGTCTGACAACTTACACATGCTTTTTCATTACATAAAAGGTTATCCCTTGTCGCAGGTGGAAATGGTCCAAATTCGAAGGAAAAATCGAGAATTATTTTTTCTCAGTACTGTTTTGACGTGACCTAAGATGAAATACTGTTGTGACATTTGAATCGGCGTCCATGACAACACCCTTTAAATTAAATTATGTTGGAACACGCTACTTTTTACGTATGATAAGATGTGAGCTAGAGACTTAATTAGATTTAATGATATACCCTAAAATATACCGCAGAAGAGACTGTCTATGATTAAACACTTTTTTCCTGGCTTTGCGCTTTCCAGTACTTTCATTACTTTGATTTAACCTTATATATGCATATGCTTTGAAAAATGGTTTGGACTTAATCAAATGGTATTACTTTGATATCAAACAGTTATAAATTATACAATTGATGTTGATCCTATAAACATATAAGAAAATCCTAATAACAAATAATCTTCAAAGAACAAGAAGGGAAAAACAGCATGATGTGTTAGTTACAATATCTTTAATTATATGTAAATATTTCAATTCACGCTTTTCAAAAGTTATGTCTCTTGACCACTATCTTTGGACACCTTATATAATTCTCAAAGTGGGAGCTGTACCTTTGTCAATTTAAATTTAAAAAAAATGTTTCAATTTTGTATTTTGATTGCTAAGGTTGAGACTATTTACTCATTAAAAAAAAATTAAAATTAATCAATGCTCATTAATTTAGCCATAGTCCTTGATTTCGAGCAATGGATCTAATCTTATATACATGGTAAGCAAACAAAGAAATAAAAGTGAGATCATTTGTACATTAATTCAAAAATGCAATTTTGACCTATTACACGGTCTGTACTGAATACTCTTCAAATACTTTATCAACTGATGAGACATATTGGACATATTGGACAACGAAATGATTCCTTTTTAGACTGTGTAATTAATAACTCGCTATTTGGCGAAACAAATGAATTTGTTTTACTTTCGTCATAGATTAACAGTCATATAAAGTGTGCCAATAGCTGTATTTGTCATTAATAGTTTTCCGATGTTATGGGTACGTATCATCAGCAGGAATAAGGATAACAGACCATTGTTCTTATTTAGGTACATTGTCATATTTTAAAAATATCCAGAAACATCAATCTTTCTTACATGCAATTTTTTCATGTACCCATTAAGGAGTAAATCATCAGAACCAGAAATCGAAATACTAGACTAAGTATCCATTGTTATTCAATAACTAGAACACGAAATCCAGTGATTTACATCAATATCTGATTTATCATGCATATTTTGTACGGTAAATAAAATATGCGTATTCCATGTTAAAACATTTTAAAGCAAATTATTTAACATATACGAGGGTCAATCAAAAAATACGAAGACAATGTGGCTGTCTATCATATATTTTTCATGAAAGTCATACTTGACAGATTAATCTGTGCACCAACACTTACGTTATTGATATGCGAAGTTTTAGTCCATTAGATGAAACGGTATTTTTGTTACCCCTTTTTAAAAACAACATGTTTTGTCACCACGGCGCACGGTAACGTTCAAAACATGACGTCAAGATTAAACACGCACACTCAGTCAGTTTATAGATATACTAGTACCCCATCTTTATATCATGCTTAGTATCTTGTGCCTTGCTCCTTACAATTTAAAATGACACTGAACCACTTGACATCTTATTTGCACACATGTGTTCTAGAATCATAAGTTAGTTCTTCGAAGTTTTCATTTTCTAACCGTGTATCTCTTAGTTTACAGTAAGGATAACCCTGAACGTCGGTTGACGTGACTTCTTTTTTGACCAAATATTTACAGATATTCTCCTCTTTTTCGGACTGTTTTATGTTCAGAATGCAATGACCACCACCCCCACAAAATTTATTACAGTTAAACACAAACTTGCAAATTATTGTTGACCCTTTTTATGCACCATTGAGCATTTTCACAGCTTGTATCGGTTTTTTCCTGAGTTAAATCCATTTTGTTTGTACTTTTCGTTGCGCCGTGACGTCCGGCGACGTCGATGTTTTTAGTCAATTCTAAAGAGGACTATCTGTCTTTAATTACTAATATTTGTTCGACAAAACAATATATCCTGTCTATATTTGGTACATATAATACCATGACTATATCAAATTTGAAGTTTCCATATTATGTGGCTTTAAGCCCAATTTATAGAGATATTACTTTCAACATTATATGGTTTATTGTTGACATAAGACAAATTTTGACCGTGCGCCGTGACCTCATTTTTGCAGGATTAGATTCTAAATAATTCTTAGAAATAAACAAATTTATGAACTTTTTTCTTGCAAATTGTTTGAAACTATTGCTAAATTATGTCTACTAAATTTAGTAATGATATGACGTTAAGTAACATAGCTATGACAAAAGTCTTCGTATTTTTTGATTGACCCTCGTATTTTGGGACATGAGCAGAGTGCCAAAGATTTAAGGATCTGCTCCTTTTCCTTTTTTCCAAAATTTTATTGTAAACGATGTCAATGATTTAACAACGACGTATAGCCAAAAAAGGTTTGACGTCGTGCATTGTGCCGCGAGGCAAAACTGGTTTTTACCAATTACAATTTTTCTCAAGATATAGATATAGCATTGATTTTGAGGACATGTATGTGTTAAAGATATTATAAACTTGCTGACATAAATTCCAGCAAAATTTTAAAAAAAATCATCGCTTTGTACTTTCCCCCTTTTCTTAAGTTTGTGACAATACAGGTTTCTATAACCACGTCATTGTAACCACATCATTATGCTTCACCAAGAGGAGACGCTTTAGGAAAAGCCAAAGATTGTTTAAAAGATGCCGACTTCTTTTACATAAAATACAAAATAAATTTATAAACAAGACCAAAACTAGGTAAAAAATAAAAGATTGTTTTAATCAATTATGGACAGCAATATCACACTTAAAAACATTTACATCAGCGGATCTTGATTCTGTGTTTGTGAAAAGCTACTTTGCAAATATATGCTCAACAAAGTATTACATCGTCTCAATTTTAACGCACATAGAATAAAAAAATGACTTGTATATCTGCTGATCTATAGCAAGAGTTACTTTGTCGAAACTTCAAAAACACATTATTGTCTCGTCAAGAAAATTTCCAGGAGGAAAACAAACTTTACTCTCAAATGTAATCAACAGGTGACCTTCTGGTTGAAAGATATACTATTTTTCGGGGTTGTCAATAAATCATACTCCCTGATAAATCAGCTTGACGTTCCACCATATCTTATTTGTTTTAGCTATTTATAGTTTAAACAAACAATAATATTTTCATCCGAATTGAAAGATACACCACTTGGTTTACTCCTGGAACAAGAATACTCCAACAACTCTTTTCCTGCAGTGTCCATGACTAGGACATTGCATTCTGTGGAGTATGCCCCCCTTTTTAACACAAATTGACGAACAAATTAAAGGTCTTTCTCCTAATTTGACATATGGTAGATCAGAATTAATTGAAAAATCTCTCCAACGAAACGAGACTAAAAATTCGTTGACCGTAAAGAACCCGTCTGTGACCTTTGCAATTTCAATCACAGTTTTTTCAACTTGAATTTTTTCAATTTAAACAAATTGTGTACCCAGGCCTTTTATTTCGTACTGGACAACTAAGTTTCCAAATGTTACATATATTCTCTTCATACTATATGCATAACAAATGCCATATGGTGTACAGTCACTTCTGAGTGTGTATACCAATTCTGCAGTTTTAGTGGAAGTATCATATATGTCCGACAATTTGTTGTTTCGTTGGAAAAGATAACTCGGTTGTTATCAATAAATAATCCAAAACACACAATACTTTCAGTTTGATAATGAGACACCTTTTGTAAGGTTGCTGACATTAACCACACGTTCGCCAGACATAACTTTGAACTTGGTAAGCCTTCTACCATCAAAGATTTACCACAAAGAGAAATCCTATTTAAAACATTCCTAGACCCTTTTGCTTTAGTCACATTTTCAAATTTCATAGTTTTGGTTAAAGTGTTTGGCTGATTTGGTTCCTAACTGTACGAATCGGTCAATACCTATATTTTCAAAGATTCCAAACGGTTGAATTGGTCAAGGATTTGGGTATGCAATTGAAATTGTACTGCTAAAATTTGTAGGTCCGACCCGCTTTCCAGGACCGAGGAAAGCATCGATTTTGCTTCAGTCACAGTCGTATTAAACCGTTTCAGTTCATCAGACACAACCTCAATGTTGTCAGTGTTGTGAGCATGTTCACCCTCAAAAAGTTTTAGCCACTGTTTATGAGCACGGTCTAGAAACATCTTGGCTTCTTCAATGTCCTTGGCAAATGAAGAGCAAATGTCTCCCTTTTCGGTACACAGTACATCATACTGTCTCTTAATTTCATTTTCAATATCGATTTCAATATGTGCCTAAAAAATTTAAGTGCTGACAAAGTATGGCTCTTTAATATTCCAATTCCAGTTAATTTGAATTATTAAAAGGATTGAATGAAGAACAAAATATGAATCGGCTCAGTAATTTTTTATTGTACTTAAGCGGGACTTTGGGCTGGTTTTCTTGATATAGCATTGAAGACGCCGGTTTAAAACACGGCTTTTAACATTGCATATTTCAAATTAAAGCCCCGGTGTATAAAACCAAGCTATTGTTATAGCGCATTGTTCAAACAATTTATATTTCAGAAACTGTAGGCTCCTGTCATTCAACAGATCTTGACCTTTAATAAAAATAAGGAACAGATAAACATGTCCAAATCATGGGAAATAATATAAAAGAGATTGAAATCTTTATCTTCTAATTATTAACAGTCAAATCACCCTGAGATATAATTAAAACATTCAGATGATCGGATCTAAAAGGAGATCAGGAAGGTTAAGCATCCACCTACATCTCACAATTTAATTTGATTAATTTCCATTGTAAATACCTATAGGCAATCTATATCTTCCTATGACACCCCCTTCCAAAAAAAGATTTGTTGATGCGCGCCTGACTTTAAAATCAAGTTTTATAATACATAAATCATACTTAAAACGTATTATATTTGGCGTGTACGATATTTTGCGGAAATTTGTTTTTAACAAGTTGGCGTAGATTTGAATTATCGTATTCTTGAATGTGACTATTCTTATACATATATGCATGGCATTTAGCGATGTACTTGATTTAGCGGAAGTCGCATTCCGCAAAAAGCGCTAAATAGAATACACAGCCAAATTTAGTATGTTTACAGTAATTTGGTAACAAATAGTATAAATAGACACTGATTATGGTGAATATATAATTCATTTTTAAAGTGTTGAAGATTTCAATGATAAAATCATTTATTTACCAGACTCCATTTATTCATAATAAGATTATTTGCACAGTCATCAACCCCAAAAACATTCATTTAACAAAAATTCTCCTGACATTCAAATTGTTTGCAATTTGAGAACGATTAAGCCATCTTTCTACTTCGTATCTTTTTGCAGCAATGCAATAATGTTCTTTCAAAGAAACAGGCTCTCTCAGACACCTTTTGCACTAAGAATGATTTCGATTGATAAAAACAATGTTTTGCCATTTCATTCATTTAATAGAAAACAATAATGTTATTATAGAATAATTATGTAATATTACATACATATTAATTATGTAAGGTCACTGATGCAAGTCCAAACAATTTTCATAATTACCTGATCTCAAATATGCAAGCATGTTGGCCAAGATAAAAACATATCAATTTATGACCTCCTGGGTGGAAAACAATGTTATATGGATGTGATAAACGATGTTTCAAATCAACATTTCGACTTGGTATACCAACATTTTTTATTTGCTTTATTTGTTCATCAAAGAAACAAGCAAAAATGTTATCATCAGAGTCGAAGGATAATCCTCTCGGAGAACTCGAGGAACAAACGAATTCCGACAATTTATTTTCCTTTGTATCGGTGACTATGACACTGTCTTCTTTGACGTATGCCACCTTTTTACCACAAAATGACGAACAAATGAAAGGGTTGTTTCCTTTTCTGGCATACGGTATATCAGATCTAATTGAAAAATCACTACAACGAAATGAGGCTGATGAATCATTGGCCGTAAAGAATCCGTCTAATGTCCTTGTGATTCCCTTTACATTTCGTTCAACTGGAATTCTTTTGAGCTTAGTTAATTCTGTACCTCGAAATTTTATTTCATACTTTACAATAAACTGCCCAAATGCTACATATATTTTGTTCATGCCATATGCATAACACATGTCATACGGAATATCATCACATTTGTGTGTACATACCAATTTTTTGCGATTAGTTACAGAAGTATCATACACATCCAATGATTTCTTAGTTTCGCTGGAAATAATAGCTCTTTCGTCATCAATAAATATTCCGAAATATACATTGCCTTCTGTTTCAAATCCTGAAATCTTTTTAAAGTTTGTTTTCATTAAGTCCTTACTTGCTAGCCATTGTTGAGGACTCGGTAAACCTGTTCCAAAGAACAGTGATTTATCGATCAAAGAAATTCGTTGTGTGGCATCACAATGGTTTTTTACAACGATGACATCTTCAAACTTCATCGGCTCGGTAATATTATCAAGCTGTTTTGTTTCAAAGATGTAAGACGCGGCTAAGTCCCAAATTTTCAAGGCTTTCAAACGGTGGAAGTGGTCCTTAATTTGATAGTGCAATTTCCAATGCACAAGGAAAATCTGTCGGTCAGAACCATTTTTTAGGACAGAGGAAAGCATAGCTTTTGCTTCAGTAACTGTTGTATTAAATCGTTTCAGTTCATCCGACACGACTTCAATATTGTCTGTGTATTGAGCATGTCCTAACTCGAAACGTTTGTGCCACTGCTCATGAGCTTGGTCGATAAGCATCTTTGCTTTTTCAATTTTCTTAGCAAATGAAGAACAAATGTCTTCTTTTGAAGCATATAGAGCATCAGTTTGTTTCTTATTTTTTTCCTGTAGCTCCATAATGCAATCATGGAGGCTTGATAGCGATTTAAGTTTTTCTGTCATATCGCTTTTATCAAGGTTCATCACAATTTCATCAATTGAGTCAAAATTTGTACACCTCCTATGCTGGTTCGCAAAACACACACAACAGCACAATTTGTTGTGGTCTCGGCAAAAAATATCAACTATTTTTCCTTTGTGAATGGCACAGTTTTCATCTATTTCAATGGCTTCATTCCATTTCACTGTATTGTTCATCTCGACAATTTTATGACACTGTAGACTCGGAACTCGTGCGTGGAAATCTTTACATTCATCACAAATAGGTTCTGCACAGGATTTACACCAGTGATTTGCCGAGACTGTTTCATTCTTTCGTTTACAAAACAAACAGTTCACTACTGATTCAGTCTCTGAATTTGCTGCCGTGGTCGTAACACACTTATTAAGCGGGATACTTTTCGCCAAACCTTCGCTGGGAATATCGTTTTCTGGTTCTTTAACCTGTTTTCTACACACTGGGCAGTTGATGACATTGAATTCATCATTTTCGTCTCGGGTTGTCGAACTTGATATGTACGTCTGAATGCATACCTCACAAAATGTGTGCAAACATGGCAAGTACCGTGGGCTGTTTAACCTCTCGAGACATATCGGACAACGAAATGGTTCCACACTTGTTGACTCGGCCATTTGCAGGAACACTTCAAACAGTAAAAAAAATTAACTTTCGAAATAGCTGGACCATAGGTTTTTCTGATTTAACGAGAACGTACCAGTTCCCATATTCGTCATAAGTTTAAAGGTTTGCATTTGGAATTTTACAGCGCTTTTCAATACGCGGGCATGTTAAGGCTTCCCGATTGATTTTACAGCGATATGTAGAAAGTCACTTGTCTGTGCTTCATAAGATATGACGTAACTTTTACGTCACGTTCAGCATTCTTATCGATAAATATCAGGAATGTATCTTAACGTAAAAAGTGAATTATATCAAACCGGTATTAAAAGCGCATGTTTCCTTTACACAGATGCTGCTGTTAATGCTAGACGTACAGAATTTATCCATATTAAACTCCAGCATCAAATAATCGGTAGTTTTAAAGCTTTGTTTAATGTAAAAGACTATTTATAAACTTGTGGTTTTGAGACTATCTCTGCTACGTGTAAACAACTGAATAAAGAAATTTTAATGTATGTAAAAACCAGCTTAGCGTAGGTGAAAGATCAACACAATTTTAGAATATTTTCCCTGAAAATTGGTAGAGAACATAAGTATCAATGTGAATATTGATTGGGAAACCTACGGATTTACCCCAATGTTTTGTAAATCGCTTCTGACTAGTAAAAATGTGCATTATTTTGATGATTTTGTGGAATGTTTCAACAATATCTCTCATAAACGAAATATCCATTCCAACCCCAAGCAAGAATTTAGTATATGACATGACAAAGGATTTTTCTTAAAAATATTTATGATTTAATGTCATTAATAACCTGCGCCGATGCATTTTAAATACTGAGATCATTTGCAGCATTAGGATTCGCCTGCCTCGTGATTACAATATACATATGACGTCACAAAAATGCATCAAATATAATGTTTAACATCGTTGTCAATAAATGTAACATAGAGTTTAAGAAATACTCCTGGTCTGCGTATTTTCGCGATGATTCAAATAATATCGTTTCCAGTCGTATTTTAGTTACGGGACGACTTAACATTGCTGCGTAACAAGAAGACTTTACATGTACATGTGTGCAATGTCACCCAACTTGAGAATTTCTTTATCATTGTTAATCTTTAAATAGAACCATCTTCGGCCTACGTGTTAATGAAGTTGAATATGCTTTTTATGGGAAGGAGGGTTATTATGACCAGGTATGTAACCACTAGCAGTAGTTGATCTAGAATTTGTCGAAAAAGGGGGGGGGGCAAAAGGCCAGGGGTATCGGGCCTGCCTTGAGGTCTAGGATCAAGGTTTGAGGAGGGGGGAGGTTAAAAATACTTTTTTAAGCTATTTTGCTGTACTTGACAGATTGTAAAGTCAATGAATAACAATAAAGACTGATCTTCTGTAGTTCTACTAATCTTTACTTTTAATTTTGATCACAAAAGGAGGCAGGGCCACCATCCCCCCATCTCAATTCCCCAGTGAATAGTTATCATAATAGTAGTAGTATTTTGATGTAATGGTGTTAGGTGTTGTTAATTAAGAAAGAAAAGAAAAAAAAATTAAAAGGTAAATATGAGAAATGTACTTCTTCAAATATTACCTATAGGCTTTTCTCTGTAGGCCTATTAATTATTCTACTCTAAATTACAACCATGATCAGATCAAGATTCTGATTTTATGCAATACTTGGCAATTCAAATGTAACCAGCAAGCTATATTGAATCTACTACTGATATTCTGTAGTTCGCTGTAAATAGTTATGGGGATGTCAGTTATCTTGTACATTCGAGGATCAAATTGTGAACATTCAAATTCTTGATCTGGCTTGTTTCTGTCCAAAACTGACCAAATTGTTTTCAAATGTACCCTATGTTGAGGCAAAGAAACAACATTAATGTGCAAGATTCAACCTTTTTCTTAAGAAATGGTAGTAAAGAGTACATCAATGAACCTCATTAATATTTTTGCATATATTTCATTCATCACTATACGTTTGCAGCTGCGCAGCTCTACATTACAGTTGTTCTAAGTTATTAAAAAAGGCATTGAAGTATTTTTTATGCATACTTCGCATACAAAACAACATGTATACTTCATATTTATTGCTTTTTCATCTTTTGAAAAAAAAAATTGGTCAGTTTTGGGCAGTACAAACCAGTTCAAGAAATGTTTACATGTTCGTCCTCAAATGTACAAGATAGCCGAACATTCCTCATAAGTGACCGATGGTTGAGTTTATCAATAATAAGTTTGACTATATACAGATCAAACAACATATTAAACAGTTGCATATAAATATGTACAAGTATGATAGAAGAGAGATAACATAAAGCTGACTTCATAAAAAAAGATAAATTAATAACAATACTAGTATTTGGTTGCCAAATTAATTTTGATCGCCCCTCAGCTGTTACATGATGTGATCTTCATAATAAAAAATATAACAAAAAAATTGAAATGTAGCATTTATTAAAACAAGAATACTTGAAAATTAAAAATTTATAAATAGTCTCCTAGGTAAGACTTTAACGAGGGTAATTTTGACGTCATAAAAAGTGCATTTTCCCGTATTTCTTAAAACGGAGCAGAAGACACCAATAAAAACAGAATAAAAACTTCATACACACATGTGAACAAGATGATATTTTCATAAGACAACTTTTGATTTTTAGGGCATATGGGGAAAGAAACTGTATCTACTTTCTCTGGCGTGTATTCGCATTATCTTGCACAGATAAGGCTACCTTACTTCGAGTTCGCTTCAAACACGTGTGTCGTTCACAATATCAACATCATATTGTAAAAACCGGTAGCACTACATCCAACATAGTAAATAAGCAATAGTATTGCAAACATGTAACAATGTGTTCCCGTATTGAACAGTTTCTATAACAACAAAAACACTCCGTTTTCTGGTCTCTCTTTTGTCACTGTAAAATCTTCTACAGTGTATGGTTTGCGCATGTTCGATGATATACATGTAACAATACGGCACATGGATACATCCTACACATGTACAATGATCGAGGATTTTTAAAATATGTGGGCCTGAATTTCAGACTGTTTTGTTTCGCCTTTTATTGTTTATTCGTTACAAGTGCAGTGGTTGTCCGAGATATATTTGGAGAATGTGTTGATCTAAAAATCTTTCGAATCAATGTAACGTGTTTGGGTGAATGAAATGACTGAATACGGTGAAGCATAACAGTGTTGAATGGATTGTGTGTGGGGGTGGGGGGGGGGGG
The DNA here is from genome assembly GCA_015776775.1 of Magallana hongkongensis. Taxonomy (NCBI): domain Eukaryota; kingdom Metazoa; phylum Mollusca; class Bivalvia; order Ostreida; family Ostreidae; genus Magallana; species Magallana hongkongensis. The sequence continues at coordinate 15,973,868 of CM027470.1, forward strand.
GGCGTAGCGATGAAATTGAAAACTAATATGGCGATCGTCAGAGATAAAAGGAAATAAAATACGTATTTATGAATTCATGTCAGTTATAAATAGATTTCTTTGATCTCTTGTCGTTGCTTTTTAAAATTATACAAAAACTTAAATTTATGATTTACGTAACAGAAACCTTTAATTATTTCAAAAATATTCCGTCCCTGCGATTTTTCCTTTTCCACGTACATCCATATCACAAACGATGTAAAACATCATTTCACATGAAACCTTAATATCAAGTTTCATTATCATTATGTTACAAAAGAGGATGGACAGCACAAACTGGATCATATAATTTACATTATCTGTTGACTTGCAAAGATTCTTTTGAATCGTCAACGATTATTCTTTTCATTAAAACCAGTCACTGGAAAATGTTCGTAAATTTCCATACTTCATTTTTTTTTTTTGTTATTTGTTAAATTTCTCTCTACAGTACCCAGAACAACATACAAGTCAGTATTAGAACTAGAAATCGACCCAACTTCAGGACTATGTTACAGTCGTTTTTATTCAAAAAAGAAAAAAAACATAGCTTATTCAAGATGAACATAGTTTTCAAAAACATAGCTTATTCAAGATAAACATAGTTTTCAAAAACATAGCTTATTCCAGATAAAAAAAAGTTTTCAGAATGAATGAGGCAATCAAATTAGTGTGAAAACAAATGAAATAGATCAACAATATTAAGATAAAAAATCAAAGTAAAAAACCGGTTTTATTTTATTTTTCATTTTATTACAATGTATGCATTTGTTTCTAATATGCATCAAAACAAACAAACATACAAACATATTTACAACAATTTAAAACAAATAATTGTTTAAACCTTATATTTGCATATAATTTAAAAATGGTTGTTTTGGACCTATAATCAAATGGTATAACTTGGATATCACACAGTTATAAATTATACATTTGATGTTGATCTTAGAACCTTATAAGAAAACTTAATAACAAATTATGTTCAAAGAACAAAAAGGGAAAACAGCATGATGTGTTAGTTACAATATGTTTAATTATATGTAAATAGTTCAATTAACGCTTTTCAAAAGGTATGTCCCTTGACCGCTATCTTTAGGGGTCACCTTATGTGAATCTCAGAGTGGGAGCTGTAACTTTGTCATTTTAAATTTTTAAAAATTGTTTCAGTTTTGTATTTTATTTGCTAAGGTTGGGATTGCTTACTCATTGAAAGAAAAACTTAAAACAGCATCAAAGTTAATCCATGCTCATTTATCTAGCCATAGACCTGAATTTTGAGCAAGGATCAAATCCAATTTTTTCGTGTGTATCATAAGTAAATAATTATAACAAGAACTCATTAGGAGTAAGTCATCAGAACCAGAAATCGAAATACTAGACTAAGTATCCATTGTTATTCAATTACGAGAACACGAAATCCAAGTATTATCAGTGATTTATATCAATATCTGATTTATCGTGCATATTTTGTACGGTGCATATTAATGAAATATACGTATCTCATGTTTTCTGTATTTAGCGTTCTAAAGCAAATTATTTTATATATCACTTGGGACATGAGCAGAGTGCCAAAGATTTAAGGATCTGCTCCTGTTCCTTTTTTCCAAAATGTTATTGTAAACGATGTGAGGGATTTAACAACGACGTATAGACAGAAAAGGTTTGACGTCGTGCATTGTGCCGCGAGGCAAAACTATTTCTACCAATTTCAATTTTTCTCCAGAAATAGATAAAGCACGGATTTGAAATTTTAGGTATTGTTCTTCACAAAAGGTCATTGAACAACACATAGCTATATAGTTGCAATAAACAGATTTCAAGTTTTGTGTGCAGTCGTATACGTACCAAAAAATCAAATAAGAGTTAGTTAATGTTGTGAAGACTAGTTCTTAACTTGTATGACTTAATTTTTTGGTTTATGTGTGACTAAATAGTAAAACCTGGAGTCAGGTATGAGATTTTTTTTTTTAAAATTCAAGACTTGATGTTTCCTGATTACTGTGGAATCATTAGATTTCGTGGTGGCTCAATTTTCGTGGAATTCGTGGGTACCTCTCATCCACGAATTAACAGCCTCCACGAATTAATAAATTAGGGTAATAAAGTCATATTTCCTTTGTAGGCTTGAGAGAATACACGAAATTAGGTCCCCACGAACCTGTACAATTTAAGAAATAGTATTCAACATAGAGGTGTGATTTTTATATATACCTTGATTATCATGCGGGTAGGTAAAGGCAGCAAATGGAATATTAAGCATCTTATTTTGACTATAATATACGAAATCGTAAGATTAAATTACTGGTTTTATTCGGACCAAAAGCGTAGTATTTTTTTATCAAATAGATGCCAATGCAATTAAATTTGTACACCACCACCGCTTCGATGCAATATCACGTGATGAAATAGCTTACGTTTATTCCTTAGCATGAGATGAGATAAAACAACACTACCCCGAGGTTTCCACAAAAATATACTCATATCAAATAAAGGTAAAACATTTCAGATCAATAAAAACAACTGCTATGATCATATATTCTCTTTGATTGAATGATTTTTTGTCCGTTTCTCGATAAACCTTCGTAACTTTTGTACAGTTTGCATAGAAAACGGTTTGTTGCATAAAAGCAATACATACCACAGGATTCTAGCAGTATTTCTCATTTGTTAAGCTTTGACCAACGAAACTATTAATGCGTATTATATGTGGAGTTCAAAATATACGGGGTGCTGTTTTTCTAATCGGATTTTCGTTCACAACAACAGAAGAATACGAGCATATACTGCAAAAATAACTCATTCAATCAATAAAATTGTGAGATATCGTATAGAAATCGGTGATTTAAATGCATTTCTTTACTGTAACAGTTTCTTTGTATGTACAAAATACGATAACATTATTTAAACCATTTTAGTTCTGTGATTATATAAAGTCAGAGAATAAGAATTAACAGTTTTATGAGTTTCAATATGGATGATTAAGTGATATTTAAGATGGTTTGTGACACGTGTCGATATTCCTGTGGTTAAAAATACATTATAATCAAAATACTTTCACCGGTTTAGAATTTTCAAATTCAACAATATTTGATCAAAATAACGTTTCAAATTTACAAAATTATACAAGCCCAATAGGGATTCGAACTGATAACTAACAAATCTGTAGCTAACGCTCTAGCCCATTGCTCTACGCTATTTGGCAACACATTTTGGGAAAAAAATCTATGAAATAATTCTCAATTTTGTTGTTCATTTCGATAGGAAGATTGATTTTGAGGTAGCTCATACCACTTTGATTGTTCAGTCACAAATTAATTAGAAATCAAGCGTGGTTAACAGATGTAAGTATGCAAAAAAAGTTAAAGATTGAAAGTGTAAGTCAATAATAACAAATAAAACAATTCAAGAGCTGCAGTTAAAATGCATTCAACACTCTTAAAATAAAATTAATTCTGACGTTAATAGTTGAAACACGCATGATCGGAGCGAACAGGTCCAGTTGTGCGCAAAACTAAAAAAAATGGTTTATAATTTCTCGATTTCAAAAATTCGAAAGATCGTACAACCACGGTTACAATATTTGAAAACAATACATCTGTGACCTTCTGGGTGGAATGTAATGTTACCGGGAATAAAGGACTCGTATGTTTCTTCAAAATTGATAATTCTTCTTGATTTTCCGTCACAATTTATTTGTTCTGGCTGACTATCACAAAAGCAAGTAATGACATTACCCTCCGCATCGAAAGACAATCCTACTTGCTTTCTTCCGGAACAAGAATATTCCGACAGCTTATTTCCCTTGGTGTCCATGACTATGACACCACCTTCTGTGTTGTATGCTATCTTTCTACCACAAAACGACGAACAAATGACAGGCCAGTCTCTTAATTTGCCATTTAGTAGGCTACATTTTATTGAAAAATCACTCCAACGAAATGTAGTTGATGATTTATTGGCCGTAACAAATCCATCAAATGTTTTTGCAATTCCAATGACATTACCCTTAACTGGAATTCTTTCCACTTCAACGAATGTCGTACCTTCATTTTTAATTTCATACTGGACAACACATTTTCCAAATGCTACATAAACTCTTTTCATCCCAAAAGCATAACACAAGTCATACGGTTCACTGTCACATTTAAATGAATATACCAGTTTTGCAAAGTAGTTGGATGTATCATACACATCCAAAGATATTTTACTAAAGTTGGAAATGACAACTCTATTGTCATCGATGAATAGTCCGTAATACCCCACGCATTCCTTTTCATAACAATCGGATACTTTCTTAAAGGTAGCAGACATCAACTTTATATTTGCCAGCCACGGCAAAGGGCTTGGTAAATCTTTACCTGTAATGGACTTCCCGCAGACAAGAATTTTATTCAGAGCATCACTTAGCTTTTTTGACGGGATGGCATCTTCAAATTTTATAGTTTTTGTAAATTTTTCAAGTTGATTTGATTTAAAGCTATAGGAATCGGTCAACTCCCATATCTTTAAAGTTTCCAAATGGTTGAAGTGGTCAGTAATTTGGGCGTGCAATTTCGATTGCACAACGAAAATCTGTCTGTCAGACCCGCTGTCTAGGACCGAGGAAAGCATCGATTTTGCTTCAAGGTATCACACCGGTAATTGTTTTCACTATATAACACTATAGAGGGGAAACATTCTTAAAAATCAGTTTGTATTTTTCATGACAAAATATTCGGAGGAAATGTTATTTGTTACCTATCTCATCAGCTAACACCATAAAAAGGGCAAGCGATACTGCATTTTCTCAAAATATCTAGCTCCAAACAGGTCTACCCTCAAAACCACGTGTTTTCCATTTGTTTGTAAACAGACTGCACACTCCCCAGGAAGCTGCTGCATGAGCCCTGAAAGAAGTAGTTCCTGTGAAAAAAAATCATCACCTAACAAAATACATGAAATATCCTACTCAGTGGTACAAAAAATTTTAAAACTGAGTAAAGGAAAATGTAAAAATGCAGTCAAGGAAAAAAATAATTCTGAAGTATATAGTATATATGTATATATGGAACTACAATTGTGTGATACCTTGAGTCGTAGTCGTATGAAATCGTTTCAGTTCATCAGACACAACCTCAATATTGTCTGTATGGTGTTTATGTTCAACTTCGAAACGTTTGAGCCACTGTTCATGAGCTTGGTCTAGGAACACCTTGGCTTCTTCAATCTTTTTGGCAAATAAGGAGCAGATGTCCTCCTTTTTGGTACAAAGTCCATCATATTGGCTCTTATTTTCTTTTTGTAGCTTAGTAATGCATTGAAGAAGACTTGATAACGATTCAAGTTTGTCTCTCATCTCGTCTTTACTAAGCTTTTTCACAATTTCATCGATTGAATCACAATTTGCACATCGTCTATGTTGGTTTGCAAAGCACACACTACAACACAATCTTTTGTGGTCTTGGCAAAAAAGTTCAATAACTTTTCCTTTATGAATTGTGCAGTTTTCATCTATATCAATGGCTTTGTTCCACTTTACTGTATCTTGCATATCACCAAATAATGTCGTGATCCTTAAGACTCGGTGCTCTCTTATGAAACCTTTTGCAATCATCGCAAATAGGTTCTGCACACGATTTACACCAATGTTTTGCCAAGACCGTTAACTCTTCTCGCTTACAAAACAAACAATATTTGACGGACTCGTTTTCATGATTAATTGTCATCGTCCAAGCCCACTTATTCAGCGGAAGGCTTTTTGCCCAATCTTCACTGGAAATATCCTTTTCTGGTTCCTGTACCCATTGTCTACACACTGGACAATCAACAACATTAAAATCTCTTTTTTTGTCACTGGTTTTCTTACTTGATATGTACGTCTGAATACATGTTTCACAAAATGTGTGTAAACATGGCAAGCACCGCGGAATGTTTAATCTCTCGAGACATATTGGACAACGAAATGACTCCTCTTCAGAGCGCACACTTGACTCAGCCATTTTGAAAACGCAGATTAAAACTTTCGTTGTAGATTCCTGGAACATATAAAAAAAAAGTAATGATGCCAATATCTGTCATTGATAATTTTGTGACATTGTAAATACCAGCGACAGGACTTGGATAGTACTAACTAGTTATCTATTTCAACCCCATACTTCAAAAAAGGAAGGGGTTTGAGAAGTCTTAAAAAGATCTATATAAAAACATCTATCAACTATTATTATCATTTAGAAATTTTAAGGCAGGGTGAACGCACCATACTCTAGTATCCCATTACCATTTTTACGGCCCCTTTTTAAACAATAAAGTATAGAAAATCTATAATGTGTTTGATAATTTTCAGTTGAGAGTGAAGAACGTTACATATCTTTATTAGTGTTTTAGCTATATTGTTTTTATAGTGACGCATTGGATCGATGATTTGTAGACCTATCAATATTAAATTTCGTTCTAATTTGTGGTCTTTTCCTTGAAATTAATAAACATGAATAGAATAGAATGAGCGAGCTCTAAATAAAAAAAGATACATGTATATATCTAAAAGAAATAAAGCAGTTCGGACAAGATTCGTTTACAAATCAAGTATTACATTTTTGTTCCCAGTTGACGTATTTTAACAAAAGTTCACTCATGCAAAGGTCAACAATATGTGTATAAAAAAATTACGTAAAACGCAATTTGACTTAATATTTTAAAATTTCTAATAAGTCTACCCCCCGCCCAACTTTGAATTTGCTTCCGACGCCACTGCAATCTGATATATTTCATTTATCAATAATTGTCAAAAGTGGGCCATAATCATAAATAGATCACAGGATATTGTTTTCATCGCTAATATTGTACGTAAATATAATGTTAATGTCTCATATTCACCTTATTTGTTGCTAAATACCTGGAAATTTATTAAAAAAAAAAAATCCCCAAAATAGACATCGATAAATTGAAGTTTTACTGAACTTATTTGATTAGTGTATATATACCATAGATATCGAGCAATATTCCTATACAGCGCAACTACATGAACTATGTAAAATCTGTCAAAAGAAATATTAGATATTATAAATGAAGCTGACTGTTGTTAAATCCATAATAGTTTTTCGAATGTCTTACTTACATATCCAACACCTTATCCGACAACTGCGCTACGACGCTGGTACATTGTAGAAGAAATGAAATATAAAGTTATACATGTAGTATGCACGCTTTTTAAGGGAAGGGGGGTAATTATGACTGGGTATGTAACCAACTGTTATTCTATATATTAAAAGTGTGTTGATGCTAAAGATTCCAATAGAGAGATGAAAGGGGGAGTGTTATTAAGCTTACAACACAAGATCTAGAGGTATGTACTATTTTATCATATCAGCTAGGTTTCCTTTTTATTGAATATCTCACTATATACATTACTATACAATAGGTCAAGATGCAGATTTTGTGCAGTACTTTAATTCACAAACCAAATGTCATCCACTCAATTATTGAATTCGCTGCTGATATTCTGTAATTCGCAGTGTATAATTAAGTATACGGTAACCTATTAATATATAGTTTGAAATCAATTAACATCAAACAAGTCAAACACTAATCGAAGTTAAGTTAAAAAGTATGATAGAAAAGACATAACATTATCATTACGTTACAAAATACCAAAAAAAATATATGGACAACACAAACTGGATTGTGTAATTTACATTATTGACTTTCATGTGTTTTTAGATCGTCAACGATTCTTTTCATTAAAATCAGTCACTGGAAAATGTACGTAGGCAATATTCCATACTTTTCGCTGAATTGTAACATGAGATATAGGAACCAAGTAAACTACCCTGAACTCAGAAAACCTTTTAATATTTTAAACAATTATATTAAATCAGCATATTAGCTAGTATATCGAGTTGGCGGGCATCTTTGGATTGATAAAAACCGGGACATGCGTATACTGTTTATATCAAAAGTATTCACCAGTTATTATAATAGCTAGGGATAATATTTTTCTTGATTTATCTTTACTTCCTGTATTTGCGGTGAATGGCAGCTGAGGTAAGAAATCATTTTATTTTGTGTTGTGGATCGTTTTAAATGTTTAATTTAAAAATGGGTGACATATCACATCCTCGACAATTATCGGTGATGCGTGTATTATATTAAAACATCAGCAATGAAATAATTTAGCGTGCCTCCTTAAAATGTTTTCTTCCTTTCGTTTCACTTTAGTCATGTATCATACAGAGGGTTTGTTAGACATGATAATATGACTTATATCCGACACAGGAGTTGCTGGCCTTCCTGCTGGGAATGCTGTCGTCTGCTGTGGCAGGGATCCTGACTTGTTATTTCTTCAAACGGTACAACAAAAAAGACCATCAATGTGAGTTATCAAGGACACAACATCACTGTAGTTGAAAAATAACTGCATGTATGATCACATGTGCATATTGTATTGAAGTTGTCATACACAAGTCACTGGCGTCGGAAGCAAATTGAAAGTGGGGGGGGGGGGCTAGACTAATCCTCAGAAATATTGAAATTCCTAATCCGGGGGGGGGGGGGGGGGGGGGGGGGGGGGGGGCTAGTATGCTCCTGAATCCAACTTCTCAATCTTTCAAGGTAAATTTAGGAACAATAATCTTTCCTCCGAGAAGAAGTGGGGGGGGGCTGAACCCTCTATCATGCTATGTTTCTAATGGTTACATGTAGGTATAACTTTGCAAAAAAAGTGGGAGGGGGGGGCATACCCTGTTCCGACGCCTATGCAAGTGACAACTAAGAGAAGAGGGTTGGGTCAAACGCATCTAAATACATCTAAACCGGGCTATGTGACAAGGACGTGGAATGGGGGAGAGGGGCTCAAAATCCAAAAAGGATAATTACTGACTCAATAACCATGATAAAGTAAAATCAATTAACAATAAAAAAGAAGTATTCGTGATAAAATGGAGTATAGTTTGACAATGCATGTTTTAACAGGGGGAGGTTCCTCTCACCCACCATCTGACTTCGGTATAAACATACCTGTTTGTCATCCATTTCTTACGTAGCATCGCCATTTACATACACTGTATGTACAAAATTACCTTTTATTGATAAACAATTTTATGTTTGTTATTTAGGTGTTCACAACAGCAACGGATCGGTTGGTCCGGAAGGGTGCAAGTTTTTTCTGAATGCTGTCGGATTGCTTCCCCGGCTAAAAGAACTTCCGGTCGCTCTTAATTTACGTAAGTTTATTTCACTTTTTTTCGGATCTATTTGATAGATAGATGGACGGGTGAATGGAGATTCATTTCATGTGTTATTTGTTAAATTTCTCTTTACAGTTCCCAGTACAACATACAAGTCAGTGTTAGAACTAGAAATGATTGAAGAAAAAGACCCCATCTCAGGACAATGTTACAGTCGTTTTTATTCCAAAGAGAAAACGTAGCTTATCCAGGATATTTAGTGTTTTCAAAAGGATTGAGGCAATCATGCAAATTAGTGTGAATCCAATGTAGAAAATCACCAATATTAAAATAAAAAATCAAAGTGGACAAAAATCTGTATTGATTTTTTTTTTACAGTGTATGCATTTTTTAATATGCCCAAAGACAAACAAAAAAAATAACAAACAATTTAAAAACAAATAAATCAAAAGCTACCGCATCTGATTTTTTTTCATAACTTTGTATATAAATATAACATGTTTATTTTTGATTTAATCAAATGGTATAACTTTGATATCAAGCAGTTATTTTAAGTACTCGTACTTTTGGCGTTGATCCTATAAACTATAAAAAATCTTAATAACAAATAATGTTCAAAAAACAAAAAAGGAAAAACGGCATGATATGTAAGTTACAATATGTATAATTAATATGTAAATACTTCAATCCACGCTTTTCAAATTAAACAAGAGGCCCAGGGGGCCACATCGCTCACCTGAGCAACAATTGCCTTAATTCTGATCAAATTAGCATTACAGTATCAAAATATCTTGACAACTAAGTACAGTAGATCTTGCTAAAAAAAATTGAAAATCTGCCAATTTTTATCCACCTCTTTCTTTTGGTAAATACCAAGCCCCTTTTGTTGTTGTACCTGTAAGATGATTTTTCTCTTTTCCTATATACCCCCCCCCCCCCATTTTGTTGCCCCACTTTTCTCTAGGGTACCATGGTTTCATCAAACTTATATCTGCATAACCTGTGCTTTCACACTAAGTACTGAGTTTTGGACCGAAAAACTTTCCCAGAATATTTTTAAAGATTTTCTCTATACATGTATATGTAAAAATTCAAACCGCCATCACGGCCCCGCCCCACCACTAGGGACTGTGATTTTGAATTTACACTACCCGAGGATGCCTCTACACAAGTTAAAGCTTTTCTGGCCAAATGGTCTTTAAAAAGAAGATTTTTAAAGATTTTCTCTATATATTCCTATGTAAAACTTGATCCCCCAATTGTGGCCCCACCCTACCCCCAGGGATCATGATTTGAACAAACTTGAATCTACACTACCTGAGGATGCTTCCATTCAAATTTGAGCTTTCTGGCCTTATAGTTTTTGATAAGAAGATTTTTAATATATATTCCTATTTAAAAATTGATTCCCCAATTGTGGCCCCGCCCTACCCCCAGGGACTATGATTTGAACAAACTTGAATCTACACTACCTGAGGATGCTTCCATTTTAATTTGATCTTTTCTGACTTAATTGTTTTTAAGAAGAAGATTTTTAAAGATTTTCTCTTTATATTCCTATGTAAAAATTCATCCCCCTATTGTGGCCCCACCCTACCCCCGGGGACCATGATTTTAACGAACTTGAATCTAAACTATCTGAGGATGCTTCCACTCAAATTTGAGCTTTCCTGGCCTAATAGTTTTTGAGAAGAAGATTTTTAAAGATTTTCTCTATATATTCCTATGTAAAAATTCATCCCCCAATTGTGGCCCAACCCTACCCCCAGGGACCATGATTTGAACAAACTTGAATCTACACTACCTGTGGATGCTCCCATTTTAATTTGAGCTTTCCTGGCCCAATAGTTTTTGAGAAGAAGATTTTTAAAGATTTTCTCTATATATTCCTATGTAAAAATTCATCCCCCTATTGTGGCCCCACCCTACCCCCGGGGACCATGATTTGAACAAACTTGAATCTACACTACATGAGGATGCCTCCACACAAGTTTTAGCTTTTCAGGCCAAATAGTTTTTGAGAAGAAGATTTTTGAAAAATACCAACAAATTTTCAATAATTCTCAATTATCTCCCCTTTAAAGAGGGCGTGGTCCTTCATTTGAACAAACTTGAATCCCCTTCACCTAGTGGTGCTTTGTGCCAAATTTGGTTGAAATCTGCCCAGTGGTTCTTAAGAAGAAGATGAAAATGTGAAAAGTTAACGACGACGACAACGACAACGACAACGACAGACAACGGACAAATTGTGATCAGAAAAGCCCACTTGAGCCTTTGGCTCAGGTGAGCTAAAAAAAATATATTTCAATTTAAATTTGTATTTTGATTGCCAAGGTTGGGACTTCTTAATCATTCAAAGAAAAAACATCAATCAACATTAAAAATAATCAATGCTCATATCTATCTATAGTCCTTGGTTTTGAGCTTGGAACCCTGTATATATGATAAGCAAACAAAGAAACTGAAGTGAGATCATTTCTACATAAATTAGAAAATGCCATTTTGACCAAATCAACGGTCTGTACTAAATACTCTCTAAATACTTTATCAAATGCTGATGACAACCTTGAAAATGTCTTACAAACAATTACATGTAAATCATAAGCATATTGCATGATTTTTTTCCCCACTGTGAGACTGTTCCTTCGATACAATATACTAATTCATTCCAGACTTTTTCTTCATCTCAGACTCTTATTGAAATCCATTTACACATTTTTTTTCCCTTATCATTGAAGAAAAAATATGAACATCCTATGTACTAACTAGTACATATATCAAATATATAAACATAAAAATATTGCTGCAGTTTTTGCAAGTCTATACTATTAAAAAGATTTAAGAAAATATGACCTCCATTGCAGGATTTCAGCTGTGGAGGGACAATATCAAATTTGGAAATTACCATGAGTTGTTTTCCTAATGTTTAGTAAAAGATGGTGTAGATCTGTATTACTTTAAAGGACCTAAAACGTCAATTACAGACCTGATAATGGTCTTTGAAGTCCATATTAAAATGCCATTCCATTTCTTATCAAACGAAACTTAAACCAATGTGTTTGCTGTACACTGCAAATTATTAACATGCATATTGCATGTACAAAACATACAATTATATTATACATATGTATGTGTGCTTAACAACAAAAAAACGTGTGTTAACAAAGATTTCTCTGTCACAGTGGTTGTTCATTGGCAAAGTTGTCTCCCTGAAATTTCTGTCATGGCCAGAGAGGGGGAAGGGGGGGGGGGCGGTCACAGATTGAGCAGATTCAAGAAATCTGCAGGGGACAGGGTGGTGAATGATGGCAACACCTCATTGCTAATACAGTCATGGCCAACTCTCTGTGAAAAAAAAAATTAAAATATATACATCTGAAATGTTACAATGATGTGATTCAGAAATACTGTTATACAGTTCACATTTATTTTTAAAAACACAAAAGAGAGAACATATTCTTTTTAAGAGATAAAAAGGGAAGCAATCCAAACAAATTGAGATGTGTGCTATCAGCATTATTTACTTATACCTTTAAATAATTTAATTCTGGTTGTAACACGCTTTCTGATTGGTTGAAAAATTTATTTTATATCGTATAAAGAATGTTGCCTACGTCATAGTAAGACTAACGTCAAAAATATCAATCCGCCTGACGTTACGTTTGAATTTTGTACAATTTGATGTCATTTTATAGATCAAATGACTGTTTTTATCAACAATTGGTTTGGAACAGTTTACGCTTTTTATAAATCACTTCCCGGTTTATAAAGAATAAACTGCCCCAAACCATTTTATATCGTATAAAACAAATAAATATTGAATTCATTCCTTAAAGATATTTTCAAAAAAAAATTTATGAACATCCAAGAGCAATTAATATACCTTTTCTTAAAACTGCTTTTATCAAAGATGTTTTTTTTTCTAGTACATTTGTCTAATGTGAATTCAATGAGCACATTTTCAAAGTAGCAACAAACAAGAATATTTGTAGCTCAAATAACACATTAAATTGGTTACTGAAAAATATCTCACCCTCCAGCACACCCCTCTGCAGTTGTTACAGACAACCAGCTCATCTCCATAACAGGTCTTCAGAACTTTGGATTTCCTATTGACAAAGATACATATATATGTGATAAATTTCAAAATATCCAACTTTAATATATATTCATATAACTCTTTAAAAGGCAAGCTATATACAATACACCCACATTAGGAACACCCCCAGCCCTTACAAAAAAAGACAGCTCATGAATACTGTGTATGTACCAGTATGTACATAGTGTGTCTCTCTACATTGAATTTTGCAAAACAGTTACAATTTTTTATGGTTTTTCTTATTATGAAGCTCCAGAGATGTCTTCAAATATAGTAATTCTTATCAATAAAATTGACCTCTTTTAAGTAACTGCATAAGATGTGAATTGCCCTGCTAGCTAGAATCAATTGCAAGTTCACTCACTTGAGACAAAATTTGAAGACCTCAACCCAGTTGACACTATAGAGCTCCATATGGCCGACATAGTCACAGATCTCTTTGTCATTGAAGTGGTGGAAACACATGGACTCCCAGACTTCTGTATCCATGGCAATGACCTCTAGGGTGGAACAGGTCAAGGCCACATTGATGATGTCCCGAGGTTTTTCCAGTTTCTTAAGTATGTTGATCAGACATTCTTTGGGCAAGTCCATCAGAGAGAGTGTTCCATCTTCTTCTTTCTGTTGAAAAAAAAAATTAATTCTCCTGTGATCATATACTGAATGTATGGAAAATTAATAAATGAATTAATCCTCTTTTGGTATATTATTGTGAAAATATGGCTTAAGAAAGTATATACATTTGCAATTTTTTGTAAATATTCAGCGTTTGAAACATAAGAATTGATTACATTATCAACCTTTCTGATTCTAAGAATTTTTGTATTGATGGTGTTGTTACCTGTGTATACTGAAAGTTTGACACGCGGACGAGACAGTTGCTGACCATGTCTTGGTTCTTTCGCCTCATGGCCTTGCTTCCAATCATCTCCTGTTCCTTGTCTCTCAGGCAATCATGCACATCTTTCAGAGTCTGCTTCAGCGAGGGAACAAAGAGTTCCTAACGATATAGCTGTAAGGTCAAATAAACATTCTCAATTCTCGCTAAGGATAACCATCATTCTATTCAAGACTGAAGCATTGTAATGTTGCTGAATATTTTGGCAGAGTATCAAAAATAAATGTAAAAGAGAGAAAAATTTAGTAATATATCATAAATATAAAATTATATGAAGAATACAAAAGAAAAATAAAAAATAAAAAAAAATAAAGCTTTCCTCATACTCTGATGAAATTTGTTGATAGATTATGTATAAAACGCGAAAAACAATTTTCTGGAAGGCTTTCAATTTCTGTTTTATACTTATATGAGTACTTGCTGGTACACACCAGTAGATGTCATCTGCTCCAGCATGTTGCAGACATGCTTCTGTACCGTTCCACTGATTCTGTGGCATTTATGTTTGATCAGTAATCTGTAAAACTGTCAATCAACCCAATCAGAATTATAGGAGAATGTGTATTATACTGATGCAAAAAAAAAAACACAGAACATCGCAAGAAAACAACAAAACATATTTACTGGAATTCTATGGCAAACATTAATATTTCTAAGAAAATCAGAATGCGTTAATGTGAAATGTTGTCCATGTTAAATTTTTGGAAGTAATATCACAACAAAACCTGCAATTTTGACCTTATTATGATAATTGGTTCATCTTCTATACAAATCAAAGGGTTTGCATATCAAATTTATCATCATACCTCCAAACAGTAGAGATATTGTCGGTACTGGTTAGCATATTCCTCAAACTGCAACTTCTCTAGTGCACTGCTCACACTTTCATGGGTTTTTCTCTTTTGGAAAAATTAAACAGTAAGTTTACAATATACCATAATACTTGACAATGTATTTCTGAGAACAGCTAACATGTATCACATTGTTTATAGTAGATCTTGTTTAAATATGAACACAGCTATTATCAGTGAGATCATGGATATAACAAAAATTAATTCTTTATTTTTTTTCTGTCCCTCACATTTTTTCTGAAACACAATTCTGTCTTGATTTTTTCTGTGATAACAAAGTTTAAACACTGATTATACAATTTTACCTGTGGCCCTGTTCCTTGTATATTTCGAAGAAATGGCAATGGTAAAAGTTGCATTTTATTCTTTTCCAAGACAATCTGAATAGAAACCATTCTACAAAAAAAAAGAAAGAAAAATCATGTATCAATAGTGATAACAGTCATTCAAGATCAAATTAATGTCATTTAAAAAATAATGCAATAAATCTATGAATTATAAATAGAAAAGATGTTTTCATTTTAGCTTATATCTTTTACACAGGATGAAAAATTCACCGATTTGTTGGAATTTGAAAGTTTATATTATTGATTTATAATCGACTGTGAGCTGTCGATTCAATTTGATTATCGACAGTAAAATTGGTCCGACTTTACATACATGCATGTATATAGCTATATCATATAGCTATATGTAAATATAACAGTTGTTTACATAATGAGGGGAAATAAATTGTGAACTCACCTTTCATTGTAATTTTCTGTAGTCCCAATGGCGCTTCCCCTCTCGCGGGCGCTATCCAGTACTCCACCCCCTGCATCATATCCCCCGGACGCGATCACCCAGTGTCCGTTCTGTTTTACATAGACGTTTCCCCGCGAACTTGCCTCCATTGCAATGCCGAAGTTTTTCAAGAATGGCAAGTTGTCCAAGTTTCATCTATGTTTCCTCGCTATAGCGATATGCTTTGGATTACCATATATGGATATCTTTTCCTTGTGGTAGTTGTGGCCTTGATTTTCTTTTTTACATTTAAATATAATCATTGTTATTTTTAGCTTACTGTGTTTATACAAAAAGAATATTGATAACACCGATCCCGATACAAAATAATATTACTTTCTTCTACATGTTCTATAAACGATATAATTACTATATTATACATATATAATAATAACACCTAATCAATTATGTTTAAAAGACGTCAAATTATCAATTTTATTAAAAAAAAATAAAAGTTTGCCCAAATGACCCCTTTTAGTGTGACATGTTCAATCGAAAGCTATGGAGCGCTGTTTTGGCATTCATTATCATTTGGGGATATCAATTGATCAATCGTATCGTCGCATAAAATGGGTGATATACTACCTATTCAAAATTTGAATAAGTATGTTAAATTGAAATAACTAGGCGGCATCAATCACTGGAATCGGTAATATCACTCGTATCAAAGCGCTTTTAAAAACCAACCAGTATGCTCTACATCACATTGTATTCGATCGTTTCATTTTTACAATATTTCAAATAGATAGAAAGAAAATTGATGTTAGAATGTCCCCTTCAGTATCATCGTCATATCTCTACCTCTCTCTTTCTTTCTCTCTCTCTCCCAAAACTTGCGTATATACTTTGCTATGTGATGTCGCTGATAAGTTTTAAGGCATCTCTCTCTCTCTCTCTCTCTCTCTCTCTCTCTCTCTCTCTCTCTAAACGTCTGAATATCATTTAATGAAACAAATTAGAAACATTAAAAGGTATAGGAATGTACATCACTTATTTACACAATTATATAATTTTTGCAAATTTCGGATAATCGGCTTAAAAATTTACAGCGGCAATCTGAAACATACAGGTAGTTATATTTTATGGTTCAAAAATTTATTTCAATGAATTTATTTTCACTTTTATGTAGTCAAAAATGATATTAGTTTTGTTTAAATTCCGTTTTGTTTCGTTTCGATTTTTGGTTTCGTTTCGTTTCGATTGGTTTTGTTTCGTTTCGATTGGTTTCGTTTCGTTTCGTTCGATTTCGTTTCGTTTCGATTTCGTTTCGCACTTTACAGGCGCCCAAAAAAAGAAGATGTACACGTAACTCACTTTCCGACGACGGATTTTGTCTTCTTAGGGGATGTGGGTGTTCAATACTGATGTCATACTATATTATTAATAAAATAAAAAACGTTGAATGTAATTTCGAATGGTCTTCTGATTTCATTAGCTAAAGAATTTTGGAAATGTGATGTTAAAAGTTCAGTTCAAAAAACTATTAGGTGTAAAAAAATGTTAGACTTTTGAATTGCAAAACTTTATCATGAATCAGTATTTTATGTTTCTGTTTTTAAAAAAAGAATTGCATCATAATTTGTTTAAGTCTGTCTGGTAGTATGTAATTAAATCAAATGATTTAACATGGACATAGATTAGGGAGGTAAGAGGTAGTATGTAAATTAGATCAATAGATTTATGTACATACCGGCATATAATACTTTAGTATGAAAATATAATATATGAAAATTCTTTCAGAATTTAAGTGTGTGTGGAGAAAAGGCATCACAAATTGATAAAAATAAATAAAAAAAAAAATAGATAAGTGTGTTTTTCGTTACTTGTGTGACCGCTATAGTAAACTTGACAAAGAAGAAAAGATTATTCATGATGATTTTAACTAAATTGTTATGAAAATTGTTATGTTTGGTCTGCTTTTGTCAAATTTCCATTCATGCATTAACACCGTTTTGATTCTCTTTTAATGAAGCATTACTTGATCCCGAGAATCGAACCCGCAACATTCCGCCCATTCATATCTATAACGCGTTCCACGCGTTGCTCCACATTAAATGAATGTGACCCGAGTTCGTTGCCGTAGTCAGCTGACCTTACGCATTCTCGGTACTCTTCGGGAAAGTTCCACTCAGTTACAGACCCGCCGACCAGTTACAGACGGTTTAGATACAGCGGACATTTAACTTCGTCGCAGAAACAGAACAGAAAACATGGCTAACCCAGAAAGAACAGTTGTTGTAGCTATGGACGGTAGTGACTACTCTAATTATGCATTTGACTGTAAGTATTTTATCTCGAATCATTGCGGGGATTTTGTACACGTTCTTGATGCAGTTGCATGTGAATGTGTAATGTCGTACGTGGCCTGGCCCGTTAGTCTACACTTTTATATTGATCCACATTAGGGGTTTTGTAGCAACAAATTTTAATTTCATGAATGACATTTGTTACCTCAAACTCTAAATATTATCATCAGCAGTATGATCGGTTAATGGAGAGTAACGTTAAAGTCACTCATGCGTGATTTGAGAAAAAACGGCGTCAGGTCGGGCGTGCACTTGGACGCACCAAATAGTGCGTATTATCTATTTGCAAGTGTTGACATTTCTCCACTGTACACGAATATCGCGGAATGCATGGTGTATCGAGGGTTATTGACCCATTTAGCTTTCCTCCTATTTAGCATATTTTCGTTGTGTAGAATGTACTATCAAGTCGTCGACCCCCAAACTATGGTTCTACAAACCGATGAAGGACCCTATAACTAATTCTTTGTCAATATTTATTGCGTTGTATTCTCGAAAAGAAGAATTAGATTCTTTTCTTTTTCACATGCCAGCAACTTCTTGATCAACATGATCAAATTACTACAGCTATGGACCTGTCACAATTGCCAACTTGTCCAGAACAAATTGAATTTGGAAGAGCATTTTGGGGAGTAAAATAACAATTGCCTCAAGTTAGAATAATTACTTGGAAAATCCACCTGACCTGTATTAACATTATAGGCTCAAATTTTCTTCACATACCATAAGGCTAGTCTCTACTGTATCAAATATCCCAGATCATATCCATGCAAATGGTAACAGCTGATTACACCAGAGTTTCTACTTTTTCAACTTACTAAAAATAAATCTTGTTAAGATTTATTTTGCAAGAACTACCAATGTATAGCCAAGTGGAGCATGCTGTGGCCTTTCATCATCATGAAATAAGGAACCGTGCAAATGGGGAAAAGCCACAGGATGTGAAATACACATTTTGCACATATTTTACATAGCTTTGTGGCAGTACACACCAATTTTGTCAATTTTTTTTTTAAGGGGGGGGATGATTGAAGAGGTATGTACATAGTGCACCTGGTCACTTTGACACACCTAGAGCAGAAGTGTAGGAGCAATAGCATGACGGTGACCACTTATATATTGCATGGAGGGAGCAGGCCCTCTGTGGTTACTTGTTGAATTTAAAATCATATGTTACAATTGCTACTAAAGTTTTCTTAAAAATGTATGAATTTTGATTATTTTCTTTATGAGCACTGTTTATAAATGTTAGTCATTAAAGCTGCAGTGTTGTGTGATGTAGTGAAATAAACGTTTGACACATGTCTTTATTATTGTTCTAAGTAAACTTGCATCATGTGCATTTTACGTAACAATTCTGATTATATATAAAACTTTGTTTTTGTTTTTGCAGGGTACATGAAGAATGCCTACCACAAGGGGGATCATGTGATCTTTGTCCACTGTCCTGAGTACCATACTGTTGTACAATCACGTAAGTATACAGATACTGCAGCATCACTGTTAATACAGGGGTCAAAGGTTAGAGGTCTGACCTTTGAAGGTCAGAAATTTAACATTAGTTGATATATTCAAAAGACAACTTCATATGATGGAGTTACAATCAAGCAAATTTACACTGTTTTTTATACAAGGGTTTACAATAATTGGTGTTCTTAACTCACTAAGAAATATCACGACTGTGTCTATTTGGGATTGGGTAGGTTAAATCTTACAAGTGGGGATGGTTTCTGGATTAAAAGATTGAGAGGCTGGGCTGCGTTAAAGATCGTAGCTGCTACGTAGGGCTACGTATTTGAACGGTAAGCTAGCCTAGCTGCTACGTAGATATTCGTAGCCTAAATATTTTATGCTAAGCATCAAATTCAAGATGGCCACCTTAGTTACCACTTTGTAACAAACATGAAGTATATTTATTTAGTGATATTTTGTTCATCCTTTAAGTTTTAATGAATTTTAACATATGTATATTTCCGCTTGAAATTTACAAATTATGTTGATGTAATTAGTCTTTAGTTGAATATTTCCTACTTCAAATATGAGACCTAGCGGCCAACCTTGCAGTCCGTTCAATAGACCTAGATATTTACGACCTAGCGACTATAAGGCTAGCTGCTACGATCCTGAACGCAGCCCTGTAGCATAGCTAGAACTTGCATCATTTTAGAAGAATTCAATAAAAAAAATATTGTTGACGTGTGGCTATGGTTTTTTATTGGCAATTTAGGAAGTATGAAATTCATAAAAGCTCATTAGCTGAACTTGTTGTTTTTGTCTGAGGCTGAACCGGCCATTTATAAGCTGTTTTGATAAAGGAAGCAAGCACAGTCAGAAATTTGTCATCATCAAAATTAAAGTAGAGCTAATGAGTTGCTAGGAACTTGGTGTGAAAACAAAAAGGGGTAATAAATCAATGGAAGTTTTATAACTTGCATTAAAATGTATTCACATGTTGGGCAGAAAATCTTCTCAATAATACTGTAACAGTACCGATACATAATCTAACAAAGGGGGGATATAGAGCTGTGAAAAATTAGGCAAAAGGAAGTAAAATGAATGTGTGTTAAAGGATTTCTGTGTAGTTATTTTTGTAGCCATTTCCGCTTGCATGGTGTCGTGATACAGAAAGATAATTTGAATGTAAAAAGTATATGTAATTGTATTTTTAAAGGGGGGGGGGGGGGGGGGGTGGCAATCTATATCAGTGTAGCACAAACATGTAATTCATAGAAAATGATCTAAATATGTTCCATATTATATCCAATTTATTTAAAAATTGACCCTTGCATTGTATAAATCCCTCAATGTACAGTCACTTATGTGACATGGACACTGCTTTTTCAATTGTAATCATGGTTAATATGAATTCCACCTGTAGTATAATAAGACCCATCTTTTGAATAACCTGTGGTGATGGTTGTTGGCAGCTGAAAAAATATATGGTGTGAGCTAGCTCTCAATGAAGGTCTGAGTTCGAATTGTTCTGCTTGTACAGCTATGTGATGCATACTGTAGTGTGTGTAACACAATTCATGAAGCGATGATGATTGATTTTTGTTTTTATTTCTCCCTGCTTGGTCAACAAGTGTATCACCAATAAATGATATGATAATTAAGCTATGAAAAAGCTTTTAAAAAAACATGAATATTTAAGTTAAATATAGTTTGAAACACATATGTTTGAAGAAAAATGATACATGATTATGTTTCTGTTAAATTTATAAAATTAACACAGCTGTTGCCCCATCTGGTTCAAGAAGAAATAAAAAAAAAAAAAAATAGACTGATCATCATTTATAAGTAGATCTGCAGTCATTATGTAGAATCTTTATTTTATTCATAGTCACACAAGCTACACATCTGCACAAGGCATCTACTTGGCCATTCATCACACAGTCATGATCATGTGTGCATGCCCATATCTTAGTGAATGACCTTTCCACAATCCAAAGTGGGGTTGTCGTAATCTATGCTCAAAGCTGCTCTTAACTTCATTTAATTCAGTGATAGAAAAATTTACTCTTCAAGGTTTTATTATATAGACTCTCTAGTCTATTTAGAACATTTTTTTTGTATGCAAGTCATATATTTTGATTATTGTATTTCAATTAAGCTTTTATAGGGTTTCATTAAAAGGACAGTATTTTAAATTTTGGGGGGGGGGGGGGGGGGGGGGGGGGGGGGGATGAAGGTTTTCTAATGTAATTTGCAAATCAGAGAGTATTACTATAGTACAACTACCTAATCATAGTAATGACCCAAATTTGATGTTTGTTTAAACATGACCTTCGTTTTATCAACATTTTTTTTTTTTTTAAATATCTGATTCAGACAAGAAGTTAATCTTATCACAGAATTTGTTTTCAACGTAGCCCATTGTGACAGGTGTAGAAACATTCAGTGCAGTGAACAACAAAAGTCAGACTAGCTGCTTCAAAACAACCTTGTTTTTCGATCTTGTAATGTAAACACATTACGCTGTAAACCCACTATGCTGTTTATGCAGTCTTCATTTGCATGCTGAAGCAAGTAGTACTTTGGTGTATGAATTTTCACATAATTCATAATGTACAAATTAGAGGCAGAAATGCGACTGATGATTCAACATGAAATGCAGCATTACTGCTACAAATACAAGCTACTTTAATGAAGCACAGCAAAAAGTCTCAAATCTGTATGCACTTAAAGTTATGAGGAAGTCTGCTTGGAATATGTGTATGCATTATTTTAAAGCAGTACTATGGAGTTTATAGATCACTTAACGTCATTTTGAGTGACTAGGATAATGGGTTATGGCTCTGAATGACTTGTGTACACACTGCTATCTATGTTGAACATGTCACTGAAATGTTGGTTTGTGTACATCTGTACATGTGTGCAAGATAAATGAAAATAGCAGAGAATATGGACAATAGATATATGTTTTACGTGGTATTTTAGGGCCAAGGGGATTGTGTTGAAATTTTGATATTAAATCAAATTTTTAAATTTTTTGAAATGTTGATCCCCACTCAATGGAAATAGTGATTCATTAGGAACATAATATATATTAATATACTTATGTTCTCAATGAATCGATATATATTGCTAAGTTACACAGTATTAACAAACATGATTGAGACAATACAAGTGTTGTTTTGTAAAACTAATCATAAATGTACAATGTGGAAGTGTTATAAACCCTTTTACTCAAAAACTCTGTTAAACATAATGTAAGTTTTGAGAGCTTCCAGAATTTGCCAGTTCCTGTCATAGGGTGCTGAGAACTAAACTGCCAAGGCCCAATTAGTTACAGCGCTATAGATATGTTCAGTTCAGCATGTTTTTTTGGAGCTTGCTTTATTGACAGTGCATGGGTTCAACAGCATTCCTCGTCATCATTTACAATGCACTGTCATGGTTGAACGCAAATCTAGAGCTCTGTCAAGTCAGCGTTATATAGGAGTAAATATGTCGTCGTAGTCCAGTAGTGTCCTTAACCAAATAAAGTAGAAGATGGAGTAGATTCAAGTCCTTGTCATAAACATGCACAAATCTTTTTTTTTTTTTTGGGAATGGGGGGGGGGGGGGGGGTAAATTTCGGAAATTTAAATTTAATAAATTTTCATTTTCCAGACTCTGTGTACCAAATATTAGGGAAGTACATGTAGATAATACACAAACACTTTACATATTTACATGTCACTTGCTTGACGTTTTTTCTCTGTAAAAGATTCGGAAGAAACGGACTTGATGTTTGGTTTTTTTTTTTGCTCCTTAAATAATGCCTAGTAACTCAATTCTGAATTGTTGTTTGTAGCCATGGTGATGGCCGATGTGACGGTTCTGACTGACATGTGGAAGGAAGAGGAGAAGAGGATCAAGGAACTGTTGGAGAAACTAGGGCAGCAAATGAAAGACCACGGGGTAGGTCAGAGTAAAGTGAAAGTAGAAAGAGTGAATTGTAACGCTTGTGTAACTTTTTGAGAAACTAAGGAAGCAAATGAATTAAAGACAACAGGGTATATCAGAGTAAAGCAAAAGAAGAGTGAATTATAACACACCTTGTAACTGTTTAAGAAACTAAAGACCATGGTGTAGGTCGGAGTAAAGTGAAAGTAGAAAGAGTGAATTGGTACACATTGTGTAACTGTTAGAAAAACTGCATAGGCAGCAAACAAAAGGTCATCTTTTGGATGACAGGGCAGGTCCAATAGAAGAAAAAATACTGAATAACATATATAGCGAAGTACATAGAAGTGTTTAATGGGGGTTAATTCCAGAAAAGTTTTTATGTAATGTTTTGACTGACCTTTGTCTTATCAGATCGTAGCTGGGCGGAGTTAAGACATTGATGCTCATGACTTGATATAGAGAGAGAGAATGAGAAAGTGAATTGAGTAAATTATAAGTGGTGCCAATGAATAAATAATCATTAGTTATAAACTTGGAAACAAATTAATTAAGGTCTGTATATAAAAATTACTGTAACATGAATATCCTTTATACCGGTAGGTATAACTTTAAAGTGTTTTAAAGATTGATTGTGAAAACTTCTTTAGTCGCGCACCATCGACAGCATGTACATGTATAAGAATGACGTAACTAACCAACTAAATTTCCTAGCATGGAGTCCAGAAATACGGGCATTAAGGTCAGACGACACGTTCCTCGAGAATCTTTTTAGCATCTCCTCGTTATAAAGAGTTCCAGTAAATTATGTCTCCCCTTTCAAAGGGGAGACATATTGTTTTTGTCGACTTTCTTTTTCTTCTTCTTCTTATTCTTCTTATTAAGGTCTTCCGTTTCCAACGGAAGACCTTATTGTTATTCTTCGGATTCTTTTTCTTCTTCTTCTTCTTTTTTTTTCTTACGGTTTTTTGTGCACGCGATATCTCAGAAACGGCTCAACCGATTTGCACGAAATTTTTAGATCTTACTAACTATGTTGTGAACCTTATCGGAAATTATTTTGGTTGATGACGTCATTTCCGTTTTTGAGATATTGGCCTTTTGATGATTTTTAGGGGGTTGGTTTGTCCAGGAGTGTTCTCATAAACTACAAAAGATATCGATTTCAAAATTTCAGGGATGATAGACAAAAGATTGCTTCTCTGAACAAACGCATTCATATTTTCCTAGCACAAGAAACGCCGGCGCTCGGTAGGGCTCGAAAATTTAGATAACAAAAGCGTTGTAATTTTGCTTGGTTTTCTTAGTTTATCTCTTTTCTCGTAAATATTTTGTTCAGACATGTAGAAGAAAAAAGATTAATATTTACGAGATCTTTTGTATGACATCAAGAAAAAGGGACTGGCCCCTACAATTAGGGACATAGGACCCTTTAAAGTTTTCACTTTATAACTCAAAAGCGGTTAAGATTTCGATATAGCTGTCGCTGCAAAAGTTGTTCATTATGATCTAATTAATGTCATAACAATAATATTTTGTTCGGGTATTGCGTAATATGAGTGTAAAAAGCTAGACTTGTTACCATGTATTTGTGTTTTATTTGGCAAATAAACGGGGTATTAGTGCGTATAACTGACATAAAGGGTACCAGTTTATATTACGGGAATGGTAAGAACATTTTATTTATTTTCTGGTGAAACACATTATGGATAAAAGGTCTTCTTCTATGCAATGCATTTGAGTCGCATTTAAAATCTAGCTGGATTCCGAGCTGTGTATGTGAACAATTACGTATCCGATCCCTTGCCCGCGGCCGAGGAAATAGGTCACGGCTAGACTAGCGAGCGGTCTGCCGTTATCCGATACACAAAATTTGCGCCTTGCTGTAATGCACCCATGGGTTTATTAATTTAGCTTCAAACAGAAAAATTCCAATTTTAAAGATTTTACCTACTTCCATAGACATTAATCCAGCTTACATGCGGAAAGTGTTTATAAACAGTTTAATACTTTTCTAGTAAAACACATTATGAATAAAAGAACTGTTTCTATGCAATGAATTTGAGTCGCATTTAAAAATCTAGCTGGATTCCGAGCTGTGTATGTAAACAATTTTAAGCATCCGATCCCTTGCCTGCGGCCGAGGAAATAGGTCGCGGTTGGACTAGCGAGCAGCCTAGCTATACCGTTATCCAATACACAAGATTTGCGCCTTGCTGTAATGCACACATGAGTTTATTACTTTGGAAAAGATTATACCTTAACCTACGAATGAATTCTGTTTTGGTCACGTAATTTAACAAAAGATAGTATGACTGTCATTGAAAAAAGGTGTTACATAATTGTTCTTTGTGATCTTGTTTATGTCATAAAATAGTTCTTTCGTTTAACAGCGCATCGATTGTGAACATTTCAGCGTGGTTTAAAACAAGAGGGTTAAACGACCACGAATTTTGACAGATTTGGCTACAAAGAGTGTAAAAAAGATGGATACAAAACACAAGTGCGATTATATCTTGTAGGAGATAAAAATATATATAATTAATCTACGTTTGCCATAAATACAAAATTTGATCATAAGAATATTTGAACATTTAGATCCGCCGAATATTTCTATTTCCCTTCATTGTTAGATGCTGATTTGAAATAACGTTTCGAGGTATAATAAGTGGAGAAATTTTTATTAGGCTGCATGTTCCGATTGGCCATTACATCTTTGTAAGATCATTCATTTGATTTGCATGGAAAATTATTTGATACTCGTATTTACACGGAATCGATACCCTTTAAACGTTAGAAATATTCAAAGAAAATAAATATAATTGGGCATACAAAACCCCCATAAATACATCCTGGGATAGTTTAGGACAGTTAACTGTTTGGTCTCATCCTTCGAATGACCGGGTTTATTCATCCTGCATGTTTTGCATCAATTATAAACAACGTAAACTTCAAAACTATTTACGAACAAATATACACTTTTTTTTATCAAATAGTCATTCTGTATATTTTATTTGTTATTGTCAAAATCGTAATACAATCATACAAGCTTCGGCGTAAGGGGCCAGTTTAAACACGAGGCGAAATAACGCGAAACCCTTTTATGTCGTTTATTTTGTAAATAAATGTGTACATTGTACGGTAAAAACTTGTCTGATTCGGTGGATAAAAAACTTGGCCGGAATGGCCAACTTGTTTTTAAAGATATTTGTTGCAAAATAATTATAGTATTTAATGCAGTAGGTCTTGATCGTGTATTCTTGCAAAATTTTCAATTCTTTTGAAATATATTTGATTACATCGATCTTATTTACGGTACCTATTTTTATTTTCATCTTTTTTTTTGGGGGGGGGGGGGGGGTTATAAATCCATAACGGAATACATACGATGGAAATGCTTTTTCAATCAAATCATCGTAATTGATAATTTTTTCAAACATCTGATTCACCTGAAAATTCTTAACCGGAAATTGTTAAAAAAAACATTAACAAGTCAACAGTGGGCTGAACCAACTAATGGCGAGAACTGTTATTATGCAGGAAACAATAGATAAATATTTATATATAAATGAGAATTTTATACATAAAAAATTGAGAATTTTGACAGAATAATATGCAACTTTGTACGTGTACCCATACAACGGGGATAACAAACGATATCGGCAGTCTTACTCCCGCGGTATCCTGAATCACGGCCGGAAAAAAAATGGGGTGAACTATAATTTACCTATCTAATTTTGGCAAAACTTGCGTATTTATTCATAACAAGACTAAACGGTATAAACTGAAATGAGCTGCTAGTTTGGATCTATATTCACAGTTGTTTAAATCAATAGCTACGACAGAAACAATTGTCAATAATTGAGCATTAATTATCTCACAGAAGGCCGATCGATCGATAAGTGACCGGACTACGGGAGATAACTCCCACTAATTATAAGCATCGCGGCCGGAATAGACAAAATCCGAATTGCACAACATTTTTTAATAATACACAACATCCGGATTAAACAAGTTTCAACATGCATATTATTTTTTCATTGAAATAAGGCTCAATTGACCAGGAAAACTACTGCAACGTATATCATTACACACCTACTTAGCATAACCATCGTTTGAAAGCGTACAATATTTTATTAAAAATCGGACCAAGCAGCTTGAACATTATGATTTACATGTGTAAGACACTTTATTTGTCATGTGCATGATCCTGGGCATGAATTATTTCCAAAACTTGTTTATTTCTCCAAATTGATCTCTAATTCTATTCACAACTGTTGTCAATTAAAGTACGTGAGGTAAAAAATTTAAAACTTTGAGTCGATCTCAACTGTTAACTGTTCTGTATCGAAGAAATCTATTGATTTAATCATATGTTACGTAATGAGGTAATTAGATTTTTAGGGGTCAAACGTTGAAACTTTTAATCACCAATATATCATTTGATATTTGACATTTCATTTGATATCAAGAAAAGGGGACTTGCCTCTCAAATTAAGGAACCAGAGGGCTCTAAAGTATGTAATCTATAGCTGTTTACTGAGAGATATTTTGAGAAAGGTCATAAAAGAAGAAATGTTATCATACAGTTATGTATCCAAGCAATGTAATGATTATATCATGCGTTACGTAATCAGAGGTTTTCAGAGGTCAAATGTTCAACATTTAAACACCAATATATCAGAAATGAAATATCTTTTGAAATGCAGTATAGATGAAAAGATGCTCAAAATGATGTTCTAAACAATATTCAACCTTCAAAATGTCGTTAAACGGTCCCTATAAGGTGATAATGAATTGGTCCTTAAAACTTTCTTTCCCGTATATCTATGGAACGGTAACAAATTTCTAAACAACACGTGTTGAACAAAATATGTTTCAAATTAAAAGACCTTTCATTTGATATCAAGTAAAAGGGACTGACCCCTCAAATTAGGGATCAAGATGGGCCTAAAGTCTTTTTATCTATATATTCATTTACTGAGAGATGTTTTTAATAGGTTTCAAAAGCAAAATAAGGTATGCAACGCACTTTGAAAAAATTACGCAGTTTGAATTTTTTTTATTTAACCTAACAATTTAATGATCCTCTCATGCGTTACCTAATTAGGGATTTTAAAAGCAACGTAAGAGCACTTATAAAGCATTACAGGAAAGAATTAGTACTCAACTACTATTTCCAGATCATGTTTTGTTGTCAAAATTTAAGTCCATGACGTCAAATCCGTTCTAAAATTCAGACGGAAGACCTCCTCGTTGCTCGCAACGAGATCGTGTCTAGTTCTTCTTATTCTTATTCTTCTTCATCCAAATTTGTCCAAGCCGTAACTTAAATACCTTTTGACATTAAGACTTCAAACTTAAAACATAGGTAGATGGTATTGAGAAGGAGTGCACGCCACCAAAATGTTTGACCTTGACCTATTTTCTTTTTCAAGGTCAAGCATTTTATAAAAAATAGAGTTTGGACTATAACACAAGATTCCTTAAACATACAAACTTTTAACTTGTATCATAGATAGATGGTATATTGTCCAGTTGAACCTTACCAAAAATTTTGACCTTGACCTTAAAATTTTATTTCAAGGTCAAATCAGAAAAAACTTCATTGTTCACTTCCTAAATATTCTTTGACAGAAGGACTTCAAACTTTACATAAAGAACAATTATAATACACTGACGTGTACTATTGATAAATATTTGACCTTGACCTTGTTTTACTCAAGGTCAACTTGAGAAAAAATAATTAAGTTTTGTCTGGGTGGTAACTTAGATACCTTTTGACATTAAGACTTCTAACTTGGAACATAGGTAGATGGTATTGAGAAGAAGTGCACGCCATCAAAATTTTTGACCTTGACCTATTATCTTCTTCAAGGTCAAGCGTTTTATAAAAAATATAGTCCGGACCATAACACAAGACTCCTTAATCATACAATCTTTTAATTTGTATTATACATAGATGGTATATAGTCCAGTTCAACCTTACCAAAATTTTTGACCTTGACCTAAAAAATTATTTCAAGGTCAAATTAGAAAAAAACTTCATTGTTCACCTCCTAAATATTCTTTGACAGAAGGACTTCAAACTTTACACAAAGAACAATTATAATACACTGAGGTGTACTATTGATAAATATTTGACCTTGACCTTGTTTTACTCAACGTCAACTTGAGAAAAAATAATTAAATTTTGTCTGGGTGGTAACTTAGATACCTTTTGACATTAAGACTTCAAACTTGGAACGTAGGTAGATGGTATTGAGAAGAAGTGCACGCCATCAGAATTTTTGACCTTGACCTATTCTTCAAGGTCAAGCGTTTTATAAAAAATATAGTCCGGACCATAACACAAGACTTCTTAATCATACAATCTTTTAATTTGTATCATACACAGATGGTAGTTAGTCCAGTTCAACCTTACCAAAATTTTTGACCTTGACCTAAAAAATTATTTCAAGGTCAAATTAGAAAAAACTTCATTGTTCACCTCCTAAATATTCTTTGACAGAAGGACTTCAAACTTTACACAAAGAACAATTATAATACACTGAGGTGTACTATTGATTAATATTTGACCTTGACCTTGTTTTACTCAAGGTCAAATTAAGAAAAAATAATTAAATTTTGTCTGGGTGGTATCTTGGATACCTTTTGACATTAAGGCTTCAAACTTGGAACATAGGTAGATGGTATTGAGAAGGAGTGCGCGCCTCCATAATTTTTGACCTTGACCAATCTTGTGTCTCAAGTTAATTCATTTTCTAAACTGTATCATATATGGATGATATCTAACATATAGCTGACTTCATTCTTTTTCACTTTTTAAATTTGCCCCATATTACAATCCTTGGGGAAAAGGGGAGACATGTGTTTTTTTGAATAAAAAAACAATACCCACTAGTTATTATTTAAAATCATTTTTAATTTCATTGAAATTTTATTTATATATAGATATATGCCTAGAAAGCCAAGTGGTTAGAGCGATAGCCGCTCCCTCCTAGGAGCGCAGGTTTCATAGGTCGTGAGTTCAAGCCCAGGCCCGATGAAGCTCCAATATAGTGAATTTTCCTGTGCTGTATATTTTTTTATTTCTATATCAGCAATTCAAGTGTATTTTCAAAAAGATTATATAGGAGATTGCATACTCTAGTATTTTGCAGAAATATTCGTACAGTCTTCCATGTTTGACATTACCTCATCCTGTTATCTATATATAGGCATTGTTGTTTCCTGATTAAAAAATTTCAAAACACTTCCGAATCTCATAAATTTATAAGATATACTAGACCTTGATTTGTCACTTTATAACTATTGTTGATAGATAGTTCGCTCATCTGCATCATCTTTAATTTACTCCATTATCCAGTTAACTCTCTCTCTTTCTCTCTCTCTCTCTCAAATTAAGTCACGAGCGGTAATGTCTCGACTCCGCCTTCTTCAATCTGATTGAACAGAGATCAGTCAAAACATTACATAACTTTTCTGAAGTAAATGCGTATTAAACGCTTCTATGTACTTTGCTGTACAAGTGGAACAGGTACAATATGGTATGTAGAAAGAGAACTGAACATGCTGTGTACCTCGTACATTTAAACCAATACAGAGAACCACTCATTTATACAGGTAGCTTTTCCAGTTAGAACATTGTAAGAAGAATGTACACTTAACAAAAGAAAAGAGCTGGGAATTTAATAGAATGCATGAATTATGGTTGGATGATATAAAATGCATGCAGTGCACTAGATTTAGGACATGTCATGCACACTTGAATGGATGGAAAGCATATTGTATTCAAGGTCTCTTGATTTGAAACTAATGTAAAAGAAGAAGCATTGGTTACATTACCCAGAGGCAACATATTCAGGAAAGGCATATGCTATCAAAAAAGGATGTTTAAACATAAAAAAAATATTGTTTTTGCAGGGTTGTCTCTAAAAATTGAAGTAGAAAGGAGAAATAAAAAAGTAGAAGGGGATCTGGAGGTCTAGCTTATAGCTATATTGTGTTTGAAATGCAAAAATAGCCAGGTAATTACGTCACTTTAGGCGAGGAAATTCCCCGCCTCCCGGGTCTTAGAGACAACCCTGTTTTTGTGATTATCAGGGAAACTACAAACAATTTTTTTTGGGGGGGGGGGGGGGGGGGTTCGTACCCTAGTTCTGCTCAGTTTGAATCACCTTTTGAGTAATTGGCCTTCGTAGAAAGAAGAATTTTATAAAAACAGTTTACATGTACTAGAAAAACAACTCTGTATCCTTGCATTTTTAGACTACCACTTTAATGCACCACTGTCTCTCATACTCTCTCTCTCTCTCTCTGAATTTCTCCTTAATTCATTCCATGTTCATTGTTATTTTTCCTGATCAATATGTGAAACAATTTATCTTGCTATCCATCTCGATGTATACATTTATAGCCCAAGTGGCTTTGTATACATACTTAGTATTGACACATCTGTGAATCATTATGCCTTTTAAAAAAAAGATACAGGTTTGTTTGAGACCGCATCTTTGCAATGTTAATTGTTAGGATGGGATTAGCCCACGTTCAATGAATAAAGAGGTAATATTGATGACTTGCAGCGTGTGGCTTCCGTTTTTTGTTCCACAGTCATTGATTTTTTTTTTTCACTGTAAAGAAATTAAATCTTGTTCCTGCGCTAGTGTGTAGAAGCATGAGGAGACAATGATGAATAAAATATAATGGTTAGGAATGGCTGCAGCTCTGCCTCATTGAGGTCAACCATAGGTCACTGTGCTGCGTGGGAATAGGAAGGGATTGGGAGGGGGGGGTCACTGATAGAAATGGCATGTGTACAGAATATTTAGAATATAAATAATTCATTCTTAATTGGGGGCTATCATTGTATGGATTCTGTAAATACCATAAACAGCCAGGATGCTTGTAAATTACAGATTTAAAAGTTTCTCTCGCAACCTTTGGGATTAAATTATTTGCTTATAATTACAAAGATAAAAACTTATATTTTTAGTAAGTTTTATTTGTTATATACTTGTATGAAATAGCAAAATACACAAAGTTTAACATATAGAACCATATTAACAAGACCTTGGACTTTCAGTAGGATGTAAAGATCTATTTCTTGCGTCAAAACAAGTTAAAATGACACTGGTTTCAAGCGAAATATACACCAAATGTGATTGCTAGACTTCACTCAAAAGCCAGACAAATCCTGTTTATTTCAAAGAGCTGTGGCTGAGTGGCCTACAATGAAATAGACAAGCCTATGTCGCATTGCCTTTTGACTCAACTACCCAAAAGTCCAAGCTTTTGTTAAAATGGTTCTAATATATATAAAGTTATCTAAAAGAAGCCATGTTTCAAGCCCTGAACCAGAAATTATCAGGGCAAAGGGATGGGTTGGTGGAAGGGGTCTGAGGAGAAAAATCTTTTTTCAGGCAAAGGAGAGGGTGTCTATGACCCAATTTTAGTAACTTTACTAAGTAAGTAATCTTCATGAGTGAATTTTCCTGAACCCTCTTCTAGATCCACATGTTTTCATTGTGAGAACGTTTGTCAGTTTTAACTTTCTCTGAAACTAAATTTATTTATTTTCTTGTGCAGATCGGAGGAAAAGTTAAGAGCATTGGCGGCAGCCCCGGTGAAGTCATCTGCCAGGTGGCGAA
Organism: Magallana hongkongensis; assembly: GCA_015776775.1. NCBI lineage: Eukaryota > Metazoa > Mollusca > Bivalvia > Ostreida > Ostreidae > Magallana > Magallana hongkongensis. The sequence continues at coordinate 16,007,025 of CM027470.1, forward strand.
GGACGAGAATGCCCAGCTGATTGTCACGGGAACACGTGGAATGGGCAAGATCCGCCGCACCTTCCTGGGGAGCGTTAGCGACTACATCCTTCACCATGCCCATGTACCAGTGCTGGTCTGCAGACACAAGGACGACCACAAGAATTAGAGAGGGTGGCGGTGTATCCCCACCCCAAAGGCATCACTCTGACCCTCAGGATCTACAAATAAAATGGAGAAGAAAAAAATTTCACTATTGGACTTTTTATAGAGTATCTTGTACTCTTGTTTTCTGTTTTTTTCTAGTTTGATCAAATTGATAACCATAATAGAAATTTTTTGTATGCAAAAATATGATGCATTTGTTTGTGTATGAAGCACTTTGTGTGAGAATGAAGCACTGCTGATTATGATAAAATCAATAGCTTCTCATTTAAATTTGTAAAGTCTAATTCTTGGCATCTTGTGGAAAGCCAGTTAGCATTGTTAGAAGACCATGAATTAATATTGTAAAAACCGTGAAATTTCTTGTTATGCATGTAATATTTGCTTTAGGAATCTGTGTTCAAATTCAGAAAGAAGGAGTAGCTATTTACATGTATATCTCATTAAGTTGATATTCAGCCTCCTTTTACAAGGAAACAGTTGAGAAATTGCTGATTTTTAGATACTGGCTATTAAAAGGCATGGGGGATGTATGAGGAAGCAGAAATATATGATAGGTGATTTGGTTTCTGTATGATGAACATCCACCTGAGGGTAGAGGTTAAAGGTTATATACAATGTAGTTCATACAAATTAATGTTGCCATAATCGTACTTATTAATCATTTTAAATCTTCTATTAATTCCTGTACATCAATTCTATATTTTCAATTATTTTGATTCAATATGGTATTTGGAGGAACTATCTAGATATGAGTATTGTGTAAACACTTTGTTGTGTAGAGTAGTGATTCTGTATGCATGTAATGCATATTTAGGACAACAAAACCAGACCAATTTCTATGTATTATAACCAGTAAATAAATTTTACTACTATGACTTTAGATTTTTATTTTTTGCTATTTCTGGTGCGACATCCATTCTTACTTGGACGTACCATAACTTGTAGGATACTTGCGAGTTACATTAAAATCTCGGTTTAGAAAGAGAGATAACTCAAGCATGAGGAAAGTGGTTTGCCATTTGATGAAAATTGGAATAAATGAAGTGCAAGTGAAAATTAAAAAAAAAAAAAAAAAAAAAAAAGAGGTTATTGGCTCAAAGCTTTTAATCATAATTGAACTAAGATTTAGAAACTGATTTCATGCAAAATAAAGCATTTTTTATTTGTATTCCATATCGATATCTTTAATATGAGTTTTTTTCCTGGGTAAATTAAAAACTTAAAATATTTTTAATCTAGGTCAAAAGGTCAATAATGCACTGAAAAAACTAATGAATTTGCGCTATGTATTCTTGTGTCTTGTATACAATATCTATTTAACAATTTTTAACTAATAAAAAGTCTAAAATGCCGCAAACCGAAAGTAATAGGGAATTAACCTTTTTTCTCTCAGAATATGATATTTAACCACACACGACAATTTCATGTCAAAATTCGTTATAATGTGTATAAAATCAAAAATTCATAAAGCATAGATATTGAAATTGTTTTTATTTTCTAATATACTTTAATTTTAATTCCGTAAGCTATTTTTTTTTCTCTCAAAAAGTAAAATATTATGGAATTCAAATTATAAAATTAATCCAGATATTATGCGGTTATGAGACCTATGTCTCGTTTATAATAGTTTTCAGAAAGTAGTCCAAAATGACGAGCAACATTCAACGATATTTTTTTGACAAGGTTAAAAACAATGACGCACTGAAAAAATGATATAAATTTGCGCTATATGCAGGCACGTAGCATCGTTTTTGAAAGGGGGGGGGGGGGGCAGACCCATCCAAAAAAGCTTGACAAGCCAAAAAAAAAAAAAAAACAAGGGGGAAATTTAAAGTTTCCAAAAAATCTTCAAAATCCTAATCCGTGGGGGGGGGGGGGGGGGGGGGGGGGTACCTTCAATTTGACTACTCATTTCCTAATTTTCATATCAATTTTTTACTACCTTCCAAAAAAGTGGGGGGGGGGGGGGCAACTCCATTACAATTCATTTTTTTATATGTAAATTTTAAATAATTTGTTGCTGCGAGAAAAAGAGGGGGGGGGGGCCAGGCCCCCCCCTGATGCTACGTGCCTGATATGTTCCTGTTTCAGGTATAAAATTGTAAAATAATCTAACAATTTTTGTTAAAACAAATAAAAACTCTAAAATGCCACAAGCGAAAAGTTATTATGAATGAGCCGCTTTTCTTCTTTTTATTTCCAGTATATATTTCACCACGTACGCTCTTTTTCATTCATTTATCCTTTATTTCCCTCCTAAGAGCTCATGAAGTAATATAAATAGTCAACAATTTACAGAAATGGTGCAATGTAAAATGAAGTCGATGTAATCAATGAAGTGGATACAGGAAGAGCTGAAAATATGTATGTAAAGTGAAAAAAGGAATAAACGAGTGAATTAATAAATATTAAATATACATTTAAATAAATTGTTACGTAACAGTCAAAGTGTTAAATCATATTCATGTAAGAAGTGTCGCTTTGTTGTATAGAGCTACGGATTCGACGATTGTCATCTTCCCAAGTCAAGAGTTTCTGCTCCGCTTTGCTATGAAGAGAACAACGGATCAGAAACCCTTGCCTTGGGAAGATGCGGTATTGTTCACTAGTCTGAAGTTGATCATGCGAAAGGAAACACAGGGGCTTGGTTGTTGGATAGCGAAGTTCATAATTATTTGTTCACGAAGAAAAAATGATTAAAATTGGTCATCTTATGTGTATTTCTGTGTATTGCAATAAATAAATTCACTGAAACCCCCAGTTTCAGTCATGTTAAAAAAGTATATTCAATGTACATTAAAAAAAAGTAAAGTACTGCCGAAGATAGTACGAAAAAAGGAGAATTAAGTCGGTGGCAAGGGAAACTGTCCTGACCCTGTAGTTTATGCTGCAATAATACATGCAAAGGAGGTTCTGACGATTTTCCTCCATGCATGCCGGTTTGTCGGGAAATGATATGCTCTGTAGCCAACTTTGTAGGTAGTTAGTGAATCCGTACAAATCTAGAATTTTTGCAGAATTTCTGGAATGAACGCAAACTGGGTCCGTGCTAAATCGTTAAGAAAAGAATAAAACCAATCCATAGAATAACAGTTTCCTTGCGTCAATTTCTGCATCTATTGAGAGAGAGAGAGAGAGAGAGAGAGAGAGAGAGAGAGAGAGAGAGAGAGAGAGAGAGAGAGAGAGAGAAATTTTAAAAATCGTATAAAATACATACCATAGACTTGCTTCCCTCTAAGATGGGTAACCCGAATTACCACAAACTCAAAGTTGACAATGATGCAATATATATATATATGTGTAATTCTGGGTAACCCGAATTACTGTTCTTTACTTTTGGAGAGAATTGGTCAGCCTGAAAATGTAATTTGTGTAATTCGTCAGGTGCGTTCGATATTTTGTAATTCTTTTACAGTTCTAGTACAACCAAGTCGGGTAAAAGGATGACGAGGGAATACAGTAGTTTGCACGCGAGATTAATAATTTCAGACATCTTGCTAATGTATTAAAGTAAGTAATATCTGACTCACAAGGTAGTTCGTGTTAACATATTTGGGTTTGTCGAAAGATGAACAAATAGATAACAACAGTAATGATATCAGGGAATCATTCTAGAGATATGTAATTGCAACGTCATGATTGCGTGTAACTTATTATGACGTCACAATTGTTTAAGCATCAATAGCCTTAGCGATAGATACTGTCAACTTATGTATATCGATATGGGGTTGTTGCAGAGTTGTTTTGCGAAGAACAACAAGGTGGGAGTGATGAAGGAGGAGGCGGAGGTGTACGAGAAGGTGCGCCGTGCCATGGTCACTGAGGAGGTGACGGAGAAGAAGGGTGGGCTGGCCTTCGGTCTGACCTTTGTCTCAGAGGAGGAGCCAAAGCTGCCACCGCGCAGATTGACAGAGCTCAAGAAAGAGGACTTCGAAAAATGGAGGGGTAAATTATTACAATCAAATTGTTAAACACTTCTGTACTATATATACCTGTGTTTATTACTTTTGTAATTATAATGATTACTGAGTAGTTTATACACTGTACAAACTATTATAAACATATTTTTATAATTAGATAACCCGTTTATAATTTCAAGTCATATGAGTCTAGTAACCTATCTGTTGAAAAAATTAATATACTTTTTATGAACTTTACATGTAACTATGTACATCATATTTACATTTTATAATAACTCATTTCCTTACAACAGACGATCAGGAAAAGATCCAGTCCCAGAAACAGAAGCTGGCTCAGCAGAGGAGGGAGGAGGCCCTCATCCAGAAGAAGATCGAAGTCGCCCACAGAGAGATGGAGAGGCTGGAGAAATATGTCAATCTCAGTGTCCAATAACTGTCTTATTACAATTGATTTGTAATAAACAACCTTGATCCCAAAATTATGCACGTTTTTGTCCGCTTTTTTTCAAGTCTTCCATGTATACAGTAAAAGTATCTATACAAATTGTATTTAATGAACTAAATAATGATTGTGATGAAATAATTTTTTTCCCCTAAATTTGTAATTGTAAAACAAAACATATTACTAGCATTGAGAAATTAAGAAAAAAGTTATTTCATAAATAATTTGCACTTAATTTTACAACTTTAAGTCATTAAAAGGTGCAACTGCATCGCTTAATGATAATAGCGACTAACTTTCCCTAAGAAATCAACGCGCAAATTTCAGATTTGGTACAAAGATTATTCTAATGATTAAATATTTTGATTTACATAATCAAATGTTGATTATGTATATTAAAATAATATTCTCCACTTTTACCGCATTTATAAAGAAAAATCTAAGCAGAAAGTCCCAATAATTGAGTTTTGTTTTAAAATAATTAAGCAGTAAATTAAATTCTGTCTTATTTTGCCCGGTTTATATGAAAAACGCTTTTTAATCGCATTAATTTAACTACATGTATGAATTTTCTTCTTTTTTAAAATAAATGAATTTAAACTTCCGAAGGAAAAATCATAAGTACAAACTTGTAAGAATTTAACGATACAACTAAATAAGAACTGGAAACAATCAAGTGAACAAACAAGCAACAAAACTTCTATAGTTGCTACACAAGGTAAGGGAAGTAACTCTAATTTTTGATCAGACGCAGGATCAGCCATGTTTTGCATAGTATGAGGCGCCGTTTTAATATTTTTGAGGTATTTTCTGATATCAAAAAATAAATATTTGATATCAATAATTCGAATTTTTGATATCAAAAAATAATTCTTGATATCAAAAATTAATTCTTGATATCAAAAAATCTATTTTGTGATATCAGAAAATCATTTTTTGATATCAAGAATTCGAATTTGTGATATCAAAAAATGATTTTCTGATATCACAAAATAGATTTTTTGATATCAAGAATTAAAGTTGATTTTTTGATATAAAAAAATTGAATTCTTGATATCAGAAAATCATTTTTTGATATCAAAAAATCAAATTCTTGATATCACAAAATCATTTTTTGATATCAAAAAATCATTTACATTTTCTGATATCAGAAAATCTATTTTTTGATATCAGAAAATAAGACTTACATAAAATTACTATCAACTTAATGAATGCTCCCTGTAATGCAACTTTTGTAATTTGTAAGAAAATGTGTTTCAAGCCTGTAGATGTCTCTTATGAATAATAATGAATGCCTTATTTTAAACCTGGTTTCATTCTGGCAAGTTTTGCCACATATACAATGATCAACACTGCTTTCTTTGCGATTTGCTGTAATTTTGAAAAATAATGGCCTCGCATAATATAAAGAGTTATACAGGCGTACAGTTAGTGCTTTCAATACATAAGACCAGAATTATTAAGAACACTTATTAAATTTTACATTAAAATAAATAAAAGACAACAAATATTTAAATGCAAATCTTGCTCTGTAGTTCGGCAATTTAATTTTGGGTCAAGGGAGTATTCATTATATAGGTGAAATTTATTTGCCATTTTCTTTAAATTTCTGATATCAGAAAATATATAATTCTTGATATCAAAAAATCTGTTTCAATTTCTGATATAAAAAAATCGAATTTCTGATATCAGAAAATGATTTTTTGATATCAGAAAATGGATCGTATTTTCTGATATCAAGAATTCGAATTTCTGATATCAAAAAATCATTTCCTGATATCAGAAATTCAAATTCTTGATATCAAAAAATCATTTTATGATATCAGAAAATACCTCAAAAATATTAAAACGGCGCCCCATAGTTTTGAGCACGCATACCAGACAGTTAGAGGTCGTGAAATTTCTTGTGAACAAGGTTTGTATGATTACTTGTTCTCTTGTGCAACACTTTAAAAGTTGATAGCCCTGGCGATTAAAACACAAAATTCTGGTTGTTTTAAAATTGAGCTACTTTCGATTTATAAAAAATGAGGGGGGGGGTCTATATTTTAAACATTTTACAACAATATTTCAGCACTGTGTGTATAAAAATTTAAATCAGGGCTTAATTTTACCGTTTTTGGTACAGAGTCCTGTACCTTTTCAATTGGGAATTTTTTTTGAAAAATTGCACTTTTGGGATAAGTAGTTTAACAAATATGGCTCAATGCAAGTTAGCAAAAAACAAAACTTCTACGCAGTTTTCTTGATTTTCATTTGCATTTTACGTGTTTAATCATTTATATTGACATATATAAGGATGCCTCACTCAGTATAGCAACAAAATCAGCTTCCTATTTTTCATAAAACAATACTCAACAGTTATTTTGGGAATTTTTCGATAATATTTTGGGAAAAAAACAGTCAATTTTCAATTACCCCTGAAAATAGTACATTGTGTGTAGTTTTTTTTTCGTACTACACTTTTTTTACTATATGGTTAATAAGAAAAGTCTTTGATTTTTTTTTTTAGAACAAAAATGGATCCTCAATCTAGTGCCCAGGATGTACACCGATGTGACCTTTGTGAGACCGCCATAGTACACAGCTATTGTGACTTTTGTCATGTCAACCTCTGCAAGCCCTGTATAGGAGAACATATCGCAGATGGATATGACAAACATAAAATTGTCTCTTTTCAGGAACGAAGATCAACCTTCGTTTATCCGAAATGTGGAACGCATCAACACAAAAATTGTGAATTCCAGTGCAAATCTTGCAACAATATTTTCGTTTGTTCTTCTTGTACTGCATCTGAACAACACAGGGGGCATATTTTTGTAGATATATCAACTGTTTACAAGACACAGAAAGAAAATATTGAAAAGGATACAGAAGAGTTAGTAAACCTTATTTCGCCTACATATGAAGAAATTGCAAGCGATTTGGAAAATCAGCTTGCCAACCTGGATGGAGGATATGAGAAACTTACAACAACAATGTCCAAACAAGGAGAGCAATGGCACAGAGAAATCGACATCGTTGTCAACGAAATGAAAACTGAAATAAACAACATAAAAGTAAAACACAAAGACATTTTAAAGAAACATTTGAATGAAATCAAACAGGTACAGTCTCTTATACAGCAAACACTATTAGCCATGAAAGAAATCAAGAAATCCACAGAAGTATCTTCAACCATTGAATACAGCTCTAAGATTAGAGATTATAGCAAACTTCCACCCAAGGTTCAGGTATCACTGCCAACATTCATACCCAAACCAATAGACCATGAGAAGCTGTATAGTTTGTTTGGACAGATCATTCCATTATCTACTGCTACAGAAGAAAATGTCTTGTCACTAAACCAACCCAACACTTCAGTCAGAGAACTACTGGATGAACCAAAGCTTGTTGCCACAATAATGACTGGGTATGAAAGACTACGCAAGGTGACCTGTCTTAATGATGGTAGCATATGGACGAGTGGAACTACCAATGATATCAAATGCTTTAGCATTCAAGGTTCACTCCTCCAAACTATACAGACAAAATCAGGAAAACCCCCTATTGATATAGCTGTAAACAGTGATGGGAATTTACTGTACTCTAACTGGTCAATAAGGACTGTGAATAAAGTAAAGAATGGACAGACAGAAGAGTTGATCAGATTACAGGGATGGGGGCCTCTTAATCTGTGTGTCACCTGTACTGGTGATCTCTTGGTTATCATGTACAGTGATGTTGAAACTCAATCCAAAGTTGTCCGTTACTCGGGATCCACAGAGAAACAAACTATTCAATTTGATGATGAAGGTAAACCTCTGTACTCAGGAAATATTTATTCAAAATACATCACTGCAGCTGAGAACAGAAACCATGACATTTGTGTAGCTGACTGTGAGGCTGGTGCAGTAGTTGTGGTTAATCAGGACGGGAAACTCAGATGGAGATACACCGGTCATCCCTCAGTTACCAAAAACAAACCATTTAAACCCTGTGGTATCACAACAGACAGTCAGAGTCGTATCCTGACAGCAGACGGTAACAACCATTGTATCCACATTCTGGATCAGAATGGACAGTTTCTCCGTTACATTGATAACTGTGATCTGAAGAATCCTTTTGGTTTATGTGTGGATAATAATGACAATCTGTTCGTCTGTGAGTACGACAAAGGCAATGTAAAGAATATTGCATATTTGAAATAGAGACTAAAATGTATGATTCTGATGTCAGTTAAACAAGATTTGCACGTCGATTACCATTTTTCCATTGAAATAATTAGTACGAATACTTTGTACTCTATTTTCATTTTACAATTAGTCAATAAATAGGAAACGTGTGTGTAATCTGTGTAGTCTGATTACAAATAAAGCTTGCGAATTACTAAAACCAAGTTTCCTGGACTAGACATGTGTTTTCTCTTAGAAGATATGGTGACTTTCTCTACGACTGGGCTAAATATATCTTTTCTAAAGCATTATTTATAAACTATAAAATTCAGTTTTTTATGAACTATTTACGTTTAGATTTTAACGTAATTTTTCCTGTTTTTTTTGTAAATTATCGGGTTAATACTGTATAATATTATGTGAAAAAAGTAAAATGCGAACGTACAAAGATGGGGCCATAAAAAGACTGATTAAATTTGAATGTTGCTTGTTATTTAACCTGGTTTTTCAAAATGCACTTGCGACAGTTCAAACAATAAGCATGGTTAAAAAGAACGCTTCATCTAACAGATCTATGCAGTTACGCAATCGTTGTTGTGGAAATCGTGTAAGAGCTGCCTTTTAAAAGTCAAAAGTATCAATTTTCTACTTGTATACATTAATTTTTAACGAAGATATAACGTGTATGTTTAAAAAATAAAAACTATAAAAGGAGTATATCATTAAGGATATATTTTCTATTCTTTTAAACATATATTCAATAATTTTACAAGTACAAAGAATGAGTATTTATTTATGAATCAACAAAATAGGAATGACATCCATTTTGACTTATTCGCTCGGTATATATTGTGAAAATGTCAACAAAGAATTCAAGATACATGTTGACACACAAACCCTTGATTTACCAAAAATCAAATAAACGCGATTTATTTTTTTCATATTTTATATGAAAAGATGAACTTTCGAAAAATTACTGTGTTTAAAAGTAAACCAATCTAGTTATTATAAAAAGAGAAATAGAATTACTCGTTGGACCAACACAAAAACCTTTACACGACTTTCCTAGCCAACCAAGCGCAGGAGATTGAAAATACTGCTGTGTGGCATCTACCATGAGCAAGCGATCTCTCAGTAAAACCTCAAGTCTAAGAACGTATATATTTACATTTTTCACTGTCCTTGCCTGCGATAACACTACATGTAGGTATCGATTTTGTACTTTACAGTCCAATAACTTCAAATGACGTATAATTGGGGAGCCAGCGGGGTTTGCATATTTATATTTAAATATCTAATCGTACAATGGCTGAATATTATATAAATATAAGTAATAGGGAATCAATCTTTGAACATTATAATTATGAAGAGATAATTTCGATCAGGGCTAGATCAAATCTATCATAAGACATTCGGGCTTTATTAGATTTGATCACGCCCCGACCAAAAATATCACCTCACAATATTTAAAAAATGATTTCTTATTCCTTAAATATTAAATGTATTTGTATATTCATTAATATACACACTTTATGAATGTATACTGTACATCAACTTTATTTCGCGGTTAAGTAGCGTAGTGGTCAATGCACTCGCTTTTCACCGCTTTTCACCGCTGCGACCCGAGTTCGATCCCCGTGATGGACAGATGTTGTATGTGATAGAATATGGCGGTCGCCTGCTTGGACACGTGGGTTCTCTCCGGGTACTCCGGCTTCTTCCCACCCCAATGACACCATCGCGCTTACATCCGTGCCAACGAGAGATATCAATATAAGTTGTTGTACTTGCTTATCAATCGTTGTAAAATAAATAAAGTTCAGTTTTTAACGTGAGATAAACTGGTTCGCACCGACTTATGTTTGCGACCTATACTTTTCAACATGTTTAGTTATTACTTTCATTCACCAAAAACTGGTCCACGGCGAGAAAGGATAGGGGCGTATAAGGCGTTACATATCCCCCACTTGAAACAATAAAATGGACCTTGTTCGAATGTTGATAAAATATGTATTCTTGGCTTGTATACATTGTTAATGCTATAAATTCCACGATTCATGTCAATAACGTGTTTTCATTCTATAACCAAGAGGTATAGGTTTTCAAGTTGAGCCACACGACGTTTTGTGCGTAAATCTTGATCACTTACTGTGATAAATTGCAATATTTCAGTATGAATGGGTCTAGACTCCATCGATCCTAAAAGTACTTTTATTAAAATGATAAGCTTTCATTCTTTTTAGGGCTTTTCGACTTTCGGTCGAAAAGACCTATTGTTTTCGTTCTGTTTTATTATTATTATTCTTCTCGACAAAGTTTTGTAAGCAAATTTTTGAAAACGGAACCAAAAAAACAAAAATTTAATGTTAGATTCTTTTAGCAATTGCATTATTGATAAGGTTATCAGACATTTAAAATCAAAAAAAGGAAAAGCCCTTACTTTTTGTTGAAGACAAAAAAAGTTCTAGTTTATTATTGATTTATTGAAGTGGAGTCTAGACCCATTATGGGTCAAAATTCATAGTGTTTACAAAAGTTTCAAAAATTTATTTATAATTGTCATACTATGAAAGTTATTCACTGTCAACGTCAACGTAGCTCAGTGTGTTGGGCGGAGGACTATAGATAGTATACATACCGGCTGAGAGGGTGTTCGAATCAAAGGGGCTTTTCTTTTTAAACTCGCTTTTGGTTCTTTTGAGGTAAAACATTATTTTTCAAATCTTTTATGTAATATATCTGGAATTATTTTGGAGACATTGAAAACTCTTCGGATAACGACCAAAAAAATACATAAAACATTATGATCTTGCTCATTAAAAATAACGTTTAATAAACAACAGTTAATCGACCATTATCAGTGACCAGTTTCTGAATCAGAAATGCCATTGCATCAATTGCAATCTCTCACCAGAGGGCACGTTCCGCAAGCTTCACGTTGGAGCAAAGCGTAATACGCCCTTTGGTGAGAGACTGCATCCATTGTTGTTCTTTTTGGTCCACCATTTGGTTTCAGATTTAGAATAGTTTTTTTTCTCTCCAATATTGAGAGGTTGTACATATCTCTACATCCTTTCGTAGATCTTCAGAAGTGCTCTTCTGTATTTGGGTAACCAATAATATAATTCTTTGTTAACTGTTTTAATCAATTTATTGATTTATATGTTATAAAGCGGCGTTGTATCATTATACGTTGTTACAATCTATTTTTATATATCATAGCATATATGATTATAAAACCCACTGATATAGAAATACAGAAAGGTAACTCGAACTTTAGAGAGAGTTTATATATGAATAAAACGCAAGTAGCTGTAAATAACATACATGTAAGACGTAATTATAACAAGACCTCTTAAAACTATATCGAACGAAGATTAAGAAATTTCATACCTTTTCCCTACCGGTATATAAAAAATGAAGCGATTTTGATTTATTTATAATACCTTGCTATCTTTATTTTTAATATTTCTTTTTTTTTCTGGGGGCGGGGGGGGGGGGGGGTGGGGGTGGGGGTGGGGGTGTAATAAGTGTTTGTATCGTAGGTTGAAATTTAATAAGCTACAATCAAATTGTCTATATTTATGAACCTCAAAACATTTCATTTGTGTATAGAGGGTCACACACAGTAAAAGTAGCGTGTGTCAAATTAGTGTACTACCATCTGTAATTCAATGTCCTTGATTTACATAAGTTTAGCTGTGCTCTCAAATGATGATTATTTTGTTATGACTTAAAGTATCATATGAATTTCTTTAGGAAGATCTAATGGCTACTTTTTTGATCACTGAGTCCCCTTAATAGTCATCTGTGTATATTGCAACTCTGCATGAGGATCAGCAAGAAGATAAATGGTAAAGCGTTGTGATCTCGTTTTAAGTATATCGTGCTGTATATAAAAAGAAGATAGTTTATGCTTCCGCTTAATTTTTGCATTATTCACATTATTCATATTGGACAAAGAAAACTTGTCAGATATCCATGTCGACTTGTCAGATCTTGATGTCGATTTGTCAGATAATTATGTTGACTTGTCAAATCTTTATGTCGACTTGTCACTTATTCACGTGTTGAAAGAAGTCAACACTTAAACCTTTCCACGCCCAATTTGTGCCATCCAGTTGGCATACATTTACTGACAAGTCGAAATAAGGATCTGACAAGTCGACATAATCATTTGACAAGTCGACATCATTATTTGACAAGTCGACATAATTATTTGACAAGTCAAAATTATTATTTGACAAGTCGACATAATATCTGACAAGTCAACATTATTATCAGACAAGTCAACATATAATATGAATGATAATTTTCTGTCAAAAAATTATGTTAACTTGTCAGATCATTATGTTGACTTATCAGATAATTATGTTACCTTAGCAGATGTTTATATTGGCTAGTCAGATAATTATGATGACAATGTAATGACAGTTAGTTGCAATAACACGATTTGACAACAAATTATTGAGTTTCTACGCAATACGATAAGTTTCTGACAAGTCAACTAAAAGATCTGACAAGTTGACATAAATATCTGACAAGTCGACATAATTATCTGACATGTCAATAAAATTATCTGATAAGTGGTGGCAGATCCATGCCACCATAGAAAACACTTCTTTACCAATTACATTTTATTCAACCTCAACTACGTGAGAGCAAATTGTAAAAAAAGCGAAATTTTTCACAGCGATGGTTTTGTGGAAATACTAAAGCATTATATACAGTAAATGTAAGGAGGTTGGGATGATACAAGATCATTTGTTTATCAGACTTGATATACCTTTCAGGGAGTATTAAGATATTGAAACGATTTTTAAAATGGTAGAGCCAGTCGGATACTCATAATTTCACAGTCATGTTAGAACTATTTTTGGTAGTTAATATATGCTCTCCATAGTATGGGAAAATATAATGCTATGAAAACAAATATTTATTGAGAATTATTATAGAAATTGTCTTATTATGTTGTTCTTACTTTAAAATGATTAAGATATTGTAGTTTTAATTCAACAAGCCTTGTTACTCGCAAAAACTAAAGAACTATTTTTTGAAAGTTAAAAACAAATATGTTCTTCATAATGTGTAAAAAGAAAATGTATGTAAACAAAAATTCATTAAAAAAATTATTATTGAAATTCTCAAATGTTTTTACTTTGAAATAATTATAGCGAGCGCACAGCGCGGGCGAGCGAAGCGAGCTCTAAGAACCAGTGTGCGAGCTAAACCTACAGATTCATCAAAAAAAAATTTTGTCTACGTCCCATAATGCTCTCTAATGTTTTCACCCGTGGTCCTATGCCAAAGATGGCCGATATTTAACTCGTAATTTACGGTGTCTTGAGGTTTGAAGACACGTTTTGAGTACCGCACAAGCTTTGGCGAGACCAAAGAGATTTATTACATACTTCCATCCCTTCGGATTGAGTCGAGATACGTAAACAAAGACAAAAAAAGGTCATGGATGACGTCACAGTGCTCTCGCGCTATATTTCCCGCGATAAATTTAGAGGTGGATCAAACATTTTTTTAATCAATTTATTTATTTGATCAATTTAGGTGGAAGCAATCTTTGTATTGTGTAGAAATCTTATAATTCTCTCTGTTACCTACAAACACGGATCTCTCTCTCTCTCTCTCTCTCTCTCTCTCTCTCTCTCTCTCTCTCTCTCTCTCTCTCTCTCTCAAATTCTTTGATGTCCGTTGATACTTAAATAACACTAAATTGACAATGATGCAATGTATGTGTAATTCTTGCTGCGCTCGCCACAACGGTAGCACCGTAAAACATATTAGTCTGTCCCAAGTTATTGCTTCCATCAATGTTTTATGATTTTAAATAAAAATACACATACCTGTGAAAGAAATACAATTAAAATCGATGAACGGGAATATATCCAAGATATCTTCATTGAACAATTATCCCTTTTCACTCATGAAATTTCACAGGAAGGAAAACAAATTTTTTACAAAGATATATAATTGGAAATGTTTACATCTTTTCTATATTCGGAATACACTCGGAATACATCGCGCGATTTTTTAACGTTATCATCCCTTATTAATGGCTGATGCAATGCAAAACCACCGTAGACTTTCAATTTTTGGATGTGTATTAAAACCTGAAGCGGTAGAGGGGGCGTTTCAAAACAGATAATCTGGACATTTTTCATATTAGTGGATGAACGTAGTTTGAGCGCAAAGGTATTTACTATTGTTAAAATATCAAGCAAAAAGTGATGGAAGCAAAAACTCGGGACAGAGTATAATATATTGTATTGCGGTTTTAATTCCACAAGCCTTTTTTCTCTCAAAAATAAAATATTATAGAATTATAGTTTAAGATAAACAAGATATTATCGGGTTATGATGCATATATCTAGTTTATATCAGATTTTAGAAGTAGTCCAAAATGACGACCAAAATTCCATAACCGGGTTAAAAGACAATGAGGCACCGAGAAACTTATAATTTAGAAATTTGTGATCTTGTTTCATGTATACAATGTTTATTGATCTGTTCAACAAATTTTTAATAAATTACAACTCTAAAATGCCGAAAACCAAAAATAACATTGAATGAAACTTTTTTTGTTTTCTTTTTTCAGATAACGATATTTAACCACACACGTTCTTGAAAGCAATATGAGCTGTAATGTTCATCGCAAAATTTGTTATCATGTGTAAAATTGAAATTTACTACTAAAATGACAGAAAATATGATGGTTAATATTAAGTTATATGTTTGGGAAATCCTATTTAGAGGTTTATACTGACTGAAGCAAAATTACACATAGAAATAGAAAATAAATGCCAGTACAAAGTT
Source organism: Magallana hongkongensis (assembly GCA_015776775.1). Lineage (NCBI taxonomy): Eukaryota > Metazoa > Mollusca > Bivalvia > Ostreida > Ostreidae > Magallana > Magallana hongkongensis. Next base: position 16,022,516 of record CM027470.1, read on the forward strand.
TCAAAAATACACAAAGATAGGGAACATTTTTAGGTTGGTAAAAAAGAAGACTAAATGGTTAACAACAGTAATAAAAGTAGGGAAACTATGGTAGAGGGTATGGATGATTTAACCAGTACCAAGTTTTAACCCGCCTTATGCCCATCTTCAAAAAAGCAAGAAAAACCCATGGTAAGGAGTGTACTCTATTACTACGTAATTGCAACGTCACAATTGCATGTAATTTATTATGACGTCACAGTCTTCTAATCATCAATAGCCTTAGCGATAGATACTGTCAAGTTGTTTATATATCGATATGGGGTTGTTGCAGAGTTGTTTTGCGAAGAACAACCAGGTGGGAGTGATGAAGGAGGAGGCGGAGGTGTACGAGAAGGTGCGCCGTGCCATGGTCACTGAGGAAGTGACGGAGAAGAAGGGTGGACTGGCCTTCGGTCTGATGTTTGTCTCCGAGGAGGAGCCAAAGATGCCACCGCGCAGATTGACAGAGCTCAAGAAAGAGGACTTTCAAAAATGGAGGGGTAAAATAAAACAATCAAATTATTAAAGACTACTGTGATTATTAATTCTTAATGATTACTGATTAGTTTATACACTGTACAAGCTACAACATACATGTTTTTATAACTAGATAACCGGGAGGGGGTGGGGGTGGGGGTCCCGTTTATAAATACAAGTCATTTACGTCTAGTAATCCATTTGTTGGAAAATTAATTGATATACGTTTTATGAACTTTACATGTAACTATATACATTGTATTTTTATTTCATAAATAACTCCTTTCTTTACAACAGACGATCAGGTAAAGGTCCAGTCCCAGAAACAGAGGCTGGCTCAGCAGAGAAGGGAGGAGGCCCTCATCCAGAAGAAGATCGAAGTCGCCCACAGAGAGGTGGAGAGGCTGGAGAAATATGTCAATCTCAGTGTCCAATAACTGTCTTATTACATTTGAATTGTAATAAACAACCTTGATCCCAAAATTATACACGTTTTTGTCTTCTTTTTTAAGTCTTCATGTATACAGAACATGTGTATATACAAATTATATTTAATGTACTAAGTGATAATCGTGATGAAATAACATTTTTTTTCTAAATTTTTAATTGTAAAACAAAACATATAACTAGCATTGAGACAATTAGAAAAGTGTTATTTCATTAATAACTTGCACTCAATTTTACAACTTTATGTCATTAAAAGGTGCAACTGCATCGCTTAATGAAAATAGCGACTGACTTTCCCTAAAAAAATCACCGCGCAAATTTCAACCAGATTTGGTACAAAGATTATTCTAAGGATAGATTATTTAATTTACATAATAAAAAGTTGATTATGTATATAAAAAATATTATTCCCCACTTTTACCGCATTTATAAAGAAAAGTCTAAGCAGAAAGTCCCAATTATTGAGTTTTGTTTTAAAATAATTAAGCAGTAAATTAAATTCTGTCTTATTTTGGCCGGTTTATATGAAAAACGCTTTTTAATCGCACTAATTTAACTACATGTATGAATTCTCTTCTTTTTTTAAGTGAAATGAATTTAAACTTCCGAAGGAAAAATCATAAGTGCAAACTTGTAAAAATTTAACGATACAACTGAATAAGACCTGGAAACAAAGGGCGCCTGTAAAGTGCGAAACAAAATCGAAACGAAACGAAACGAAATCGAACGAAACGAAACGAAACGAAACCAATCGAAACGAAACCAATCGAAACGAAACGAAATCAAACGAAACGAAACCAAAAATCGAAACGAAACGAAACGGAATTTAAACAAAACTAATATCATTTTTGACTACATAAAAGTGAAAATAAATTCATTGAAATAAATGTTTGAACCATAAAATATAACTACCTGTATGTTTCAGATTGCCGCTGTAAATTTTTAAGCCGATTATCCGAAATTTGCAAAAATTATATAATTATGTAAATAAGTGATGTACATTCCTATACCTTTATAATGTTTCTAATTTGTTTCATTAAATCATAAAAATGATATTCAGACATTTTTAAAGAGAGAGAGAGAGAGAGTAAATATTTCAAATAGATAGAAAGAAAATTGTTGTTAGAATGTCCCCTTCAATATCATCATCATATCTCTACCTCTCTCTTTCTTTCTCTCTCTCCCAAAACTTGCGTATATACTTTGCTATGTGATGTCGCTGATAAGTTTTAAGGCATCTCTCTCTCTCTCTCTCTCTCTCTCTCTCTCTCTCTCTCTCTCTAAAAATGTCTGAATATCATTTTTATGATTTAATGAAACAAATTAGAAACATTATAAAGGTATAGGAATGTACATCACTTATTTACATAATTATATAATTTTTGCAAATTTCGGATAATCGGCTTAAAAATTTACAGCGGCAATATGAAACATACAGGTAGTTATATTTTATGGTTCAAACATTTATTTCAATGAATTTATTTTCACTTTTATGTAGTCAAAAATGATATTAGTTTTGTTTAAATTCCGTTTCGTTTCGATTTTTGGTTTCGTTTCGTTTGATTTCGTTTCGTTTCGATTGGTTTCGTTTCGTTTCGATTGGTTTCGTTTCGTTTCGTTCGATTTCGTTTCGTTTCGTTTCGATTTCGTTTCGCACTTTACAGGCGCCCGGAAACAAACAAATGAATAAACAAGCAAGAAAACTTCAGATTCTATAATTGCTACACAAGGTTAGGGAAGTAACTCTAATTTTTTTTAAATATGATATAATCAGATGGTTACATTCAAGACAGGATCAGCCATGTTTAGAGCACGCATACCAGACAGTTAGAGATCGTGTAATTTCTTGTTGGCAAGGTTTGTATGATTACTTGTTCTCTTAAGCAACACTTTAAAAGTTGATGGCTCTGGCGATTAAAACAGAAAATTCTGGTTGTTGTAGAAATTAAGCTACTTTCGATTTAGATTTTATATTCTTAATATTTTGTTCAACATACTTATCAAACGCAACAATGTTGTGAACTAATTAATTGCATGTGAAGTCAGTAAAATCCTCCATTATTGATTAAAGTTAATGGCGAATATGTTCAGTGCGGACATAATGTAAAAGAGTGGCGGACATTTCGTGATGGCGGACATAACGTGACGGCGGACATAACGTGAATTAGCTGCAATAGTGTAGCCCTCTCCATAGGATCTCCGTAATGGTGCAAGTGCGGGAGTGATTTAGGCCTACTCCCGCAACGATTTCGTCTCAAATCGTACATAAATGACAATAACATTTGCATTTCTTGCCTGAACTCAAACATTGTAGATGTCTATGGCATAAATTAATCCAAATATACCAAGTATAGATCTAGTCCATATATCGGTTATTTTTCGTGTATGTCAACAACACAAGTTGAATTTGTCCGCCATGTTTACTGACCTTGACCGGTTTTATTTTGGGACAGTCAATGAGAATTCGAGAAATCAGGAGCGGATCTTGAAATGAATATAGGAATTGCCCTATTTTAAACATAATTAACGCGGTAAATATGAATTTTCCATTATATACCATTTCCTGAAACGATGCTTTAGTGATAGAACGAGGTATGATCGATTATTTACCCTGTCATTCACGTTATCAAGCCCATCAAAACTCCAAGCGCACATCCCATACAATCACGCGAGAACTGTCATGGCTGCTCAAAAAGACGACTGATAATCATGCTTATGTGTTTTATCTGGTTTTGATTTATATACGGTTAATTTGTTCAACCTGAATTAAAAAATAATTTTATCTAAAGGAAGTCTAATATAAAATCGATCTTTTCAGACCGAAGTCAGCCGCTTTTTGCACCCTTACGGAGATCCTGTGGAATTGTAGCCCTCTCCAGTAAACATCAGATATAAATCAAAGTACTGAAGTACTGAAAGCCGGGCTCTTTTGGTGTGTCTTTATGCATATTGTGTAGTAAAGACTGAAAATCTCTCTCTCTCTCTCTCTCTCTCTCTCTCTCTCTCTCTCTCTCTCGCTAGCGCTCATGCTTTTAATGTCGGCAAAGCATTAGAGAGCGACCAAATTTTGTAAGCGGCTATAAACAAAAATATGTCTGTCTAGTATAAGTTAAAAAGTTTAACAGTTGCTGCCTGAATTTTGAAACAAGCATTATATATTCAATCCCCATTTCTTCATCGCGCAGCAAAGTAGTTCATGGAAATTCATGCGCATTGTATGTGTCCAAAATGCATAGTAATGTTTTAAAAACACGTTATGAATAAGAAAACTAAAAAAGATAGACAATTCATTCGAAATTTAAAAAAAAGAAACAAAATGCCAACACTTTTGACAAAACGTGGCTCTTTGTGTAACTATTTGGTATAGCGGAAGCTTTACCTTGACGCTGTTTGGTTTTTTGTTTACTTGTGCTATTTATAGTAACATTGGCGATTTGCCTGCCTATAGCCAGGACTCTGCTTTCAGCAGAGCCCGGCTAAAAAAATCGGAGAGGGCTACATTATTTCAGCTAAACGTGACTCAACACTCCAATGATTAAAATTATCAGCATCCGCCTGAAAGAAGTAAAAACGGGGGGGGGGGGGGGGTCTATATTTTAAATATTTACAACAATATTTCAGCACTGTGTGTATAAAGATTTATATCAGGGCTTAATTAACCCGTTTTTGGTACAGAGTACTGTAACTTTTCAATTGGCGATTTTTGTTGAAATTAACAAATATGACTCAATGCAAGTTAGCAAAAACAAAAATTCTACGCAGTTTTCTTAATTTTCATTTGCATTTTACGTGTTTAATCATTAAATTAATGTTTTCATCATAATATCAACCATACTTAACAGGCTGATATTTAAATTGACATATATAAGGATGCCTCACTCAGTATAGCAACAAAATCAGCATCCTATTTTTTATAGAACAATACTCAACAGTTATTTTGGGAATTTTGAGATAATATTTTGGGAAAAACAGTAAATTATCAATTAGCCCGGAAAAAGTACCTTGTATGTAGGTTTTTTTTTCATACTACACTATTTTATCTATATGATTAATTAGAAAAGTCTTTAATTTTTTTTATAGAACAAAAATGAATCCTCAATCTAGTGCCCAGGATGTACACCGATGTGACCTTTGTGAGACCGCCATAGTACACAGCTACTGTGACTTTTGTCATGTCAACCTAGCAAGCCCTGTATAGGAGAACACATCACAGATGGATATGACAAACATAAAATTGTTGCTTTTCAGGAACGAAGATCAACCCTCATTTATCCGAAATGTGGAACACATCAACACAAAAATTGTGAATTCCAGTGCAAATCTTGCAACAATATTTTTGTTTGTTCTTCTTGTACTGCATCTGAACAACACAGGGGGCATATTTTTGTAGACATATCAACTGTTTACAAGACACAGAAAGAAAATATTGAAAAGGATACAGAAGAGTTAGTAAACCTTATTTCGCCTACATATGAAGAAATTGCAGGCGATTTGGAAAATCAGCTTGCCAACCTGGATGGAGGATATGAGAAACTTACAACAACAATGTCCAAACAAGGAGAGCAATGGCACAGAGAAATCGACATCGTCATCAACAAAATGAAAACTGAAATAAACGACATAAAAGTAAAACACAAAGACATTTTAAAGAAACATTTGAATGAAATCAAACAGATACAGTCACTTATACAGCAAACGCTATTGGCCATGAAAGAAATTAAGAAATCCACTGAAGTATCTTCAACCATTGAATACAGCTCTAAGATTAGAGATTTTAGCAAACTTCCACCCAAGGTTCAGGTATCATTGCCAACATTCATATCCAAACCAATAGACCATGAGAAGCTGTATAGTTTGTTTGGACAAATCACCCCATTATCTACTGCTACAGAAGAAAATGTCTTGTCACTGAACCAACCCAACACTTCAGTCAGAGAACTACTGGATGAACCGGAGCTTGTTACCACAAGGAAGACTGGGTATGAAAAACTACGCAATGTTACCTGTCTTAATGATGGTAGTATATGGACGAGTGGAGAGACCAATGATATCAAATGCTTCCACAGTAAAGGTTCACTCCTCCAAACTATACAGACAAATTCAGGAAAACCCCCTATTGATATAGCTGTGGACAGTGATGGGGATCTACTGTACGTTAGTGGGCCAACAAGGACAGTAAATAAAGTAAAGAATGGACAGACAGAAGAGTTGATCAGATTACAGGGATGGCAGCCTTGTAAGCTGTGTGTCACCTCTACTGGTGATCTCCTGGTTATCATGTGCTGTGATTATAAAACTCAATCCAAAGTTGTCCATTACTCAGGGTCTACAGAGAAACAAACAATTCAATATGATGATGATGGTAAACCTCTGTACTCATGGAACTATAGCAGTAAATACATCAGAGAGAACATAAACCGTGACATCTGTGTAGCTGACTGGGGGGCTGGTGCAGTAGTGGTGGTTAATAAGGACGGGAAACTCAGAGGGAGATACAGCGGTCATCCCTCAGTTACCAAGAACAAACCATTTAAACCCTTTGGTATCACAACAGACAGTCAGAGTTGTATCCTGACAGCAGACAGAAACAACCATTGTATCCACATTCTGGATCAGAATGGACAGTTTCTCCGTTACATTGATAACTGTGGTCTAAAGTATCCTTATGGTTTATGTGTGGACAATAATGACAATCTGTTTGTGTGTGAGAACAACAAAGGCAATGTAAAGAAAATCAAATATTTGAAATAGAGTCTAAAATTTCTGATTCTAGAGTCAGTTAAACAAGATTCGTACATCACCATTTTTCCATTAAAATAACCAATACGGATTTATGTAGTTTGTTAACATTTTACAACTATTCAAACTGGTTCGCGACGATTAATTTTCGCGATCTCGCCTAATCCACATGTGTTTTGTTTTTACAATCATTCGCCAAGGACTGGTCCGCGCGGCGAGGAATATTCGCGTCGATGAGGCTCTCTTTCCTTGGTGATTGAATCTATTTTGTTGTCAATTATTCTTTGTGGTTGGTGGTAATGAATACAGGTTCCCACTTATAAGTGTTTCAAACAATTGGTGATCATCACAGTGTTTAATTATCTTTTAAGTTTTTTTTTAATATTCTTACACACTGTCGTTTTTTGTTCTTTTGTCAAAATACGGGATTTCCATCGTCCATCGTGCGTTAGGCCTTTTCAGTTTCAGATATTCTATTAAAGCAGCATAAACCGTCCCCGAAGAAAGTTCTACTACAAGTAACTTAGCTATTTGTCTAACAGTCTATCGACCATTATCAGTGACCAGATTCTGAATCAAAACCATCATTGCATTAATTGCTGTTGTTCTTGGTTCACCGTTTGGTTTCAGGTTTATAATATTTTACTCTGATATTAAGAGGTTGTAAATGTCTCTAAAACCTTTCCTAGATCTACAGAATATCTTTACTGTATTTGGGTAAACAATGATATAATTCTTTGTTAACTGTTTTAATCCTTTTATATGATTTGTATGTTACTAAGCGGCATTGTATCATTAACGGTTGTTACAATCAAACTTGAATATATCATTACATATATATAACTACGAAACCCCCGGCTGATCACGGTTCGTTCTCTCCGTCAATCAAACTGTGGGGTTTTTTTTTTTCAGGAGATAGACTTACAGAATATCGATGTAGAAAGAAAGGTAACTCGAACTTAAGAGAAAGTTTATATATGAAAAAAAACGCAAGTAGCTGTAAAAAAAAACATACATGTAAGACGTAATTATAACAAACCCTTTAATACTATATTTAACGGAAATTAACTAATTTTATATACTTTTCCCTACCGGTATTTCAAAAACGAAGCAATTTCTATTTTTTTAAACCTTGTAAAACGTGTTCGTATCATAAGTTGAAATTTAAACAGATAAAATCAAATTCTTTACAGTATTTTATGAGCCCGAAACCATTTATTAAGCGTAAATTAAGTGTCAAAAGTAAACAATACTTAGTGTTAAATACATCTGTACATGTACATGTACCATCTGTATTTATATGGCCTTGATTCACATAAGTTGAGCTGTGCTGTAAAATAATGATTTTTTTTAGGACATATTATCATATCAAAATTTTTTTAGAAGATCTAATGGCTAATTTGTTGATCACTCAGCCTCCTTAATAATCACCCGAGTAGACTGCAACTCTGAATGAGGCGCATTTCGTTAAATTACAATAGTCTTGTTTCTCTAAAAAAAAAATTTGGGTATTTAATATATGTTCTTCATAATATGTAAAAAGGAAATGCTACGAAAACAGAAATTCTAAAGAACTGTTATTGAAATGTTCTTATGTTGTTCTTACTTTAAAATCATTAATATATTGTATTCTAATTCCACAAGCCTTTTTTCTTTCAAAATTCTTTCAAAAAATTTTAGTTTAAGAAAATCCGGATATTTTCAGGTTATGAAACATATATTTAGTTAATAAAAGTAGTCCAAAATGACGAGCAACGTTCAACAACCAGGTTAAAAAAAAAAAACATTGAAAATAAAAATGAATTTGCGCTATTTGTTCTTGTTTCGTGCATACAATGTATATTCAATTTGATCTGTTCAACAATTTTAACAAATGGAAATGCCGCAAACCAAATTTATATGGAATGAACCTTTTCTTGGTTTTTTTTCAGGTTACGATATTAAACACACGTTCTTAAAAGCAAAATGACCTGCAATTGCATGTCGAAAATTGTTATTATGTGTAAAATTGAAATTTTACTACTAAAATTACAGAAAATATTGTGATTGATATTATACAATTATTTAATGCTTGAGCTGTCAATAAACCCGAATATTTTTCCCGAGGTGCAGGGAACAGCTCAGTATGATCTACTCCCCGAGGCCAACGGCCGAGGGCAATAGATCATACTGAGCTGTTCCCTGCACCAAGGGAAAAAATTCGGGTCTATTGACTGTTCAGGCATTAAACAATTTTTTTATTACCTAATTCCGTTTTAAGTATTTTGTGTTCACAATTATGAATTACAGAAGGTTTTCATACCATGAAGATAAATCTTAAGAACAATAGTAAAAACAAATATAATAGAGTTATCTTTTAATGTTGTAGCAATTTTACTTTTTCTAAAATACGTTGCCGGATACGTTGCCAGTCCAATAGATCACAGTCTATTGACCGGCAGTTCAATAGATCACTTTCAAACATGAATCCACATACAAAATAGACGGAAATATTTAATTTATAATAACACAACAAAATTCCTTTGATTATGTAATAAAACCATCTGTTATTCATTTGTTTTGGAAAACCTATTAAGAGATTTGTAGTTTTGTACTGACTGTTGGGAATTACACATGTAAATAAATGCCAGTTTAAAATTACGCAAAGTCATGGAACATTTTTGGGTTGGTCAAAAAGACTGATGATGAATAAATGGTTCACAAGTTATCATAACACGGAAACATTCTAGAGATTAATAGAATCATTCATTATTACGAGTGTGTGATATTGAAATTTCACCCAGGGGACAAGATTCACGGTCTAGTACGAGGCTTTGTCGAGACCTAGACAGTGAATCTTGGCCCCGAGGTGGAATTTCACTATCCCACACGAGTATATAATGAATGATTATTTCTCGCATTATTTTACATTTAAAACTGATTTCTGACAACTTTCTGTATGACGTTCAAAAGATTACTTTCAGCTTATCCCTCCGCGTGCTTCAAATAGTGCAAGTCATAATGAGACCATACGACATTTTTTTCAGTAAAAATATGATAAATTGTAATAAATTAAGCAAAACAATTACTTACAGCATACAATGTTTGTTTTAAAGCGGCGTAGTAATACCCAGTGTAACAAAGAAAAATATCACACTGCTGTATCACACTGGACAAACCGATCTCACACTGGTGATCATAGAAAAGTATGGTAGAGGGAATTGATGATTATACCAGTACCAAGTTTTAACCCGCCTTATGCCCACGTTCAAAAAAGCGGGGAAAACCCAAGGTAAGGAGTGTACTGTATTACTACGTAATTGCATGTAATTTATTATGATGTCACAGTCGTCTAATCATCAATAGCCTAAGAGATAGATACTGTCAAGTTGGGAGTATCGATATGGGGTTGTTGCAGAGTTGTTTTGCGAAGAACAACAAGGTGGGAGTGATGAAGGAGGAGGCGGAGGTGTAGGAGAAGGTGCGCCGTGCCATTGTCACTAAGGAAGTGACGGAGAAGAAGGGTGGGCTGGCCTTCGGTCTAACGTTTGTCTCCGAGGAGGAGCCAAAGCTGCCACCGCGCAGATTGACAGAGCTCAAGAAAGAGGGGTAAATAACTACAATCAATTTATCAAGGACTTCTGTACTACATGTATATATCTGTGGTTATTAATTTTTAATGATTACTGAGTAGTTTGTACACTGTAAAAACTACAATACACATGTTTTTATAATCAGATAACCCGTTTATAATTTCAAGTCATATGCGTCTAGTAACCCATTGTTGAAAAAATTAATTAATATACTTTTTATGAACTTTACATGTAACTATGTACATTGTATTTACATTTTATAGATAATTTATTACCTTACAACAGATGATCAGGAAAAGATACAGTCCCAGAAACAGAGGCTGGCTCAGCAGAGAAGGGAGGAGGCCCTCATCCAGAAGAAGATCGAAGTCGCCCACAGAGAGATGGAGAGGCTGGAGAAATATGTCAATCTCAGTGTCCAGTAATTGTCTTATTACAATTGATTTGTAATAAACAACCTTGATCCCAAAATTATGCACGTTTTTGTCTGCTTTTTTTAAGCATCCCGTGTATACAGTACATGTATATATATCATAGTGTCATTTTGACCCTCAAATATATTTTTCTATTTTTGACCATTTCCTTATAATTTATTTTAAGTTCCACATAATTTATTATATCTTTAATTTTGAAAACTTATATTTTATATTTATTGACTTTAATCAATTTTACATAAGATTTACTTAGATAAATAACTTGAGGCCATCTGTCGATAATTCACACGCACAATTATTAAATCAATTAGTGCCATCCGAGCTAATTAAATATATGCTTTTAGATTTATCCTTCGAAGACATCCGCTGTTTTTATAATTACGTAATACGCATTGTATCGCAAAACCATCGTGTCAATCCGCCTCTTTGATGTAAGCAATGAGTGATTTTTTCTTTACAATTCTTTGTATCAATTAATGGCAAGAACAACTCAATGCCAGGACAGGGGACGCTACAGGGTTTTGTCCGATCACTTTTGCGACGGACTCCAAATAATAAAGAAGTGAATTTTATATTGTCTCCTGTCCTGTATTTCAGTTATCACCAGAGCCCCAATCACACGGTGATATATATACAAATTGTATTTAATGTACTAAATGATGATTGTGATGAAATAACATTTTTTTTTATTTTTCTAAATTTGTAATAATAAAACAAAACATATTACTAATATTGAGAAATTTAGAAAGTGTTATTTCATAAATAACTTGCACTCAATTTTACAACTTTATGTCATTAAAAGGTGCAATGGCATCGCTTAATGATGATAGCGACTGACTTTCCATAAAATATCACCGCGCAAATCTCAACCAAATTTGGTACAAAGATTATTCTAAGAATTAATTATTTTAATTTACATAATTAAATGTTGATTATGTATATAAAAAATAGCATTCCCCACTTTTACCGCACTTACATGTATAAAGAAAAGTCTAAGCAGAAAGTCCCAATATTGAGTTTTGTTTTCAAATAATTAAGCAGTAAATTAAATTCTGTCCTATTTTGCCCGGTTTAAATATGAAACAAGCTTTTTAATCGCATTAATTTAACTACATGTATGAATTTTCTTCTTTTTTAAGTTAAATGAATTTAAAATTCCGAAGGAAAAATCATAAGTACAAACTTGTAAGAATATAACGATACAACTAAATAAGAACTGGAAACAAACAACTGAACAAACAAGCAACAAAACGTCTATAATTGCTACACAAGGTAAGGGAAGTAACTCTAATTTTTTCAAACATATGATCAGATGGAGACGCTCGGCTGTCTCCGTAAATCTCTGCTCGTCGGAGATTTACGGAGACAGTCGAGCGTCTTCAGCCATGTTTAGAGCATGCATACCAGACAGTTAGGGCCTAGATGTTGTGTAATTTCTTGTTGGCAAGGTTTGTATGATTACTTGTTCACTTAAGCAACACTTTAAAAGTTGATAGTTATGGCATTAAAACACAAAATTCTGGTTGTTTTAGAAATTAAGCTACTTTCGATTTAGATTTTATATTCTAAATATTTTGTTCAACATACTTATCCTACGCAGAAATGTTGTGAACTAATTAATTGTGAAGTGACTTAAATCCTCCAAAGATAAAAATTATCAGCATCCGCTTGAAAGAAGTAAAAACCGGTGGGAGGGGGGTCTTTTAAAATTATTTTCCAACAATATTTCAGCACTGTGTGAATTCATAAGGCTTATTTTACCCATTTTTGGTACAGAGTACTGTACCCTTTCAATTGCAATATTAATAATAATATAATAGCTTATAATGTTTTAACAAATATGGCTTAATACAAGTTAGCAAATCAACAAAAATTCTATACAGTTTTCTTGATTTACATTTGCATATTACGTGTTTAATCTGACATTAAATTAAATCAATGTTTTTATCATTATACAAGCCATACTTAACAGGCTGATACATGTATTTAAATTGGCATATATAAGGATGCCTCACTCAGTATAGCAACAAAATCAGCATTCTATTTTTCACAACACAATACTCAACAGTTATTTACGATAATATTTTGGGGAAAAGGTCAATTTTCAATTAGCCCTTAAAATATTACCTTGTATGTGGGGGTTTTTTTTCGTACATCACTTTTTTTCTATATGGTTAATAAGAAAAGTCTTTATTTTTTTTTAATAGAACAACAATGGATCCTCAATCTAGTGCCCAGGATGTGCACCGATGTGACCTTTGTGAGACCGCCATAGTACACAGCTACTGTGATTTTTGTCATGTCAACCTTTGCAAGCCCTGTATAGGTGAACACATCACAGATGGATATGACAAACATAAAATAGTTCCCTTCCAGGATCGACGATCAACCCTCATTTATCGGAAATGTGAAATACATCCACACAAAAATTGCGAATTACAGTGCAAAACTTGCAACAATGTTTTTGTTTGTTCTTTATGTACTGCATCTGAGCAACACAGGGGGCATATTTTTGGAGACATATCATCTGTTTACAAGACACAAAAAGAAAATATTGAAAAGGATACAGAAGAGTTAGTAAACCTTATTTCGCCTACATATGAAGAAATTGCACGCGACTTGGAAAATCAGCTTGCCAACCTGGATGGAGGATATGAGAAACTTACAACAACAATGTCCAAACAAGGAGAGCAATGGCACAGAGAAATCGACATCGTCATCAACAAAATGAAAACTGAAATAAACGTCATAAAAGTAAAACACAAAGACATTTTAAAGAAACACCTGAATGAAATCAAACAGATACAGTCTCTTATACAGCAAACGCTATTAGCCATGAAAGAAATTAAGAAATCCACTGAAGTATCTTCAACCATTGAATACAGCTCTAAGATTAGAGATTTTAGCAAACTTCCACCCAAGGTTCAGGTATCACTGCCAACATTCATATCCAAACCAATAGACAACGAGAAGCTGTATAGTTTGTTTGGACAGATCACCCCATTATCTACTGCTACAGAAGAAAATGTCTTGTCTCTGAAGCAACCTAACACTTCAATCAAAGAACTACTGGATGAACCAAAGCTTGTTGCCACAATACAGACTGGGTATAAAAGACTACGCAATGTGACCTGTCTAAATGATGGTAGCATATGGACGAGTGGAAATACTAGTGATGTCAAATGCTTTAGCATTCAAGGTTCACTCCTCCAAATTATACAGACAAAATCAGGAAAAATCCCTAATGATATAGCTGTAAACAGTGATGGGTATCTACTGCACTCTGGCTGGTTAACAAGGACAGTGTATAGAGTAAAGAATAGACAGACAGAAGAGTTGATCAGATTACAGGGATGGAGGCCTCGTCAGCTGTGTGTCACCTCTACTGGTGATCTCCTGGTTACCATGTACAGTGATGATGGAACTCAATCCAAAGTTGTCCGTTACTTGGGATCCACAGAGAAACAAACTATTCAATTTGATGATAAAGGTAAACCTCTGTACTCAGGGAATTATAACATTAAATACATCACTGAAAACAGAAACCATGACATCTGTGTAACTGACTTTTGGGCTGGTGCAGTAGTGGTGGTTAATCAGGACGGAAAACTCAGATGGAGGTACACTGGTCATCCGTCAGTTACCAAGAACCAAACATTTAATCCCTTGGGTATCACAACAGACAGTCAGTGTCGTGTCCTGACAGCAGACAGTGACAACCCTTGTATCCACATTCTGGATCAGAATGGACAGTTTCTCCGTTACATTGATAACTGTGATCTGGAGTATCCTTGGAGTTTATGTGTGGACAATAATGACAATCTGCTTGTGTGTGAGAGCAACAAAGGCAATGTAAAGAAAATCAAATATTTAAAATAGAGACAAAAATCGTACACAGACCAACTCGTATACAGGTCAACTCGTATACAAACTTTTCGCATAAAAAAACGAAAGTCAACTCGTAAACAAAAAAATTTAAAAGTAACTTAAAACACTTGGTTTCTTGTAATAAAACTTATTTTTATATTGCTTCCGTAATTCAGCGTAAAAAGGACATATAGAGTAAAATGGATGTTATCAACTATTACAAAGATTGCAAAATTCATACATGTATAATTGTGCATTATCATTAAACTCGGTAACGATGTGAAATTACATCAAAAAAAATTAACGATAATTAATTGTGTCAATCCGATCATTATTATTTGCTAATTTTTTCTACACATCAAAACAATAATTGTTAAAACAACAAACGCGGTGTTTCTTGCTTCTCCAAACGGATGACTTCTCAAAGGCTAATTAAGATACTCCTCATTATTTTGTTTGAAAAAAATATATCCAACTTTCCGCTTTTATATATCATTTCCCAAACTTCTTTCAACATGGTACGACACCTGTGTGTTTCCTGTCGACGAACTGTAAGTAATATACCATTGATTTATAACGGTTAAAAATGTGTTTATTCATATAATGAGTGAAAAAATGAAAAGTGAATATAAAAGTCTTATATGAATTTCTTTTTTACCACCTATTTTATATGCGGAATTTTTTGTTACGAGTTGACTTTTAGTTTTTTTATGCGGAGAATTTTGTATACGAGTTGACCTGTATACGAGTTGGTCTGTGTACGACTTGACTGTAAATCATTCTGATGTCAGTACGTTACACAAGATTTGCATGTAACCACTGTTACCGCCAATACTGCAATTAGTCATATCTATGCTGGTACTGCAGTTAGTCATACATGATCTGACGTCATCAGTTTTTGAGCTCAATATTTTTGTGTGTAGGGCCCGTGAACTTGTGTGAGGCGGGCTCATGTCTTCAATCATTTTGTACTGAATGTACTTTTCTATGGAGGAAACTACTTAATTGGTGAGTGTTATAATATGTATATTGTTAGAATGTTTTCCAATGCATATGTACATTGTGCAGTAGAATTATATTATAGTATACATTTGATAATTTTCATACTTTAGTGTAGGTATAAAGTTATTATTTATGCATATGCATGGATATTTCAAGGTCATTATTAATGATATATTGATAAAGCTATATAGAGGTACTTATATGTAATTATGAGGCATGTGTGCAACTTCGCTGGATTATGTTAGGTTTATAATTGATATATTACGGGAGGTAACTCCATTTGCAACATGTATGATATCATTTGGTTGTCTAGAGTTATGCCTCTTTGTTTACATTTTTCTGTCGCCAAACTTTGCTAGAGCATTTCAGATTTATATATCTAGATGCATATCTTATTGTGACTAATTGAATGAGGTTATACTGATACATCAGATAGTCATACGTTTCATCATTGTCAACCATATATTTACTAGGATGAATTGGTATGTGTGTGTTTTTTGAATTAGTTTATTTACAATATTTTTTCTCTATTTTTTGTAGTAAATCGTCATTCGTCATTCGTCATTCGTCATACATCTTAAATGTTTTGTCACCCTCCAAATTTAAAATAAAGACGCATTTACAAAAGTGACCAAAAGTTTCCTCATTTCACTGGCCAGTACAAATATTTACAATTAAGTAGATGATGGAGGAGGATGGAGGGTGAGAAGATAGAACAGTACCGTAGGAGTGAACGAAGTAGGAAAATGACTCAAAAAGGTGCTGAATTTACCCTGGAAAGTAAAAATAAAAACCGAGAAAGGTGTTTCAAAATACTGTTGACACTCAGTGACAACTTACAGAAATTATTATTATCATCAGAGGATAAAGAAACGATTAGAAGAGCGTATAGTGAATGGCTCGATAAATACGAAGAATTTCTAGTGTCTCAGGATGAAGTACGGGCTTGGCTTTCTACCAGTGATCAGGTCCCTGATGAAGAAAGATTCCAGAAGAGGGATGAATACCTTATGGATTTGAAAAGTTCTGTAGAGGACTGGTTTACGAAACATTCAAAAAGTGTTGTGATTGATAACAATTCCGTGAGTTCTAGTGGAAGTCGCAAGAGCAGTTATTCGCAAGCGAAGTTGGAGGAAAGTCAAAGAAAAGCGGAATTAGAGGCCAGAGCGGCATCATTTCAAGAGAAAAAACAGATAGAAGAGGCCAAATTACAGTTGAAATTGAAGGAAGAAGAACTGGATATAAAGACAGCTTTAAAAATATGTGATGAGAGAACTAAAATAATCGAACAACTGGAAAAAGCTGATCTGGAAGTGGGACGTCTGTCAGAGGCCGCAGGTGACATTCATCTTCCTTTATCAACAGTGACAACATCAATACAGGATCCCATCATGCATGTGTCTACATCTATGAAGCAGTCAAAGTTGAGTCCATATGCACCGGTGTTTTCGTCTGTTTCAAGACCATTACCAACATGTGAAACAGTTAACCACATTAACAGATCTACATGTACAATGACACCTGGTATTCCATATGTGCCAACAATAACACGCCACAGTACACCATATGTGCCTGTTTCAAGTTATGAAACAAGTCGTCAACCACAGACTCAAGTTTATTCTCATCTGTCAGAGCCAACGTTTACAACTGCAGAAAATCACCACAACACAGATGATCTATTTACAGTTGCAAGAGAGCTCAACAAACCTAAAGCTGACATTCAAAAGTTTGAAGGAAATCCAATGGACTACCAAAGATTTATCCGACAGTTCAACACCAAAGTGTGCGCTAACACCAGTTCATATGAAGAGCGCTTGAACTTTCTTCTTCAATTTACCAGTGGTGAAGCTAACAGAATAGTAACTGGATATTCACATTTGGATGCAGAAAGAGGATACCTACAAGCTTTAGATGAACTTAAGGATCGATATGGTGATCCAGATGTTGTGGCTCATACTTATGTCAAGAAGGCGTTGGATTGGCCAGCAATTAAACCAGACAATTCGAAGGCATTAGACTCTTATGCAATATTCTTAACCGAGTGTCAATTTGCTGTGAATAACGTAAACAGTGCTCGAGTTCTTGAATACTCAGAAAACATGAAACTTCTAATTAGGAAGCTACCATTCTACTTACAAGAAAAGTGGCGAAATGTGGTGTATGAGCTTAAAGACAGAAAACAAGCTGTTACATTTCAAAACTTGGTAAACTTCGTCCGCAAAGAAGCTAAAAAGGCGAATGACCCTATCTATGGAAAAGAAGTCATGAATTCTAGTTCAAGTGCACCAAAACGACAGAATGAAAAAGTGAACACATTTTCAAGACCGAGCCGGAACTTTGCTACAAAAACTATGGAGTCCCATTCATCTACAGAAAATCACACAGCTGCTGTTCAATACAAACCAAAATTTTGTGCTTTTGTGAAACCATGCATCTATTGTGAAGGTTCGTCACATTCCTTGGAAGAGTGCAAGAACATTATGAAACTTCCTCTGAAAGACAGATATGCAGTTTTAAAAATGAAAGGACTGTGCTTTTCTTGTTTAAAATCTGGACACCAGAAGGGAGTTTGTCAACGCAAGTCATATTGTATTCATTGTAAGAGATGTCATCCTTCTATACTCCACTTGGATCCTCGACAGAGCTTTGAACCTCCGGACCAGAACAACAACAGATTGTCTGTACCTTCAGCATCTGTGTCTTCGGCAGCGCATATGGGGGCTGGGGAACTTGTGAGGCAAGCGCTTCCAATTATACCAGTGCGACTGAAATCAAGAAACAGTGACAAATACATTTATACATATGCTTTCTTGGATTCAGGGAGTACAGCAACATTTTGTACAGAGAAAATAGCAAACTTACTTCACATTGAAGGCAAAAAGACTTTGTTAAATCTGACAACCATGGGACAACAGAAGACAGAAAATTGTTATATTCTCTCTGGACTTGAAATAACTGACGTGAATGGTGACAATCCAATAGATCTTCCTCCTATTTACACACAACCAGAATTACCTGTGTCCAGGAAAGACATAATTTCACTGGAGGACCTTCAAAGATGGCCGCATTTAAGTGACATTCACATTGACAGAATACCAATAGATAGTGATATCGGTTTGTTAATTGGTGTCAATGTTCCTAAAGCAATGGAACCATGGGACATA
The DNA here is from genome assembly GCA_015776775.1 of Magallana hongkongensis. Lineage (NCBI taxonomy): Eukaryota > Metazoa > Mollusca > Bivalvia > Ostreida > Ostreidae > Magallana > Magallana hongkongensis. Next base: position 16,041,239 of record CM027470.1, read on the forward strand.
ATTCCTAGTAAAGACAATGGTCCATTCGCTATGAAGACTATCCTTGGATGGGTAATCAATGGACCAATCGACACAGTTCCAGAAAATAGCATTTTCAACACATTCGTCACGGTCAATCGCATTGATGCAAGATTAGAAGAACAGATAAGATACCAGTTTAATCATGACTTTTGTGAGCGGACGATCGATGATGTTCCAGAGCCGTCAAAGGAAGATAAAACTTTCCTAGAATTGGTGAAAAAGTCAGTTCATTTTGAGGATGGACATTATATCATTGACTTACCTTTCAAATCTAAAACTGTTACAATGCCTAACAACAGAAAACAAGCAGAACAGAGACTGATTTCATTATCCCGAAAATTTGAAAACAACATTGAATTTTGTGACAGTTATAAAGCATTTATGGACAAAATTATCAGTGAAGGTTACGCACAACAAGTTCCTACTGAGAACCTACAACAAAACGATGGACGTGTGTGGTATTTGCCGCATCATGGTGTATTTCATCCCAAGAAGAATAAACTGCGCGTTGTATTCGATTGTGCAGCCAAGTTCAAGGGAACTTCACTAAATGATCAGTTGTTACAAGGCCCTAACTTGACAAACACACTTATTGGAACTCTGATCAGATTTCGGGAAGATGAGATAGCTGTAATGGGTGATATTGACAGCATGTTCTACCAAGTGCGTGTACCTCTCCAGGATGCTTCATTTCTTCGATTCCTATGGTGGAAAGATGGAGATACTTCGAAAAGTGTAACTGAATACCAAATGGTTGTGCATTTGTTTGGTGCAACATCTTCACCTAGTTGTGCCAACTTTTGTCTTCGAAAAACAGCTCAGGATTGGAAAGGATATTTCAGTGAAGAGACTGTTAACACCGTTCTCAAAAACTTCTATGTAGATGATTGTCTTAAGTCTGTCAAATCTGTGAACGAGGCTGTAATATTAGTGAAAGACTTACAAAGACTTTTAGACAAAGGTGGTTTTCACATTTCAAAGTGGATAAGCAACAGTCGAGATGTCATGAACTCAATACCTGTGTCAGAGAGAGCTAAAGAAGTTAAGACTTTAGATCTAGATCGTGATACTTTGCCGATTGAAAGAGCCCTTGGAGTCCAGTGGTGCGTCGAGTCTGATTTCTTCAACTTCAAGCTGGAATTGAACAAACAACCGCTTACCAGACGAGGAATTCTGTCGATGGTCAGTAGTGTATATGACCCATTAGGATTTTTGGCTCCATTTGTACTCAAGGCCAAATGTATCCTTCAAGAACTTTGCAAGATGCAATTAGGATGGGACGATAGAATTCCAGATGACCTTGTAATTCAGTGGAATCATTGGTACCAGGACCTCCAGAAACTAGAAGACTTCAAAGTGAACAGATGTATCAAGCCCTTTGGATTCGATCCAGTCATTGCGCAGTTACATCACTTCTCTGACGCAAGCGAAACAGGATATGGCACAGTGTCCTACTTACTACTGGAGAATACAGACGGAGAACGTCATTGTTCTTTCATCATGGGAAAATCTCGTGTTACACCACTCAAACAGACAACCATTCCAAGACTGGAGTTGACGGCAGCTACAATAGCCGTCAAAACCAACAAGATGTTACTGACCGAGCTAGACATGCCCATCGATCGCGTTATATTCTGGACCGACAGTATGGCAGTATTACGTTATATTCAGAACAGAACGGCAAGATTTCATACTTTCGTAGCTAACAGACTAGCAGTGATACATGAAGGATCGCAGCCAAGCAATTGGAGATACATTAACACGAAAGTCAACCCAGCTGATTACGCATCAAGAGGTATATCGGCCAACAGCCTTATCATGCAAGAAAACTGGATCAAGGCCCCTAGTTTTTTATTGGAACCAGAGGATCAGTGGCCCAAACATCCAATGGAGATCGCTGATACAGAATTATTGGACAATGACCCAGAGGTGAAAAGAGTTACCATCAGAGCAGTCATCGCAGAGCAACAGAATTCAGACAATTCTACAGAGTGTGTTAATAAGTTGATTCAACATTATTCTTCGTGGTACTTGTTGAAACGAACAGTGGCATGGATTCTGAAAGTGCGGAAAGAATTGTTAAGGCGTGTGAACATGAAAAGACTCAATTCTAGTCCAATATTACAAGAATCATATGATAAGAGTGTTCTATCGCACCAAGACCTTAAAGAGGCAGAGAAGTCAATACTGAAATTTGTTCAACAGCAAGAATTTGACACAGAAATCAATGCTCTTGCATCAGGAAACTCTCATGTGAATCGTAGAAGTCGAATCAGGAACTTGGATCCATTTTTGGATGATGGAATTTTACGTGTCGGCGGTCGACTACACCAGTCAAGTATTCCAGCAGAGATGAAACATCCAGTTATTCTACCCAAAGATCATCACGTGTCAACTATCATTCTTAGACAAATTCACCAAGAACTGATGCATAGTGGAAGAAACCATATGTTGGCAAAGTTAAGAGAAAAGTATTGGATTATTCATGCTCCGTCAGCCATCAGGAAGCTGATATCAAGATGTGTTACATGTAGACGATTCAAGTCGAAAGTTGAAGAGCAGAAGATGGCAAATCTACCAAAGGATCGTATCGTTCCAGATGAACCACCATTTAGCAGAGTAGGAGTCGATTACTTTGGACCGTTCGAAGTAAAACAAAAGAGAAGTCGTGTGAAACGTTATGGCGTAATATTCACCTGCTTGGCAAGTCGAGCTGTACATTTGGAAGTAGCAGCTTCATTGGACACTGATTCTTACATAAATGCCTTGCGACGCTTTATTGCCAGAAGGGGACAAGTTACGAAGATACGTTCTGATAATGGAACTAATTTTGTTGGTGCCGAACGTGAACTAGCCCGATCCATACAGGAATGGAATCAACACCAGATTCAAAATTCAATGTTACAGAAGAATGTAGACTGGCAGTTTAACCCACCAGCTGGATCACATCATGGTGGAGTGTGGGAAAGAATCATTCGAATTATTCGCAAGGCCATGAACAGCGTTGTAAGGGAACAGACCTTGGACGACGAAGGACTTAATACCCTGATGTGTGAAATCGAATATATGATCAATGATCGACCAATCACGAAGAATACAGATCACCACTCTGATTTGGAACCACTTACACCAAACCATTTGCTTTTTAATGAAGCGGAAGCCGAACCTGCCTCCAGGAGTTTTTGATAAGGACGACATCTATCACAGGAGACGGTGGAGACAAGTTCAATATATGGCAAACCTGTTTTGGCATAGATGGGTACGGGAATACCTACCGCTTTTACAAGAAAGACAGAAGTGGCACGAAATCAAACGGAACTTGCAAATTGGTGATATTGTGTTAATAGTCGATTCTAATTCTCCGAGAAATTCGTGGCCTATGGGCATTATTTGTGAAACTATACCGGACTGCAACGGACTTGTGCGACAAATTAAAGTTAAAACTGCGACAAATATTCTGATCCGCCCCGTTGATAAACTCTGCCGGATTCTAGAAGGAGATTGTTAGAACTGTTTGATTATTACGAACTTGTGCAAATTTCTGTATTATTATTTGTGATCATTGAATGTTTGTTCATTGTTGACATTTTCTAGGAACAATTGCTAGTGAAGACACAAATTTGATAAAAGACTAGATTGTTTGTAACTTAATGATGTAGAGTATTTTTTGACGTAATTGTGTCATATTCATTCCACAATTAGGGGGCTGGGTTGTTACCGCCAATACTGCAATTAGTCATATCTATGCTGGTACTGCAGTTAGTCATACCTGATCTGACGTCATCAGTTTTTGAGCTCAATATTTTTGTGTGTAGAGCCCGTGAACTTGTGTGAGGCGGGCTCATGTCTTCAATCATTTTGTACTGAATGTACTTTTCTATGGAGGAAACTACTTAATTGGTGAGTGTTATAATATGTATATTGTTAGAATGTTTTCCAATGCATATGTACATTGTGCAGTAGAATTATATTATAGTATACATTTGATAATTTTCATACTTTAGTGTAGGTATAAAGTTATTATTTATGCATATGCATGGATATTTCAAGGTCATCATTAATGATATATTGATAAAGCTATATAGAGGTACTTATATGTAATTATGAGGCATGTGTGCAACTTCGCTGGATTATGTTAGGTTTATAATTGATATATTACGGGAGGTAACTCCATTTGCAACATGTATGATATCATTTGGTTGTCTAGAGTTATGCCTCTTTGTTTACATTTTTCTGTCGCCAAACTTTGCTAGAGCATTTCAGATTTATATATCTAGATGCATATCTTATTGTGACTAATTGAATGAGGTTATACTGATACATCAGATAGTCATACGTTTCATCATTGTCAACCATATATTTACTAGGATGAATTGGTATGTGTGTGTTTTTTGAATTAGTTTATTTACAATATTTTTTCTCTATTTTTTGTAGTAAATCGTCATTCGTCATTCGTCATTCGTCATACATCTTACATGTTTTGTCACCCTCCAAATTAAAATAAAGACGCATTTACAAAAGTGACCAAAGTTTCCTCATTTCACTGGCCAGTACAACCACTTTTCCATTTAATCAATCAGTACGAATATATGTACTTTGTTTTCATCTCACAATTAATAAATAGAAAACGTGTGTGTAATCTGTGTAGTTTGATTTCAAAAAAAGCTTGCAATTTACTAAAATCAAGTTTCCTATACTAGAAATGTGTTTTCCCTCAGAAATATAATGATGACCTTTTCTACGAATGGGCTAAATATATCCTTTCGAAAGCATTATGGAATGTTTATCAACTATTTAATGCAGTTTTGTATGAACTATTAACGTTTAAATTCTATCATCCTTTCCCTGCTTTTAGTAATCTATAGGGTAAAAACTGTATTATGTGGTAAAAGTAACAATGCAGCAAATATACTTTTAACTTCAAATTCACTGCTTATTTTCAATTCAATTTTTTACAAGGTCTCATAAAACTGGGGGGGGGGGGGCACTCCATGTTTATTAAATTTTTTGCTCCGCAAAAAAATGTAAATCCCCCCCCCCCTTCCGATGCTACGTGCCTGACAGTGCGTTAAGCTTTTCAAGTTTCAGATGTTTTATTAGGGAAAATCGTGGGGCCATCTTTCGCGTTATTAGTATAGGACATAGAAAAACTTCTATACCAGTTATTTTTCATTTAACCTCAACTACGTAAGGGCGATTTTAAAATTGAGCTAAATTATCACAACAATGGTTTGGCGAAAACAATACAGTTGTACCTGTATATACAGTAAATGTTAGGAAGTCGGGGTGATACAAGGTTATTTGTTTATGAGACTCGATACCGCTCAGGGGAGTGTTAGAAATTGAAACAATTTTTAAATTGTTAGAGGCATTGGGATAATTATCATTTTACAGTCATGTAAGAACTACTTTTTGGTAGTTAATATATGTTCTTTATGATATATATATATATATATATATATATATATATATATATATATATATATATATATATATATATATATATATATATATATATATATATATATATTGTGTGTGTGTGTGTGTGTAACGAACCTGAGCGCTTGCTATTTTACAAGTATATATACGTGATCCTGCACGAGAATAACTTGTGAATTTAATTCAACCAAATTACGAATTTCTCGTAAATATTTCCCCCTTTGTTACAACACAAGAATTACCTGTGTTTCGACTCGTATTTAAGGTATTACCTGAGGGTAATAAATACAAGACTTATTCAATGTTTTTACGTAATTTATTCAACAAAGAAATAACAAGACGTATAACGTAATTAATTATTCTAGTGGCTTCTGATATTTTATAGCCTTAAGTCATTTCACCTGTATGGTCAGTTACATACATGTGGACAGGATCAGGTGGTTTACTTAGCCAATAGTCTGTTTTTATAATTTTTCCCGCTCTAACTGAGTAGCCTTTGTGACAAAAGGATTGAGCTTATTTATTCATTTGATCAACAAATTGGAAGCAGTCAGTTATAGTAAGTGTTCTATTATTTTGGTATTCTTTAACTTTAATAAATAATTTAATAGATAATAATATTTTCTGTTAATTTGTACATTTGGCTAATTCTACTTTTTGAGGTTATAATACCTTATTTATGAAAGAATGTATTTTATAAATTATCCCAGTAATTCATAGTTTTGATATCTAAGCTATATTATCTTATTTCTAATAAATGTAAAAGGTTAGATTTTGTTACCATATTTAATACTTGTAGTTAGAGAGTACTACCATTGTCAGCAGCTTAGCATATGTGATTGTGAAACCTTGTTCCTGTAGCGGGAATGGGTTAAATTCACGTTATATATTCCCTATTTGCCCCTACTTTTATTTATAATATTTGGAAGTTTCTAGTTTATATAATTACTTCCGTGGTTACTATAAATAGCTTTGTTTTGACGTATAGATCGATAGTAATCCTTCACACGTGTTCGATCATCATAGGAAATATCCAGTTTTTGTTTATACTTTTCTATTAGTTAATATACCGGAAGTAACCTTTTTCGGGTGGTGCTAAATACAGTCAAAGGTCATACCCCTACAGTCTATTCAGTAGATTTAACGTTATATTTTTCTATTGTCATGGTTTGCTATATAAAACCCCGAAATTCGTAGTTTCTTGGGGACTTGTTAAGCATTGATTTGCTGTAAGTTTCTCATTTCTCCAACATGGTTTATTAGATATTTAACAGGTTGCACCCGTTAGGAGAATAATTTGATCATTTTGTCGTCGTCATTTGCTTCTGTTGAATTATTTTCGGCCCTTAAACTAAAAGTTAAGTGTTAGGTTCTTATTAAAAGGGATTTTGTATTAAACCTAGGCCTTTCCCCCGGCTAGGTGGGCTAGCGTTTCCCGTACGTACTACGCTAGGATGGGGGTGATTTTTGTTGATTATTTTGATGGTGGTGTTGACAGGAATTTTTGATAGTAACATTTTTTGGTCAATACTCGGCAGGAATTTACAATTGTTATCATTATTTTGTTTTTTTTTGTTATTTTCTATAAAGTCGTAAATAAATATTGTTGTTTCTTGAGGCTGGTGTTTTTCATTACAGTGTGTTGAACGGTGTCAAAAAGGTGAAATATATATCATTTAACTTAAAATTAAGACCAAGCAGAATCTCAAATCATAAAGAACCTGGAAAATAAATTATGATACATAGGAAACGGTAAACATATTTCAGAGAGTGATTCTGACCCAACCCGTCCTATTACATTCCATTAACAGGTGATCGTTGCAAAGTTATATTTTCATATTTATTATATGCATCTTGAAATAATGAAATCCTACAAAGGAGCTACACTGAAAGTTTATGTTTTTATCTAATTAAATATTGATATTGATAATGCTATAGAGCGTATTTCTATATTTTTGTAAATTGTGTTCAAGGGCAGTAACTCTTCTTGACCCTGAAAGTATGATGCATTATAATCAGAGTTATCCTTCTTTACAAATAGTTTGATAAGTGAACTCTGAGCAATAATGTATATTTGAATATGATTGTATAGTTTTATGCTGAACCTTACTGTAAACATTGTTCATTTTTATGCTGCATGATATCTATTAATTATATACAGGGTTTAATCCTTTAATCCCTATACATGTATTTGAATAAATGAAGAGCCCTTCAATGGACTTGTTGATATTATGGACAACCCACTACCCCATTATTTCCACAAGCCTTGTTTCTCTCAAAAAGTAAAATATTATGGAATTCTTGTTTAAGAAAAAAAAAATAGTATCGGGTTATGATGCCAATATTTAGTTTATATTAGATTTTAGAGAGTAGTCCAAAATGACGAGCAACATTTCACAACCAGGTTAAAAGACAACCGAGAAACTGATAATTTTGAAATTGTTTCATGTATACAGTGTTTATTGATATGTTCAACAATTTTTTAACAAATGACAACTCTAAAATGACGCAAACAAAAAATTTAATTGAATGAAACTTTTCTTGTTTTTTTTATTTCAGATTAAGATATTTAACCACGCACGTTCTTGAAAGCAATATAAGCTGCAATGTTCATGTCGAAAATTTTTATCATGTGTAAAATTGATATATAACTACAGTGTATAGGCGTCGGAACCGGGGGGGGGGGGGGGCTAGGGGGGGGGCTTAGCCCCCCCCCCCCCACTTTTTTTGCAAAGTTAGACCTAACCATAATATATAATTAGTCACAAAGCATCATGGAGGGTTCAGCCCCCCCCCCCCTTTTTTTTCTCGCAGATGAAGATAATACAATATCTAAGTTTACCATGAAAAAATTTAAATAAAAAGAAGTTGAAGTAGTAAGTACACTAATATATAATTAGGCACATATCATTATGGAGGTTTTAGCTCCCCCCCCCCCCCCCCCCCCACTTTTTCTCGCAGATGAAGATAATAGTTCCTAAATTTTCCATGAAAAAAAAATTAAATATGAAGAAGTTGAAGTAGTAAGTACACTAGCAACACCCCCCACCCCCCACCCCCCACGGATTAGGAATTCCATAATTTTGTAATTTATTTTTTTTTTGGTAGGTAAGAATTTTTATTTTTTTGTTGAACTGTTTCCGCTTGTCAAGATTTCTGAGGATTAGTCTAGCCCCCCCCCCCCCCCCCCCCCCCCACTTTCAATTTGCTTCCGACGCCACTGCTACTAAAAGTACAGAAAATGTTATGGTTAAATAAATATAACCCTCTGTATAGTCATATGTTTTGGAAAACATATTAAGAGATTTATTCTGACTGAAGCAAAATTTCACATAGAAATAGGAAACAAATGCCTGTATTAAGTTTAAAAAATATAAAGGCAAGGGACATTATTTGGTTGGTCAAAAAGATGAACAAATGGTTTACAACAGTAATAATAGCAGGGAAACTATTCTAGAGATAAGTATGGTAGAGGGCATGGATCATTATACCAGTACCAAGTTTAAACCCGTCTTATGCCCCACGTTCAAAAAATCGGGGGAAACCCAAGGTAAGGAGTGTACTGTATATTACCTACGTAATTGCAACGTCACAATAGCATGTAATTTATTATGACGTCACAGTCGTCTAATAATCAATAGCCTTGTAATTTATTATGACGTCACAGTCGTCTAATAATCAATAGCCTTATCGATAGATACTGTCAAGTTGTGTATATCGATATGGGGTTGTTGCAGAGTTGTTTTGCGAAGAACAACAAGGTGGGAGTGATGAAGGAGGAGGCGGAGGTGTACTGAGAAGGTGCGCCGTGCCATGGTCACTGAGGAAGTGACGGAGAAGAAGGGTGGGCTGGCCTTCGGTCTGACGTTTGTCTCAGAGGAGGAGCCAAAGATGCCACCGCGCAGATTGACAGAGCTCAAGAAAGAGGACTTCGAAAAATGGAGGGGTAGGTTACCACAATCAAATAATGAATTAAAGACTTCCATATTAAATACCAGTAATTCATAATGATTGGTTTACACACTGCACTAGTATAATGTAGTTACACAAACGTACATGTTTTATAAATAGGTAACTATTTATGATGTGCATCTGGTAATCCATTTGTTAAACAACTAATAAATACACTTTATACGGGCTTTTAATACGTGAATTGTGTTTAAATTTCATAAATAAGTCTTCTTCTTCTTTTTTTTACAACAGACGATCAGGAAAAGGTCCAGTCACAGAAACAGAAGCTGGCTCAACAGAGAAGGGAGGAGGCCCTCATCCAGAAGAAGATCGAAGTCGCCCACAGAGAGGTGGAGAGGCTGGAGAAATATGTCAATCTCAGCGTCCAGTAACTGTCTTATTACAATTGTAATATTTGTAATAAACAACCTTGATCCCAAAATTACACATGTATTTTCTGCTTTTTTTTCTGAAGTCTTCCATGTACATATATACAGTATTTACGAGTACATAATTGTATTTAATGTACTAAATGATGGTTGTGAGTTGAAACTCGAATAACATGTTATTTATGTCTCTGTTGAAAAGATCAAGATTTAAATAGGGCGTATAGGCATTTGAGGTAACGTGAAACCCCATAAAAAATACATACTGAACGTATTTTATAAAACATGATTGTCTCCATGTAAATATGTGTACATAACGGCCGGAAAACCCAAGGTAAAGAATATAGTGCATTACCGCGTAAATACAACGTCATGATTGCGTGTAACTTATTATGACGTCACAATCGTCTAATCATCAATAGCCTTAGCGATAGACACTGTCAAGTTGTGTATACTGATATGGGGTTGTTGCAGAGTTGTTTTGCGAAGAACAACAAGGTGGGAGTGATGAAGGAGGAGGCGGAGGTGTACGAGAAGGTGCGCCGTGCCATGGTCACTGAGGAGGTGACGGAGAAGAAGGGTGGGCTGGCCTTCGGTCTGACGTTTGTCTCAGAGGAGGAGCCAAAGATGCCACCGCGCAGATTGACAGAGCTCAAGAAAGAGGACTTCGAAAAATGGCGGGGTAGGTTACCACAAACAATTAATAAATTTAAGATTTCCATATTAAATACCAGTAATTCATAATGATTAGTTTATACACTGTACTAGCTATAATGAATTTACAAAAACGTACATGTTTTATAAATAGGTAACTATTTATGATGTGCATCTGGTAATCCATTTGTTAAACAACTAATAAATACACTTTATACGGGCTTTTAATACGTGAATTGTGTTTAAATTTCATAAATAAGTCTTCTTCTTCTTTTTTTTTACAACAGACGATCAGGAAAAGGTCCAGTCACAGAAACAGAAGCTGGCTCAACAGAGAAGGGAGGAGGCCCTCATCCAGAAGAAGATCGAAGTCGCCCACAGAGAGATGGAGAGGCTGGAGAAATATGTTAATCTCAGTGTCCAATAACTGTCTTATTACAATTGTAATATTTGTAATAAACAACCTTGATCCCAAAATTACACATATGTATTTTCAGCTTTTTTTTTCTAAAGTATTCTATGTACATATATACAGTATATACAAGTACATAATTGTATTTATTGTACTAAATGATGCATGGTTGTGAGTTGAAACTCGAATAATATGTTATTTATGTCTCTGTTGAAAAGATCAAGATTTAAATAGGGCGTATAGGCAATTGAGGTAACGTGAAACCCCATAAAAAATACATATACTGAACGTATTTTATAAAACATGATTGTCCTCCATGTAAATATGTGTACATAATGGCCGGTATGAGGCCAGTCTAAAATAATCACAATTATCCGGCCCTCCTTCATTGTATGTCTCTTCTGTGGTATTGTTTAGGGTATATCATTGGAATAATGCGGTCGAGCTTCAATCTTAACAAACAATAAATCGCTCTATATATTATTTGTAATCAAAAGTTGTAAGAAAGGGGAGGGGTGTTGTCATGGACATCGACCTATTACATTAAGGGTTGTGTGGCCGCTTTTCGATCGGAAAGGCCTGAGATGTTTAATCTTATAGTTGATCAAACCATCCATTTATACTTAGTCATGGCACGATCTTGAAATCTTAAAAAAAAACCAGTATATTTTCGATCAGATTAGATATCAATTCATTGTCTAGGAAAGTCAAGAAATCTTTGTTTTCTGACATGCAGGAATTGGTCTCTCTGTATGGCTTCAGGCTTGGTAAACAGAACAAAAGTCAGCTTGCTCTGATACGTGTAGAAAAGTAAAAAAAAAACCCAAAAACACCTGTTTTCTACAAGATAAAGTAGCTTATACTTTATTTTTATTTTTTGCATATATACATACCTAAATACGATCCTCTCGTCGATTTGTGTTTTATCAATATACATGTTTTTTGTTGATCACAGAAATATTGCTTCTCAAAATGCTTCATTTATTTTAATTATACACATTAATTCATAAAATACATTTTGGTTTTTTTTTTAGTTTTATTTTTTTTGGGGGGGGGGGTATTTATTTGATATTAAATATTTGTTTGCGTCTGCATTATATTTGTTGTAAATGAAGTGAGAAATATGCCGCAATAAAGTACGTGTATTGTAAAAAGTGAGAGCCTGTAATTAATTTGAAAAGAAAAGAATCGACAATTTCCATCCCACTACCTAAAAAACTAAGAGTTTATGATCCGTTGGTTTAGTATAATCGTATGGACCACCATGCAAAAACACGCCTTTATCTGTCAGCTTAATCTGTGCTAGCAATTTAAACTTCGGTCCCTCAAAATTCTAGTACTGGCTATATAGTAAGCCGTTTTTGAAATTAGTATCCAAGTACTATTGGTCCCATTATCATGATCAGTAACACAATGCTTAACCAAGAAGGAAACTTGATACCCATTCATCCCCCCAACCCCAACCCCTGACTGCTGAAGATCGCACGTCAATACTGTATTGTTTTATGAATAGTACATTGGATCTAATGATGATTCAATCAATGTTTTAAAAAAAAATTATTTCATTTTTGCCATTAAAAAATAGGGAGTTAATAGCGTTTTTATCCATTAGATAATTGATAGTTTGTAAACTGTGTCGTTTAATTCTATAGGCAAAACAGACTCTTTACAATAACAAAATGAACCTTAATATTTTTAATCTTCTTTCGACTATATAATTATGATTGTAATGGGGGAACAATATTGTACGAAAGGCTTAAGGGTCGTTAATTTTATTACCTTATTTGTTCTAGCGTATGCTTTTACAAAAGTCATTCCCCCGTAAAGTAATGGTTTTTAATAGGATGAAAAACGTCAAGATAATTCATGAAGTGCAAATATTGTATATTCGCGCTGCATAAAATTTGCAAAAAGCTTTGTTAATTATATACTCCCTCTTTTATATGCGTTAGCCATTTCTTGCGATTCAAAAAGTTTCCAAAAGCAAACAACACTGTATAGAATTTACTATGGCTACTGTATTTTTGCGATGTGAAAGTGATCGCGAGAAAACGAGAGAGAGAGAGAGAGAGAGAGAGAGAGAGAGAGAGAGAGAGAGAGAGAGAGAGAGTAACCATTGTTATCTTTGATTTTCTTTTTTTGAATACAAGAAATATCGGTATTTCGCAAATTGAAAGAGAGAAAAAAAAACCACTGAGAAAAATATAAAATTGTACCAGTACAGATATCTGTCAAATAGAACTTTATGACGTTGATGAAAAATGATATGTACCTTACCAAGAATTTCTCCCCTATGGCATTAACATTTTCATATGATGGTGTCCAGAAAATGGTGTGGAATTCATAGTGGCTTAAGGTGGCTCTATACACCCACAGTTTATTCCAATATTCAATAGAAGACCACAAAACATATACTTATCAAATATTAAAATGATGATAGGGATACGATAAGTATTTTTAAAGAATTTTTTAATGTTATTTCGTGTTTTTGTAAAATAATTTTTAAAAAATTTACTACTTATATATTGAGATAATTTTTTTTGTCATATGATGGATATTTTCTTCGGACATCTGAAAAAAAAATTAACACTTCTTAACATTCAAAAATGTTACTATTGCAATTTTTTTTAGTATTTCCCCAAAACATAACTGCTCATATTTTCTTACTCTGTTCACAAACATCGGAAAAAGCTGCTTGATGTTATAAGGAAATGAATTTTAATAAATGTGACATAAAAAAATTGAATGAAAATCATTGCAAATAAACACAAAAAATATTTTAAATTTTATTTGGAATGAAAGTTCCTCAGGTAAGAATTATTGTTCCTAAGTCCCAAGGCCCAAACACCTTGGGGACTTTTCATTTCTGAGTTGAAGAAAATTTCCTAAATATCATGTTGGAATGATAAATACATAGATATTTCATTATAGGCCTATACAAGTGAATATATTCGCTTTAATGCAAAACTATATCAAATAAATAAAGGGGAAAATTAACTAATAGGATTTATGTATTCCAACCTGAGAGAAATTCAAAGCCACCCTCTCATGCATCCCCTTAAGGTGGTAAGGTATATTTGTCGACATTAATGTGGATTAAAGTTTAATATAATTGAAATACTTTCACCGGTTTAGAATTTTCTAAACAGTATCCAACCCAAAAATACGTTTTAGAAATTTTTTGAAAATTAAAATTTTTATCGACCTCAACGGAATTTGAACTCATGACCTACAGGTATGTAGTGAACCCACTAACCCACTGCGCTACGCTGCAATATGTCGCTGATGGGAAAGAAACTATTCAAAAAATTATACTTGATTTTATTGTTTACTTCGATAAATAACACGACACAACGTGAAGGTGTCACATACCCCATTACTTGTAAGTAATGAACTTTCCAATTATGAAATTCAATCCATTCATTTAACAATTTTTTCAAAAGAGCGGTCCCCACACAATTCGCCTCAGTTTAAATCAGCCAGTACCGGAATTGCATGCTTCCAGATTTACTTTTTTGCATACTGCGTCATCAAAAAGTGGTGTATAGAGCCACCTTAATCCTAAATCGTGTGCAATGATTAATCATTTCTCGTGGACTACATGGACTACCTCGTGGACTACGAGGACAGTATGCTGCATGGCCAAAACTGGTTCCTTTTCATTACGTAATTTCTAAACCAATCAAATTCGGATACAAACGTCACATGCAGCTCTCGGGTTCCAATAAAAAGCGCCAACAGCGAACAATGGATTTAATGAAGGCAAAAACTTTAGCGCTAAATGATGTGGATATGTGACGAAATCCTGATTGATGTAAAAGATCAAAGTACTGAAAGTACAAATGGGAAAAATAATAAAATAATAAAATGATAAAATGGTAAGAATAATAAAATAAATTATACCGGAAGAACTTATTTTTGAATAAGAAATTCTCAGTAAACAACAGATTTATTCAAGAAAATCAATAGTCATCTAATCAAATATTTGAACTGATAAACTGTCAGAATGGAATGTTTTCATCCACACGAAACATTGTTCTTAAAGGGACTTGGACACGATTTGGGCTAAATTTATTTTTTTCATTTTTAATGTCTAGAACGGTCAATATGGGTGTTTTAATGCTTTGTATTGGAAAGTCAAATATCAAGTTACAAGCGAATTACAGAGGTTGGAATTTTTTGTTTTGTAAACAAAGCTCATATCCTGTTTTTGTTTACATATGTGTCATTTTGGTAAAAGTTAAAATCTAATGTTGCTTTTTGTCGTTGGTTAAATTATTTGTGAATACATTGAATAAGTTTATCTTGTTTCCATGAGCTATTTTGTCAAACAAATGGCATTTTCTGTACTTTGCATTATTTGTCAACAAATATAAGACTCGAGCTTTGTTTACATAACAGCGACTTCTTTCCTCTGTATCTCGCTTGTAAATTGACTTCTTACATTCATATTTTGGCAAATCATTCAAAATACACAAGTAAACTATTTTATACAAAATAATTAGATATATGATTTACATCTGAAATCGTGTCTAGGTCCCTTTAATCAAGTATAAACGTTTTTGCCTTCACTTTGAAATACATTAAATATTGATTTTTTTCCGATAATCTACTAAGCCCCCTCCCCCACCCTTCCCCATATATTAACCAATATGTCTTATACCACAGACCCATGAAAATAGATACTTCTTCTCACTTCCCTCCTTTCTGATTTTATTTTTTGTAGAATTTATTCTTTTATTTTTTTTATTCATTCATTCATTTCTTTTTTTTTTTTTTTTTGAATCTGTGTAAAACCATTGTCTATCTTTTTCTTTTGATGTAATCAATTTCACACATTTTGGTCTGGTCACTGTCTTCAACCGATATTATGAAATAAAATATGTACAAGCAACTTAAGAAACATTTTTTTTGGTAAACAAAAAAGCACGACTTCCGCGTGAATGAGTAGTTTCTTTCTGGACATACTAAAAAAGAATCCTGACTCTCCCGCCAGGGAGATTTCTTATTTATTTACTAATCTCTTCAGATTACAAGACCTATCTCAGGTCTTTTATTTGACTAAAAAATCTTCCTTGAATCAAGACTGCAATTTTTCCTGTCCACTGGCAGCTGAAAAAAAAATGTTAAAAAATATTTATTTTTTTTGGTGCCTTGCCCTTTGTATTTATCATATATCGGTAATAAGAAGGCTTATATCTTAAACGTGAAAGAGTGTAAGTGTAATATGATAACATGAATGGAAATAAGTGATAGACTGGGATCTCTCAAATTCTTAAAAAAAAATACAAGTACAGATAGGTAGCGCAAAAACAATACCATCACCAAATAAAAAAAATAACCGACCCCGATACGTATACGTGTGCCAAATTTACTTTTATTGTGGAAATTCTGAAAGTTTCCATTTTTAAAGTGCCAAAAAGCCTTGTTGTAATTCAAGGCTTTAAATGTTTTATTTTCATTCATTAAGGATACCATTTTGTGTTTTACATGAAAGTTGGATGTCCTACATGTGTTATGCTTTCAATGGACAAAAGGAAAGCTTCGTTTTCTTCTTCAAAGACCTATTTTCGGTTGCGGATTCATTGAGTACAAAGGCCCTTGTCACTTACGTACCTTCAAGTTGACCGATTACATAAAGCGATGTATGGTTTAGAAAATAGAAATTGTGTCAAGCAAAACTTTAAGAGTAAAAATGAAAATTAAAAAAAAAAGAGAAATAATTTCGCCACCCGAATTTAGGAAACTGTTCCAAAAAATATTGATTATTATATTAATTACAATTCATTTAATGTTATTATAAAAGATACACGGTCTTTAGCACGAGCTTCGTTTGCATAACAAAGGACTGAGTACTTTTTCATCAAATGTTATCAACAAAAACATCGAGTTCATTTAATTTCAAGGAAAGAAAAAAAAACCATAAATCTCTTCGCGTGCAAAAAATGATTACTTTAACCGAAATCCCCCTATAATTGGTATGGGAAATTCTAGATAAACAAAAGTTGTTAAGAGGAATGCAAACGCGATTTGTATAAGGTCAAATCTGAATGTCGCAAATTGACAAAGGCAGTTACGAAGGGCACCGAAACTGGTTAATTTAGTAATTAGTGTCTCTCTTGTTTCCCATCGGTCCTTGAGTTCATTAACATTACACAGAACAGTCGTTAATTAACGGAAATAATTAACGGAAGTTAGAAGCATCCCTATTATCGGAGCTTTTGATTGAATTTCAGTCATTTGTGATATTTACGAATCTTTGTCTTATTTCGTTCCATTCCGAACCTTAGAGGATATCGATCAGTCCAACGTACTAAAATAAAAGTACGTTGACTTGGTTCCCAAGGCGCAATAATTAAAAATAATAATGATATAATATACCCAGTGTTTCATCTCAAATTTTTTTTGTACACTTCAAAACTTAAGTATTACTCAATTCAAATCAAAGTATTTTTTTTTTCAGATTATAAAGCATCGTCATTGACTTTATTCACGTTAAATTAAGAGAAGTGATGCAAAGTAAGGTCTACTTTAGGCAATTTTTTAAACAGAACTCATGAACATGAATTCTTTTGCCGTGCATATTATCAACTAATCGTCACCATGAATGGTTTTCAGTGTGAACGGGGGTGGGGGTTGTTGGCCTAAGTGATTTAACAATCAAAGGTATGGGATCAGTATGAAAGATTCTTATTTTGCGCGAATTCTTAATTTCGCGATTGTGCCGTTTCATATCATATTGCGACAACAGAAATGGCGAGTTACGAAGTTTTGTTGTAATTGACCGGTGGTGCACCATCTGTATGAAATGAAATAATTGCCAAATTTTTATTATCTGCGGAAACTGTTTCTTGCTAATTCGCGCGGATAAATTTCGATACATTTGTAGAACTGAATGTTAATTATAAATTATAATTATGAATTTACAGTACTACCATAGACATGAGATAAGTACCCTGTTTTCATAAAATGCAAACCTGGAAAAAATGTTTTATTTTCAAATTAGGCCGATATTTAGAATACTTTTCCTGGTTCTCTTTTACTCTAATTCTGATTATTTTTTTTTTCTAATATTGTCTTCTCTATCAAGCTTATCGAATTCTGCGGCGCGAATTTGGTTTAATGTATTGCCTCCAGAAACAACTATGTCACGTTTTAAGACAGTATTAACATATTTATACCTTGTTCTGCGAATTTTCTTCCATCTTAAACAAAAAAAATGATCGCAGCCTTTCAGGACTGGCGTGGTCGTGGAGATTAAAAATGAAAAGTCCATCACCAACAACACCAAATAATACGAAGCATATATATATATATATATTTTTTTTTTTTTTTATTTCACTAATCAAAAACACAAAATCAAGACCAGCATACTTTTACAAATCCCGCTTTCGTTATCAAAAATCCTAGTCGGAATATGAAATGAAAAATAGCCTCTTAATATCTTTTTTTCTATAAACCAATGGGGATGTTAATGTAATCTATACTTCAAACACATTAATTATATAATTACAGCTCAATTAAGGGTTGGGTAACAGACAATGACAATGTGAATAGATCCTTCTCATATTATACTAGTAATATTCACAAGATACTGCAGCATTCCTATATAGATTCTCAATTTACACAGTTAAAAACCATTTCAAATAATTTTGCGTATACATGTATAAGGTTAAAAAAAATATCAAAAAATCAATTATCTATTTATTTTACCCGACAGGAGATGTACATATTGAGAAATTTAAAATTTAGTGTTTGTTAATTGTTAACGAAATAAAAACACGTATACAGTTGGGGGGGGGGGGGGGTTAAAAATGTTTTTGGTGTTTTGTTTTTCAATGTTTAATACTATAATCATCCGTTTAAACATTTTTATTCCAAATAATGGACAACCGACTGCTTTTTACAATTTATCTAAAAGTTGATAAGCATATATATACATCAGTAAGTTCGTTTCATTTCCAAGATCGTTCGAAAAAAAACACACATATAAAACACATCTTTTTTCACGGTCACTGTGTTTTTATCAAAATGATTATAACTTATACAAGATACTTATCTAGCTTTCCGATTATATCAAACTGAAAACCAATTTTGTGAAACATTGTACATTTTGAACATGTGCATGGTCTAGTTTGAACTTTTGCTATGAAAGATGAATGTGTGATGATGGGGGAAATTGATATACATGCATGTACTTGTCTCACTTTTAAAGTTCCTTTGGCAATGATATACATGTAAACGCACCTTTTGTGTCTCTGCAATGGCGTCTCTAATTTGATGGCGTCATCGATGACTTGGGCACACCAGAGCTTTCCGGAAAAGTTGTATTCGGAAAAAGTAAATGATAGGGTTCATGGCGTATTGTGCTGCTGTGATGATAAACGTGACCCGATACGCAGCCGGGGTCACGGCGTAAGGGTCGACAAAAACTATGACCCTCGTAAACCAGTATGGCACATTGAAACACAACACAACGAAAAGAACCAACACAAAAGTTTTGATTATACCCAAACTTCGTTTAGACTTCGATGCCGTCGGTGTAACCGGAGTTTTTCCGGCCGTCGTGTACGGTTTTGATAGGGTCAGTTTTTGCTGCGTTACATTGTAAGAAACAGCGTTGAAGGTATCGTTCGTCTTAACGCAGGATGGTCCAGTTAACACCGTCTCCACTGACGAAACGCACGTGTTTTCGTCAGACGCATGCCTCGTCCAGGTCGAGGAACTGCATGCTGCCTCTGAAGTACCCCCAAACGATACCTGTGCTGGAGGTCTAAAACTCCTGACACCTTGCACGTGTTCTACAGGTAATTGCAGGTGTTGTACGGGCGTAGGTTGAATTACTTTCTTCCAGTATAGATATGATTTGATCACTCGGTAAGTGCAACAAGAAGTAAGAATTGTTACCATCAACAACAAAAGCAGCACTGTGCAACCATATATAAACAGAATGTAGTCGTGGTTTCGTCCATACACTTCCAAGGGGTTGTTCTCGTCAAAATCGTAGTTTATTCCCACAACGACACAAGCAAAGACTATGACGATGACGTAACTGAGCACCAAGTAAAGGGCCTGCCTCCATGACGTAAAATATCGTCTGTAACCCTCATAGTTTGCTCCAGAAGCCACGAGCCGCTCCAGAGCGATAATCCCGTGGTGTATGTACGACTGCAGGAGCATGCAATCAAAGTACGCCCTGATTTTGGAGAAATCATCCACCGGGGTGATTTTCCTGAAGACTGTGCCCGTTAATAGGAAAGGGCTGGTCAAGATGGCGTTGATGCTGAGGCAGATCAAAAATCGGAAGAAGCGGTGTTTCCTGAGTTGCGAGTTTCTTGCCATCACCACCAGGGGAACCATGTTGCAGACGACAATTGCCAGGACGACCACGAAGGCCACCCATAGGTAGCCGTCACCAGGGTTGTTCGAGGGAGTCCCACCCAGACAATTGGGGCACGGCAGCGTCGAGTTGTTTGCCATCCTTCTAGGGTTGTGTTCTGATTTCTACTGGCTTCCAGGTTGTTTTCATCATTGCTTTTAAATGATAGGTCTCCAGATCGATAAACGGCAGTCTAACTGTTTGTGACAACTTTGTATAGAAGTCGTCATAATTCTTTGTGTGTACGGATTGAAAGAGCTGTAATTAAACGGGGATTGAAAATTTTGAAATGTATTTACACCCACAGCGTTAGGCCACGCATTTTCAATTATTTTCAAAAAGTGTGTTTTATCACGAAAAATTGAAGTAATATGAAAACTGAGTAAAGTACTACAGATCGTGAACTGTAGTAACTTGATTCACAGAAGAATAGGACAAAGGAAGGAACGCACACAACAATGTGATAAAGTTGACAGATACCATTAATTAATTAAACCATATAATACATAACATATAGATCGTGGTGTGTGATTTTTTAGGAAATGATTTGGGTCATTTCTCGTTTTCAAAAACGTGTTTCTTTTTCTATCTTCTACCACCTAAAAAGTAGATTAATATCGAAATGGCGCAAAGTACTACTAAATATGATATGAAAACAGCCGTTCTGATAGGCTGTTTGAGAGCAGTAGTGTGCATTGGAACGGCTGATTTTAATCAGACTAAGAAAAACTGTAACACTAATATAATAGATTCACAAAAGAAACACAGTAAGTGATAAAATTTACACAGCAATTTGATACAGTTGATACATATTATTAAACCATCAATAAGATATGGGAACCAAAAAAAAAAACGGGATATATGTGGAATTATTTAGGTAATGATTTAGAACAATGATCATTTTCATTTGTCAATTATAGCACGGACTTTATTTAACATGAAGAATTTGCTTAAAAACTCACTTGGAAATGACCAATCGGTGGTATCGATATTTTAAGGAGGCTGGGTCACGTGGGTGGTCAACATATTACCCGTCATGTCTACCTTAATTTTTTAATAGATGAATTCAAAGCCATACACTATGATTTAGCAGAGGAATAAATCAATATATAAAAGGAATAAGGAATAATTCTTTGAAAATTATGAGATGTTAATTTTGGTCGGGGCGTGGTCAAATCCTTAGGGCCTGTACCTCGCTCCGTCCGAAATTATCACCTCATAATATTCAAAGAATGGTTTCTTAGGACTTATATTTACATTATTTCCAATCTCTACACTTTCAAACAACATTTTAAATTCACTTTTTCTGCACATATAGCACATGCTATGTATTACTACGCGGCGCAGCCAATACCATTTTTTCGGTCATACTATATGACACGCCAATTTTGTGTCGTTCATCTTTTGATGAAATTATTGGGCTATAGGCTTCAAAATTGGTTCGTAATGTTACATATCATAGACAAAGACAGTTGAAAATGTAAATATTTTAGCTTAAAGCTTTGACTTTTTTTCCTTACATCTTTATCAGTAAAGAGCTCTTCTTCTGAAGAAGATTCATATATAGTCTTAAAAATGGTATAGTTGGCGCTAACGCAAGGTATTAAATTTGTCTGCACCGCCTTTGTGTGTTACAGGACCGACGACATCCAAAAAAGCATTCAATGCTGAAATGTTTCATGGAAAGTGCCATTATGCTGAATTGTCCTACTGTTGACTTGTTCAAATTCTGCATGTTACGAGTCATCACATCGTCACAAGCATTTGCGTCCAGGGACCTTATTCACAAAGCCTCCGTAAATTCCGCAGCTGTCGCGCTGAGTTTACGGGAGACTTGCGCAAACTTTACGGAAAGATTACGGTTGGTTCACGGCTTATTTACGAAGCTCCCGCAAACAAAGCGAAATTTACGGAAATTTTGCGCAAGTTTTGTGCACATGAAAGGCACCTGCATGCATTGAAAGATTGTGAAAAGCCTTTTAGTATTTTTTTAAAATCTTAATTGTTATATATGTTGGGTTGTTCATTAAAACATTCACGTGTGTGTGTTTGACACCCATGAGAAATAAAGTAGTGAAGGTATCGATACTAGAAATATCAAATGGTTAGTGCCTTTTTTAATAAATTTATATATGGCAAATTTATGTAATATTTGTCAAATAGTTTTATAAATGATTACACAATTTGTTTTACTTGATAATAAACAGAATATGAAAACATTGTCATAATTATATGTAAATTGAATACTTTGTTGTTATATTATAATCAACAGATTCAAACTCCTATTTTCCTAAAATTGTGTTTAACATACTATGATTCAAAGTTTAACAAAAGATTAAATCATGTTCATCACAATAAGATACTTAAATAACTTAATCATTTTTCTTCACGATTTAGGATTTTTGATGTGTTGTTTTGTTTGGGGTATTTTTTTTTTGGTTATATATGTTTTTTCCTAATCCTTTTAATTTCCGCAGCTTTCCTTTCATTTATTGACCTTAATGATGAGACATCTGTGTTTTTATGACATATTCCCTTCTATAATCTTTAGGCTGTCGATCCTTCTCCCCCTTAATTAGCTCTCTGCATCCAAGTTCTATTCTTGAATAATGGTTCATGATTAGGGGGTCAGAATTTCTAAGTAAATTTCTCTAATTAGTAGTCCCTCGTATGTTTATTATCAATTTCCTGACCTGTGATTCTGTGACGTCATCTGGCTTATTTTTTTTCTTCTATTTAGGCAAGCTGACGTACGTTTAAAGAAGAAACAAATTCATTAACTGTCTGTGTTTCTTTGTATAGCTTTTGTCTCTCTCTGATTTATTTAACTTCAATTTCTTGAATAAAGGATCTAATTTAAAATATGAAAAAAAAAAACGTTCATATAGTTTACAAATTAACTATGATAATTTTTTTTTTAATTTTACCGTTATTTCAAATTTCTGGTGCATATTTCCATTATCTAAGGTAATTGGTCTATTTTCCATTTCGTTGTGAGTTTTTTGTTTATGTACATGCATGTCATATTCATTTGTTCGCTTATGCATATGTGTACTTTTAAACTCTTATATTTACATTCTACTGTGTTTTTTCATTAAATTCTGTGATGTTTAAATGCCTGTAAATGCAACACCTATTCACTGCGTATGAATATACGAGTAATTTACATAAGTAGTTCTCAAACAGTGATTTCTATGTTATCGGTTAAAAAATGTATTTCATGAATGTTGTCAAAACACCATGTTTTATAATTATTCAACAAAATATTTGACTTTATTGTTAAAAGCAACATTTCAAGAGTTATTTATCGTGGATAATATTTTCATGCTCGTGGACCTCATCTCAACAGTCTATGTGAAAACCAGTTTAAACCGGTTTTACAAAACAGCTGTTCTTGCTGTTACTTATTCACTCCCTCCGTGATCTGCACTTTATATCGATTTATTTAAGTAAATAATTGATTTCTTCAGTAAGGGAATGTAAATATAAGCATTAAATGATTTATTTTTGACGTCGTTGTGTCAATAACTGCCGTCAGGTGAGCAGACAAATTATCATAACGCGCTAACGCGCGTTATTCAATTTGTCTGCTCACCTGACGGCAGTTATTGACACGACGACGTCAAAAATAAATCATTCAATGCTATAGTATAACGTCTTACCAATTTGATTAAAATCGATATCACTGATAGTCAACTGCTTTCGAACATGTTCAAGAGCGGTAGCGTACATATTAGCATACTATCACAGCTGATTTTAATCAGATTGAGTACCTTACATTACCTTCATCGGGGAATAGTAATTCTATCCAGATTGAGTGCCTTACATTACCTTCATCGGGGAATACATTACCTTCATCGGGGAATAACAATTCATGCAGATTGAGTGCCTTACATTACCTTCATCGGGGAATAACAATTCTATGCAGATTGAGTGTCTTACATTACCTTCATCGGGGAATAATATTTCTATGCAGATTGAGTACCTTACACTACCTTCGTCTGGGAATAGTAACTCTAGGCTGCGATCGTATTTCCCTGCATGGAAAATAAATGTTTAAGCAATTTACTCTTTGAAACTTAACAAGATGTGGCTCCATTTTCCTGTTATAGTAATTAAAAATAGTTTGATTCAAGAATGAGAGCTACTGCGAACATTGTTGGCATTATTTGTAGAGTCCAGCAATAGTTTCGATTAACACTATCTCTCAATCTTTTTTTTTTTTTTTTTTTTTTTTTTTTCAAATTCTTTTATTGATTTTATGTAAAACAATTTACAAGATTGTGGTCAAAGATGGCTTATACATAGATATGAATTTCAATTGAAATCATTATTCATTATTATGCACACAGTGATAAATATAATAAAACATACATACTAACATACAATGTATCGTCCGAAAACATAATCATACATGTATATATTAGTAGTAAAAATAAGTTGAACCCCTGGCTTACCCGGTGGACATAACACATACATATGCATACAGTCCATCACTACGTCCCCGGGTAAAGCGCTAATACATATAGACAGTCCCTATGTGTATCGGGTATATTATTGTTTTGAAAAGAATAACAAATATCAAAGTTTAGATATCAACAGTTGAAAAAGCTCATTTTCTTTTGTATTTTTTAGCATTTTCAGAACTGCACAGTGTGTCGGAATATACTCTTTGAATGAGTTTTTTATCAATAAAATTGATTCGGGTAAATTTTCAAGTCTACAATACATTTTACATTTGTATATTCTATATGCAATAAATGACAAAAAATAATTATATAATTTGGTGACTTGTGTTTCTTCCAGGTAGAACCCCAAAATAATATGCTTCCAATTGATATCAAAATTTAAGCACTCGCTGGCCACTTTCCAAATTTTTACTACATTAACACAATCAAAAATAAGATGTTTTGAATTTTCAATTTCGTTACATTGTTTGCATTTAGCAGTGATATTTTTATTCCATTTGCTCACTAAAATATTGTTACATAACAGATTGTTCAGTAGTTTGTAATTAAACTCAGCTAAGGCTTTGTCTTTGGTATTTTTAATTTTCTGTGTATATATTGATTTCCATACATTTTTGCTTTCCAACTTAAATTCTTTTTCTAATTTAGATTGTGTACAAGGTGCTTGAAATTTACGTTTTATTAATCTTGAATAAAAAGTTTTGGTGTTGTGTTGATCGGAAATTATTTGTATTTGTTTTGTTTGTAAGTATGGAATTTTTGAAAAATCGTATTTGAGTTCAAATTTGGTAAAAACTTGTTTTATTATTTTGTATTCACATAACCAGTTTGTTCTTTTGCGTAATGTATCGAATATATCCGACGAACTTTTTAAAGTTCCATTCTCTTCAAAAATATCTTTTACATATAGAATTCCGCTTTTAATCCAATTTTCAAAGCAGATTGTCTTACCTTTAAAATTGAATATTTTATTTGACCAAATAGGTTGTAATAAAAAAGCTTCGGTAGAAAAGGCAGGTATTTTGGTTTGGGTATCATCTTTACATAAATTATAGCATACAAAAGCTTGCTTGTAGAACTCTGGGAAGTTGTTTATTATACCATAGTCTTTGGCAACCGTCTCATTTGTTTTCATCAGATATTCAATATCAATTTTTGTATCCTTACAGAAACTGTTAAAAAAATATTTAATATTGTGTTCTGTACTAAGTAAACGTGGAATCCACATAGCTTTTAGGGCCGTAAATTTAGATTCTATATCAACAATACCTATTCCTCCCTCATATACTTCACCTATGATGGTATTTCTTTTGATCCTATCAGTTTTATTCCACATGAAATTAAATATAAGCCTTTTAACATTTTTTATGAAATCATTGTCGGGTATTTCCAAAATGCTAGCTACATATATAAGTTTAGAGATTGCTAATGTGTTTATTATTGTGCATTTTCCAAATATTGTTAGTTTTCTTTTTTTCCAAGATTCAAATAACGTTTCCATTTCATGATATATTTTCATCCAGTTTTTATTGTAACACTCAATCTTATCATGACCAATGTGTATACCTAAGCATTTCACTGATTGGTTCGTTGCATTCAACATTATATTGGTTTTTAATAGTGCCAAGAAGGATGCATTCTGTTTTAGATAAATTTATTTTTGATCCCGCGAGTTTGCAAAAGATGTCAATGGTTTTAATGGCTTGTTTGAGAGAATCTATATTCTTCAGTGATAATGTCATATCATCTGCATGTTTGATGTTTTTAATTTCTTTTTCTGAGTTTTTAACTGTAAATCCGTTTATTAACCCATTATTTTTTATTTTATCGGATAAGATTTCAGCGACGAAAAGATATAATAATGCTGAAATAGGACAGCCTTGTCTAATTCCTCTATGCATTTGACATGTTCTTGAAATCCATCCATTATTTTTTAATCGAAATATTGGGTTTTTATATAAAATTTTAATCCAGTGAATAAAATTAGTTCCGAAATTAAAAGTCTCTAACGTTTTGAATAAAAAATTCCATTCAACAGAATCGAAAGCCTTTTCAAAATCTAAAAAGAGGAGTAGCCCTTCTTGATTATTGTTTTCGCAATATTCAAAAATGTCTAGAATTAGTCTAGCATTTGTACCTATAAATCTTCCCTTTATGTACGCTGTTTGCTCATTACTTATATATTCATCTATCACTTTTTGCAATCTGCGTGCAAATATAAACGCAATGATTTTATAATCCGTGTTAGTCAAGCTGATAGGTCTGTAATTTTTCAATAGATATTTTTCACCTTTTTTGTGGATAAGAGAGATTACTGCTAGGCGTTGAGAGAAAGACATTTCATTTAACTGGAAAATTTCTTTCAACATATTAAAAAAATGTGAAGATAGTTGATCCCAAAAACATTGATAGAATTCTGCTGGCAATCCATCAAGCCCGGGAGCTTTATTACTTTTCATACTCATTACTGTATCTTTACATTCATCTAAGGTTGGAAATTTATCACAATTGTCTTTAGCTTTAGTAGAAAGCGTTTTAATATTACTAGTTTCTAAATAATTTTCAATGTCTACGTCGTTTACATTTTTTGTATCGTATAAATTCTCATAGAAATGACACATTTCACCTAAAATTTCGTCATCTGTTGTTAAGTTTTCCTGTTTTTCATTCTGTAGTTCATAAATTACGTTTTGTGTTTGATGTTTTTTTTCTAGACATAAAAAATATTTTGTGTTCTTTTCACCTTCATTAATCCATTTTGCACGTGATCTTATCTGAGCACCTTTAGACTTTTTATCATAAAATTCGTTTAACTGAGTCTCTAAGTTTCTTTTCCTAATCATATCAATTTCATTGTAATGCAAAGATTCTATATATTCAATTTCTTTTTCTATATTAAATATTTTCTTTTTAAATCTGTTTGATTGTTTAACGGAGAAAATTATAGAGAATTTTTTAACCTCGTCCTTCAAAATTTCCCATTTTTGTATAAATGTTTCATGCGTGTTGGAAATATTTTTTATGATTTCAGAAATTTGCTCTTTGTATTCTTTATTTTCTAAAAGAGACGTGTTAAGCTTCCAATAACCACCCCCCTTTTTGTTATCAAAAATATTTAGATCAAATTGTATCGATCTATGATCGGACATTCTATTGCCGTTAGAATGGGTGTCGGGAATTTTTTGTAATGCTAAATTATTAGTTTTTAAAGATAAGTTTTCACTCATAAATACAAAATCAATCCTACTTCTTGGTGTGTTATTTGCATCGCACTAAGTAAATCCATCGGAGTGTTTATTTTTTTCTTCCCATAGATCTAAACATTTCATTTGCTTAATAATTTCTTTCAAAAGTTTTGAACTCTTATCAGTAGTACTATTCAGCTTACAGTTGAAGTCACCACACAAGATAGTATTTGATATATTATTCGAGTTATTATTAATAAATGTTTTCATTCTTTTAAAAAATTGAATACGGTGTGATTCATTATTAGGGGCATAAATATTTACCATAGTTAAATCAGTTTCGCCTATTTTTACATTAATCAAGATTTTACGTCCATCATTAGAATCAAACTAAAAATAGTTTGATTCTAGAATGAGAGCTACTGCGAACATTCTTGGCATTATTTGTAGAGTCCAGCAATAGTTTCGATAAACACTATCTCTCAATCTTGATAAGTTGATTAGTGGTGCTATCAAAACCCAGTTGTGTTAATAAAGAATTTGAAATTTTTTCCGTTAATTTTCCACCAGAGTATTCAGCTTGAAATTAAAACCCAATCTCTCATCTCAATTCTGCTTCAATAATTATTTTATTGATTCTATTGAATTTTGAAATAATTGTAAGAAAATTTAGTTTTTGTATACTTATTCCACTTCATACTTTTAATTAAGTTCACTCTTTGTCAAAATGGATTCCATTCATCATGTGTTAATACAATATATTGTAATATGTTAGTAACATTCAACAGTTTCAAATAAACAACAAATACAAAAGAACAGTTTCAGATCATTTACTGTAAAAATAAACAATTACTCAGACTCTCATATTCTCTCACTGACATAAATAGCATACAAAAAATCATATGCAGGATAAAATTGGCTGAAAAGTATGAAATGCAATGCTCACTATCTCAAATGCTTCTTTAAAAAAAATCAAAAAGGTTTCGTAACATGCATGTACATGTGATATACTGTAAGTATGTTCAAGTATTTTCTCATTTTTTGTTACAAACAAATACATGTTTACTGGTGCAGTTTTTGTTGTGTTTTCTTATAGGCTTACAACCTTCAGCTATAATTCACTATAATTCAGCAATTGTTACACTTTGTCAGTTCTTTTTGAAACACATTAGATTGTATGACTGCTTGTGACGTTGTCAATTTCTAACTACATTACATCAAAAGCAT
Organism: Magallana hongkongensis; assembly: GCA_015776775.1. Taxonomy (NCBI): domain Eukaryota; kingdom Metazoa; phylum Mollusca; class Bivalvia; order Ostreida; family Ostreidae; genus Magallana; species Magallana hongkongensis. Next base: position 16,070,362 of record CM027470.1, read on the forward strand.
GAAAAACATATTTTATCAAATATTATAAAAAGCTCTTAAGAAATACACGGTACATTGTTTAAAAATGCAAGTAATAGTAGTGTAGAAAAATCATTTAAAATTGTTGGGGATAATTTTCTAAGTTGTCAAATTTTCAGGGATATCACATCATGGGTTTAAATTACATTTTTGTATAAAATAATTACATGATTGTATTATATTTTTGTATGAAATGAATAAGTATTTTTTGTATAAAACGAATAAAGATTTTCACAGTTTTTTAAAGATGTAAATTCATGGGTGTGGAGCGGCCATGGAAATTGCCGGAATTAATGAAAATTGATCTACAATAAAATTCTCTTATGTTCCACCATACTTCTGTAGGAAAATAATCTTGACAATGCTTCATAGTCATTACATCATATTCCTTAGAAAAATATGCACACTACAAGCTGTAAATTATGGGGAATCTTAATGAAAATATCACGGATGGAAAAAATAATCAGGCTTTGTTTATCTGTGTAAAAATAAGAAAATATCAGCATGCATACCATCCAAAATACTTCACTCCTCTTACTTATATAGATGCAATATAAAACGGTCTGCTTTGGTAACACTATTGCATTCGGAGACTTCTCTAATAAGCCAAAAATGTTTGGAAAATGCATCAAATTTCTACACAAAAAAGCACAACAATACGAACACAATTTCTCATTTGCACATCATCTCACATCAAATGATCTCTAATAAAAAATTTACAAATTTTTCTCTAAAATGTCCTGAATTATGACCCCGAGGAATTCTGATCCATGGTGACATCTGCTGATTGACCGGCTACTTTGACAATGTCATTTATATTGGCCAACGTAGCTCCGGCGGCTGAGATTGGTGTCATGGCAACCTGTATGTGCTGTTGATTTTCTGCTGTCATGCCGACGGTTGCCCCGGTGATTGTTTGGTACATGGAGACAGGTATTGTTACTATTCCTGGTAGAAGAAAAGAAGCTACTTGTAGTTTCAAGTATAATTCAAAAGCTTTGAATATTTTCTTCAGTTTGCAGCAAAAATCAGTCTTAAAAACAGGGAGATATTACAACTTGTCTTAATCACAATTCCTAACTGCCATATACAGAGTATAATTCATTTCATAATATTAACACAATCAAAACCAAGTGAATTTCCTTTTCATTGCCATTGAGCCATATCTTACAAAAATGGCAAATATTTCCAGCAAACACATAGTAATCATTTATAAAGTCATAAAAAAATAATGAACAAGAAATATGAAAAGCGAAGATATGAAAAGCGAAGATATGAAAAGCGAAGATATGAAAAAAAAAATATTTCACTCATTACAACCTACCGCCTATATGAGAAGAGTCATCAGCTAGAATGATTTGATGACCTTGACTGAAAGGTAGAGTGGTGACCTGACCTGTCTCCGGGTTCATCTCCATGGTGATCGGTTGTGCTGTCAGACCATGCGGAAGATCATGGTGGGTGGCCACATCGGCCAAAGTCTGCACCGCCTGAGTGGCTTCCTGCTGACCAATATTGGGGATCTATGACCAAAAAAAAAAAAAAGCCAATACATTGTCCATGCAGTTCCACTTTGGGAAAAATATAAAACTTGAAGCACTTTCTTTCTGTGAATCCTGCCACTTCCCCCAACTGCTGCTTTTTTGCTAGGAAAAAACTTCTCAAACTTTGTAAAATGGCCTACCTACACACTGACAGTAAAATTTATGATTGATCTTGTTTGACATACTTGAAAGTATCATTTACAGATCTTATAGAGATAGCAAAACTTTTTATGCTTACAACTTAATATTTTTCCTGTCTACATTCCAGCTCAAAAGTATTTTGACACTTCACTGCAGGACAAACAAACACACTTACGCAGTGAAAAATGGTTTGTGCCACGCCAACTACATGTACATGGTGTGAAACTGTGAGTGTGTGTGTGTGTTTGTTCAACTGTGTTTCACAGCTGTGAATTTCAGATGAACCTCTGTTGAGGTAGAGACTTACAGCATGTACAACGGTGGCTTGTGTGCCGTCAGCAAGAGTGACCACCGACTGGGGGGAGGTGTCTATCTGTATGAACGACACCGTTCCGTCCGGGTTGTTGATGGTCTGCACCATGGTCCCTGCAAAAGCCTGAGCCTGGGGGAGGGGATGAGTGGAGGGACCAGAACTGTCCTCGCTGAATACATGCAGGAGATCCTCTCTGCCATGGTGTTTGTAGCAGTTTTTGACAATCGCTCGCAATGCTTCTGTCCATGATACCTGCAATTAGTAAACAAATTTGCATATTAGAAAACATTATACCTTGAATTACATCAGCAGGTGGATTTTTACTGATTACAGGTAGCCTAAATTATTCTATTGAAGTAAAGTATATGTCTTTGAAAAATCAACAAAATAAACCGAACTTCGCTTCATCTACTGCCTTCCCCCTTTTGAAAATAAATAAACTAATCTTAATAAAAAAAATATGATAAAATTTGGCCAAGGGAGAAAAACAGCACAGAACAAGCACTTTTCTTATCACTATTTAATGATGTCTAAAATAGTGATATATATATTGTGTGTATGTTTTGACAGATCTCTCCAAAATGTTACCTTCCGTTTCTCTTCCTCTGTGCGGGCGTCACTCCTGACAGTTCTGCCAGGGTAGATCATCGGGCCACCAGTGGGGTCTGCACTCTTCCTTACCCCATCCTGGTTTACTCCTCCCAGTAGAGTACTTCAGCATCTCCGGAATAAAGTTCCTAAGCTGGGCCTAGAAGAATACATCACAAACTGTATACATGTATAAATTTTTCAATGCTAAGGACGCACACGACATTCCTCATTTTTTGATTACTTTCCTCGATGGATTATTTCTTCTTTTTTTTCATTTGAACATGTCCATGCCAAAGATTCACAGTACATTACTAGGCTATTTGTGGAGTTGAAATTATTTTGAATTTTTCTATAACCAGCATATTTCTTAAATTCATTTTAGTCTTACTTGTGTCATTTTATCAACAGGGGTAGGGGATTCCATCAATATTGAGGGGAGGCAACTCATGCAGGCCTGATGTGTCTGGCTGAGAGGGCGGGGCCTGTTCATTGAGTGACTGCTCTAGTTCTTGGACAATCATGCTCTTGTTGTTTCTCATCTATTAGGAATATTCAAATACTCACATGTAGTATTCTCAATCATACATTAAAAATTAAGGTGATATGGGACACCTCCATATTGTGACGTACTAACTATCGAAATAAACAATAAAATCAAGTTTAATTTTATAAAAAGTTTCTTTCCTGCAATTATCACCTATTAGCATTGGTATCACTATGAATCTGTAAGTCATGAGTTTGAATTCTGCTGGGCATTTTAAAATTTTAACGTTTCCATAAAATCTTAAAACATATTTTTTGGTGAAATGTTGTGAAATTTTAAAATTCTAAACCGGTTAAAGTATTTAAATAATAATGTACTTTTATCAACAATAATTATTGACAGATGTCTCATACCACCTTAAAATCGGCTCTGAAAAAGATATTCCTTTAATTTTTTTCAGAATTTAGATTAGATCTATTTGAAACCATTAGAATTTGTGGTGGCTCGATCCAATTGAGTGAAATTCATGGGAACATCTCATCCATAAATTAACATCCCAATCAAATAATGGAACCCAGTTTTAATCTATAAACTTAGTACAAGTATATCCACAAAATCATATCCCCATGAACACTTTAAAAATATGGAAAATTCACACAAATATTGTCCACCCCTCCACAAATCTGAATGATTTCAGAGTAATTTATCAAGTGCTGTATTTGGACATTCCCTTACCACACCCTCTAGAGGCTGAGAGCCAAACACTTTGAAGGCGTTGATGGACTGGCTCAGTTTCCCGGGGGTCACACACAGGACCACTGCTTGCTGACCAATCCGCGTGTTGTATTCATCAATGGTAGCCTTCAGTTTCCTGCACCAACAGAAAAATTCACCAAACTTTATTTCAGTTAACATTATTTATATTGTATTTCTAAAAGTTGAGAGAGAGGGAAGAGAGACAGAAAGGAGAGAGAGAAAAAAAATAAGAGGCTATCATGCATATCTTTCATATCTTTACTAGAAATTGCATCTTAATTCAACCTAACTGACAGCATATTTATCATACCGCACCTAGAAATTTCTCAATTGTTCGAAAGTTGAAGAAAATATAAATTAAGTACCATTAGGTCTTGGAATAATGAAAACATATTTAATGTCTGTATTTTGTAAGTTGAATCATTCAACATCTTCACATTTTACCCTAAGTTACCCTTGTGAGACTTGAAAACTCATAATATCTTAAATTGTTTGCCATTACTTCTAAAAAAGATACTCAATACATGTATTACAGTTCATATTTTCACATAATCTTGGACAGAATTTTCAGCAGTTAACACTTTTGTTATAAAAACCTGGAACATTTCCTAGATCCCCGGATAGAAAAATTAGATTTTTGTATGTACTGGGGATGTATAAATATGAAGTGTACCGTAAAAGCCTTGTTTGTTGCCGTTTTCTCTTTGACGGGTTGGTTTCAAAATGATGTGGATGTTTCCGCTTCTTGCTTGAAGCAATGGCTGCTGCTGCAGCAACGCCAATGGGACCTAACAAAAATAAATTGTTTTTATATTATTGTAAGTGTAAAGGCAACTTGTCCAACAAAATTGTAAAAGTTAAAATTTAATGTTTTCCTCACAGGATTAATTAAACTCAATGTTATAAATTAATTATATAACATTCAATATTATAATGCTTAAATAAATGTATACAGTGAAAATTGAGTGCAGATTCATTCAGAACATTTCCTAGACTGAAGCAGAACCGTGAGGCTTAACATGTAAAGCTGGGACTGAGTTCAAAATAAACACAGACCTGCAGCTGCCAGTTGAGCTGTGACATCGTCCTGCACGGATGTACTCAGAAGGTCGGAAGCATCGAACGAGGAGCTGTCCGGAGAACTCGGCTCGCTCAGGTCGTCACTCATCATCCCCTGAGCTGATGTGCCCAATCTGTTGAGTGTTGATGGTGATGGCGTTCATGTTGCCGACGTTTATCCCTCCAGAGGAGGTCACCTGATATGACATATTCATTGTCCGACTTTATACTTCGAATCATACATGAGTATATTGGCTGTAAATAGAAAGAATAGTCTATTTATTAATGGTATACTCATATATTTTATATTTTCACTATGGTTTGCACAATTATGTTTCACACAAATTTTTTAAATCCCATCAAAAACAGCTATAGTGACTCTCACATCGCTGTCTTCACTCTTATGTTTGGGGTTGTTTCAACTTTGGCTGAAATTTAATTGATAAATTTATATGAATGGTGGAAAATAAAAGGGAATTAATCCATACAAAACGCTTCCTTCATTGGTCGCCATATTTGATTTTTCACAATCAAGACCATAAACTGAATCAAAGCCATTTTCACCCAAGTTTGTAAAATATTCCGTTGTAAAACACCGGGAGCATGTGTATATGTATATAAGTTCTACATATCAAAATAAAAGTTCTTCTGCGCATTCCGATTAGACTCAAGTTTACATGCGCATTAGGCTCGACGGGCGGGGGGACAAAGAATGCGACTGCGCTGGAGTGTGCGCGCACTCGCCCAAAACAACGGGCACCTGTCGAGCACATGGTGCAAAGGAATATTTGATTATGACCAGAAAAATGACTTAACAGTGTCTGTTAAATGCTGACTACAGTAGAAGACAAAATCGGGACACGTTTAACATAAATTATTCACCGGCATCATCGTCAAATATGCTTTGTTCATGCGAAAAGTCTCGTCTTATCTAAATATGTTGTATTACACATTTTTGGGATATGTAAACAATCTATAAATACACTGAGGACTTCTCCTCATTCATAATCTAGAATTCATTTCTTACCTTTCAAACAAATTCGACAATCGTCATTTCTTCCGCAGATTGGTAAATTCCTGCGCCACAATTTGCCAAGCGGATCACACCGATTTTTATATCCTTGCGCATAAAAGTAGTTCGCGATATTTCCCAATGGAGTCTACTGTATCGCTTAAAATTTTGTTTTGTTATTTTTCTTTCTAAATTTAATTGGAAAGTGTTTTTTTTTTTTTAATGTTGATGACATCAATAAAATCATTTTGCCTTTTACAAAAAGAAATAAAACAAACAAACAAACAAAAACAATGTAAATTCATGTATTAAAAAAATGATTATTTTGAATTTTTTTTATTATCAAATTTTTTTTTAGAGAAAACATTAAAAACAAGCTGTGTTTAACAAAATTCTTTTTTTTACAGGGTGAAAATGCAAATAATGATTTTATGTTTTAATTAATTTCTTTTCGCACTAAAAATTACATATAGTAAGCATTTGCAACTTCACCCCCGTAGTTTGCTTCCCAATGACAGGGACATCGAGTGACTGATGCCAAATTAAATATCATTGATTTTTACATATTAAGACCCCATATATGGGTCATTCTCAAAAAAGGTGGATTTTTTCAAGTACCATTTGTTTAAAAACAAAGTACTTACAACCAGATTGAATTGATCATCTTTTTGGTATTGGACATATCATGTTGTTTGTTTGCTAAAATATGCCAACAGTACATCGAATGAAAATCTATAAAAATATAATATTTACAACCACATGAAAAGAAAACAGTCTTTGGTGTAACGCATAAGAAATATTCATAAATTTCATTAAATCTTATTGTTCATGCATTTAATTTGGTTTTAAAGTTAAATTTTCTGAAGTTTTTCTTGAACTTGATCCTAAACATTACAAGAATTCAATCGTGTGTTTTCCTGAAATTTTAAATTCATATTTGGTTTTTGATTGAGAAATATGCATTTATCTCATGACATTGTATTGCACACTGAAAACTTCTTTTCCATTTAATGTCTGATTTTTTTTTAATAGACACTTGTAAGTGACATGAAAAATAATCTTAAGTGAAAAAAACTCAATATTTTTTGGTAAATCTTTGAAAATGAAAACAAAATAAGGGATGTTACACTAAGGACAATAATTGTTAGTCCAAATGTTATACCAAGGACAATCTTTATTTAAACACGAAAATATCAGATTTCAAAATAGAGACAACTGAATGTTTTCATAGCTAAAACTTATGAATGCATATATTTTATTAAAACAGTAATTATTATCAATGTGCATAATAGTGCCCCTAAAGTCAAATTATTTACACAATTTAGTTCCAATATGTTTCACCAAAGACACTTACGCTACACCATGGACTTTGCCTGTTATAAGAATCTAAGTTTTAATATTTTAATTTGTTTTAACAGCTTGTAGTATTTTAAATGAATTCAAAATTACCAAATGCAAATTTCAGCAGATATATTATACATGTAACTGTTATTCTCTACAAGTTCAGGCTTAAAATTTAAGTTTGTTATACAAAAGACACAACATGTTACACCATGGACACCATTCTATCTAGTTGATGAATAATTTTAGTATTTTATTATACTCCTGTTTGAAAACATTGCATAATCTGTCATAAAATGTATTTATACAATACTAGTTTTATTAATTTTTCTATCAGAAATACATGCATGGGAATTGAAATACTCTTTTATGTAACATTAAAAGTCCTTGGTAACACATTTTGTTTAAAGTCAGATAATATTTTTTAGGGAAAATTTGGCTTAAGCTATAAGTCCGATATCAAATTCAGTATTAATTATACTTGAATTGATAAATTCGATTTGATTTGACAATACTTAAATTTTTAAAAAATGAATATTTTGGGTCATATGTGCTTGGTGTTAATTGTATGTGTCTTTGGAGTAACAAAATATTGCATGATTGAGAAATAATCTAGTTCTACAGCAAACAGATGCATCGGCATTATATATCAGCACAAACTAACTAATGCGATTAATTGTGATATATTTATTTATTAATTTCATCATATCTTTCCCCAAAAAATAAATTATATTAATTATAGTCTCTGGGATAACAATGATGGTCTATGGTGTAACTTTTTGTTTTTGTTACACCAAGGACTGTTACACCAAGGACATATTTATGAATTAACCTGTCTCTGCTAAATAATTACTGTTCCCTCAGAGTAAAAGAGCATGTTATCTGCTTCAACAACACATAGCAATAGTTTTTCTGTTTTCCAGAGTGTCTAAATATTTCTTTTTCCTAGTATTTCCTGTTAGCCCAAAGACAATATAAAAAGTTACACATTCATTTCTACTTACTTATCAGGAAAAAAATAGAGTAAATTTCATTATCAGCTATTTTGTCTTCTATCATTGTTTATAGCTATACGATGGGAATAAGGATGCATCATTTATCTTTCAAATTACTAAGAATGACAACTCTTACACACCAATATTTTGTTTCGTTACACCATGGACATAAAAAAGGTAACAGACAAACTTTATCTCGCTGAAAAATATTGTTCATATATTTTCTTCGTCTTTTTGCTCGAGAGAGGTATTTTTCATATCGTTCATCCCGTGACCCTATTATTTTAATAAGAAAGGGTCATACTACCTTTACAAAACCTATTTAAAGTCGCAAACTCTGAGTTGTAACAGTCAAATAATGTATAAAAATCAACTTATAGACTTTCTAAAATTTTAAGATTTTGTTAGAATTAACTGTATATAAAATTATACCAATATGTATGCTAATATATATCCAAAGGTAGCACAAAAGTGAAACTTGGCAAAAATCAAGGATTATACTTTCTAGTGCCCTGTAACAACCCAATACCACCTTTTTTGAGAATGACTCATATAACCATGATAACATCAACTGGCAAGATTGGAATTATTAATATATACAATTTACGTCAATTTCATCTGTTACAGTCAAAACATTTGAGTCAAAACATTTGAATATTGGCGGGGACAAATTGCCGCGGACGTCTGAGATGGCATTCGAATATTTTGACTGTGAAGGTGAAATTGATATAAGATGTACTAATACGAAGTTTTAAACATAGGAAAATGATCTATTACTTTGGCGCGTTGATAACTTCAAAACAAGTATATGTTTTTTATATAACTTGGGAAAGTGTTCTGGCTTAGAGGATGGGACGCTCCCTCCATTTAGAACCATTTCAACAATACCTTGGACTTTCGGTAGGATGTAGCTATCTTTTTCTTGCATCGAAACAAGGCCAGTCAACATGACGCTGGTATCAAGTGAAATATGCACTGATTGCATACGTAGTCTTAGCTCAAAAGCCACGTGGACAAATCTTGTTGATTTTAAAGAGCCTGTGTCTGAGTGGCCAGCAATGAAATACACAGACCTACGTCACATTGATGTTTGACACAACTACACTATAACCTGGACCCCACCTGTTTATATATGCATGTACATGTACATTCTCTGTAAGCACCAGAAATTCTTACAAGTAGTGATGGAAACTTTCATTCACCGACTTTGAAGAAATTAGGCATACATATGCTAGAAGGGATATCTTGATACCCTTTCATAAAATTTGACTGCTAATTACTAATTTTAGGTACCGTTACCATGGAAACGATACCCCCCTCCCCCCTCCCCCCAAAAAAAATGTGACGTCCAGGATCCCAAAATCACTCTATTTTTTTTTTTTAAGAATTGTCAGTAATTGATTAATTGTGATCAGATAGTGATAAAGATAATGGGTTGATTTGGTCCAGATGCGTGTACAATCTATATATATATCTTTTTTTTAATTTGTGAATATATATGCACACTACTTTTAGGTTAATATTGCATATGTCACAAAATTAACAGTAAATTACTTCATGACTATACCAGTTAACACTTACTTAATTAGCAGTACATCATGTACAACCTTTGTAAACAAAGACGCGAGTTTTCACGACACGGATTTTGTTTACATTATTACAAATAGTTGTGAATTTTGTATAGAGTTCTATTCGTTCTAGTATACTCGTCATCTGATATCAAAATTTTACCCAAGCATTTAATTCGAAACACCAAACACAAACAGTTTCTACAAATGCAATATGGAATATATTAAGATTTAGGGAGAGAAAAAATCGTGACCATGTCCCTTTAAAGGGACCATATATACTATACATACTAGTATGTAGATACGATTTGAGATGAACATGTTATTTTTATTTTTATGAATAAAATGGAGTACTTGTGCATTGGAATGATTCACCAATTAATTATACTGGAAGATTTGAATATTTTAATTCAAGTTAAAAATTCAAGCAAGATACAACGGAAAGATGTCGCAGTTACATGTATGTAAGCAAAGCTCGAGTATATATATAGGTCTTATATTTGTTTCACATGCGAATAATGTAAAGAAAGTATCATTTCTCTACAATTGACAAAAATCCTCGTGGTAAACAAGATAAACTGTTTCAATGTGTTCATAAATAATTTCATCAATAACAAATTAAAAAAATGTAATATTAATTTGAAAGTTATACCAATATACCGGTAATACATACATACGTAAATAACAACAGGACTCGAGCTTTGTTTACAACATAAGGAATTCTAATCTCTGTAATTCGCTTATAACTCGATGTTTGACTTCTATTGACAAAGCATTAAACACATCCATATTGACCATTCTAGACAGTGAAAATGGGAAAATAAGTTTTGAAAAAATTGATCTTCAATCGTGTCCAAGTCCCTTCAAAAGTTTTATTAAGAAATGCACACTGTCAGAGTTAGGGAGTAAGATACAAATGTTTATTATTTCAATTTACTTTTTATTGTTATTTTGAAATGAGCAGACAAAGTTGGCCAATCGTTCCAATATTTGAACCAATCCCGAAACCTATCTTAAGTATTGCTCTTAGAAGGGTGTATTGCGCAATAAAGGGTACTCATATACCCGTAATATATATGCGTCATATTTGGAAATAAATCCAGATATTTTTTCATGAAATTTCCTTTCCCTTCCCAAATTCCCAGAATTTATATTTATAAAAATATTTATATGGACCAGTGACGTTGGAAGCAAATTGAATGCCGTGGGGGGGGGGGGGGTGTTGTAGACTTATCAAAGCCCCCTTCCCCCGGTCCCAACGCCTATGTGGACGTAGAAGGGAAGCCAAATGAATTAAATAGAACAATGTATAATCATATAATAGTGATTTCAATATTTCTAAATGATAAAAAACAATAATATATATAGAATATTAGTCAGTCATGAATTGTTTTTATTTTGGTTGTCATTGCACATTACTTGTGGGAAGATTTTTACTCACGTACAACGTACCATCAAGTTGTGGTTTACAATTCTGTTAGATTAGTCAACATTGTATACATAATATATATAATCATGGTTATGCCAGGAACGAACAAACATCTTAATTAATTTTAATTAAATTAGTCTAAGTTTCTTACTATAATAGTTCTAATTTCTGCATTCAAATGAACACTCGGACTTTTTTTCCCTATAAAATATTTACCAAAAAGGAATGATGTAACTTTTAACAAAAAAATTACATATCCTAATTGATCAAACTACATTTTTTTATTTTTTCTTGTTTGGTTTCACACCTGATGTGAACTATGATCCGCTATCAATACAATTAGCTGTGGATTTCTTTCGACATCCAAGTTTTAAACAGTATTGCACGTCGCATACACACTGAAGAGGTAAGAAAAAAAATTAAAATCTGAAGAAAAAAAAAACAACGTGTAAATAGTTCATAAAATGAATGCATCATGGACATAAAAAAAAATTAAATATATTTTTTGATTGAAAAAAACATTAGTTAAATTGATTATTGGCATGTTTTAATGTTTATCACATATCTATCTAGCGTCTATCTATCACAGTCTTGTCATTATGACGTCATATACTAGTGTAGCATCATACATGTACTCGCAATATGAATGAAATGGTCAACTTTTTTTCCTACCCTGGCCTTTAAGATTCCGACTTGTTTACAAAACCAGCTAACTTAAAGTTATGTTGTTTAGGCGAAACTCCATATATCGAATATTGGATTAAATTTCTGCAGCTCAATTTAAAATTCAGTTTATATAAGAGATCTAGTGCAGGGTCGTCGGATCGATTTTCATCGAACCATTGAATGAAGCGTATTGATTTAAATCAATGGGAGGCGCAGAAAAGTGTTAAAACATTAATGTAAACATTCTTTGAAAATTAAGACACAAGATGTTACGGTGTTTCCGAATACGCCCCCTGGGATCCGCTAATATTGCCGTTAATTTATTAGAAATCGATCCGTAATATAGGACATGCCTATGTTATGTACTTGCAGCAAACAGAGGAATCTTTAAAGGTACTGGCTATCAACGTAACTCGTCTTCTAAATTTTAAAGAAAAGAGAACTTGGCAGCTGTCCAAACTGTGTACACATATACACGTACTGAACAAATTACCCGGAATGTAATTGTTAACAATTAAAAAAACATATAAATAAATCGAAAAAAAAATGACCCATGTACGGTTAGTGAAAAACAGATCTTCGATAAAATATTAATGTCAGTGAAGCACTAACTTCGCATGATTCAGGCGTCATTCATGTATGCACTGATTATTCCCTTTCTCTCTTAATTCGATTTATGAACCATTCGAAACCTCGTCCAAATATTTTGAGTATTTTTCCTCACACGTCCGTACCGCATTCACGAAATATTCCGGGTCCTTGATTGCCTGTAATAAATCCGCCTGGATCATGTTCATCGTTTCGTACATTGCAGCCTCCTGGTTTGATATACTTCTCGCTTCCTTCGCGTCTGGCGCTTCGAACACTCTCACATCTACGATGCTATCGTGCTCAAATGTTCGTATATTGTCGTCAAAGAATATATGGTGGACGGTTTGATCGAACGGGTCTATGTACAAGGGTTTGGCAGTCCGATGGTGGTAGGTATTGTTCTGCCAACACAGAAAATCGTCCTGGAAAGCACATATCCCCTCCGTTTGGCTCAACATGGAGTATATCTCTCGATCCCCTGAGTAAACTGAAGCCTCTTCTCCATTCTTAGACTTTCCATCTTTGATTTCGAATACGATTGGCTCGTTGGGTTTTCGGTAAACTTTTCCATGAGTTGTGTTGACTTTCATGTCCAAAGGGTTCGGAAAGTCCGGGTGATTCCCGGATAATCCATGAGAAAGACTAGTAAGTACATTTTTGGCATCTAAACCGTAGGTTCTGAAAACCACTGAGAAATCGCGTCCATCCTCATAAAGCTGATGAATAACTCTATACACAGAAGGCAGAATATAGTGATATTGCTTTCCATTTTTGCCAGACATGGTAAGATGTTCTACGGGATCTTGTCGCCATCTTAATAGGTGCAAGTGTTCTTGAAAAACAGGCAGAAACCCCTCTCCCATGGCTGTGTGTGTAAAATCACCGGTCGCTATCCGTAAGTTGGTCCTGTCTGCCGGAGTTTTCACGAGAAGTTTTTCCAGGAACTTGTATATAGTTGTGGTCCCAGGGGCGGGAGGGGTGAGGGACGGGGTGTAGGAATGCCAGTGCCATTCGGAATTCTGTGCTTTCCCCCATGCCACCCCCGTCAGAAAACTGTTCAAAGCCTGTTCCATAGAAACTCTAGTTACCGAATCTGCCACAAGCACCGTATTCCGAATATCAAAATGAAGCACCAATTTTCGTCTTCCATCTATCCGCCCGGTTTTGGTTTTAACATTGTTAACACCAGAGGGGTTGTCATTTGTGGTTTCCATGCACGCTTTATCGTCTGTAATTGGTTTCATATCTCCATTTTTCATTTCTACTCCACGCCGGGTGAAAACCCGATGAACAAAGTCATGTAGCTCTTCTTCTTTGGTGCGGCGGTCCAGATTGACGGCTTGGAAATACAGTTTCGTACTGTTGCTGTCAATACCCAGGGTACACACACACACACAGTGTATAACAAAGCCAAAATCAATACTGATCTATGTACCTGCGGACATGCGCAGTCTTGATATAAGCGCCGTATATTAAATATCCGTCCAGCTTGATCACTTCTATATATAGAGAGAGATCGAACCAAATCCTGGTCATACATACGTAAACAGTCCAGTTTATGTCATGCTAGTTTGCCCTTTCATATTGTAAAAAGCGGGCATGTCATTCTTGAGTAAATAAACCAGTCAGGTGGAAATGGGGGAATCCCGGCGTCAGTCATTGTCATGACAACCGCAGCTAAAAGCCTCACCGTCGCTACCTGTCTAAATTATGCAAACAAAGGGCTCGCCTAATCACCTTTAATTAAATATATTCAAACCTTTAATTGGAATTTGAAGTGAAACATGTCTTAGTCAGACAATGGGATATCCCCCACCCCATGTGATGGACGAGTCATTACAATTAAACTCGGTGACAGATTTTATTTCAGATTAACTTTCAATATACACCAAATTAAATTCACAAAAACGAAACGATTTTGAAAAAAAAATTATGATAAAGTTCGTGTGAAAATGTATATGAATGAAAAAATTTTAAAATATTTAACTACACATTCTAAAATTTTAACACACTGACACTTTTTAATCACAAATTTCAATAATATAGATTTTAAATCGATTTTCACGCATAAATCGATCTAATAATTACAAATTGATCGGATATCAACTTGTATCGAAGAGACTTGTGCATTTGTTTCTTTTAATCGGCGCTTTTTTTCTCTCTCTCTCTTCTTTTTAATGTGCATTGGAAAAATAAAACTTCGAAGACATTAGAACTCGTTAAATATCCCATTTCCGTTTACGTTTACATTCTTGTTCAAGCGCGTTGGTGGAATATCTACCATTAAATGTGGGAATTTCCTAAAGTAGTCCTTTTAAAATATGAATCGATCCAGGGATGATTCTTAAAAAAAAATTCCATAAACACCAGACAAAATCAGTTTCCTTTTCACTACTGATGTCAATGAAAAAGCGTCATAAAAATATTGCCGGAAACCGCACAATGTCTTAATTAAAACTTTTATGTCTTGTTTTAACTCATTGCGGTTTGACCTTGCTATTCCTGACGAACATTCGATGCCGTATTATACAGAAAACCGCATTGTCTTATTACGCACAGGTCAAGCAAGTTTAGATTCTGCTAATTGAAAAAATTATATATATATATATATATATATATATATATATATATATATATATATATATATATATATATATATATATATATATATATATATAGTTCCTAGAATACAACTGGCCATGCATATATAGGGACACGAATGCATAACGTTATAATAAAAGTGTTTAAATTAAAAGGGCTTTTAGTGTAAACTATTGTTTAGAAAAACAAAAATTGTTAGGATATCTTTAGTTGTGTTTGCTATTCTAAAATTCTGCAAAATACTCCACACTGCAAACGAGTAAATTATATACTGAATGATTGGAAACTTACTTGAAAATTGAACTGACTGCATGATCAGTATGCAGGCAATTACTAGTAATTAGAGAAAGATTTAATATCTGAAAAAAGGAAGATCAGTTTAGGCAATCATAGTAAGGTGGCATGTTAAACTCTTCAAACGGTGTTGATAGTAAAATGTATGAGACGACATTTACTTTCGAAAAATATCCATTAACTAATATATCTCTAAAATAATTCTGTAACTTTGGAATTTAATTAACTTTTGCTATTTAATAACCTGCGGAAGATGGAGATGGATTATCATACCGAGAGATAAACAATTTTGTATTTTTGTTTCTTTTGAAAAATGAAATCGGCGATGAGTTCCTTGCCTTTTTTCATATGGGAAGAATCAAAGCCTGCTCGTTGTTTTTATTTGATGAATCAATATCCAAACTGACACATGCGTCAAAGTTTACTAAACATCCGTGCGCCAGCATTTTGATTGTTGTTTTTTTTTAACTTCTTTTTTCACAAAAATTACTAAATATTGTTTACTTGTATACGTATTTAATTGCATCTTTCGACAGATATTTGCGTTTAATTTAAACCCCAATGTACCCCTTTTTAGGATGAGGTGGTCATTATATATATGTATCGTTTTCGTGTACAACTTTGCAGTGTGACATCCGTACGAAACGTAAATTCTAAGGCGAGAGATTACATGCAATTAAACACTTTATAACAAATGTTCAACACAAAATCGTGTACATCCTTATTTCAACATTGCACAAACGTTTGTTTTATTTCACAAATGATTATGAAACTCACTTTTTTATAAAGTTGCCTATGAAAGGAAATTAAAATAAAATGTAAAAAAAGTTAAAAATAAAAATTACAGTAAAATTATAAGTTGGATAATGCACAGCATCAAATTAAAATAAAAGCTACAAAAAAGTTAAATAACTGGCATATAAACAGAAAATTGAAATAAATATAATAAGTATTCAAAATAAACATTAAAAAAAGTAATAGCATTAAATAAAGAATGGGAATTCCACGATTACTAACACAGGGGGCGGACATCAATTCAGCATCGGAATGCAAAACACATTGAGCTGTTTAAGGCTTCTTCTCTTTTATCTCTACGCACATTAAGCTATTTATAGTCCGTAACAGGACACGAAATCGATGAAATCCTCGTCATCTGTACGTTTAATATTCCTCCGTGTCGTCTTCCTCGTTGCCGTTTTCTACGGAATCCAGACCCACTTCCTCATAGTCATGTTCCAGGGCCGCCAGATCCTCGCGGGCTTCAGCGAACTCACCCTCCTCCATACCTGTGTAATTAAAATCATCATTTATTATCATCATCATCATCATCATCATCATCATCATCATCATCATCATCATCATCATCATCATCATCACAATCACAATCACAATCATCATCACAATCATCATCACAATCATCATCATTTTAATCATCAGCATCATTTTAATCATCACCGTCATTATTAAATTTGTAACAAATTGTGAATTTCACAAAATCATCATCATCATCATCATCATCATCATCATCATCATCATCAGCATTATCATCATCTTTTAAGGACGTTTTTTTTTAGATTGACAGCTTGTTCAGGGACACGACTTACCTTCACCGACATACCAGTGGACGAAGGCGCGCTTTGAGTACATCAGGTCAAACTTGTGATCTAACCTTGACCAGGCCTCAGCTATGGCGGTAGTATTACTCAGCATACACACGGCCCTCTGGACTTGTGCGAGGTCATCACCTAGGTAATGAAGTTCCAGGTCATTTAATGCCAACAAAAACAACCCCCACCCTAACAATATTCCCTGCAAAAATTAAAGGTATTTACTATGATAGAACATTAAATATCCCGCATATCATTGCAATTGCAATTAATTACCATTAATTAAACAATCTAGGGAAACTGATTTAATTAGGTCTAAGTCTTTTAAAACTGAGGTTTTACTCCCAAAGTAATTAAGAAGCGGCACGGTACGTATAAGTACCTGGAACGATCGTTGGGGGTTGGTAGTTGATGCCCACTTTGAATCCAGTCGGACACCAGTCAACAAACTCTATGGACCGTTTGGTTTTAATGGTTGCTATGGCAGCGTTGACATCCTTGGGAACCACATCACCTCGGTATAGCATGCAGCAGGCCATGTATTTACCGTGGCGCGGATCACACTTGACCATTTGGTTACTGGGTTCGAAACAGGCGTTGGTGATTTCTTGTACGGACATTTGTTCATGGTATGCCTTTTCAGCTTAAAAGAAGATTTGAAGAGTGATTTAATTGTCATTGTGGTAAAATATGAGAGAGAGAGAGAGAGAGAGAGAGAGAGAGAGAGAGAGAGAGAGAGAGAGAGAGAGAGAGAGAGAGAGACTTTCCAAAGCCGAAACATTTTAACCTGAACAATACCAACGAATTTCTCACACATACATTTAAACTTGGTTTCTTTATTGATAAAGTAAGATATCTTGAATAATGAGAAACGTTGTATGTTAGTCATATGCACTAACATGCTGAAACTGCATTTTTAAAGGACGCCGGGTATTGCAAAGTCATGATGAAATCTTTTTCCGTAGCCAATCCTTTAAATGATTAAAAATCTATCCATATTTCTTCAGACAAGCGTATAACAAAATATTTGCCTACATACTCAAGGATACCCAGTTCCGTTATCCGGGTCATCGAATCTGGAAAACCCAGAATGCTATTTCCGTCATAATATCGACGAGTACATACAAAGATCAAGAGAACTTTAAATCGATGAGTGTTCGATATTACCGGTACAAGAAGTAGGACATTCCTGTATAAATAAACAGCACACTCTATATAGCCTTTTGAACTTGAAAGCTTGCTAAATCATTTAATATGTACATCAAATATTTTTGTTAAGTCCTGGACAAATTGCTCCACGAAGTTCTTAACCGAGGAATTATGTTCATATATATATTCAATAAAGATGGAGTGACTACATGCAATATTAAAATATGTTTTATGATGATTACGATTCTTGTGGTGAAAATGTGATAAAAATGTATCAAAAACTGATAAAATTGAACAACATTTTTACAACAAATGGAAAAATCAATAGCCACAAGCATAACTTATCAAAATTAATCATGACTGTTATCTTCTTTTTTTATTTACATAGACATTATTGGATTTGGTAAAAAAAAAAATCACGCACAATTCATTGAATTAACAGAAAATCACTACACATACCTGAAATAATTGGAGCGTATGTAACTAATGGAAAATGTATCCTGGGATACGGCACCAAATTAGTTTGAAATTCGGTCAAATCTACGTTTAGAGCTCCATCGAATCGAAGGGAAGCAGTAATAGAAGACACAATTTGACCGATCAGCCGATTTAGATTTTTGTAGGAAGGTCTTTCGATGTCAAGATTTCTTCTACAGATGTCATAGATAGCCTCGTTATCGACCATGAACGCGCAATCGGAATGTTCCAATGTCGTGTGGGTGGTCAGTATAGAATTGTAAGGCTCCACAACAGCAGTTGAAATCTTAGTTTAACAAAATATGAAAAGAATATTTTGTATAGTTATATTTTAATTACCAAATGAACTGTATCATTTTTTTCTCGTGGTACCGGATCATAGAATTTAAAAAAAAAATAATGTTTGAAAACAGACATTTTCCTAAATCTTAATTATATTTTTTTTTTATTATTTACCTGTGGGGCTGGATATACGGCAAACTCAAGTTTAGATTTCTTTCCATAATCAACCGAAAGCCTCTCCATCAGTAAAGACGAAAATCCACTTCCGGTTCCGCCCCCAAAGCTATGGAACACGAGAAATCCCTGGAGACCTGTGCATGGATCAGCCTGTGACAAACAAGTCATAACGTTTCTTATGTATTCGTTTACGGTATAGTACAACAAGATAATCTGATTGTATGCTTTCTAAAAATAGTATTCAATAGTGGACTTTCTATAAAAAAAAAAGAAAAAGAAGAAAATGTGTCATAATTTATAATTCATTTTTTTTTTTTGCTTGTTTGAATTTCAGTCTGTCTGTTTGTCTGTCTGACCGACGTAAATCTTAGCAAAATTTTTATTAACAAGACAGTGAACCGAAAGCCAGCCAAAGACAAATTTAAGCTTTCAATCGTGCGCGAGATAATTAACTGTAATATCAGTGGCGTGGTGTTCTTCATGCAACAACGAAATTGATTGTTTGTACACATGATTTTTTTTTCTCATAAAATAATGAAAAAAAGATGTTGGAGGTTCAGTAATTAAAACATATTGACTATAATTGAATCCAGTTAATAAGTAGTGTATGTTCGTTACGCGTGCCACTGAATATCAAGATATCAAGTCAGATCTAAAGAAATAAAGTTGACGTCTGAGACAGAACAATCCTGTACCAGTTTCCGGATCCTGTCCAGCACTAGGTCGACTATCTCTTTGCCGACCGTGTAATGGCCCCGTGCGTAGTTGTTGGCCGCGTCCTCCTTCCCGCTGATCAGCTGTTCCGGGTGAAACAACTGTTTATAGTTGCTGCAGCGCACTTCATCTGAAAGAGGAAAAATTCTGTAAATATTGGGTTACACTTATTTATATTTATGTAAAGTAACGATAGACATAATAATTATTACGTCATGAATGATATATATATGGTAACGAGACAATTCTTTCGTAACTACTTGAGAAACGGTCAAACTGTTGTCCCCCAGCAATGAAGAAACCCGGGAAACTGTTGTTTTCGGCATCGAGCAACAGTTTCCCGAACCTCTCCCCTGACTCAGGACAATTCTTTTGATTGTTTTCCGAACAATCATGAACTAATTGCAATATATATTATTTCTGTTATGATGAATAACGTCCGAATGAGACGCGACTTCCAAAATGTCACGATGTCAACTATATATGACTGAATTTGCGTTATCTGGCGAGAGTTGGCAAAAAAACACACCCACAACGCTCGGCTCCAGGTCCACATAAATAGCCCGGGGCACGTGCTTCCCAGCGCTGGTTTCGCTGAAGAACGTGTTGTAAGATTCGTCGCCATTGTCCACCATGTTTGGCTTGTCACAGATCAAGTGACCATTTGGGTGAATTCCATGCTCCAGACAGTAAAGTTCCCAGCATGCATTGCCCATCTGTACCCCAGCCTGGCCCACGTGAATAGATATGCATTCCCTCTAGAAAAAAACCAAAATTCATCAGGGGTAAAAACAAGCAGTTACTAGTACATGTAATGCCATTCATATCCATATGACAAACGCAAACCCAGTGCGTTCGGTATATTACATGTGGAAGTTCCTTATCTTAAAAACTATTATGAATTTATTATCGAGTTTGGGGGTAACAAGATTGAATTCCACAGTTCCTCATTCGAAGTTCATTACTCTTCAGCGATCCTGTGCTTGAATGTCTTACAGAAATTGTACGATCAAATTTTTCCGCACACGACACAAAACAAATACCGATAAAAATACTACAACCGTTTTAACAAATTATGAGTTATTTTGATACGTTTTTTTTTTTTTCGATACATATTTTGCATGAGTTTGACCCTTGGTTGGTTTTGATTGTCCTCAAATTGTACAGTGTTTGGAGCAAGCGTTTAGAGACGCACACATCTAAAATGAACCTCATCACTAAAAAGTCGATCAGGTTTTAGGAAAAATCATAAGTTTCTGAACCATATTCTATCTCTTTCATTTTTATCAAATAGAAAGAAAAAAAATATTTTCTCCTGCTTTTGGTGACTTTAAACAAGCATGTGATACAGTCTGGAGAAATAATCTATGGTATAAACTACCAGATATAATAGATTAGGGGGGGGGGGAAATGTTCAGAAAGCATGACATCATGCAAACATCAAACTTTTAAAAATGTTTGAAAAAAATAAGCACTTTTATTTTGAAAATCTTAGAGCAAGTCTGCTGTCTTAATAATTTATTTGTATTACTGTAAACAGGGTTATTTTCGCCCAGTGATATTTTCGCCTTTCGACAGTTTGCAAACAGTTTTGCCCCGGCTTGAATTCGCCCACACTAAGTATGGTTTAAAGAGAGGTCATGTGAGACATTTGTATTCGTCCAGTCTTTAACTCGCCCGCCGACATGCAGTGAGGGCGAAATATGGGCAAAAATAAAACGGGGGCGAATATTTCCCTGTATACAGTATCAATTTTTTTCTCTGACTTATGCTTATTTACACGTGTATTACTGTGTAGTATTAAAATAATATATATGATTTATTAGACCCTTGACAATTCAATTAAACGCAAATAGCACAATTTATTTTGTACCTCGTGTACCATTGTATTTTTATGGTTTGAGAGAATAAACAAATTGAAATTGTTGTAGCTGTTCGTAAATGATAGTGTTTTAGGCAAAACAAATTTAATTACCGCCAGAAAAATGCATTAGATATAGTAAGGAGGACTTAGTCATTTCCGATTTTAAAATTTGTAAAAATTCAAAACCAATCATAAAAAACTAAATCGACGAATCATTTTGTGTGCTTTTTATCCTTGTCTGGAAACAAATTTCCCGATTGTTGAAAATACACTCATTTAAAATTATCTTATTTTTACAAAAAAATAAAAATAAAAAATGACCCGCCGATTTAATGTACAGTACTACAACCCCCTCCTCGCCGTCACCAAAATTTTTAAATCACTTTTAAACTCTGCCCTCAACTCAAATCCTTAAAAGATAAGTGCATTAATTTGCATGGGGTCACACTCCAGACTTGAGGCTGAACATTGACTCGATGAAAGTTGGTGATGGTGGGGCCAGTCTGCATTCGTGCAACGCGATTCCGAAAATATTTCATGAATAACTCCAACTGTCACAATAAAAAGAAATTAAAGATATTTATGTTTCAATGTAATACATATTTTGTAGCGCAGTTAATCTTTGTTACACATTTCTAATCCGTTAACGTAGAGAATAACATTTAATTTCCAAATTAAACCAATTATTTCTAAATATAATTAAGTCTGACTCAATTAATTTGACTTTTGGTTTGGTCCCGATTGTCCTTAAAAAGTTTACAGTACAGTCCGCATTTGTGCAACGATCCCGCGCAGTAACGATTCCGCGAAAATATCAGATAAAAGTACCGAATGACGACACTCTAAGGTACAATACACAAAATCTCTCGACACCAAACAAAATTAAAGTTACCCGTCCGAATCTCAAATCCGGCGTTCCGTAACATCGAAGGCTGCACATTGTCTTTCTAAAAGAAAACCCCTCAACATTAAAAGCAAAACATCAACCCTGCTCACAACCCGTCATGTCCTGCAAATCTTTTGAGCTGCTATAATTTACATTGTTATAATGGCAGCACCCAAGCAGATGCGTCCATTGTTGCACACCGCCCTGCCTCACTGTTTAATTTATCTTTCTCGGGTTTGAAGTACTAGAGTGCCCAATGTAGACTTGCTGTCGTGGGTTTGGAACAGTGAGACGCACCATCCTCGTTATCTTCTAGGCTCTTTTTTTTTGTTTTTATAGGAGACAGTCTGAAGTATTGGAGCAAAGACGCGCCGCGATGTTTTAATAGTCTTATGCAACTTCACATCTGCCATTCAGCGCGATTTACTAAGATCATCAGCATTTTCTCTCTCATTTCAATCTGTTTTTCATCTTCAGAAAAAAAGAGTAAAACAAACTGATGTTTTTTATTGAATGAGTCATTGCGAAAGGGAACGGTTCTATAAGAGCAGACGTTGAATGATGCAGACCCGAACACTTTCTAATTTTACATTTTGTGTGCACGGTGTAATAACATTACGTTATACTCAGATTTCAAGTTATTTACACTTACGTATTAAAGAAGATATTTTATTATTCATATCATACTGTATTTTATTTACCGGAAGGTAAAACTTTGAGTAAAACGAAAAACGTAAAACGTACTCTTCAAGAAATTTCGTGCTGTTTCCTTGAGTTCTATGGATAGAAATAGCTTCACCTTCTGTTTCAATGATATAAACAGACGAGAACTGAATTGCACACAGCGCGTGCACAGTATCGGCTGCTGATTACAAGACGCCCATAAAACAATGCACTATGCAAAGCAATTACCAATACACGAAAATCGCAAAGATGAAAATGAAAATAAAAAAAAATATTTTAATTAATACACATGTGAATAGTTTTAGTACACTTCTTCTTCAAATTTAATCCACGATTTTTAATTTCATCATTTTAAGACTTGGCCTAATGAACCAAATGCATAAGGTATCAAAGAAACTTTTACTTATGAAACTTTACAAAAATCAAAATTTTCTTTTTAATTTATTCGTAATTACAACTGATTATTAAGGAAATGTCCTACGTACCATTGTAATAGTCCTTTAATCGTCAGAAACAGGAGGATTCGGTGAGTTTTCTTTGTCCGTTGTTAGTTGGGTGTTCAAGGTACCAAACACAACGCCGATCTGACAAGCTTTGTATGCGCGTGCTGGAGATACACCATGACGTCATGCACATGCAGATTTCTCTATCTCTATACCGTTTTGTTCACAGCTTCTAGCCGTTCATATCAACGATTTTCACCATCGCTTTTTACAAGCGCATGATTTTGGTTAAAATGTTTATGGGGACATTTTTTTAGATTTCGCAAAAGATTTACCGGTCTGGAACTGACAGCGATTTATCCTTAGACATTCATAAAATAGATACCACATTTATCTTAAGATTTAGAATATATATGTAAGAGACATACATGTATATCTAATGGACGCACTTCTTCTGTGTATCAAATAAATATCAAATGAATATTTGATTGGCAGAAGGAGTCGCACTACAAAACTGTTATATAAATCTAGCTATTTAGACTTGGTTTATGGTACAATAAATAGTTTATAAAATATTTTTTGTACAATTGTTACAAACAAAACCTCAGCGACCAAAATCAAAACGTTTTAATATAGCATAAAATTTTGGAAGGCAAAATGTGTTTTACAGTATCAAAACTTCGGAGACACAAACTTGATAGAAAAAGTATTAAAGAAAGTGGTGACAAAAATTGCGGGATATAAAGAACCAAAAAGTTCATTTTCCATTGCCATAATTGTCTGCGATAACACTACGACTTGATTTTGTAATGTTTAGTCCAATACATTTCATCAATGACTATTATGATTAATAAAAGGATCAAATACGGTCGAACGTAATCAAATATATCATAATGTCCTTCGGGCTTTATTGCATTTGATCACCCTGACCGTATTTGATCACTTCATAATATACTCAAAGAATGATTTCATATTTAATGTTTACAATGTACACAGCATTAAAAACTTGTCCAACACGTTGTGTCAGCATGTGGACTTGTGTGATTATATAGTATTGATGCTTTGCCGACCCTCATGCAGTCCTCTAAGTAAATTTAAAATTAAAAGTGCACCTTTCTAGTTACCTTACGGTGAAGCCGGAGGGGACTCGAGTCTTAATCGCTGTCTGTCGGTCATTCTGTCCAAATATTTTTTTCCAGTATTTTTCCCCAATATGATTATTTTACAAAATTCTAGTCTTCAGTGGAAAAAAAAGCAAGACTTTGCAATTAGTGGCCAAAACACATTTTCGGCACTCATAGCTTTGTAATCATTTTTTTCAACATTCACGACTTTGATGGAAAATTGTTAAAGCAAGACTTTAGTGGTCAAATTACGAGATAAGTACATAATTTAAGACTAAGTGCTCGAAGCGTTTTAAAGCAAACATGGCTTTAAGTTGAGTACCAAAAGACGTACTTGTTCAAATTGACTTTTCCTTCACAGTATTCGCATAAATACCTGGTTAGTCTTAGCTTTTATTAATCAAGATTAATATTTCTCTGGTTCAATGTTTTATCTTCTGCGATCTACTTCCTTCCAATAATATTGCACATTATCATTATTTGTTACGTGCATTTTTAAAGCTTTTTATTGTACTAGATCTAAATACCAGTAAGGACTGGTGTCGGCAAGAGAAGCAATTCAAATTGGGGGGGGGGGGGGGGGGGGCACAAGTCTGTTTTGGCTTGAATAAAAGGGCATAATGCCGCCAAAATTCCCATGTCGGGAATTCATGTTTACCTTGCCAGCTAATGAAACAAGCAAAAAACAAGCAAAGTTTCCAAACTTTTTTTTAATATTCACCAAATAACAGAAGAAGAAATATAGTAGTAATACCACCACTTTCCAAATTTTATCTAGTTGATTTATACGGTATGACATACATGTATTTGTTCTATAAACAAAGCAAAAAAGAAACAAAAAAGAAAACGGGAGAAGCCCACTTGACAATGGCGACGAGTCCATTATAAGTTATCTCATTGTAGCGGCCTGTCAGACAGACCTAGGCAGGAAAAGGAATTCAAACTCTAAGAAAATTCTGTTTCACAGACATGCACATATATAATTATATAGAAAGCAACAACTCTCCGTGGAAAGAAACTAAGGCTTGTGTACAAGAATTATTGGTGAACCAAATTATTCATAGTAATTTTTCGACCCCCCCCCCTTATTTTTCTGTCTCCAATATCCAGAATATAAAGGTTTCAGAAAATCCCTTTTACTGATGAACTTAAATTTTAGAGAAAAGCCTTATACTATCAGTAAAATAAAGATATATTTGCATTTCTTTTAGTCAGATTGTTACATATAAAAAGATTTACTTTTTCCTACATTTACTTCTATTATAGGAAAGACAACTCTGATGTTTCACGGAATTTTCAAAATAACAAGTGACATGTTTGATATGAAAATACTTTGTATGCCAAGATAATTATTTTTTTTAGAAAAAAAAATACTACAAAATTATAAACAAATGTGTGGAATGAGATGAAAAAAAGAGTAAAATACACGCCACGAATATTGATCGAACCTGCAGTTTCTTTCCAAGGCAGAAGGCCAGATTATACTCATTAGATGAGAATACATGAAGCCACAATCGTCTCTACTCTACAGATGTACGCATAGACAACAGAGATCGTTAACACACAAACACACACGTACGAAACATACAAAACACGAATGGAAATAAGAAAGTTGGCCTCAGATTAATACTTGTGAAATACTTACACCTATATATATGATGACGATATAACATGTAACCATGGCAACACAGTAAACAAACTTGTTTCCATTTTTTTTTTCTGGAACATTTTTAGGGGGGGAAATTTTAAGAGGGAGACAGCTAGTGGGGCAAAATACTGTCAAGATGCCATATGGCTGAATGCAGTTTAAAAAATTTAAACGGTACAACAAAAATTAAAATTTGATTAACCATTACAACAGCTGATGCTAGGGTTATTAAAAATCATGAGAAAAGAAGGGCAATTCTACAGGGTCATTACAAAATGCATGCTTGACTATTACTCGAAGGATGACAAAATGCTTACATTGCAGTACAACATCATGACAAAGATTGGAAATATGATATTCGTAACAATTGGGAAATCTGTCTCAATTTGTCATAGCACCTTCATAATCTTTTACAACACACTATAAACCAGTAACATATTTCTCAACAATAAAAAGATAAATACTCATCATTTAAACATCTTAATCCTAAATCTATAGATAGATTGAAGAAAATAAAAATTAAAAATGATGTAAATATGGAAGAAAGTATTCATATGATCAAAAAGCAGAATTTTGAAAATTTAAGCGGCCCAAGAAAATGTCGAATTTTATATAATGAGTATTTTGTTCAAATATGGCTAATCAGATATATAAGACACAACAGCTTAGACAGATAAAATAAAAGCACAGAGAAGAGAACAATCTACCTATATCTTTCCACTTAAGTTGGCCATAAAACCCCCCCCCAAAGTTCTCATTGACATTTACACGTATATATCACAACATTTCTTAAATTAAAAAAATATATTCAAGAACAAAATAAAAGCACAAAATTCAAACAATTCTAAAAAGGATTTTCCCACTGAAACAATATTGTCCTGTTTTATAAAGATAGGATTTGAATATTAAAAAAAAGTTCAAATTCAACAAAATCCAAAAACATGCAATGACCTGGTAAAAAAAAAGTTTCAAAGCACTAAAATATTCTTTGTGTGTTTTTGGTCTTTGTCACAGAGCAAATAAATTGGAACTGTACATAAATTTTACTAGCGTTTGTTGATGGGATGAAAGAATTTTTTTTTTTCATTTTCCAGGAATGAAGACAATTTTCTTCATCCCACATCTAGGTCTTTTACAGGAAAAGAATTCTTTAGATAAAAATGTGATGTATCTCACGAATGAGTAGCACTAAACGGATGTAATATTAAAACCAACAGCATACGGTAATGAATTACACATGGATAAATCCGACAGGTTCAAGATGAGTGAAATTCTCTTACATTTTGAAATGCAATAAACGGTACATCTATGCTGATGATGAGAAACGATGAAATGGATCCCACAGAGATTACACCTCATCTATGTCTTGTACATGTTGTATGTAAATTAATTTTTTTTTTACACACATGTGTCTGCCAATGCATATCAGAGAATAACATGGCCAATTCAAATCCACTGTTGGATACAGGGACAATCTCTCTATCTAATCACTTTTTTTTTTCTTCAAAAAAAACAACAAATTCCAAACTGTCGTAAGTCTATCTCCAAAGGAGAAAACTCACTGAAGCTTCCGTCCACATATCACATTGAGTCTCGAATGTTTTTAAACTCTCAATAATTAACAAATAACAAACAACAACTCTCTAACAACAGTTGGATGATGTAATTCCTCTCCTTTAAAAATAATTTTTTTTTTCTTCCTTATTTTTTTTCGTTTTTTGATTTTCATGAATATTCTTCATTCCCTTCATGTATCTCTGTCAATGTAAAAAAAAAATGCTCCATTTAAAAAACCTTGCTGTTATGTCGTCGCAATGGATGTCTGTAGTGCTGAAATTGCCTCCGAAGTAATCTGAGCAGTCGTGATCTGAGGAGAGGCAAACAACATGGACCCCGTGGGGGTGGAGTCCAACCCTGTCCCCTCAGCTGCCCCCTGCAGGCCCTGCCCCGCCATCTGTGAGTTGTATTCGGCGGTCTCCATTCTGAGAATGTATGGAATTATGCTGTCAATTTGAACACTGCCGATCAGGCCGGCGAAAAACAGTTCCTCCATCACGCTGGGACTGAGAGAATGAAGGGCGGGGAGGCGGAGCAATAGTTTGGCTAGGCGGTCAGGATTGGAGGGGTGGGTCTGTCGAACGTGATTGGCCAACTCCCGCTGTGCTCTGTCTTGGACCCTCTCAATCTGTGGGGCATTGGGCAAAGATGGAGTATCTGTAAAATATAACTCTATGTAAATGACAAAATTCAGCTCAAAATTTTTTAAAGTCTTATTAAAATGCCTATATCTGCAATAAAACAGGTTTTGGGCTTTCTGAATTCAACACAAACATTTCCTCTTCCAGGAAAAATGCAGATTACAAATTATTGTCATTAAAACAAGTTCATATTTCATGACTATGTAAAGGGATAATGTTATTTAAACACCCCCCCTTTAAAAAAAAAATTAAGAAAATTTATCTATAACATCTATGTAAATATGTATTAAATGCATTTTTATCAATGACTAATCTTTTTAAAATAGTTTACAAGTAACATCCATAGACAGATCTTCAATGTGAATACTGCAAAAAATCATTTGAATTTCGTGTTTCCCCAATTTTCGTGGGTTGCCCTCCCCCACGAATTTACATCCTCAACAAAATCAGATGTAGAAAGAGTGATTTTTTTTACTGAAACTGAAAATGCATCCATGAAATTACATTCCCACGAAAAAGCAAAAAACCTAAAATCCACAAAAATTGGCCCCCACAAAAAATTTAATGATTCCACAGTAATCCACTTACCTGGAGAGAACAGGACTAGGGCCTTCAGATAGGCGAACTCCTCCGAGTCTATCTGTAAGGCCTCCAGTGATTGGATGTAGTTCTGAAGCTTCAGAATGTGATCAATCACCAGCTTCACACGCTCCGCCGAGTTCTTGTCTACAAAACATCAAATGGGAGATAATTAACAGACTGTCTATACAAATTGACACTCCATTTTCTTCAGTTCTGGTAAATTATCTTCCCATGAACATGTGTATTTTGGAAAAATTTGTGCAAATTCGATTCACCTGAATATTTGATTAACAATACTGCACTATTATTTGTACACGTTTTATTCTTTTCTTTTAAATACTAAAAACATTGTGACTTATTAGTTTATGAAATTTGACAGAAAGAGCAGAATTTTAACTTAATATGGTTAGAAACAATAGTTCCTTTGAAGTCAAACAGCTTGACAATCATGCCAAAAAATTCAATGTACAATGTGGCAGGCAGATATTTTAAATCTATTTTCATTGAAAGATATACAAAGGGAAATAACTCAATTTCCATATTTTAACTTAAAATTGGAAACAAGTTATTTCTCCTTTCAATGTGGCAATAAAATTTATCAAAACAACCGCATTTGACACACATGTAATGCTAGGATTCCAAAGAACCAATATAATTATTTTTTGGCCCTACCTTGTTAGAATGCGGCCTGTAGGTGGTTCAGTACAGCGGTTCATAGTTACTAGCTATTGATTTACCTTGTTGGAGCGCCGTCTGTAGGTAGTTCAGTACAGCAGTTCATGGTTACTAACTATAGATTTACCTTGTTGGAGGTGGTTCAGTACAGCGGTTCATGGTTACTAGCTATAGATTTACCTTGTTGGAGCGCGGTCTGTAGGTGGTTCAGTATGGCCATCAGGATGGTGGACAGAGACATGGACTGGGCACACTGAGCCAGGCCCAGGGTGAACAGCTCGCTCCAGGACGACTTCACCAGGATCGTCTGCACCTCTTGGCTACAAGCAGACCAGATTTACATATAACTGTCAAGTCACAGTATCCACAATGTGCAAAGCTGAAGCTTCAATTTTATTGCACTTCAAGAATTAATAACTTTTGATAGTTTAAATAAGGGGTTATGTACTGGTAAATTATTATCTATATGGAAGAAATGTTTAGGAAAAAAGTTCTTCTGGAGGTCAAGCTAGTGTAATCAAGACACTTTAACCCCCCCCTTTCCAGCTCCCCCTCCAGATTTGCTCTTTAATGCTACATTTGACACGTAGGTGAGAGAACTGACCTAAGAACGTGGAACGCGGGAATGGAGCGTGTCCAGTGCATGGACAGGAACAGGAGGCGGGAAGCAGTCTCACAGATGTAATGCACGTTCAGGTACGCCGGCATGGGCGAGGGGGTGGTCAGGTTGAAGGTAAAATTCTGCTGAGTCAGCACCGGGCCTGGAGAAACAAAAATTTCATCAAATCATTATTAAAGCATGTCATTTCACACATACATCTTAATATACTGATTTATCAAAAGATTCGCACTGCAACAAATAAAAATTCTACAGATCAAGAAGATTAATTCATATTGTGTACATACTGTTAAATGTTTTTTGACTAATACTGTAGTATGCTTTACAAATGTGAAGGGTAAAATATACCCCCTTTTTTTCAATTCTGTCAATAGCTCAACCAACCCCTACCTAAAAACATGTATGACAAATATAAACCCTTGAAAGTTGAATTAAAAAAAAAAAGGTGATATATAAATACAATTATACTCTCTTGCTCATGATTCAAAGATTTAAGAGATAGATGTTGAAAATATCAGAAAATTATCTTATCTATATATTCTATACTGCATGCATTAATTCATCTCTAAACTAGAGAGCAGGGTCTCCCTCTGTATAACCACATGAAACATTTATTTAGCACTTTCCCCTGGCGTTATTTGAACTTTTCAGCACTGTTTAGCATTTTTTAAATTGGAATAGATCAAATTCAAAGTTAAGATAAACTGCTAGGTCATTGCTATTGCTTTTACTTATGACTCAAATAAAACAGTTGAAGCTTGAGAAGTGACTTACCGTCAACCTCGACTACGATGGAGCTATCTCGGTTGTACTCGGAGCCGAGATCCATGCTGAGGGAGGACTGATCCAGACTACTGTCACACAGAGAGGACTGGTCCAAGGGCTGCAAAAGGAGGGTAATCAGGTCAGTCCATGAAACACACTTATCTGTCATCTATGTGCATCAAAAGGACTCAGACATGAAAACTCGGGATTAGTCATTTTGAATTCATAAAATAGAAAAAAAACAAAAAACCCCAAAACAGATGAATTTGAACATTGAGTTTAAGGAAGGGTTAAAAAAATGATATGACTGTACAAAATAGGTGATAAAAACAGTCATTTTAATAAAGGGTTAAAAAAATTATATGGCTATACAAAATAGGTAATTAAAAACTCAGTCATCAATCATAATGTAATTGTTAAAATATCAGCACTTAATCAATCATTATCTCAGTGATGCATAGTGTAAAAGATGTTTGCTTCACAACAAATACACCGATTCAAAACATGAAATCCCCTTCTTATACATGGAATACATATTTTTTTTTAATAAATAGTTTACATGCAAATATTTAGGTTTAGGATGAAGATTCCTGATGAGTACCTGAGGCTGGACAGCTTTAGCCAGTGTGTCGAAGGCCTTCGCGGCATTGTTTGAAGTGTCGCCTCCTAGTCCCGTGTCGCCGTTAGAGGCGGTCTGATCCTCCTCCGCATTCTTGCTCATTGTGGCTAACGTAGTGACAACATTGGCCAATGTACTCAGATCTGTCGCAAAGAATTAATCAGTGTCAGATCTTTCTTTAACAAGGAAACCAGAGAGAGAGAGAGAGAGAGAGAGAGAGAGAGAGAGAGAGACTGTCAACTGTAAATTTGATATCCTCACATGAATCTGTGCATGGAATTGCACACGAAATTGAAGCCCGCAACAGAAAGAGTGAGATGAAAAAATTGGAGAGGGCTACATGTATTGCAGGTAGACATTTACCTGTTGTGGTGGAGGCGGGCACTGCCCCTCCCATGATGACACTACCCTGATCTGTGTGGACAATTCTCTCCTGGAGATTCGCCAACAAGTTACTGGCCGTTCTCTGAGCACCAGCGTCTTCTAACTGAAACAAGAGATTTATACCACGAATGAAACAATACTGGCATTAATAATCACATAGGCTTTAGTCTTTCTGATTCTTAGCTTCAAATTTTGAAAAAAAGAATATATACAACAGTGGTAAACTGAATTCTGTGGAACTCTTTAAGAAATCCTCATACAATATACTGTCAATTTTCTATATAATGTAAAAATCTTGGCAGTTTTTATTTAGCAGTTTTCTGGAATATAGCTTTAATTAGCCATGATGGTACTCTTGAAATTCAAATCATAGCTTTTTTCTCTTTTAATACCAACTGAAACTTTAAATGTAACTTTTTGCAAGCATCACATTATTCTAATGACAATTGCCTATTCTGTATAAAAAAGCAAATCGCATGTACACTGCACATCAAAAACAAGACTAGACCTGGATGCATACTTTGCCTGCAAATGTAGGAAGTGATGCCGAGGGACTGCTGAGATCTTTGCGGATGTAGATTTTCTGTGTAGATGTGGCCACTGTCGCAGGGAACTGTGGTCGCTGTTCTTTCTCTGGAGGCTTCCTCTCTTGTTGTACAGCTGAAAATGGAAAATGTTCAAAGGCACATCACAAACCTATCTTGATAATCAAAGGCCGGAACGGCCACAAAGGCGTCGAGCTGACATTTTCTTTTATATAGAATGATATCAATAATTTGAATTTCTGTACTAATATATATAGTCGTTTATCAAATAATATTAGAATTAAAAAAGGAAAGAAATTACGCTTTGTGCTGTTTCAAAAACAATAATCAGTATATTTCGTTATAAAATAGGTAGTGATGAGGGTAATTCGTGATGAGTATATAATACAATAACTCATCATAGTTACAAAATTCGAAGAAATTTCAAAACTCAAAAAAAATTATTTTCTTTCTGCTTTAAAAAGTCTTTGCACATTTCACAGGCTCATAATTTGAATACATTAACAGCGTGTCCCTATATAATAATAAAACATACTTTAATTTATTTCAATTCCCGTTTGAAACAAGATTACCTATGCTATGGTTGTTTACAAACAAATCCACACGTGCTATCTAAAATGCTCGACCAAATCAACTGCATTATCGTGTTTATTAATTGCAACAAAATCTCTAGATAAGTTTATCGCTTACAATTATTTTGGAGACCATGCCCGATAACAAATACATTTACATATCAAATTTTATTTCTATCGGGCACAGTCTCCAATCAAAATGTAAGCGATAAACTTAAATAATATTTTAGTGAATGTTTACATTGCACCTTATTGTATTCATCCGCCATTTCTTGATTAAGCAAATTTATACTAATGCAATGAGTTGTCAATAACCAGGGAGGCAAAGTTGGTTTTTTTGTACACAATTTAGTTGAATAAAAGGAATACAAATCTTGTAATACGTTTACTACTTCAAGGAACTTATTTTTTATGCGCATTAAAAAGGCGGTGCAGTGCATGAATTTTTGGACGATTGCCAATCCAGACGATCGCTAGAAGGCTGCCGAGCATTAGCTCGACGCCTTAAAAACTACAACCAGAAATGCTAATGAAGGGCTTTTGCCCCACGCTTGGCCTCTTTTGGATAAGTTCCAGGATGAATGACCTTGGTCAGTGACCTCAAATTAAGGTCATGACAGACCATTAGGTCAAATGATTCTCTGATATATCTTTTTGTAAAAGCTATGGACCACATATGAAATTGTAATGAACAACGTAATACAAAAAGAGTACTCCAAATAAAATCATAAACCCCTCTCACTACTCACAAAGTTTACTTTGTTCCAAAAAATGAATAGAACATTAAGATTTATCCTGTTCCAAACCATATCTAAAGTTATTTGTCTTCAAACTGTTCCTCACAGTCCCCTTGGTTCACAAAACCCCAGTCCCAGTAGAAAAGTACAAACTACAGTGTATATTAATAAACTCACATTCCGCTCTCATGCCCACGGCCAGGCACTTCTGGAGTCGACAGTACTGACACCTATTTCTGTGGGGTTTGTTGACCGGACAGTCTTTGTTTCCCCGGCACGCGTACCCCAACTGTTTCCTGATGCTCCTCTTGAAGAACCCCTTACACCCTTCACAACTTGTGCAGCCATAATGACGACCTAGGGATCAAAAGGAAAATCAACATCTATGGTGCCAGGGATGGAAGATTTTACTTAGTTATAAATGTAATTCCTTATTTCCGTCATCTTCACAGTATGTTTCAAACCCACGAGGAATGAAAATCACTTCATTATAACAGTCAATTCATTATAAGCGTGATTACTATAAGTACACCTTAATCTTCCATGTTTAAGAAAATTATGACTGATAATAACTCATTAAAAGGTATTGCACTTATCTATGCCTTGATATTCTAAGTATTTCAGCATGATTGTATACCATAATACATTTAGCAACTTGCAGAGAACCTCAGTATTTCTAATTTAATTCAGAGGGCACAAACTTCAAGAAAGACACATAGATGCAACACTTAATAATATCAGTGAGAGCAAAGGACAGAGAAAAAAAAAATGTGATGAAGAAGCTAATAACAATGATGATGATGATGATGATGATGATGAAGATATTTACCAGAGGCTTTGTCTCCACACACGACACACGGCTCAAACTTGCTCTCAAATGACGCTTTCTGGACCTTCTCTCGGATTAAGTTCTGTTCATCCCTCAGTCGCTCCAGCCTCTGATTGTGTTGTAGTTCCTACACAAAAAACAGAATTCTTGCAACTGCCTTAGACGTTTCTCATAGAAAAGACAAAATGCGCTGCAATAAATGAAAATGGGGCAATATTTAATAGAAAAAGTTGCTCTTTGCCTTTCAGTTAACACTTGTTAACTTATGTATTAGCTGATGAAGGATTGCTCCAAGAGAAATTTGACATGTCAGTATGACATGAGCACTTCAACGAAACCTATTTCAAATGCATGTTAAGGAGCAAGTATAAAAAGATAATCCCAAATACAAAAATTGGCTCGATACATCTAACAATGGCGCAAAGGTAAAGAAATCCTAAAAACTAATTTCAAAAATCAAGGGCTATAACTCTTCTATAACTATGAACAAAACTCAAATTTTCAGGAAAGACACAACTTTCATCAATTTCTTTACTTCAGACCAAATTGTAAAATTAGGTCAATATAACTCTCATGTCACTGTAGGCAATTGTATATCTATATAGTTGGGCATCAATAACATGCAAGAAGAGGAAAAAGAACAATGTTTATTTTCAAGTGCTATCACTTCTTCAGCAGAATTCTCGATCAATGATGTACACATTTACCTAAATATCAATCATCAGGCAGTTAACTTGTATTGCCATGCATTGAATTTCAGTAGACTAGTAAACAATAGCCTCTCATATAATTAAACCAAGTAATACAGCATCATTTTTAAACATTCATGGGATCTGCAGATGTGGGCTGGTCACATGATCTTTAGGGAAAAATCAACAACCCCAGATCATGTGACCCACCTGCATGAACAGCCTCATGAATAATCTAACGAATGACACCATATTCCTTTTCACTACAACCTCCATTAACACTGAGTCTGACTGTAGCAGCACAGGTTCTCAAGCTGACTTTAAATTCAAGCTCACTTTCAGCTCAAGTTCACTTTAAACTTGAGCTCACCCTTAGCTCAAGCTCACCTTCAGTTTTACAGCCCAGTCTATGGAAGCCAGATTGGCATTAGGCACCTGTATAACTTGTGTGGGTAGGGCCCCTTCCTTCAGCTTGGCTGCTAGCTCGGGCGGGGCCATCAGGATCTGTTGCCCGCTGCTACCGTTAGTACTCGCAGTGCTAGTGGAGGCCTGGAAAAGTTTGGTCAATTTCCATTGTGAATACTGAGTATAGAGTTAAATGGGAGTCAATACAAGGAAATATATACACGAAGGTTGTTTCGATGAAAAATGATAAAATTCAATTTTTTGGTCAGAAACTCTGACATGAATCTTAACATTTTCCACTTAAAGGCTGTCACTTTCATTCTTGCCCCTCCCTCCTATACTTTCCCATTTTTTTTCCAGCACAAAGCATAATTTATAATACAAACCTTCTTCTTGCCCTAAATTTCCGTATGCATCCAATGTAATAGAGAGATATGTGATGGCACATAACACACCTAAACACATTTACCTGTAAATTGGACGCAAAGTTGACAGGAATCGGGAAGGAGCCAGGCGCTATTGTAATAGTGTGCAGGCCAGACATACCGCCCGCCGCCGTGGAAGAAACCGCGTTAACCACGCTGGACAAACTCCCGAGGCTGGACGGGTTGATGACATGGATGACGTTTTCTGGGGAAATTCCACCCCCTTCCATGATGACGCGACTAGTGGAGACCGAGGACGAAGATGAGGGAGACACAATACTTGAGGTTATACCAGGAGCCCCCTCCTCTGTACTCATCTGATCTTCCAAATCTTCCGCCTAGCCAGCTGCAACGATACAACAATGGAGCAATTAGCACTCGTCTTGATCTATTCACATGTATGCAATCAGCATGTGAATGATTCTTTTGCTCAAAATCATCCGTCAGTTTAGGTCACCCTCTGTTATATATTGAGATGTTATTCTGTGTAGTATCAATATTGTGCTTTGAAATTCATAAGAATTAGCAATAGCAGGAGTCATTAACTCAATTTATGTTGAAGAAGCAAAGAAATTTATTTTATACACACTTTTCTTTTTCGTAATCAGTTTAACGAGGCCGAGTACAGAACGAGTACGCACGCTTTCGCGCAGCGTTACATTTGTATTGTGACGTCATCTTTTTGCTTTGTTGACGCTATGGCGTGATAGTTTCAACTGCAGATATTCAGCGAAATTTGTTGAAAATAACTCGTTTGATGTGTAAAATTGATATTGTATTGTGGAATAAACATAAATGTCTCGAAGTATAAGCTATATTTGGGCTCGGGTCGAAAACGTGAAGAGGGTTCAGCAAGCCTAACCCTCTGTCACGTTTTCTTAACCCGCCTAAATATCGCTAAATTTATTTATTTCAAGACATTAACCATGTATTTTATATCATTTACCCTTAATATGTGATGTTATATATTTATTTAATACCGAAATATGTCTTAATGTTTTAATAATACAATAAAGGTCACCATTTCCTACTTTGTCAAATAAAAAATAGCCATTATCTGACAAACTGGGAAATTGGGCGTACAAAAAATAACTTTGATAAGACCCCTGGAACAAACCAGAAGGTAAAAGTTTTTTTTATTTGAAAATTTGATGCCTTTTAGCAATAACTTTAATTTGTAGAACAGAAAAAGAAATCCCTAGGGCAGAAGTTTAAAAAATGTGCAAATTTGGTACATTTCAAGCAAAATCCCATAGAGTCCTATGTTAAAAATTAACAAACTTTGAGATGACCCCTTAAACAAACGGTGTGGTAAATGTCTTATTTTTTTAACTTAAAATAATAATTATATCAGTAGAAATTCTTGTTAAAAATTTCATTCAAAAATCTAGGGCAGAAAAAATTAGACCCGGCCTCGTTAAGTTAGGTTAAAAGTTTAAGGTGGAATAACACACCTGGAAAAAGTAACTCAAATTAACAGGATTTTTTTTTTTATAATGAAAGATATATGATAAATAAACTGTACAAATGTCAAATAAGCGAAAAATTTGCAGTTAGGGGTCAGCCATTTTGTGATGGTTTGTTATTCAACCTTAAGGATTCTCTACACCCTGTGACTTCTACTTTTTATGACAGTATCTCATAACATTGCAATTTTATTGGATTGTAAAACAGTCTCTGTTGCCAAAATTTAGTGTTTATCAGGGATGGGATAATGGTAATTTGTAATGGTAATTTAGTGTAATTAATTACAAATTTTGATGT
Source organism: Magallana hongkongensis (assembly GCA_015776775.1). Lineage (NCBI taxonomy): Eukaryota > Metazoa > Mollusca > Bivalvia > Ostreida > Ostreidae > Magallana > Magallana hongkongensis. The sequence goes on from CM027470.1 coordinate 16,108,628, forward strand.
AATTGAAAGTAATGTGTAATTGGCCAAATTTTCAATTACATGTAATGGTAATCTAATTAATTACTTTCAAAAAAGGCATGTAATTCCAATTAATTTTCAGTTACTTTCAATTGCACACTGATGTACATATAAATATGAAGCTGTCCACTACCCATTGTTCCCCACACTATCAATGGTACAAGATCAAATTAGGATGAGAAGTTAAAAAGCATTGAACTATTATTATAGCTATCATACTTAATATTTTTCAGAATGAACTTTTTCTGTGATTCAATATTTAATAATAAGTTTCCCAAATTTAATTCAGTACATGTATTTGATGATTTGCTTGATCTCTTTTTTTTTTTTTTTAAATACTTATTTCCCTTCTTATTAGAAAAATTAGTGTGTCAATTATCATTGAGTTAGATTAAAACATCACTTTTTAATTTAAAAACAAAATCAGTGTTATATAAACTATCAAGTCATGCAGCCTAAAATACATAGAGCTAAAATGCATGGCTTCAAATGGGTTTTAAGTTTTTGATGTCTAACATGTCCACAGGGTGTGTTCCCTTATTGCAAACATTTGATAATTAGGTAGAGAACAACAGGTGTGAATTGTGTTTTGATAACAATTATAGTCTGCCCTCTACCTGAGATTAACCTGTAATTTGGCATTGTATTCATAAAGGAAAAAAAAGTGTTTAAAAATGCAAAGGATAAAGTTTTCATTTAATAGTTTTGCATGCTGGAAATACTTGCGTTGACATGATAGATGTAGGTTAGGGGATATGACTTTCAAATATTTATTGAATATTAAGATGGTATGGGACACCTCCATATTGTGACTACCGATACCTGCATTTTGAAATAAACAATAAAACCAAATTTATATTTTTTCTTTCCAAAAATTGTTACTTATCAAAGTAGTTAGCAAATTCTCAAACAGTGAAAGTATTTTAATTATGACGAAATTTTATTCACATTAAAGACATACCTCCTTAAATGTTTATGTGTTGTAGATAAATTATAGTTTTATTAAATTTTTATGAATTTCGAAATGTAATTTGTAATCTAATTAATTACATTTGCAAAGTAATTGTAATTTAATTAATTACATTTGAAAACTCTTGTAATGGTAATGGTAATTTAATTGAAGAATTTAAGCAAGTAATTGTAATTTAATTAATTACTTTCCAATGTAATTGACCCCATCCCTGGTGTTTATGATAAACACTTTATCTCTGTGGCACAATTGGTGTAGCTTCGGTCTACCAACCCGCAGGTCCCAAATTCAAATATGGCAGGGATTCTTTATTTTCTTGAAGAGCAGCAAAATTAAAAAAAAAAAATATTTTTTCCCCCAAAATTGAATTTTTTGGGAGTCATTTTCAAATCAAACACATGCTAAAAATCCATGTCTTCAAGTAATTTAGAAGAATGGGCTTGTATGCAGATCTTTTCCCAGGTGTGTGTGGGAACCTTAATGACAAACCATTAATTTCCCTTGTTTTATTCCCTGATGACAATAAAAATTGAATGCACACATACTTTTCAATAAAATCTGATTATACACCAAATAATTGTTCCCCACTTTACCCTTTTGAAGTTGAAAAATTCATTTATCTTTAGCAACGAATTATACATGTATATTCATGATTTTTTCCTATTATCTCAAATCTACCTTTTTTCTCCTTGCAAATGGTTGTTTCATAAAAAAAAAATATTAATTTTGAAGATCAGTACATGGTACATATTGCTGTTTTAAAAAAAAATAGATTTAATGATTACTGAGAAATAAGAGATCAAATGGTAGAGCTACGAAAATAAATAGATGTGAATTTCCATCGATGAGTAAAGTTTTAAGTCAGTTGAGTCATTTTCTACCCCATTTGACTAGATTGTCTATGAGAGAAATATCAGAGGTAAGAAACTCTCTTCATGTTAAATGTAAGTATGAATAATCATGTAATGCATGCTGCTTTTTTCTTGTTTAATTTTTTTTTTGCTTGTACTTATGCATTTGCTGAATAATCAATGAAATATAAGCTTGCGTGTTTTTTTACTCATTTTTTTAATTAAAAAATGAAATTTAATTTGCAATTTTTTATTATAATCATTTTAAAGAAGTAGTAATCTAATCAGTATCATTTTTATTTTTATACTGGAATATACGACAAATTCTTGCCAAGGACCATTTGGTGCATTGTTAAGAAAAATGGCCAAACAAAGCACTGGTGAGAAATGGTCCTTTGCGAGAATTGGTTGTATAAATTTCAGTATAGCTCAAAATATAAAACAATATTCTGCCACTTTTCTTTTAAAATATGATTAAACTGTACTGCCTTATATTAATAACATCAGAATGTATATATACATGTATATATCTTTGCAAATGTTAGCTTACTGAAAACTTCTTGTGGAATGTGTTCTTATATACATATATATACATTAGTATGATGTTTCAGTAGTAAAAAATCAATACACAATCCAGACACTAATTAACATAATGTATGCACGTGACCTAGTTCTGTCTCAAGCTCTCTTAGAAAAGGACAAAGGTCGTACAGATGTCGGGCAGAAGGGATATGGCAGAAACTGTAGAAATAAACATGACATTTTAATAATTACGTTAAGATTTAGCTTTAATCCCTTCTCACACCAAAAATGATGTCTGTGCGTATAATTTGTGTGCTATTAAAATACGCACAAACTCGATGACCGCGTAGTTAACACAGGGTATCGAAAGGTCATGCACTCTTCCCATGTGTTACTGGCCGTGGGGTTATGTTTACAACATACCAAAATGAAAACAACAACATACCGTCGGGGCGACTTGTCAAGTCCGTTGAAATTAAATTACAGACCGAAACATCAAAATACATCAAGATTCTTAAATTCTAGCCATTTTCGGGCAACATTTCTGTCATCTCCGACGAGTTCATCGAGAAATGGCGGCTGCCGAAGCGTTGAAGATCCGGGTTGCAGTGTGAATGAACGTGGAGATGGATTATTGCCCAATTAATCGATTCTGCTTTGTCACGAAATGAACGTTATTGTTGTATAATAAATACATACCTTTGTCTGACAAGTCCCCTGTGTATTTTAAAAATATTATAACTATAGGTTTGATTCCTCCGAATAAAGGTCATAGGTTGTGACCTGTTGTAATAAGAGCCCAATGTCTCGTGATTTTTGATTGGTTGACAATGACATCACGAGCGGGTTTAAGCGCGAGAAATAAAGCGAGAGTTCACTGCGCATTAATTCTACGCAATATAAACAGGAAGTGCTCTGCAAAACATGTGTGGGAAGGTTTGTTATTAATTGTGATTATGAATTAAATTATGTTCTCTAAACTTTTCCTGTGTTTAAATAGAAATTACGAGTATTTGAGAATGATAAAATTCAATTTTACAGAGAGGGACATCATTTTTTATTTTTGCACTATACTATAGTGTTCTCTGTGTCAGTCAACTGTCGAGAACGCCCCTGCTAAAAGTTGATGAACACAAATTGTTATCAATTTTAATTAATGCACTATATGACAATGCTAATATGTCATATTGGTTAAAAGTTTATCCAATTGTGCCAGTTCTGCAAGTTCCATTTTTGCGATTATTCTGTTCCAAGATGTCTATGCACTGCACTATGCAGCCCATTTTTTCTATCAATTATTTGCTATTCATATACTCAGTTGCAAGTTTGTTTTCGTTCTTGTTAATTACTCTGGATAAAAGGAGATAAATGTTACCTTTGTATTGATTTCAAATTATTTCTCTGACAGGTTTGTTAATTTTTTTTTTAAAAGAACCAAGGTTAGCTTAAACATGTAAAAATCTCAAGCTTTGTCATGGCTGTTGGTCAGATAGACCCCCAGTTACTTTAAGGGCCTGAGCTTATGAGTTAGAATGAATAAGCATGAAATTTATACATTTGTAAGCTTATTAGATAAACATGGTTAATATTTACATCAGGGTTGGACAGGAAATACTGGTCCTGCGAATTATCAGTGGTAAATAGTAGTATTTCCCGTCCCGGTATTTTTACAAACTTGGATCTTTATGTGTTTAATTTTCTTAATGTAAAATACGTTTATATGAAATAGTATATTTTAAGAGTAAGCATAAAAACACAATTCAGCTTGCTTTGCCGTTTCACTGTCAGCAATATGATTCTTAATTTCACCAGATCATCTATTCCCAAGGACTTCTGTAGCAACTGGAATATAAGCTTCAGTCCATCTTTTAATTTTGAACCTCAAGTTTTGTGTTTACAGATTTATAATCATTCAAAAAATAAATATTTAAATTTTAAATGAATTTAATTTGCTTTTATCTGCCATATGTTATATATTTATAGTATAGGAAAGAAAGTTGCTAGCAATATTCTTGAGTAAAATATCATTGCTGCTCAGGTTAGTGCGATGAGGTTCATAAGCCTCGTTTAAGTACCTTAATTAAAGCATACATGCACAAATCTAGAAATTTATTCAGGGGGGGGGGGTTCTGAAGCATATTTTTTGTGATTTTATAATGTAATTAAAAGAAATTTGAATTTTGCAGGGAGGGTCCAGACCCCCCCCCCCCATAACCGTGCATGGCATAGATATTAACTTAATGAGTATAAAAAAAAATTATGTTTAAATTATAACTCAATTCAGCAAAATGTTGCATCCCCTAATTGGATTGTTGAGTTCAGAACATGAAAGAAATCCACTCTTTTATTGAGACTGGAACAATATTGTATCTGAAAGTTATATAGTTGATTAAAAAGATACCAACTGGCAGTACAGGTAAACTTCTGTTTTCAGAGTAAAACTATTTCTAACAAAATCTTCGTAAATCTTCTTAAGTACCTTATGTCTTCCATGAGGAACCCTATTAAAAAAAGTACATAAATAACGTGAGTATAGCTGAGTGTCTACTTTTTAATGTGTATAGATAACCCTAATGTCCCAGTTACTGTGAACCACCAACAGATCTTTGCTTCTGAGAAAAGTCACACATCATTGCAGGCACTTAAAACATTTAAAACATTTTTCCCTCATGTGTGAAAAAAAATAGAGAATTTCTCCTTTTTTTATGGACAGGTATTGAAACAAAATTTGTAAATTACCTTTTCAGGTCTGCATACATGTATGGTACTTTGAATAGATAGTTTATATGTACCAGTACACATCCATGTATATCTTGCAGTATGAGATTTATCTGTAGATTGTTTATATATTTAAACGATGCGCCTCTGTTGACTATTTATTATTCCATTACTGATGAAAGGCGGGGGGGGGGGGGGGGGGGGGGGGGGGGGGGACTAACAAGTCTCTATCATGGTTTACTGGTCGTTCTGTCTCCACCTCAATTTCTAGATATTTAGATTTGGTTTTGCGAATAATGATTTCAAACTTTCTGCGTAGCTTCATCATGATGCCCTTCAGATTGACTGTTATTACTTTTAATCAACACGTACCGGCATTTAACATGTTAAATTAATTTCTAAATGTGACTTATTGAACTGTGAATTCCAATAATTATAAAGGTGGGAAAGATAGAACAGAACTTTGTCATGCAGATCCAACTGTACTATTCCATCAATACACAGCAATTATCACTCATCAAGTTCGACTTTCATTACTTTTCATTAACAGTTATTGATTATAAAAGTTATTAATGTTTGAAAATCTCTCATATTGGTGTCATCAGGGTAGTGCTAGGCTGGTGCACTACTTCAAGTTTCGGTAAGTTTCAGTTGCGGAAACCTTTTGTAAACAACATGTATCCAAATTGTATATGGAGGTTGAAACTATGCAGAAACTTCAAGTTTCAGTAAGTTTCCGTTGCTGAAACCATTTGGATTTGTTGACAGCCAAAGTTTCTGCACTGAGGAAACTTAATGAAACTTGAAGTTTCTGTGCTGAAACCTGTCAGGAACCTAAAGTAACCTTAAGTTTCCACAAAGTTTCCAAAGGGTGTCCGCAGCGCTGAAACCAGATTTTTCATCCAGTGTCAATTCACACAAATGGACCCAGATGTCTGTTGATCCTAAATGGACCGAAAGATGATGAAAAAATTAATTTTATTATATAAACTCATTGAATTAAATTTTTTTTTGGGGGGGGGGGGGGGAGAGGGTGCTTGTAGGGGACATGAAATGCCTATGAAATACTCTCAGAATGCGTTTTCACTTGCAGTGTGTGATGGCTCTTGTTTACTGTTCATTCATTAATTTATTCAAACATTAATTAATTCATTTATTATCTTGCAGTATGGGACGGTTCTGGAACAGAGTCTATTGGATCCTCTTGGTGTGCCCCATCACCTGTGGATGGGAGGACTTGAACTTGCCCAAGAGTCATTTGTCCTTCTATCTACGTAACCACCCAGAGGTCGCGCAAAGATGTCAACAGGATGAGAGCTGTCCCTATAAGGTGAAAATCCTCGACAAAGATCTATTTACTGTGTACAGGGAAATATTTGCCGCAGTTTTATTTTCGCTCCTTTTGCCCTCTTTGTGAGCGGAAAATTTAAAACTGGATGAATTTCAATGTCTCAAATTATTTCTCTTAAAACTCAACTGTGTCTGGGCGAATTCAAGATGGGGTGAAACTGTTTGTAAGTGTAGAAGGGTGAAAATTATGAGGGGCGAAAATAACCCTGTATACAGTAATGAGAAAGATGTTGTTCACATATTCCAGCCTCTGTATTTTCTTTTTTTACCAAACTTTACAAAATAAAACCCATTTGTATAATTATTACAGCAATGTTTGGAAATTAATCTAAATAATGCATGCGAGAAACAATTTGAAATAAAATATATTGGTATTGATGAAACATCTTAATATGCATTTAATTTTAGGTAGCTCATTTATATAAAATTTCCTACATGCAGCCTTAATTATCTGCTAAAACTAAAGTTTATTTTATATTTTAAATATATTTCCTTGAATTTTGTTTCTGACAGAGGTTTTTAGACGAGAAAAGATGTTGGGGATACGAGGATTTCTGTGACTCGACCAGCCGTCTCAATTCCACTTCCTGTCCAGAGCCGAGTATGGGATGGTAAACTCTATAGCATCAACTACTAACCTTACTGACCATCTCTATTGTTTACAGCCGTTTTTACAATACAAATGATGTCAACAGCTACTTTAATAGTTTATACCAGTATAAACTGAGTTAGTGAAAATTCAAAATTTAAACTTGCCATCTTGCAGATTGATCATATGTGGTCACAATACCGGTACATATAATATTTTGCAAACATTGTATATTTCTATTAAGCCCATACTATACCTTTTTCATTTAACCGATGAAATAGTGCGTCACATAAAAGTCAAATTTTTAACGCTGGTACATTGTAAAAGACCATAGACTTTGGTTAGTATGTGTGAAGCAGAAATTTGACATAAACTTTCCACATTTATTTTTCATCGTCAGCCATTTATTCAGACATTAGTTGAATGAAATCAAAAGCACACCTGTCCAAATCTATGCTTGTAATTTAGTATTCTATAGAAACAAGTGTTAAATGTCATTCTTTTTTGATGGGAGAACTAAGTAGTTGCAGAGAACTGAAAGCACACTGTCTAATTAAAATGGCTCAATTACCTTTCAAATTGATACTTGGTTATCTTCTGAATCATATTAATTATATATTGTTAGCTGCATGTTTTTATATATCCTGCCTTCTTGACAGAACGATAATTATTTTGTTTTCATTGTAAACATGTTTCTAATTAACTTTAAACGTGTTAAATAATTTCCTTTCTTGGTTATGGTTCTTGTTAATATTTCATATTTATTTTGATATGTCTGAAATCTTAGTCCTGAGATAAGAAAAGTTTGAAACCATTAAGTAAATATACTATGAAGTCACCATGTTAATTTTTGTAAACCAATTACTTTTTGTGAAGACTATTTCACGTACAGTCTACAAATTGCAAGTTTATTCAAGCAATTTATACATACTTCCATTTCTTTGAATTTTAGTGAAAATTATAATTGTAATGATTATTTTATTACTAACCATGCTAACAATTGATGTACAATTTCCGGCCTATACATAATGATATACTATTGTTTTTTAAAGAATTCATATTAATCAAAATAATTTGAATACACAATAAACATGAAATTAAGCAATGCGTATTAGATAATGGCAAAGACATTGCAAAATTTAAATAATTCCTTTTTGAAGTTTTCACGAAGGTTAAATAACTTAACTTAAGATGCATTTTATGTAGAAAATACAATTTATAGTTTGTTTTTGGAATGAATGAACATGCCATTGTAAGTTTCTTTTTTAATGTCAATATGTTAGTTAATTTTTATAAAGAGGCACTATGTAAATGAAATGTAAAATTTTTACAAAATGATAATGAGAAAACTGCGAAAAATGTTGTCTTAAAAGTTTTCACACATTTATACATGATGATGTACATGTAGTTGTGTTCTTTGAGTAGTTATATTAGTGGCAGGTTTTTGTGATCCTTCTCTGTTGTTATTCTTTAGACTTTTGAAATCATAAGTCAGTTCATGTTTTATGATATTTATTAAGCACCGTAATCATTGTATAGTGGTCTAAAATCAATCTACAAATTCTTAATCAAATCATAAGCATTAAAATTAGTAAAATAATAGAATAAGCAACTGTTAATACATCCTTTCGTGTCACAGTTCATAAGTGACTTATCAACGAAGTCCATTGTTAAAGGTTAATTACAATTAAGAGTCTTGCATCCGTTGAGTGTTTCCAAAGTCCAATCATCATCGAGAGTTTTACTCTTCCTGGTCATTCTGCTGACAACACGAATTCAAACTACGTCAAGTGTCCTTTTCGGTCAATGACCTTTAACATTGTTCACTATACACTTATCTCGTATCGCGTGCACAACAAGCTAATGACTAATTAACGTAAAGCAGAATACAATCATAAAATTATATTTCCTAGATATATGGCTATCTGGTTACATTTTGCTGTATTCCAAACAGGACCAAGGATAAAGAGTCCCAGCTGGATCTGTTCTGGAAATCGGTGGACTTTGGTTACGTCCTGGAAAGAAGACGAGAGCTGAAGACAATCTGCTCACCTAAAACTCAGGTATGAAAGGGCCATTATCTAGTCCTTGGCAAAAAAAAAGACTCTTTAAATCTTCAAATATCTTTGCCAGTCTGATACAGAGAAATGTTTGCCCCCATTTTATTTTCACCCCTTTCACCCTTGTGTCAGCTTGTGAATTGAAGACTGGGTGAATTCCTACGTCTTATATTATCTCAAAATTGTCTCGCGCGAATTCAAGACAAGACAAAACTCTTTGCAAGTCAAGAAAAGCGGAAATATCACAGGGTGAAAATAACCCTGTATACAGTACCCGGTACTTTCAGAAAAGAAAAAACATCTGACTCATCCTCTTAAACTTTTGCAAACCATGCAAAATTTTGATTGACTAAAATTTGTAGCAAATAAAATTTTAATCAGTCAAAACTCTTAGTTACCAGAGACCTAACTTTCGCTTTCAGTTTTGAATACCTTCTTATGCCTCTGTATTAAATTGTATAGCATAACACATAAAAAATAATCATACGAAAGATTTAAAAAAAATATTTTTTGTTTGTTGTGGCCCAGTGCAGCACACTGAATAGGTATAGTCAGGTACATATGTATGAGGTATTTAAGTATATGTAAGATGGAAATAGGCTTTTGTTTTCCATATTTTAAACAATTTTTTGCACTAACAGGAGGATTCCCTATTGGAATGTGTCCGTTACACCAGGTTCTGTCATGGAAAAAACCTGTTCTTTGACTTCACCAAGCCAGGAATGTTTGCTGGACAGGATAGGTGATATTCTTGTATTATTTCTGTAACATTAATTTTGTGAATAATAGTGGTCTTGGTACTCTACATTAACAAAGGAATGTATACATGTATGGTTATTGAGAAACATCTCACATAAAGATAAAATATTGCATCAGAAAAGCAACTGAAATGAAAATAATTTGATGATATTCTTAACCAGTAAGGAAACAAGTAAGGAAAGAACATCTTTACAATGTTTATAGAGCTAACAATCCCTTAAAACATGTATTTAACAAAACACATTTTTTTATAAGATTTCGTAAGACTAAATTTAGAATTGTCAAAGGGTGTGCAGAGACCTTGAATGATGGTTTTAGGTTAAGGGTCAAGGTCATATCCAAAACCATGCAAAAATCCTTTTTTCAGAGCATATATACTTTCTACTAAAGCCTATTTGGCTCTAACTTCACATAAACAGAGCTTTTGAGTAAAGGTTGTATAATGACCTTGAACCAATTTTCAAGGTCAAATGTGAAGGTCATAGCAGAATTAAATCCTTGTCCGGAGCATATCTTCTCTCTCTTTGCTCCAGTCTGGCTCATACTTTACCAACATGGTACCTTTGATCAAAGGGTATGCAGTAATCTTGAATGATGTTTGTAGTTCAAATGTCAAGGTCATAATGGATCTCACAAAAATTCTTTTTAAAGAGCAAATATATGCTCAACACTTAGCATTTTTTTGGCTAATACTTTACTTAAACAAAGGTTTTTGTTAATAGCATGCAGTGACCTTGAACCAACCCAGGTGAAGGACATAGAGGATCTCTTAATAACCAAAAAAATGTGAAGGTCATAGCAGATCTCTCTACAATCAGTTTTAGACCGTGTATTATTTCCCATTTGCTTAATCTTACTCGGATTGAACAAAATGCCTGTTTGTAAGGGGTAATAAGATTGAGTTCTATGCCAGCTGCAAGATTAATATGTTATAGGTCAATGTCAAAGCTAAATTCTCTAAAAGGCTTTTCATCCTATTGGCCGTTATTTCAGGGGGGCCCTTTGAGATGGTCACCATCGCAATTTTGTCTAGATAATCAAAGTACTGAAAGTTGAAAGTACATAACATAATACTTTTTAGCAGAACTTGGAAGGTATGAGGTTGGTTTTGAAGTCCATTGAAACCATTCATGAATATATCTTTCTATTTAACTTATTGTAGATTCAAAGAGAATATGTTTGATGAAAACCTCAGGTTTTCCCAGGACTCTTTCAATAATGGGGTCATAGGAGGTCACTGTGACCTAGATCTAGAGAGCTTGAGGGCAGAGGGGGAACATAAAAGTGCCTTGCAATCTTGGTAAGTCTTTCTTTATTGATGTACCATCAGTAAAATCTGGCTTTTTTTTAGTAAATCAGGTTGGGATGTGTTGAATACTGTGTGTAAAGAGTTTAATGTCATTTGATGTCATTAGTACATTTTATATCTTCACTCCAATAAATACTTTGCTGCCATCCTGAAAAGTTGATAATCCAACCCTTCTCCATCCTATATCCTACAACCTAACCATCAAAAAGGCTCTTTTCTACAGAGATCCTATCCTTTAAATTTCTATTTTGTCCCATCCTTCTTTAAAGATGGCAGCATTTTTAGCTATATAATGAGGACAATTCAAATTTTGCAGAAAAGAATGGTTTTATAATATTTATTAAGTTGTTTGATATTGTATACTGTTCATCCTCAACAAAAGATTAAATTTAAAGGTATGCAGAGGTGGAACATTTCACTTCATTACCTTTCCGCCCGATTCAAGACGGCCATTGTGATGTCATAATAGACAAACCTGTATACTTTATGAAGCTGGATGCAGGTAGGTACCAGCAATTATGTTGCAGGTATTGGTTTTTCTCTGAATATTTTTATTAAAGGAGAGAAATAATAAACAGTCTTCATTTAAGTGAAGGTGTTGAATATGAATGATAAAGAGTCTTATATATGATGAAATAACAGTTGATCAATTTTCAAGAAAATTGAGTTTTTTGGCAAACAAATGCTCATGTTCATTAGATTTTGGTAAAAATACTTCCAAGATTTAATTTTAAATAATTAGTTACCATAATTTTTCTTATAATTGTATGTAACCGAGTACTTGGTGAAATCAGGGCCCCAACCCTGGCACCAAATATATTGCTGTTTATGAAGTGATTTGACAATGAAAATGTTGATAAAAAAAAATGACTTTTTGTTTTTTAGGAGTAAACATGTACCACCATTTTTGTGACTTTATCAACTTGTACACCTCCAATCACCTGAACAATTCTTTCTCCACTGATGTTTATATTGTGATGTGGGACACGGTAAGTTGCCATGAAAACATGGGTGATAAATGACGCACTGTGTATGTTGTCTAAAGAGTTTGCTCTCACTGCATCTTCGTATCAGCAGAAAATGTTGAATTTGGTGAATGTATGTATTCAGTTAGCATAGCAAAACCTGATTAGACGAAAAACCTAATAATGTAGTGTTGCAGGCAGGAATTTTAAATTTCTACTAATATTAAGGAGGCTGGTTGGTCAACAAATTAATGTCTGCGTAAAATTTAGATATTTGATTTGTTTGGTTATAGACTATTACTTGAAAAAATCCATATATGTCACCTTTTGAATTTGGTACTTTTCTATCATTTTAGATAGAGCTCTCCTTCAAAAGGAGATAAATAGAGTCTAAAAATCACCACAACCATCGAGCCCTCTTAATATTGACATATGATTAGCAACTGAGTCAGTTAACAAACATTAAGGAATCTGTATTGTTTGATGTGTCTATCCTATTATGATGTCTTCAGTACCTTAAACTGAAAATCATGTACATGTACCTAGCCATGATATGTGCTTGGCAATCAAGACAAATCAATATTAATCACTAAAGGAATCTGTATCATTGTTTGGCTAAGACCGTGATACAACACAGGGGTTTGATCATTTTGCTGTTTTTCAAGAGATATAAACAACTTTCACTTTTATTGCCAAGCACAAGATGAAAGAAGAACTATTTGCTTCTATATCTTAATGCTGATGTAGACTTGTCACAGATACATGTAGAGCTCATGATGGAAATAACCCTGATTGGAATCGTTAGAATTCATGGTGGCTTAATTTTCCTGGTATTCGTCGGTAGCCTCCCCCCAGGAATTTTCATCCTCGACAAAAACAAATTATGAAAGAGTTCATTTTTTCTCTGAAACTGAAAACCATGTATCCACGAAACTACATTCCTATGTATAAGCAAATACCCCACAATCCACGAAAATTTGCCTCCATGAATTTAAATGATTACACAGTACTCATTGTTATGTTACAGAGCACCATGGGATACAGTGATTTGTTCAGCGAGACGTGGAAAGCATTTACAGATTATCCTATAATCCGGTTACATGAGTACGACAAAAAACGAGTGAGTTTGGTATTGTTGTACGTTGTTGGCGTGATTTGATGATATTCTCCTCAGTAAACTGAAGATTAGGGAATGTTTACTGAAATCTCCATGTCTGTTTGTCCATCCCACTTAAATTTAATTAAAGCTGACCTGTGATGTAACCTGAATCCAAGGTCATTTGACCATGATCAAAGTCATATCATCAACAATATATTTAAGTGTCATATTTGTTACTTTTAATTAGTGTCAAGAGATGCTATCATTTACTTGACACAACATATCCCATGTCTTTAGGGGGAGGCAAGTTAATGACTTGTGTTAACTTAATTTATTTAAAAAAGTCCAGGGTCACATTATTTATTTAGGTACAGCAGGCATTTTACCCATCATGCATCAGCATGTACTCGTAGTTCTTTGTCTGACTCGAATAAATACATTATTAGCCTTGCATACTAGCAAGGTTAAGTAGATATTTCTACTCAAAGAAACCCATTGATAGGAGATTTCCAATTTGAAAGACCAAGTTAATGAAGATATTTTTATAGAGTTCAAAAAGTCAGCTAAAGTTATAAGGTAGGAGCTGTTAATAGAATGAAAATTATTTAGCAATAAAATGCTTTCGAAGTACGGACATTTCAGAAAATATACGATTACTTCGTGCAGTCCGTGATTTTTCTTAGGTCACTGTAGATTTCGACCATTCGATAAACAGGGCATGTAGATTTCAGTTCTGTCTGTTTTATAGAGCTATGAATTAACTGTAACTTTTTGTAACAAATAGAGGGAATCATACTCGGTAGATGTAAATATAGTGAAATAAGACTCGACAACATCTGACTTTGATTTTTATGAAGAATACAAACGTAAAACAGCGTCTGCTCATTTCTTAACAACTGTTCAATTACTTTCAATTGTAGGTTTGTGTTCGTGATGCTGTGTTTTCACTGCTGCCAAGAATGAGATATGGCATGTATTACAACCAGCCATTAGTAAGTGTTCAGATACACTGAATCATATACATGTATTATTATGGGGGGGGGGGGGGGGGGGCAAGGCACAGGCGAATATTACGGTGATCAAGTTTTTAGCTGCTTTTCCTCTGTAAGGGAGATAAGTTGCAATTTGAAGAAGGATTGTAAACCAGATAATTTGGACTTTGATACCTTGTGTTATTATTAAACTATTAAGATACGTTTTAACATTTGAATTCCCACAGCACAGAAATACATGAAAATAGTAACTTTTGGCTGTCAGAGGTCAATTTTTTTTAACAGTACTTCTTGCCAAGGAAATGTTGACATATTGTTTATCTATTAATTAATAATATATAGCCTGTTTACAAAATTATGTTTATATGAACCAATAAATTTTGAATGATCCATGGAAATTTGACTGCCCACAAAAATAAAGGTTTACACAGAGCTGATAGTAAAAATACATGTATTATTAGTCTATGACAACATGCTTGAACCATTTGTATAGTCATGAAGTTTGAGAACTCAAAATATCAATGAGATAATAATGGCAATGAAATTTTCTGTACGTGCACATCCCTTTAATTACTTATATTTTATTATTATTCCAACTTTTATTTTTCATAGGTTTATGGTTGCCATGGTAGCAGCTTGTTTGAAGCCTTTAATCAGCATTTAGCACACCGACTCAAACTTACTCAGCAGGGGCCTCTAGTAAGTGTCATCAAATATATCAATGATATACGGTTATGTATATATTAATTAACATAAAAATATTATTCGATAATTTATTTTTAAAAAAATGATGCTTCTTTTGAAAAAATTACTGTAAATCATTTTGAAAGTGAACACACTTGTTATGAATTCATGCTTACATCTAAATCTGTGATGTTAGCTTTTATTTTGAACTGTTTCATAAACTTATCTTTCAATGAAATTACAAATTAAATTTATGTTTATAAGAATAAAATTTGCTTAAACCATGCATTTGGTTTTAAATGTGTTTAATGTGCACTGTTAATGGGTTTCCGTAATTGTTATGAATCAGAAATGTATTTAATTAACTTATTCTATTTTAACAGGATGGAGAAAATATATTTCAATCTTTCTTTTGTCTTAATTAAAACAGGAGAACAAAATTAGAATCACTTTGCTGTCAAGAAAAACAAAGTACAGGAACATTTTGAATGAAGATGAGGTTTGACTTTTTTCATATGTTTGTATTGAAATATTTTGATATATATGTTTCAATAAAAGATCAAATGTTGGCGTCAATTTGCAATTGTACTATATCAGTGTTTGGCAGAAGTAAGTATTTTGAAGAAGTTGCTGTAATTAATAAAACGCAGGTTTCGATCTCCTAATGAAATTAGAAACTAATGCATTTATAAACTTGGCATCTGTGAAATTATACCTATAGTCAACAATATTAGGCATATTTATTAAATAATTGTAATATGTATATTTCAGCTTGTGAAAGCCATGAAAACTGTAGGAGAATTTGAAGTTCAAAGTGTTACCTATAACAGGTTAGCTCAGATTCTTGATTTTGAGTTTTATTCTTTTGATTTTCATAATCAGATTGAAACCTTTTTCGCAAAAGATAAGCATTTTAAAAAAAAAATAAACAACTTTTACCATTGTTCATAGTGCAAGTTTGATTCTAAACCAATTTTCCCTATTCACAAGCATTTTCAGAGGTTCAAATACTGTAGACGTACTTTTGTCCGCGTGGTATTAATTTACGCTATGAACGCGGGCACAAATTTTCCGCGGAATTTTTTCCCAGTGTACTTAAAGTGCATTTTGGAATTGCATTACATGAATAAGGATAATCGGAAGTTACTACATTATAGAACACTTGCATATACGTGTACCCAATGTATATCGTTTTTATCTATGCAAACTGTCAAACAAAGAATGTGGGCGCTTAAGATGTAGATTCGGCAGGAATCTGGGCGCACAAGGAGAGTGAAAATTTCATCAATTAATTTTGAATATTTTTCGAATTATAACCGTTATTTGGTTTCTGTTGGATGTGGAATGAGTGGAAAAATATTTGAAATGCAAAAGGTTTTATTATAATATGGGTCTAAATATAGCAACACGATGCAATTCATGCAAAATCCTACTTATTTACAACTGTTTTTAAATGATTTTGTTGTCTCTGGGTCTTCTCTCCACAAATTTGAAACGTGTAAAGGTAACATATTTCAAAATTAAAAATGTCGCATTTTAAAAAAAGATGGAGAGATGACCCAGAGATGACTAATTATGTACTTTTCAAATTATTTTTTGAAGGATAAAAAACAAAGTCCATTGATATGACAGTGGTTTTTCAAACAGTACTTTATAGAGCATATATTGACAAGTCTCCGTGGCTCAGTGGTTTCATCCTGGATTTAGGGAATACATACATTCAGTGTTTTGGGTTCAAATCCAACTGGTGGTCTTTTAAAAAAAAATTAACTTTTTTGTTTTAAATGTATGTTATTACATGATGTTGAATCATAATATACCGGTATATTTTAATTTGTTTTTATAGATTTCAAGATCTGCTGTATGAACACTATAAAAAAATTCTTTTCTTATTACTAGTTTTTTTAGGATAACACAATATAACTTCATTAAATAATGTTTTCATTAACATTCCCAACTAGTTATCGGTTTACCTCTCATTGCCATTTTTTGAAAGCTTTGTGAGTTTTTTAATAACCGGAATAGCCATGTACTTCGACTCTCAACATAATATATTTTTGTTGAAACCTGTACATAGCCTTTCGAGGTTATAGACATTTAGATCCCAATTGATTCGTGTCGAGGATTCCTGCAAACTTACAATCTTGTGCGCTCACTTTCTTTGTATCGAGAATTCACATAATAAATAATTTAATCTCCTAAAGATTTGAATTTTCTGTAAATTTAATTGCATGAAATTTAAACTTCTCCAAGCTTGAGATAACAGCACGTGTCAGATGACAAATAGCCCCAAGCGGGTCTGTCTTTCAATGACCCAATTAACTACCCGCTAAGACCCGTGTTTTTACTGCAATTTTTAGATCCCTTTGGGCTCTGATTTTTAATTGATAAAACTGATCAACTCATAATTTAAACGACATGTGTACCCATAAATTAACAGTTAATAAAGATTAAATGGTGTTTCAGACGATTTTAGCCAGCGTCGTAACATCTTGACGGCTAACTAATGACTACCTTCCAGTGCACAACCGATAATTACTGCTCACTGTGAACAGTTCTTACAATTTAAGTCCAAAGTTGAACAAATTCTAGGTAATGATTGAAAATCGCTCAGAACTATATTTAATAATAATTAATCAAATGATTTTTTTTTCGTTCAAAGAATCCGCGTAAATTTTTACCCGCGGATTAAATTGATATTGTGATTCCGCGGAATTATGACCCCGTGGAAAAAAATACGTCTACAGTAATATGAACAAAAATTTTTTTTTAAAAATTTTTTGATACACAAGTCATGTAAATTATTTTTTACTTATAGAAAAAATGACTTAATGATGAATTTAAATATGAATGTCATGCATTTACTCACACAAAATTTTAAACACTTCAGTGTATTACTTGCAACCAAAACAGATTTTCCATTTTCTCATAAAAAATACAATTTTTTTTTTATAATTTTATTAAAATTAAGAGCACATATCCTTCTTTGAACGACAAATTTTTTTTTAATCAGAAATAATACTTTAACGATACCAAAAAATAAAATTTGGGTGTAGCATTCCACCGTACAGCAATAAACAATATGTGTACATGTACATGTAATAAGTAAATTATTGAATCAAAATCTGAAGCATGTTAATTAAGTGTTCATTTTATTTTTCAGGGACATGCCATTTAAAGAACAAATTGAGGTATGCAACATGAATTCAGTTTAGCAAATGTTTAGTTATTGAAGAATGAGTTTTATTCTGTAATCTCTGATATAAAATTTGCATAAGATTGGTGAACGGTGATATATGAGCTTTCAATATGATGATAAATAATAACCCCTGTAAGATAGATAATTAACAATGTTATTTAATGAATGAATGTCTTTAAGAAAGCTCGATATTCATGGCCATTTCTGGTCAGTATTGATCTTCTTCTTTTGAAGAACTTTATATTTAAGTGTAAGAAAATACCCAAATTCAAAAGGTGAAATGTATCAATTTTTTTCTTTTTAAACTGAATGATAGTTTATAGCTAAACAAATCATATCTTGAAATTTTAGGTAGGTCTGATGGTTTATTTTGTTGACCATACAGCCTCCTTAAGTGAATAAAATTTATTTATTTTGAAGACCTCTTACAACAGTGACATATTCATTGGTATGCACGGAGCTGGGCTGACTCATCTTCTCTTCCAACCAGACTGGGCGGTGGTCATTGAACTGTAAGTGGAGTAGAACAGACAGAATGTTGGCTATGGTTAATCAATCATTGTTTTTCTTTGAGCTATAGAGCCACTGTATTACATGTATTAGATTAAATGTATCAAGTGATTAATGTCTATATATATTTAGCAAGTAATATAAAATATCTGGTCAGCAACGTGGTTGCCAGAAGGTCTTCAATTTACAGGTATTTCATTTCTATAGTTATATACATGTACATACAAATGGGTCTGGTTTTTTACCAAATCAAAAATTGATGTACATTGATATGATGATTATAAATGTATTAAAAACTGGCTTTTTCATTAGCCAACATATTTTTGTCCAAAAACCTAACAAACAAAATAAATGATCTAATTTTAACCCAGCACATTTTGAACGTAGTTAAAATATAATTATTAAAGAAAGAAAGTCAATATGAAAGAATTTTCATGATATACATATAGCTACATTGGTATCATTGAAACAAAATGCTTTGACTTTATCTTTTTCAGATATAATTGCGAAGATAAAGCATGCTATCATGACCTTGCAAGGTCACGAGGAATACATTACATGACCTGGGAGAAACAATCCAAAG
This sequence comes from Magallana hongkongensis, assembly GCA_015776775.1. NCBI lineage: Eukaryota > Metazoa > Mollusca > Bivalvia > Ostreida > Ostreidae > Magallana > Magallana hongkongensis. Next base: position 16,127,806 of record CM027470.1, read on the forward strand.
TTCATCAACAAGACGAGGTGAAAATATTCTCTTATATTATGAAAAAAGTTCCACATGCTTAGAACCATTGTTTTTAAAATTTTAAATGAGGACAATAAGTATCAAAACAGTTTTAATAAGACATCCAATAAGGTGTTGAATCTCATTAAAATTAAATGAGCTATATTTTTATTGCTAATCATGAAATGCAATATACATTTTGTATCATGATCTAGCTTATTTGTTCTGTACCTGTGATTTTTGAATAACTACTAATTCCACATCAAGAAGTAATTTTAAACTTTCAATAATTTTTCCAGAAAATTAAAAAAATATTAATTCGTGCATTTCGAAGAATAAGTCTTGTTAAGTTATTCATTAGGCTTGTAGTGCTAGTCTGAATGTTTTATAACAAACATTGTTAAATCTCCATTGTTTCTTATTTTGAATTTTTAGGGGCATCATCCAACTTTAGGGGCGCATGCAAAATTCACAAACTACGAGTTTGATGTGGGAGAGTTCATGCGGCTAATTCTGAAGGCTGCTGAATACGTAAAATTTAATCCAAAGTTTATCCAAGGGAGACAATCAAAGACGTTGAATGGAGTAGGGAGGCAATCAAAACCTCATCAGAGAGCAGACTCTAAAGATGAATTATGATGATATATTTTTTTTTATTTGCAATAATATTTGATTGGTTGTAGCAGTCTGAATATGGTTGTTAAAATAGGTTGTGGTTTAAGCCCTTCGTCTTTAAATGTTTAAAGCAATTGATTTTACATAATTGGGTTGAATTTATTTTTTGAGGAATTTACTACTATGGTGCTATTATTAAAGCTATATATATATATATATATATATATATATATATATATACGAAAAGTATATAATTGGTGTGAGGTTTTATATCCATGTTACATGAATATTGAATATTTTGCTTTTGCAAATGAAACTGAGAAGAAGTACTTGCATGTTATTACTGATTGACAAGCCAAAATTTCTCTTAGATTTTTTTGGTATGATAGTTGTTTACACTATTTTTGTACGTAAAGAAAGTGCAGACCAAATGTGTACTTAAAACTTTTTAGCTCACCTGAGCTGAAAGCTCAAGTAAGCTTTTATGATCAAAATTTGTCTGTCGTTGTTGGCGTTGGTGTTGTCATTGTTGTAAACTTTTCACATTTTCATCTTCTTCGCCGGAACCACTGGGCTGATTTCAACTAAACTTGGCACAAAGCATCATTTGGTGAAGGGGATTTAAGATTTTCAAATGAAGAGCCATTCCCTCTTTAAAGGGGAGGTAATAAAGAACTATTAAAAATTTGTTGGTATTTTTCAAAAAAATCTTCTTCTCAAAAAGCATTAGGCCAAAAAGCAATAACTTGTGTTGAAGCATTCTCGGGTTGTGTAGATTCAAGTTTGTTCAAATCATGTTCCCCGGGGGTAGGTTGGGGCAACAATGGGGGCGATGGACTTTTACATTGGAGTATATTGAGAAAATCTTTTAAAATCCTCTTCTTAAAAACTATTGGGCCAGAAAAGCTTAAACTTGTGTGGAAACATCCTCAGATAGTGTATATTCAAATTTGTTTCAATCATTATCCCGGGGGTAGAGCGGGGCCGGAATTGGTGGACAAACTTTTACAAAGGAATATATAAAGAAAATCTTTAAAAATCTTCTTCTCAAAAACGATTTGGCCAAACAAATTTAAACTTGTGTGGAAGCATCCTCAGACAGTGTAAATTCAAGTTTATTGAAAATCATGATCCCAGTTGGTTGGGGCCTCACTGGGGGGAGGGGGGGGGGGGGGCTCAAATTTTTACATAGGAAGTTCCAGAGAAAAATCTTTAAAATCTTCTTCAAGAGTATTCAGTCCAAAAAGCAAAAGCAGTAACTTGTGTGAAAGCACAGGTTGTGCAGATTAAAGTTTGATCAAACCATGATTCTCTAGAAAAAGTGGGACCACAAAAGGGGGGGGGGGGGGTGTTATATAGGAAAAGGGTAAAATCTTCTTACAGATAAAACAACAAAAGGGGCTTGATATTTACCATAAAAATAAGTGGATAAAAATCAGCAGATTATTTTTAATTTTTTTAATCAAGATCTACTGTACTTAATTGTCAAGATATTTAAATTTTGATACTGTTGATTTGATCAGAGTTAAGACTATTATTGCTCAGGTGAGCGATGTGGCCCCTGGGCCTCTTGTTTAAGTTTGTTTGTATTTCAGACAGATGTCACAAAGTTAACATGTTGTAAGGTACATGAAATTATAACTACAGTAAAACATGGTTATATTTAACTCGCTTGTAATGAATTGACGCTTCCAGTGAAATGATTTTCTATCCCTGTTACTTTTTTACATGTTGTCAACTGTATGGATAAAACAAATTTCTGTTATAAAGAAGCAAACTCGCCGTCCCTGGCACTTTAAGACTGATAATTTTTATCAGCAAAGGGTAATCACTTCTTGTAATTCCTGATTGATTCCATGAACTGTATAACTTTAAGCTACTTGTGATTATTTGAGGGATCCAATAAACAAGGTTGTGAATTTAGTTTATTGTTTTTATTTAAACATAGTGTTACCCTGTTCTGCTATTCTTTCTTTCCGTCATTCAATCATTCCACCATTCATTATTCCGATCATTATTTTCACAACTGTCGCACACATTCAACTCAAATTTGATATATGGGTCTGTCATATGAATATACAGGATGAGTTTGAATTTGGTCCCAGTCCGATGATTTTTGACAAAATTATCTCTCTTGAAATTAGAAAAAAAAAGAGAAATGCTCAGTTTCCGCTCTCTGACATTGGGAGGGACACACACACACACACACACATATCTCATATTTCATACGTTGGTTATTTACTAGAAAATACAGCTTGAGTTAGAATTTGGTTTGAGACCGATGATTTTTGTTATGCCTTTTGAACTTAATAAAAAAATGGGAAATTCTTAGTTTCCTCTCTCTGTCTTTTTAATTGATGTATATATAAAATTTTAATTTCATATAGGCTTAATTCATTAGAAAATATAGATCAAGTTTGAATTTGGTTTCAATCTGATGATTTTTGACAGAGTTATGCGTCTTGAACTCAAACTTTAATGTTATACTGAATTAAGCATTTGAAATTTTGGCTGTCTGAGGGGGCATTCTTATCTTATTTCATTATATTTATATATATATATATATATATATACATGTATATATATAGATATAAAATACAAGTGAAATCCACAAATAGCATGTTGTCTATTCAAACAAAATCTTCAAAATTAAATGATAATTAAGTTGTTCTAGTGCATTTATTGTTTAAGAACTTAACACATGCTTACTCTGCCATTCATTATGTATCATTGTCAGGTAATGGGGGAGCGTTGGGTATGTGAGCTTGCTCACTTTTTCTTTACTTAATGAGAAATGAAGAGATAGAATTAAAGAATTAATTAGTATCAGGAGTGTATTTAATAAGAAATCCAAGCAATAAACATCAATATACTAAGACAAATTATGTAATTATGTATGGTCACTTTTGTTTTATTCCCATCTCATCTTATAAATGGATGATGTCTATTTTAAATATTTGATTTTCTTCACATAGCCTTTGTTGAACTCACATACAAACAAATTATCATTGTTGTCCACACATAAACCAAAAGGATCCTCCAGATCACAGTTATCAATGTAACGGAGAAACTGTCCATTCTGATCCAGAAGGTGGATACAGTGGTTGTTATAATCTGCTGTCAGGATACGACTCTGACTGTCTGTTGTGATACCATAGGTTTCAAATGGTTTGTTCATGCTAACTGGGGGATGACCGGTGTATCTCCATCTGAGTTTGCCGTCCTGATTAACCACCACTACTGCACCAGCCGCACAGTCAGCTACACAGATGTCATGGTTTCTGTTCTCTGTGATATTTTTAGTATTGCTATTCCCTGTGTACAGAGGGTTACCTTCATCATCAAATTGAATGGTTTGTTTCTCTGAAGATCCCGAATAACGGACAACCTTAGATTGAGTGAAATCAACACTGAACATGGTAACCAGGAGATCACCGGTAGAGGTGACACACAGCTGACTAGGATACCATCTCTGTAATCTGATCAACTCTTCTATCTGTCCATTCTTTACTTTATACACTGTCATTGTTGGCACGCTAGTATACAGTAGATCACCATCACTGTCTACAGCTATATCATAAGGAAAAATACCTGATTTTGTCTGGATTGTTTGGAGGAGTGAACCTTTACTGTTGAAGCATTTGATATCATTGGTCAGTCCTCTCGTCCATATCCTGTCTTCATTCAGACAGGTAACATTGAATAGATGTTCATACCCAGTCTGTATTGTGGTAACAAGCTCAGGTTCATCAAGTGGTTCTCTGACTGAAGTATTGTGTTGGCTCAGTGACAAGTCATTTTCTTCTGTAGCCGTAGGTAATGGGGTGATATGTCCAAACAAACTATACAGCTTCTCACTATCTATTGGTTTTGGAATGAATGTTGGCAGTGATACCTGAACCTTGGGTGGAATCTTGCTAAACTCACTAATCCTAGAACTGTATTCAATGGTAGAAGATACCTCTGTGGAATTCTCAATTTCTCGTATGGCCAATAATGATTGTTTTATGGCAGACTGTAACTGTTTGATTTGATTCAAATGTTTCTGTAAAATTGCTCTGTGTTGCTTTTTTATCTCGCTGATTTCAGCTTTCATTTTGTTGATGATAATGTCGATTTCTGTGTGCCATTGCTCTCCTTGTTTGGACATTGTTGCTGTAAGTTTCTCATATCCTACATCCAGGTTGGCAAGCGTTTGTTCCAATTCCAGAGTGATTTTTTCATAAGAAGGAGAGATATGATTTTCTAACTCTTTGATGTCTTTTTTAAGAACTTCTTTCTTTGTCTTGTAAACGTCTGAAACTTCTACAAAGTTATGTCCTTTGTGCTGTTTAGATGCAGTGCAGGAAGAACAAACAAACATATTGTTGCAATCCTCGCACTGAAATTCACAATTTTTATGTGGATGTGTTTCACATTTTGGATAAACGAGGGTTGATCTTCGTTCCATGAAAGGCACAATTGCATGTTTCTGATATCCATCTGAAATGTGATCTACTACACAGGTCTTGCAGAGGTTAACATGACAAAAGTCACAGTAGCTGTGTACTATGGCGGTCTCACAAAGGTCACATCGGTGCACATCTTGGGCAGTAGAACGGGGATCCATGGTTGTTCTGTTAAAAAAATAAGAATTAAAGTTTTTGAATTTATTTTTTCAATGGTATTCATAAAAGTATTGCATTTTTAATCTGCACACATACAATGTAAGGAATTTACTTTACATGCAGGATGACTTTTTTTTAAAATTTCACTTTAAATCCAGCCTCCCTTCTTCAAAACTACTGCCTTATTTTAAAATTCTATAAATCATTAGTTTTTTTTTAAATATAAAGCTGATATAGTTGCGGTTTTAGTGCATTAAGTTGATTATACAAAACATTATTCAAAACGAAAGTGGTATAATTTGTAATACTAATAGTCTAAACGTGATCAAATCACATTCACTTGATTAACGTTACATGTGGCAATGTAAGTAATGATTCAATGAGCGTGTAATTAACGATAGGAATACCAACCTTGTTCACAAGAAAATTCACAATCTCTAACTGTCTGATAGGCGTTCCCCAAACATGACTGGTCCTGCTCTGAATGTAACCACCTGATCGGAGTTGAAAAAACCTATAAGAGTTACTTCCCGTTCATCGCTATCACTGTTGTCTGGCAGTTGACCTTATTAAAGGTTTTTTAACAGTCTGGTTGGATATTTCTTAATTTTTATCGAAGACTTGTAACGCATATTTTTTTCTTAGGAAATTAGTCAATTAAAATATCCGTTCATTTTTTTTCTAAATAAGGCAAATCCCACGCAATTGAATGTAATGCTACAAAAGGAAAAATGAAAGTGTAGCGTATTGATAGATCTGTAGTTATAGAATATCATATGCATGATATCACACTGCGTTATTTAAATTATCATATTTACATTCTACTGTGTTTTTCCAATAAATTCTGTGATCTTCAAATGCCTTTAAATGCAACAAGTAGTCAAAGATCAAATTGACGAATTTTATTATTACGCCACAAACGTTGAAAGCTGTAAACTGCAACGACACCAGAGAAAATCAAAGTTCACGCTTGTGGCTGTTACTGTGGCTCTTCCGTTAATACCGGTATTAACTTACCCTTAGGATAAGATAGGAATTTTAAGGTATGAATCACATTTGCAGACAAGGCAAGAAGTTAAAAAATGTAAATATAAGTATTAAATCATGATTTTTTGAAGTATACACTCTCAAAACTGCAGCGGTGTGTGCATACAAATTTTCATAATGCGCTAACGCGCGTTACTCAATTTGTATGCACATACCGCTGCAGTTATGGGAGTGTATACTTCAAAAAATCATGATTCAATGCTATAAACAATACAGTTGTTTTTCTGTAATAATCAATTATTATTTTGTCAGGAAACAGAGAAGTTTCCTAAAACTTCAATCAATAGTTTAGATGTTCATTATATCACAATTTAGTGTAAATTATTTTATATTAATTATTAAAGTTGATAAAGCGATAAATTTAATTGCATACCTTTTATAAGCACTAATTTATGATGTACCAAAATCAATTTGTTGGCCGCGAACTTCTGTCTAATATCCCACTGCTGTCAATCAGGAGAGAACATATATAGGCATCTGCCTGCTGTTCAATCCATTTCAATGTATCTATATACTTGAATAAAATACTTCTTTTATAAAAATTAATTAAAACGTACCTTGATTCTTTCCTCATCCTTGAATTATATATATAATGCATTAATTTTATATGCCTGTTTTGCATACGTAAAAAACTTAAACACAGGAGAACCCCCTCTTTACACAAGAAAAAGTAGAAATTTAATGAAAGCAATTTCATATCCATATAAATAACTTTTGAAGTTTTGATTTTTAAATTTTTTGTTTTTAAAGCATTGCAATTTAATATCGGAAAAAATTATGATAATTGGAACATCTTAAAACTGTATATATGAAGATGTTTGATTTTTTTTTCAAGTCATTATCTAAGATGAAACTATTATTGGAAAGGTTGTATATTTTGGTGTTCAATAGCAGCAGTACTGAAAGGTGATATTTAATATTAAAAACATCATTAAGTTTTTACGTATCACAGAGGACAGGTCCTCTTTTCTTGTTTTGAAATGTTTTAAGCATGCACATTTTCTTCCTAAACAGACCGCATAAGGTAAAAAACTAAAACAAAGTTATAACTGTTCCCAAATTTAGGAAAGCTTCGAGACACAGAGTTAAGACTAAGACATATCCTAAGACGTACTTATAACGTACTATTGTCCCAGGAGAGCCTCTTGGACATGCCTGTAGATATATTTTATATATAATACTTAATTAAGAAAAATAAAACGATCAAAACAAGGCAAAACTACACGTAATTAGGCTTTGTTTGTACGATCATCATGGACAAGTTGCATAAAGATAGTTTATGTGAAACTCCAGAAATTTTTTCGGGGAAGAGGGGGGGGGGGTTCCGAAGAATTATTTTGCCTGGCGTGGGGGAGGTGGGGGAGGTGCAAAGGCTTATTTTTTGTTAATTACATCCCATTTTTCTCAAGATCTTTGCATGTAGTTTTATTACTACCGTTACTGTGAAAAATGTCTTTTAAAAACATTACTGGTGTATTATATCAACAGAGAGATCATGCAAAACATAGATTCACATCAAGCTTGATGGCAATGATGGGTAAAACCTTTTCTTTTCTGTAACTATGTCATTACAACTGCTAAACTTTAAGATCAAAGCAGGTTTGAGTATTGACTGGTTTTACTTTCAAATAAATAATTGTCCAATAAAGACTGCCACCAGGTGTGTAACAATTTATACGTACTTTGTAACATTAGAATTGTTCATCAGATAAAGGGTCTGCTCTTGGTTATCAAGGTTATTTTAAACAATTAAGAAAAGTTTGTATGGTTGATGTCTCTGTCTCTGTTGATGTCTCTGTCTTTGTATAGCATAAGCAAGGTTTGGATGGGAATCCTGATTTGAAATTGAAAAACATTTAATTGCTACCAGCTTACTTTATTATATTGTTTTACTATTGTTCTTAAAATTTATCTTTTAGGTCATCTTGGTATTGATTAACAATTAATGACCTAAATGCATAATGATGTAACCTTTTGTAATTTAGAATTGTGAGCACAAAATACAAAGTACGGAATAAGGTAACAAAACAATTATTTAATGCCTGAATAGTCAAAAGACCCGAATATTTTCCCTTGGTGCAGGGAATAGCTTAGTATGATATATTGCCCTCGGCCGTTGGCCTTGGGCAATAGATCATACTGAGCTGTTCCCTGCACCTCTGGAAAATATTCGGGTCTATTGACTGCTCAAGCATTAAATAATTGTATATTGTTATACTTTCATGTTAAATACTGAAATCTGATTGGTTAAGACGTAGTTCATAATCCGTTCTATTACCCTCAGCGTTAGCAACGCACTTAGCAACGGGTAACATTAAAAATTGTTACATGCGCAAAAATTATGCGCGTACGGTTCGCTGTAGAATTCACGTTATTCCTATATAAAAGCAGTAACATGTTCTTAAAAATTCGCGTCGGTTGACAATGGATTTCTCGGGGTGTCAATTTCAACTTTTACCCTCCCAAACAGGCACTATTTATATAATGTTATTTGACATTATAACACATAATGAAAAATATGATACATGTATTATGCTATTACCAGACATATAATTTCATATAATATTAAATCATGATAATTTGATACATTCAGAATATTTAATATACATAATTGTACAATGTGCATCCAAGTATAATATGAAACAACTCGAATTGCAATTGATAAAATGCAACATCGTCTGCTTAAAAGATTAAATCATATATTAACAAAAAAAAGATATATTATGATATTTCTTCATGTTATGCAGCTTTTGTTCTTTTTTTTAATTTGTTATTGAATCATATATTATTTATCAAAAATTTTCCTTTTTATATATAAAATACAATTCATGTTTGTAATAATTCATATCGTATGAAATGATATTATAAACATTTTTCTCGTTTACATCTTGATTCAGAGTATTATGCACTTTTATCTTAATCAACATAGTGACAGGTAATACTTTGATTGAGTGAGCTTTATATTAATGTATAATAAACCAGACACGAACGATCACGCACGATACACGAACGATCACGCACGATACACGGACGATCACTAACTTACTGAATTTTCACGATTCCCGAACAAAAACGATAAAACACACAACCTAACGATTCTACACCATTAAACATGCAAAATCAAAATTAAATTTTAAGATTAGAATTAAGGAAACATATTGCTTTAATTTGTATTGCTTTATGTTTGTGTTTTATTGAAAAGCGGCATGAACTTTAGTCATGCACTGTTTTATATTTTACGAGTAAACAATTTTACACATTCATACACAAATTATAGGATTTTTTTTGTCTGCATAACAAATAATAACTTCAGTTCTATCATAGGTTAAAGAAAATTAAGTGCAAAAGAAATGAAGATAATGCATAAACTACACGAAATTATTTACCGGTACATACAAGTTGACTGTTTATGTAATCCAATTCCCCTACATACGATTTAATTATGCGGGATACAGGTAAATTTGTTACCTTGTTCCATAGAATTTCGATTTTTCACATCCAATATTTTCATAATTTACATTACAAAATTGATTTATTTCTATATATTCTAAATTTTAAAGCGTCTAAATAAATTTTATTTCAAATAAATGTTTATACAATGTACCAGATAGGAATGCGTATCGTATTCTTATTTGAACAAAAAAACGTTGGAAATAATCGTCTAGTTTAAAACGGGGAATGGGGAAGCTTGACCGCTTTCATTCAACGTGTCACTCTTGCTAATAAGATTAAAATTATTTTAAGACACAATGGGTGCTTGATATAGACTGATTATAAATTATGCAAGACTAAGTCGACCGAACAAAGGATTGAATGAGCTATGGAAATACTTACTAAATGTATTTAACGACGAAAGAGAGAATGAATGTTATATATGATAATGAATAAACTGTCAATGCTCTTCTATAAAAAAAAATTAAGTTCAAATTGTTTTACAAAAACTACTTGTCGTTGTTTTAAGAATAAATCCTGGCATTCCGTAAAAAAAAGTTACAAAACGAAAAACCCGCACGATCACGCACGAACACGCACGGTGAAAAACGCAAACTATTTTTCCTGATACACGCACGATCCCGCACTTAACACGAACGATCAACCACGTTGCACAAACTATTTAACACGATTGGCTTGTCAACAATAATGTTGTTACCACTGTAAGAATAAAAATTGCTTGAACCTTGCATTTGGCTATAAATGTATTTTATGTGCACTGTTAATTGTGTTTTGATAATTGTTATGAATTAGAAATGTACTTAATTAACTTATTCTATTTTAACAGGATGGAGAAAATATATTTCAATCTTTCTTTTGTTTTTATAAAAACAGGAGAACAAAATTAGAATCACGTTGCTGTCAAGAAAAACAAAGTACAGGAACATTTTGAATGAAGATGAGGTTTGACTTTTCCATATGTTTGTACTGAAATATTTTGATTTATATTTTTCACCAAAAGATCAAATGTTTGCGTCAATTTGCAACAAGTGAAAAAAAGGTTTTAAATGTTCTACTATATCAGTGGTTGGCAGAAGTTGCTGTAATTAATAAAAAGCGAGTTTCCTAATGAAATTAGAAACTCATACATTTATAAACTTGGCATCTTCTAATTTATGCCTATACATGTATCGGGCGTATTTATTGAATAATTGCGATGTGTATATTTCAGCTTGTGAAAGCTATGAAAAAAGTAGGAGAATTTGAAGTTTAAGTTGTTACCTATAACAGGTTAACTCAGATTCTTGAGTTTGAGTTTTATTCTTTTGATTGTCATAATCAGAACCCTTTTTCGCAAAAGATAAACATTTTAAAGAAAAAATAAACAACTGTCACCATTTTTCATAGTACAAGTTTGATTCTAAACCAATTTTCCCTATTCACAAGCATTTTCAGAGGTTCAAATAATATGAGCAATTGTTTTTTTTTTTATATACTTGTCCTGTAAATTATTTTTCATTTATGAAAAAATGAGTTGATGATGAATTGAAATGTAAATGTCATGCATTTATTCACACCAAATTTTAAACTCTTCAGTGTATTACTTGCAACCAAAAGAGAATTTCCCTTTGCTCATAAAAACACAATTTTTTAAAATAATTTTATTATAATAAGAGCACATATTCTTATGTGAACAACAAATATTATTTATCAGAAATATTACTTTAACGATACAAAAAATATAAAATATGGGTGTAGCATTCCACCTTAAAGCAATAAACAATATGGGTACATGTACATGTAATAAGTAAACTATTGAATCTGAAGCATGTTAAGTGTTCATTTTATTTTTCAGGGCATGCCATTTAAAGAGCAAATCGAGGTATGCAACATGAATTAAGTTTAGCAAATGTTTAGTTATAGAATAATGAGTTTTATTCTGTAATCCTTTTAAACTGATGAATCTTTGATATAAAGTTTGCATTAGATTGGTGAATGGTGATATATGAGCTCTCAGTATAATGATAATTGATAACCCCTATAAAATAGATAAATAAAATGTTATTTAATGAATGAAAATGAAATGAAAGCTTGATAATTGTGGCCATTTCTGGTCTGTATTGACCTCCTTCAAAAGAAGAGCTTTATATTAAAGTTTAAGAAAATACCAAAATTTAAAAGGTGAAATGTATGGATTTCTTCTTTTTAATAACTGAATGATAGTTTATAGCTAAACAAATAATCTGATGGTTTAATTTGTTGACCATCCAGCCTCCTTAAGTGAATAAATTTCTTTATTTTGAAGACCTCTTACAACAGTGATATATTCATCGGTATGCATGGAGCAGGACTGACTCATCTTCTCTTCCAACCAGACTTGGCGGTGGTTATTGAACTGTAAACGGAGAAGAATAGCCAGATGTTAGCTATGGTTAAACAATCATTGTTTTTCTTTGAGCTATAGAGACACTGTATTATTAGATTAAATGTATGAAGTGAATTATGTGTATATCTTTAGCAAGTAATACATGTATAACATATCTGGTCAGCAACATGGTTGCCAGAAGGTCTTCAATTTACAGGTATTTCATTTCTGTAGTTATGTACATACAAATGGTTTTGATTTTTTGCCAAAACAAACATACATGTATATCGGTCTGTTGATTATTATAAATCAGCTTTTTTATTAGACAACATATTTTTGTCCTAAAAGCGTAACAAACCAAATAAATGCTCTTATTTTAACCCAGCATATTTTGAAAATAATTTTAAAAAGTTCAACATGAAAGAAAGTAAATATGAAAGAAATTTTATGATATACATATAGCTACATTGGTACTGTTAAAACAAAATGCTTTGACTTTTTCTTTTTCAGATATAATTGTGAAGATAAAGCCTGCTATCATGACCTTGCAAGGTCACGAGGAATACATTACATGACTTGGGAGAAACAATCCAAAGTTTATCAACAAGACGAGGTGAAATATTTTCTTATATTATGAAAAAAGATCCACATGCTTAAAACATATGTTTTAATAATTTTAAATGAGGACAAAAAGTATCAATACAGACTAAATAAGACATCCAATCTCTTCAAAATTAAATGAGATATATTGTTATTGCTAATCATGAAATGCAATTTATCATGATCTAGCTTATTTACTTTGTATCTGTAATTTTGAATAACTACTACATGTAATTACACATCAAGAAGTAATTTAAAACTTTCAATAGTTTTTCCAGAAAATTAAAAAAATATTGATACGTGCATTTTGAAAAATAGGTTGTAATATATTACTTATTAGTCTTGTAGTGCTAACCTGCATGTATTGTAACAAACATTTGAATCTCCACTATTTCTTATTCAAAATTTTTAGGGGCATCATCCAACTTTAGGGGCGCATGCAAAATTCACAAACTACGAGTTTGATGTGGGAGAGTTCATGCAGCTAATTCTGAAGGCTGCTGAATTCGTAAAATCTCATCCAAAATTTATCCAAGGGAGACAATCAAAGATGTCGAACAGAGTAGGGGGACAATCAAAACCTCATCAGGGAGCAGACTCTAAAGATGAATTATGATGATTTATTTTTTATTTTGCAATAATATTTTATTGGTTGTAGCAGTCTGAATATGGTTGTTGAAATAGGTTGTAGTCTTTAAATGTTTTTAAAAGCAACTGATTTTACATAATGGGGTTGAATTTATTTTTTGAATAATTTACTACTATGGTGCTATTATTAAAGATATAAGTTTCCAACGGAAGACCCTCTTGTTTTTCTTCGGTTTCTTTTTATTATTATTTTATTTTTTATTTTTTTTCTGACTCATTCTCAGCTTTATATCTCAAAAAGTTTTCATCCGATTTCCATAAAATTTTCAGAGCTTTTGTAAAGTTATCATGCCTCAACGATTTTAAAGTTTCAGCATTTACGTCACTTCCGTTCAAGTTTGACGGCCATTTTTAATTTTTGAAAAAGTGATTTTGTCCGGAGGATATCTCCAAAAACTTTAAAGATATCGCTTCGAAATGTTAACTGATGATAGATGTATCAATTCTATGATGTACTGGGGGGTTTAAAATTTTATTCACCGATTTTGCTCAAAACCGGAAGTAGTTCCAATTTTTGTAAATTTTCATATTTTTGATCAAAATAAGACAATACCACAGTCTTACAGAACTTGCCATGGTGAATTCAAACTTGAAATTCGTTTGAAAATCGGACGATGCATTACAGAGATATCGGGGTTAAAAAATTGATTTTTCCGGAAATTTTGATTCCGCGTCCTTGGTTTGAATAATAGCGTAATGTTCAAAGTAAAATTAACTCGTACCAAAAATAATTGTTAAGTGTTACTTGAACACATTCGGTATTTTTTTGGTTAAGTTGTTCTTGAAATCAGATAGGTTCTTGTTAATTCGTACTTAAAATTATTCGGATTTTGTTAAGTCATACCAGGAATAATTCGATTTTTTCATCTTTTTATTCAAATTACACTTGTTATTGGCTTAAGAGCCCTGCTTCTTACAGGAACTTCCAGCTTCACTTCCAACATTAACGGAAGACCCACTCGTTGCTTTGCAACGAGCTTTGCTCTAGTTTACACTATTTTTGTACGTAAAGAAAGTGCAGACCCAATGTTGTACTTAAAACTTTTTAAAGTTTGTATTTTAGACAGATGTCCTAAAGTTTACATGTTGTAATGTACATGTAATTATAACTACAGTAAAACACGGATCGAACGCTTCTAATGAATTGACGCTTACAGTGAAGTGATTATCATTCCCTGTGACTTTTTGTACATATTGTTAACTGTATGTATATAACGAATTACTCTTGTAATGAACAAAATCGCCCGTCTCTGGCACCTCATTATAAGCGTGTTTTACTGTACCTGGTACAACTGGTTGATTACTTTCTGTCAATTTTGGTTGTGTATATAAAGACTGATGATTATTATCAGCAAAGGGTAATCACTAGTTGTAATTCCTGATTGATTCCATGGACATGATAAATTTAAGCTACTTGTGATTATTTGAGGGATCCAATAAACAAGGTTGTGAATTTTTCTAACATAAGTTCTAATCAGTGTTTGACAATTTTTTTTATGCCTTCGCCATGAAATGGCTGGGGGCATATAGTGTTACCCTGTTCTGTTATTTCATCCTTCTGTCTTTCCATCAGCATTCACTTTCAGATCATTATCTTAACGACTGTTGCAGAAATTCAACTCAAATTTGATTTATAATTTCTGTAATAAAACAAATGTTATACCAAATTTGGCATTTGAAATTTTGGCCGCCTGCGGAGGCATTCGTGGTTTTACGACACATCAAGTCTTATTAAATTTCATTATACTTTTTATTTCTTATGTATGCCAGGTTAGTGTAAAATAAAAATGATCTAGAATAGGGTTATTTGCTAGTATGCAATAGTACAACAAAGGCGTTTCTTTAAAATAATGTATAGAAATCCACAATATGTCCATGTCTATGCAAACAAAATCTTTCAAAATTGCTATTAAAATTAAATGTTAAGTTGTACATAGCATTTATTGTTAGAGCACTTAACACTTGCTGAAGTATTTATTTCTATTCCCAAAATTTGTGCATTTAATGCTATTACTCTGCCATTAATTATATAGCATTGTCAAGTAATGGGGGGGGGGGTATGTGAGCTTGCTCACTTTTTCTTTAATTAATAGTAAATGAAGGGATATAATTAATCAATTTGTATAAGGCATGTATTGAATGACAGCAATGAACATCAATATACAAAGAAAAATATGGATGGTCACATTTGTTTTATTCACATCTCATTTTATCATTAATGATGTCTATGTTAAGTATTTGATTTTCTTTACATTCCCTTTGTAAAACTCACACACAAACAGATTGTCATTATTGTCCACACATAAACCATAAGGATACTTCAGATCACAGTTATCAATGTAACGGAGAAACAGTCCATTTTGATCCAGAATGTGGACACAATAATTGATATAATCAGCTGTCAGGATATGACTCTGACTGTCTGTAGTGATACCCTGGGGTTTAAATGGTTTGTTCTTGGTAACTGAGGGATGACCGGTGTATCTCCATCTGAGTTTCCCGTCCTGATTAACCACCACTACTGCACCAGCCTCATTGTCAGCTACACAGACGTCATGGTTTCTGTTCTCTGTGATGTATTTAGAATAACTATGTCCTGAGTACAGAGGCTTACCTTCATCATCAAATTGAATGGTTTGTTTCTTTGAAGATCCTGAGTAACGGACAACTTTGGATTGAGTTTCATCATCACAGTACATCGTAAGCAGAAGATCACCAGTAGAGGTGACACACAGCATATAAGGTCTCCATCCCTGTAATCTGATCAACTCTTCTGTCTGTCTATTCTTTACTTTATACACTGTTCTTGTTTCCCATTCAGAGTACAGTAGATCCCCATCACTGTCTACAGCTATATCTATGGGGCATCCCCCTGATATTGTGTGGATTGTCTGGAGTGAACCTTTAATGTTGAGACATTTGATTTCATTGGTCAGTCCACACGTCCATATCCTGTCTTCATTAACACAGATAACACTGCGTAGGTATTTATACCCAGTCTGTATTGTGGTAACAAGCTCCGGTTCATCTTGTAGTTCTCTAACTGAAGTTTTGGGTTGGTTCAGTGACGAGACATTTTTTTCTGTAGCAGTAGATAATGGGGTGAACTGTCCAAACAAACTATACAACTTCTCACGGTCTATTGGTTTTGGAATGAATGTTGGCAGCGATACCTGAACTTTGGATGGAAGCTTGCTGAACTCTCTGATCTTAGAGCTGTATTCAATGGTAGGAGATACTTCTGAGGATTTCTCAACTTCTCGTATGGCCAATAATGATTGTTTTATGACAGACTGTATCTGTTTGATTTCATTCAAATGTTTCTGTAAAATTTCTCTGTGTTTTACTTTTATCTTGCTGATTTCAGTTTTCATTTTCTTGATAACGATGTCGATTTCTCTGTGCCATTCCTCTCCTTGTTTGGACATTGTTTCTGTAAGTTTCTCATATCCTACATCCAGGTTGGCAAGCGTTTGTTCCAATTCCAGAGTAATTTTTTCATAAGAAGGAGAAATATAATTTTCTAACTCTTTAATGTCTTTTTTAAGAACTTCTTTCTTTGTCTTGTAAACTTCTGTAACTTCTACAAAGTTATGTCCTTTGTGCTGTTTAGATGCAGTGCAGGAAGAACAAACAAATATATTGTTGCAATCCTCGCACTGAAATTCACAATTTTTATGTGGATGTGTTTTACATTTTGGATAAACGAGGGTTGATCTTCGTTCCTTGAAAGGCACAATTGCATGTTTCTGATATCCATCTGAAATGTGATCTACTACACAGGGCTTGCAGAGGTTAACATGACAAAAGTCACAGTAGCTGTGTACTATGGCGGTCTCACAAAGGTCACATCGGTGCACATCTTGGGCAGTAGAACGGGGATCCATTGTTGTTCTGTTAAAAAAAAATAAGAATTTAAGGTTTCAAATTTATTATTTCAATGATATTTATAAAAGTTTTCCATTTTTAATCTGCACACACACAGTAATACAATGTAAGGAGTTTACTTTGAAGATTTCAAATTTTTTTTTTCACTTAAAATTCTCCCCTTCAGTTTTTTTTTTAATCGGACGATGATACAAACCACGAAGCATTTTTTTAAACTACTGCCTTAAACTTATTATATAATTCTATAAATCATTATTTTACAAAACATTCAGTCGATTATGAATAGGCCTTTAAAACATGATTCAAAACGAAAGTGGTATAATTTATAATAAACGTGATCAAATCACATTCACTTAATTACATGTGGCAATGTAAGTAATGATTAAATGAACATGTAATTAACGATAAGAATACCAACCCTGTTTACAAGAAATTTACCGATTTCTAACTGTCTGGTAGGCGTGCCCCAAACATGACTGATCCTGCTCTGAATGTAACGATCTGATCAGAGTTAAAAAAAAAAAACTACAAAAGTTACTCCCCGTTCATCGTTATTGCCTCTGCCTGGCAGTTAGTTGACCTTATTATAGCTTTTTAGCAGTCTGGTTGCTAATTGCTTAATTTTTAATGGAATTTTTTTTTAACACCTATGATTTTTTAAATCGGGGAAATAAATCAATCTAAATATTTATATTCATTTTTTTTTTCTAAATAAGACAAATCATGCGATTGAATGGAAATGCTACAAATTGAAAACTCGTTGTTGTAGCGTATAGATACTAGTATGTAGATATAGAATAACTTATGCATGATCAGCACTACGTTATTTAAATGTTCAACAAAACATCTAGCTTTCTATGAATAGTCAATTATTGTTTTGTTATTAAACAAAGAAGTTTCCAAAAACTTGAATACTAGTAATAGGTTAGACGTTCATTATATCAAAGTTAAATGTATATGATTTTATATATTTCAGAGTTTAACAATCGGTAAACTATATTGCACTAAGTGCACTACCGATGTGCCAAATGAATTTCTTGGTAGTGAACCTCTGTTAAATACTAGTATCCTAGTCTGTTTAGCAGACAGCCAGCATTGATTCTTTCCTCATACATGAATAATGTAAATACATTAATATAATTGAATTTGCACCCGTAGAAAAAACTTAAACACCATAAATTACCCTTTTTTACACTATAGAATAATGTAGGACGCTCATGATTATGGGAAAGATGTACAACTTTTTTAGATAAAGGTTTTAGATTTCATGTCAAAACCACCATGATATCATAGAGCGATTATTTTTGAAATAGATAGGATGGTCACTGGGTAGACAATGAGAGAAGTGGAACACTGACATTTACCGCATACGCGTGTACATTATCTTTAGATCCAAAGTTACGTGGTAACTGTAAGTGTAATCACTAACAAATAAACAAACACCTGAATAAATAAAATGTATTTAAGTTGATGATAGTTTAATTCACGGTACATTGTTTTTATTAGAGAAAACAAGAAAACCCTTATAACTTTAATGTTTAAAGACGCATAAAGGCAATAACTTCACGTCTACAGTCATCAATGTATTAAATAATTGGATATACTTCAGTGGTTTTCTGGAAATCCATTAAGATCAGAAATGTATGTTTTATGAGAGACTGTATCTGTTTGATTTCTTCCAAGTTTTCCTGTAAAATGTCTCTGTGTTTTACTTTTATCTTGCTGATTTCAGTTTTCATTTTGTTGATAACAGTGTCAATTTCTCTGTGCCATAGCTCTCCTTGTTTGGACATTATTGTTTTTAGTTTCTCATATCCTCCATCCAGGTTTGCAAGCGTTTGTTCCAATTCTAGAATAATTGTTTTCATAGGTAGGAGAAAGATTATTTTCTAACTCTTTTTTAAAAGAAGTTCTTGGTTTGTCTTTTAAACTTTTGTAACTTCTGCAAAATCATGTAGGTGCAGTGCAGGAGGAGCAAACAAAGATATTGTTGCAATCCTTGCCCTGAAATTTGCAATATTTATGCAGACGTGTTTCACATTTTGGATAAATAAGGGTTGATCTTCGTTCCTGGAAAGGGACTATAATATGTTTATGATATCCATCTGAAATGTGATCTAACAGGGCTTGCAGAGGTTGATATGACAAAAGTCACAGTAGCTGTGTACTATGGCGGTCTCACAAAGGTCACATCGGTGCACACCCTTGGCACTAGAATAAGGATCCATGGTTGTTCTGATAAAAAAGAATTAAAGGAATTAAATATTCGTATTTTTCATTTGTTAAATAGGACAGATAAAACTTTGCATCTTTGCTTATAAATTAATACATTTTGTCCATAAACTAGGGAATGCATCCGCCAGAGTTACTGCCAACACCTTTATTATTTTAACACGTGTGAATTGATGTCCGTATACTATAGTTGAATTTTATTAGATTAGTAATTATTGCATAATTAAATCAAAAACCTACTCTCATTTTCAATAAACTAGCCCGAAAAAGCAAAATGAGAGTAAGGTGATTGACATGCTTTAGCAGATCAAAGTCAATGGACATATGCGTCGGAAGGGGGGGGGGGCAAAGTTATACTTAACCATTAGGCACATAGCATTATAGAAGGTTCAGCCCCCCATTTTTTTCGCAGCGAAGATAATTGTTTCTAAATTTACCTTGAAAAGATGTTTTTTTTTTGCTTGTTAGGATTTCTGAGGATTAGTCTAGCCCCCCTCCCCCCTTTCAATTTGCTTCCAACGCCACTGATGGGAGTTTGCATCAAAATATGTACTTGCAATGAAATAATATATAAATAGTGCCTGTTTGGGAGGGTAACAGTTGAAATTGACACCCCGAGAAAACCATTGTCAACCGACGCGAAGCGGAGGTTGACAATGGTTTTCGAGGGGTGTCAATTTCAACTGTTATCCTCCCAAACAGGCACTATTTATTTTGTTATACTGAATGTCTTTTTTAAAAATTTTAAGAAAATTTTACTGCTTTTATATAGGAATAACGTGAATTCTACAGCGAACCGTACGCGCATAATTTTCGCGCATGTAACATTTTTTAATGTTACCCGTTGCCAAGTGCGTTGCTAACGCTGAGGCTAATAGTAAATATTATTAACTGCGTCTTAACCAATCAGATTTCAGTATTTAACATGAAAGTATAACAATATTGAATAACTACGTATAGAGTGAATTAACTGGGAAATAATTTAGGGTATACATAGAAATTAATATTTGACAAATGTTGAAAAAATAGAATAAGCCAATTCGTTTCTTGAATACACGCTTTTAGTTTTGATAGATAGAACTTCCAGCTCGGAGTAACCTAGAACGCAGTTTAACTAATTAACATCAGGGTAACATCATGATAGAACGTATAAGACGAGTTCATATACCTTGGATAGGACATCATTGAATAAAACAGAGAGTTAATTGATGAAATGGGCATTTTTGACGCAAATTCATTTTTAATGAAAAGAACGGGGTGTTTGAAAACGCTCGTAGACTTAGTGACATTATTATAACGAAAGGCGAGTTAATCATCGGACAGATACCTTAGATGACAACTTGGTTTAAAATATGCTAATAATTATTGTACACATTTTTAAATTATATACATTTATAATACTATTACAGATTGGTACTAAACATTTGTCATTGTAATTTCGAACCATGAACAAATATTGTTCACAGCTGTACGTCTATTGTGTATGAATAAATGAGATATTGGGAAGTTCAGTCCGGGTCGGGAGTTGGCTGACAGTCTTAAATTCTTTTGTCTGTAATTCTTCTTTTTTAATAGTGATAAAAATTACAGTGGAATTTAACATAAATGACAAAACTAAATTTTTTTAGAAATAGGACGCCTTTTACAAATACTCCTTGATTTGAAATAGTTTGAAGAATTTTTGTAATTTTTTCTTTTCTGTCAGGTGCAACGAATCCGAATATGATGTGTAAGTTTGTACCTTTAAAAATAATCATTTTAAATACTTTATAAAATTCACTTAAAATTCCGCCTCCCCCTTTTTTCAGCCGCATCTCGATACAAACCATAGAGCATATTGCAAAACTACTGCCGTTGTTCTATCAATAATTAAATAATAAAATATTCAACTGATAAAGTTGAGTTTTATTAATACATTGAGTTTACAAAACATATGATTCAAAACGAAAGTAGTATAATTTGAAATAAACGTGATTAAATCACAATCACTTAGTGACATGTGACAATGTAGATTATTGTCAAATGAGTATGCAATTAAATATAAGAAAACAAACCTTATTAACAACAAAACATAAATTTTAATTGTCTGGTAGGCGTGCCCCAAGCATGACTGATCCTGCTCAGAACGTGACCACCAAAATGTTGAAACTACAGGAGTTACTCCCCGTTCAGCGTCACTGCCGTTGCCTGGCATTTAGTTGACCTAATTTTACCACTGTTTAGCAGTCTGATTGCAGATTCCGTAAATTTTTATCTGAAAGGTTTTAACGCATATGATTTTTTTTCCAGGGAAAAAATTAATTTAAATATTAATATTCATTCAATTTTTTTTCTCAATAAAACAAATCAGACGATGGAATGAAATGCTACAAGAAGACAAAATTATACTCGTTGGTTTAGCGTGTTGGCATGTTAAATTATAGAATATCATATGCATTATCACAGTATGCAATTTGATTAATCAACACGAATTTATACATTCCCGAGGAAATCTTATTTTGAAAGAGTTTTCTTACTGAAACTGAAAACCGACGCATCCTCTAAATAACATCCCCACAAATAAGCATAAACCCCAACAATCCACAAAAATTGGCCTCTATGAATTTAAATGATTCCACAGTGTTTTATATAACAAGCTCATAATATCATATGAAACTTGATATTGCAACATTAATGGAATTAGAATCAATCTGGGATTAAGAAAAAATCCACAAAAAAAAATATTAAAAATAATAATAACAATAGAAAAAAGGTCATATAAACAATAGAAAATAAGAAAAAAAATATAAGGATAGTTCTAGTATAGAATATAGTTGGTCTTATAAAAAATTTGAATTTTCTGGTGAACAATAATCCCATAGAATACTACCATAGTCCAGAATTGGCCGAATAAAAGCAAATTAAATCTTAATTAATGCACTCCTCTCTAATACATGTTTCAGCATTGACTGACTGAACTTTATTTATTTTACGACGATTGATAAGCAAGTTCTACGTATATTAATATCTCTCGTTGGCACAGATGTTAGCGCGATGGGGGTCATTGGTGTGGGAAGAAGCTGGATTACCCGGAGAGAACCCACGTGTCCAAGCGGCCGACCGCCATACCCTATCACATACAACCACTGTCGATCACGATGATCGAACTCGGGTCGCAGTAGGTTTAACATTGAGAAAGCTTTATATATATATATATATATATATATATATATATATATATATATATATATATATATATATATATATATATATATATATATATATATATATATATATATATATATATATATATTACTTATATGACATGACCATCTGGCTTCGCATTATAAAGATAAGACCATGATGACAGTGGGTTCTAGATTCATAAATAGTTCTACCATGAAAACCAAAGTGAACAGGTGGATGATTATTTGACCCTCTTAAAAATTATATTACAAGTTTTATTAGGGTTGAAATCCGCAGCCAATGTAGAAACTCATGTATCAATTACATCTAGATCATCTGTTTATAAAAAAGGTGCTGTGTTGACATCATTTTATACAACTATAAACAAAGAGTTGCCACCCAAAAACAATCTTATTTTGTTAATATCATTAGATATGTTATACATAAAAAGGAGAAATTAAAAAGGACACAAAACAGAGCCTTGTGGGACTCCTGCAGTTATAGGTCTATTGATGTATCGATATTCCCACTCCATATATCGTTGATGGTATATCTACAGTGAAGGAACTCGTCTATCATACACATACAATCATGAATTTGTGACACTTCATTGTAATTTAACACTTTGATACACAGTTATATGATAAATTTGTGACACTTCATTGTAATTCAACACTTTGACATACAGCTATCTTGCCAGCAGCTAAATTAGATAAAAAGTGCTTATAATCAATAGCCGTTCACCGTTTAAGCTAGTTATTCAATGAAATCAATTATTCACCAAAAAAAAATAAGTGCAAGCAAAGTTATCATAATTTCTGTTCAAAAGTTAGCATCGGTAGTAACATTATATACAAAACATTCTTGAAGGTAAAAACATGGTTCTTTTACATTTGGACAAAATGAAAAATATACACAAAAAATAAGTGCAAGCAAAGTTATCATAATTTCTGTTCAAAGGTTAGCATCGGTAGTAACATTATATACAAAACATTCTTGAAGGTAAAAACATGGTTCTTTTACATTTGGACAAAATGAAAAATATTACAACACAAAACATTTTCAAGTTTTACCAAGCTGTCAACATCATCAAAGTTTGATTTTTTGAACTTCAAAGTTAATCATGATGCACTATTTCTAAAAGATGATGTGCGTTAGTGTATTAAGCGTAAGTCAAAGTCTGATTCTTTTTATTTTCTAAAAAAGAAAGTAGAGTAGCTATGCGGTGTCATATACTTTTAATCCATTTCTTAATGTTAGTATTAAAAGGAATAAATATAATTTGTGTTACATCAATGTTACACTAATTACATTACCTAACTGTTGAGATTTAAAAGTGGTTTTTTGCATCGATATGTATGCTTTAGTGTTTAATTGAATGTGTTTTTAATAAACACAGAAGCCCAACATTGATACGAAACATCATTTCTGATTTTTCCACTTAAGTAGTGCAACTAGGTTTCCAAAATTTATGAGATGCACGAGCAGGATAATTTTGTTTTAAAATGTTTTTATAAGGATTATATCAGCTTGTGTCTTATATTGCATGTCAATAATAATTACAAATAACAAACCTGGACAATTGCAATGAAGCACATTTCAGATAAGTTGATATGACACCAACCATAGTGAAGGTGTATCCTTTGAAAAGGATGTGTGATTTATACAAGTTTCATTGCATTATTAACTCTCTTTCATTAAGCAACGCATTCTTGTTGATACCAGTTAGATTATTTCCACTTCAGGAGATGGTTGTCAATTATTACAACGTGATTAATGAAACTTATAATAAACTCTATATTATTGGCTTTTTAATCAGGCACGTGACATTAATCCCAAATTCTCAGTCATTTGTTGATGCGAGGTTGACTAAGCCAAATACAGACAAGCATTCTCATTAATGTAGTGGTTTGTATTCTATGATAATTCATCTGGGTCAGTGACTGAAAATATGATACTATAGCAGCATGGAGGTCTCCTGTCATCTGTTGACAGATTCCTAGGATTTGCCAGGAGATGTCTCTCATTATAACATGAACATAATGACCCTGATCATGATGGACAATGGACTGAAGCGCATCCAGAGCTGTCGTTGATAATGTCGTATCAATGTGTCTATAACATAAAAACTATAAAAGGTGTAACATTACAAACAACGGGATTTCTAATGTATGGTATTTTTGTTGTAAAGAAGACTGTTGCTCGTGTAATAGTTCATTAATGTAACAGATACTGTTGTCAAATATGATATCGCAGGGCTACAGCATGTCTCTTTTTTGTAGACCAAGACTTTCCCCTAAAAACCGCACTATACTTATCACTGTCTACACGCCCTTCATACATCAGATATGGCTTTGCTAACTTGGCCTTTGTCATCTCTAAAACAGATAAAGCCTCTCTGTATCTTAAAGTTTTGTAATAATACATGACAACATACAACATATCAGAAATACATCCAAACTTGGCAGCAAATTTCAGCATGTGACAAGACCTCTTTATAGTAATATACACCCTTTTGTTGACACTGTTATAAGTGTCCGGGTTGTATATTTAAAAGCAGAAAATTGTAGTGTACAAGATGTAAAGTTTTGTAATGTGGCAATCTGACACTGCGTAATGCAGTGAACAGATCAACTCTTCTACTGTTGAAAGGACGATTTTGGTACCCATGAGAGAATAGCATTCAGTAAAAAATTCTACGTCACAATCATTTCTGATTTCATTCTCAGTCTGTACAAAACCGAAGCTGAGGTTTGTTAAGGGCGAGATCGATGCAGACCCCGATAGACGACTGTAAAAGACAAGCCAACCCTTTTCCGTACAACTCGTGTAACTTAACAAACAAACTGTTTTGCGCTGATCCGTAAACTTTTGTCAAAAACATGTTATTTTCTGGAATGAAAAAGTTGGGACAAAAGCCTTCATAGACCCATTGAAGGAGGAGTTTAAAACAAGTCCAAAAACCAGTCAGAAGATTTTGTGGAGTGCAGGATGATAGCAAATTTTGTTGAATTGTCCAAAAGACGGCTGTTTTCATGTGGTATGAACATAAAAGTGCGTTTACTTCATTCGATTGTTGATTTATAACTTCTTTTAAGAACAGTTTTAATAGCCCATAAATTAAAAACTGACAATGGTTCATTGCATACACACATTTTTGTTCAGCCTTGGAAAAAGAGATTCTCCATTCTTCGTTTTCATGTAATCCTCAGTGGGTGTCCTATTGCTACAAAATGACATCCATTTCTGACTATATCATTAACTACTTCAGGTTCAGGCCATAATTGACATCTGTTGATCCAGGAGGAGGCAGACGGAGGCCAAAAATCAGAAACCAAACACATGGCAATGTCATATTCTGTACCCGCTAAATCACCACTGCTACACGGTCCATGTACAGCTGAATTAGGAAATATCTGGGGTAACGTGGTTTCTCTGTATACAGAACTGGAAATATAGAATTTGCCGTCACTCATTTTGAAACATGATAATAGGATCTCTCTATTTTTTGAGGATTTCAATAATCGAAGTAGAGTGAATCCTGGTGGACTTTTAGAACTGTCAGCAAATATCAATGTTGTATTGGCTGTGTTGTAGTGTTTACGCTGAGACATGTCCATAATAACTCGGTGGTTGTTTAACCAGTACATGTAGTCAATGTCTGATCCTTCCATTCTAAATCCTTCTCTCTACTTCCACTCAACATTTTAGAGTATATAGTAGGTTCTCGTATGTATATCATCTCTCTGATATCCTCAGTCTCTCTTCTTATAGCCACTTGTTTTGAGGATCCCAGATCTCGAATAAGTTTCCCGAATACTGCTTTAGACATGGACTCCGTCATTTCACGTCTACAAAATTAGGTAAATAAATGTACAATGAAAATGACTTTAAAAAAATATAGATAACATTTTTGATATTTATATAGCCGGGCTCTGCTGAAAGCAGAGTCCTGGCAGTAGGCAGGCAAATCGCCAATGCTACTATATATAGCACAACTTCAAAACTTCAAAAGTAAACAAAAATAAAAACAGCGCCAAAGTAAAAACTTCCGCTATACCAAATAGTCACACAAAAAGCCAAGTTTTGTCAAATGTGTTGGCGTTTTGTTTCTTTTTTTTGATTTCGAGAGAACTGTCTATTTTTTTTTACTTTTCTTATTAATAACGTGTTTTAAAAACAAGACTATGCATTTTTGACACATACAATGGGCATGGATTTTTATGTACTATTTTGCTGCGCGATGAAGAAATGGGGATTGATTATGTAACCCTTCTTGCAAATTTCAAGGCAGCAACTGTTGAATTTTTTTCAACTAGACTGACATAGTTTTGGCTATAGCCACTTACAAAATTTAATCGCTCTTTGACGCTTTGCCGACATTAAAAACATGAGATAGAGAGAGAGAGAGAGACTGAGAGAGAGAGAGAGAGACTGAGAGAGAGAGACCGAGAGAGAGAGAGATATTTTCAGTCTTTACTACACAATATGCATAAAGACACAACAGAAGAGCCCGGCTTTCAGTACTTCAATACTTTGATTTATATCTTTATTGTAACGTATTTTTAAATATAGAAATTATGCTTACTTTTCTTATTTATTAATAATATGACATTTAGTTTATGATTTAAAGAAGCAATTAAATGAACATTTGTAGAATAAAATGAAACAACTTTTTGTTTACAATTAGGTTATTTAGAGAAAACACACTTGAATGGCATTGACATCATTGATTTATCAGTCAGGCAAGATAAAGATGTTGACTTGAGTTACATACATGTCTATGTAAGAAAATAACATATAGGATTATTTAAAAAAATAATAATCTAACACCTTTTTATTATCCATCATTAGTGTTGCAGTCGTTCATCATTTTCTATAATCTACTAATTTCCATTCATGTAAAAAAAAAAAAACAAGTCCCTAATTTTAAATTACCTGTTATTTTTTTATTTAATATACTGAGAGAGAAATTCGGGTTTTGTGTTCTGAAAATATTTTATTGTATGACACCAAACGGGTGTTATCTTTCAAGTCATAGGGTCTAGTTCTGTCATAGACTTTTCTTCTTTATGAAATTATGAAAGATACTTTTATTATCGATGTAAATGTAATTTTGTAATTAAAGTCGTTAAATTGTGTAAATTGTGAAATTATTTAGATGTCCCCTTTTGATTGGCACGTGATTATTGTTAATATATAAAATGCTAATTATGTTGATATTGGGAGTAATATAATCATTCATTATTACGAGTGTGGGATAGTGAAATTCCATCGAGGGGACAAGATTCACGGTCTACGACGAGGCTTTGCCGAGTCCTAGACTGTGAATCTTGGCCCCGAGGTTGAATTTCACTATCCCACACGAGTATATAATGAATGATTATTTTTCTCGCATTATTTCACATTAAAAAACCATGTCTGACAACTTTCTTTTATGACGTTCAAAAGATTACTTTCGGTTTATCCCTCCGCGTGCCTCAAAAAGTGCAAGTCAAAATGAGAGCACACGACAGTTTTATAAATAAAAATAGGATAAATTGTAATTTACTACGCAAAGCAATTACTTAATGAATAATCTAAATCATTCATTTTGCATTTCTCTACAGCAGAAAACGTTTGTGTACGTTTTAAAGCGGCGTAGTAATACACAGTGTAAGTCAAAAAAATCTCATACTGCTGTCTTACACTGGACGAACCGATCTCAAACCGGTGATAATGCGAGAAAATAATTGTATTACTTAGCTCTGAAAAAGAAGTAGAGTTTTCTGAATTAGGAACGCTGAAAAAAGTCTGGAATAAGGCATGGTCAATTACTCCGGATAAGACCGCGACTATTTATAACTTACAACTAGTTAGCCTGATTAAGGGTTCATCTATTTTTCTACATTTGATTTGATCTTGTGATGACGCATTTTGCTATTTTACAAGACTTTCAATAGTTAAAAAAAACAGCATCCTTTTTTCCTTCAAGCAAACGGAACCCCGTTTAATATCTAATATATAAATGCATAGATCGGGAGGGGAAGCGTGGGTGGATTCAGTCCCCCCCCCCCCTTGGAAAATTAAAATTTATCAAATTCACATGAAAAAGTCTCGACCCCCCCCCCCAAACAAAACCCCCCCGAAAAAGTGTTTTTGTTCCGCGAATGAAATTGATATATAGATTGTAGGTACGTGTAAGATAGTGTGCCAGTGCAAGGATAGTCCGGATGCCGCTAGTATAAATAGGAGCGTATTCGAGATGTAAATGTAGCAGGTACGGTGAACAGTGAGTCAGCCGCAGGCCAATGTTCGTGGCATACACCCTGTATTTAATTTTCTTGAAATAGAACCGTATCAGGACAGAGCACGAGACTGAGACATTTGCATCGGATAGATCACTGAGCTATATCCCAGAACAGAGCCCCTTTCTTTTATTTTGTGATTTAATTGTATTATTTAGACTGATCTAAATCACCGGACACGGTGAAACATCTAAATTAACAAAAAGAGATTAACTTTAAGGAAGACAACTTTCTTTTTGAATTATAAATTTGATCCATGAAGATGTGGAAAAGCCCGAAATTAGATAAGAATGTCTTTTTTCACTTCTTATTGCATTTTCACACCTCAAACAATGGGTTTTGCTGATACCAAATGACTTGATAATATATTTTATTCAATAAACAGTATGTACTTCTTCATTAGGGATAAACTGTAATGACGGCAACTTTCGGTTTGAATTTGGACCATTAAAATGTGTAAAAGTTTATTTCATTGGAATTTCATTTATTTTTCATTTTTCACGCAACACAACTTACACTAAAATTTAAAACATTTCTCTCTATATATTTAATAAGTGCTAATAAGGAAAATAGATTTACTTACTTATTCGGAGAAAAAGACTCCATTTTGAAGTTCTGACGATCAACGAGTCATGCAAAGACCTGTCTTTCGGGAACATTTAAATTCATTAAAAATATATGTCTATTCATTATGCAAACAAAAGAAAATCAATAGTTGGAACATTCAAAATCATTTTAAAAACATGCAAGTTTTTTTACGCTAACAAAAGAAGAGCCACTCGCGTAATCGATTATTGGATTTATTCAACAGCCGAAAGAACTTAAAAGACATGGTGAATGCATATAGTTAGAAAAATAGGGAATACCAGGACCGCGTTCAAGATATCATCTGCTACCCTTGTGACTAAATATGGTCTTATTGAACGCACTCAATGAATTAATTATTGCGAAGCTATCATATTTTACAAGATCATAACGGCTACCTAAGGATAGGTTACGATCTTGAACGCAACCGTAATTTGTTATCCAATAAATTTTCAAAATATATGACTTCAACAGTGAAGGTGAAAATTATCTTTCTTTTTTTAAATTTGTTATATAGACGTCCTTTAAGTATTGTATTAAGTTTCAGTTGACCAGACATAAAGACTGAATAATTTGTTAAAAATTACTAATCTATAGAGAGTTTAAAAAATCTACATGGTGAATTTTATTTAAACAATGCAATGATAAATTGTCTATAGAAATTCATAAATGATTTCTGATCGATGGTATCATTGGTAGCAACAGCTAACTCAAATTACAGGCAAAACATTTATGAAATTAGAAATATGGTTCTCACATTCGAAAAGAATGGTAAAAAATAAGTTATAAAATATTCTTAATTTTGACCAGACTGTCTACATAATCCAAGTTTAATTTTTCAGGTTTAAATTAATCGTAATTAACTATTTCTTAATGATGTTCTGGTTAGTATATTAAGAGTGATCACCATGGGATGCGGATCCAGAACTATTACCATTTGGATTCATTCTTTTCTTAAAGACGCGCATTCTCATTTGGGTAGCACTTTGTATTATATGATGATGAATCTGAGTAATTGACTGATGGTATGATATCATAGCAGCCTGATCTCCTGTTAGGATGGGAATGTTGTAGCGCAGTGTATGTGCGTATAAAATGGGGGTGTGGGAAACACTGCCTTCTTGTAGTCAACTGTAAATTGTCTTTTTACCCCCTCTTTTTATTCAGATTGGGACCAAGGCTACTCTCCATGTAAAGGAGGATAGTATTACTTTCTACTACTACACATTGGCCAGGGAATCTGGAGTTGGAATGTTTGGGAACATAAAATCCCGAGGATCATAAAATGAAACATCGTATATTCCATATGACATATAGTAGTGGAGATTCTATCATATTTTCAACCCGTCCGTCCGCCAGTCATACAGTCCGTCCGTTCTGTTTATTTTTTTTCAAGCGTAAGTCCTTTAAATCCCTTGCACTAAATAATTAAAGCAAAACAAATATTTAAACCATAAAGTGTACATATGCATATTATGAATCCATTATTTTTCTTGGAATTTGAGCCCTTTTGAAATGAAAATTTTTGCCATATATTGAATAATAAACGAACGAACTGTTTCAAAGCAAATTTTTTCTTGAACCGCTCCACTGAATTTCCTACAACATTGTTGATAATTAGGACTAAATGTTTCAAAAACAATTGTGCATATTTTTAGGAAAATTTTGGGGATTCCAGCCCCTTTGAATATAGAATATTGAATATAATGATAAACAGTTTTCTTTACGCAACTTTTCATTAATCACTTCACATAATTTTGTGTAACTTGATAGGCATTCAGAACACAAAGTGTTCATGTGCATATTACCAGAAACTTCAGTTTCCTTGTGAGGTATATATTGTATTGTTAATAAGACAAAAGTATAGATGTGTACAAAGACTTGAAAAATTGATTTGATAATTTGGAGGAGTTTCTTCCATACCAATTTATCTTGTGAATATAATGCTTACGCTGCCACTCATTATAAGAAGCTTTGTCAAGTAATGGGGGAGCGTTAGGCATGTGAGCTTAAGCTTTCTCATTTTATTTTTCATTAATGATAAATAAATGGATATAGATTAAATGAATTAATTACTATAAAGAACCTACAGTTTAAATGTATTTTATCGAAAATTCTAGCAATAAATTAAAATGCACACAGACAGTGACCACTATCGTTGATTAACATCACATTTTACAATTGGCGATGTCTACTTAAGATATTTGATTTTCTTACACTGCCTTACAATAACGCACACACAAACAGATTGTCATTATTGTACAGAAAAAAGCCATACAGTTCATCCAGATCACGGTTCTTAAGGTATTGTAAAAATTGTCCATAATGTGAAATGTGGAAACAATGGTTGTCACTGTCAGCTGTCAGGATACGACTCTGTTAAGATTTTTTTCCCCGATTACAACAAAGAGCACACGGCGGGTGTGACCGGTCAGCAGAGGATGCTCACTAACCCTAGGCACCTGATCCTACCTCTATCTCTTTGGAAGTCCATGTTGCTCTTCCTTGAATTTTTATTTCGTTTTATTGATTTTTTTTTAGATGTTCACGGTTTGTAATTGTCATTTTTCATACTCCAGAGTTTAAATAGTTCGTACACGAGTGCGTATTATACACGAAATATAACGGTAGTTTGCTGCCATTCTGCAAAGTTGATAATCCAACCCTTCTCCATCCTATATCCTACAACCTAACCATCAAAAAGGCTCTTTTCTATCCTATCCTTTAACTTTCTATATTGTCATATCCTACTTTAAAGATGGCAGCATTTGCAGAAAAGAATAGTTTTATAACGTTTATTAAGTTGTTTGATTTTATATACTCTTCATCCTCAATAAAAGATTTTATTACCTAATCAAAGGGATTTTGTTGTTCTATTACATATTAAATATTTGCGTCTATTTTGAACTGCCAGTCAATAGACTGCGATCTATTAGACCGCCGGTCAATAGACTTCGATCTATTGGACCGCCGGTCAATAGACTGCGATCTATTGGACCGGCAACGTATTTCAGAACGCGGGTATGTTAATGTTACATCCTTTCGATAGTTCTCATGGAATGTATATTACTTTACATAAACGCTGTTTTTAGTACTTGGTGAAACCAAATCCAATGTAAAAGATGAAAAAAAAATCTTAGTATATTGCATAATGGCACGAAAACCATCTGCAATATGCAAATTGTAAACCCCGAAAACTAATAAAGGAATTAGGTAATAAAACAATTATTTAACGCTTGAACAGTCAATAGACCAGATTTTTTTCCCTTGGTGCAGGGAGCAGCTCAGTATGATCTATTACCCTCGGCCGTTGGCCTCGGGCAATAGATCATACTGAGCTGTTCCCTGCACCTCGGGAAAAATATTCTGGTCTATTGACTGCTAAAGCGTTAAATAATTGTATAATATTTAAAGGGATGCAGAGGTGGACCATTTCACTTCTTAACATTTCCGCTTAATTCAAGACGGCTATTGTGATGTCATAATAGACAAACCTGTATACTTTATGTAGCTGGATGCAGGTAGGTACCAGCAAATATGTTGCAGGTATTGGTTTTTTTCTGAATAGTTTAGAGAGAGAAATTTAATAAAGAGTCTTCCTTCAAATGAAGGTGTTGAATATGAATGATAAAGAGTCTTATATATGATGAAATAACAGTTGTTCAATTTTCAAGAAAATTGGGGTTTTTTGGGCAAAAATCAATGCTCATGTTTGTTAGATTTTGGTAAAAATACCTCCAAGAATTAATTTTAAATAATTAGTTTCTATAATTTTTCTTATTATTGGTTGTAACCTAGTACTTGGTGAAACCAGAGCCCCAACCCTGGTACCAAATATATTGCTGTTTATAAAGTGATGTGACTATGCAAAGGTTAATAGAAAAAAATTACTTTTTGTTTTTTAGGAGTAAACATGTACCACCATTTTTGTGACTTCATCAACTTGTAGACCTCCAATCATCTGAACAATTCTTTTTCCACTGATGTTTACATTGTAATGTGGGACACTGTAAGTTGCCATGGAAACATAAGTGATAAATAATGCACTGTACATTGTCTCAGAAGAGTTTGCTCTCACTGCATCTTCGCATTGGCAGAAAATGTTGAATTTTGTGACTGTATGTATTTAGTTAGCATATAGCAAATCCTGATTTTGCAAAAAAACCTAATAATGTAGTGTTGCAGGTAGGAATTTTAAATTTCTACTGATATGAAGGACGCTGGTTGGTCAACAAATAAATATCTGCGTAACATTTTGATTTGTTTGGTTACAGACTATGACTTGAAAAAATCCATATATGTAACCTTTTGAATTTGGTACTTTTCTATCGCTATAGATAGATCTCTCCTTCAAAAGGAGATAAATAGAGTCTAAAAATCGCCACAGCCATTGAGCCCACTTAATATTTACATATGCTTTGCAACTGAGTCAGTTAACAAACAGTAAGGAATCTATATTATTTGATGTGTTCATCCTATTATGATGTCTTCAGTACCATAAACTGAAAATTATATACCTAGTTGTGACATGTGCTTGGCAATCAAGACAAATCAATATCAATCAGTTAAGGAATGTGTATAATTGTCTGGCTAAGAAGGTGATACAATACTGCTAGGGGTTTGATCATTTTGCTGTTTTTCAAGGGATAAACAACTTTCACCTTTATTGCCAAGCACAAGATGAAAGAAGAACTATTTGCTTCTGTATCTTAATGTTAATGTAGACTTGTCACAGATACATGTAGAGCTCATGATGGAAATAACCCTGATTGGAATCGTTAGAATTCATGGTGGCTTAATTTTCCTGGTATTCGTCGGTAGCCTCCACCCAGGAATTTTCATCCTCGACAAAAACAAATTATGAAAGAGTTTTTTCTCTGAAACTGAAAACCATGTATCCACGAAACTACATTCCTATGTATAAGCAAATACACCACAATCCACGAAAATTTGCCTCCATGAATTTAAATGATTACACAGTACTCATTGTTATGTTACAGAGCACCATGGGATACAGTGATTTGTTCAGCGAGACGTGGAAAGCATTTACAGATTATCCTATAATCCGGTTACATGAGTACAACAAAAACGAGTGAGTTTGGTATTGTTGTACGTTATTGGCGTAATTTGATGATATTCTCCTCAGTAAACTGAAGATTAGGGAATGTTTACTGAAATCTCCATGTCTGTTTGTCCATCCCACTTAAATTTAATTGAAGCTGACCTGTGATGTAACCTGAATCCAAGGTCATTTGACCATGATCAAAGTCATATCATCAACAATATATTTAAGTGTCATATTTGTTACTTTTAATTAGTGTCAAGAGATGCTATCATTTACTTGACACAACATATCCCATGTCTTTAGGGGGAGGCAAGTTAATGACTTGTGTTAACTTAATTCAAAAAGTCTAGGGTCACATTATTTAGGTACAGCTGGCATTTTACCCATCATGCATCAACATGTACTGGTAGCTCTTTGTCTGATTAGAATAAATACATTACTAGCCTTGCATGCTAGCAAGGTCAATCAGTTATTTCTGCTCAAAGAAACCCATTGGTAGGAAAATTTCCAATTTGAAAGACCAAGTTAATGAAGTTATTTTTATAGAGTTCAAAAAGTCAGCTAAAGTTATATGTAGGAGCTGTAAATAGAATGAAAATTATTTAGCAATAAAATGCTTTCGAAGGTACGGACATTTCAGAAAATATACGATTACTTCGTGCAGTCCGTGATTTTTCTTAGGTCACTGTAGAGTTCGACCATTCGATAAACAGGGCATGTAGATTTCAGTTCTGTCTGTTTTATAGAGCTATGAATTAACTATAACTTTTCGTAACAAATAGAGGGAATCATACTCGGTAGATGTAAATATAGTGAAATAAGACTCGACAACATCCGACTTTGATTTTTATGAAGAATACAAACGTAAAACAGCGTCTGCTCATTTCTTAACAACTGTTCGATTACTTTCAATTGTAGGTTTGTGTTCGTGATGCTGTGTTTTCACTGCTGCCAAGAATGAGATATGGCATGTATTACAACCAGCCATTAGTAAGTGTTCAGATACACTGAATCATATACATGTATTATTATATTATTAAGGGGGGGGGGGGGCAAGGCACAGGCGAATGTTATGGTGATCAAGTTTTTAGCTGCTTTTCCTCTGTAAGGGAGATAAGTTGCAATTTGAAGAAGGATTGTAAACCAGATAATTTGGAGTTTGGTACCTTGTGTTATTATTAAACTATTAAGATGAGTTTTATATAACATTTGAATTCTGTAACACAGAAATACATGAAAATAGTAACTTTTGGCTGGGGTCAATTTTTTTTTCAGTACTTCTTGCCAAGGAAATGTTGACATATTGTTTATCAATTAATAATAGGTAGTGGGTTTACAAAATTATGTTTATATGAACCAATAAAATTTGAATGATCCATGGAAGTTTCACTGCCCACAAGTATAAAGGTTTAAACAGTGCTGATAGTAAAAATACATGTACATGGTGTATTTTTAGTCTATGAAACAATGCCTTAACCATTGGTATAGTCATGAAGTTTGAGAATATAAAATATCAATTAGTTTAAGAAATATTTCATTCAAAAATATACATATAAGTATACAAGTAAATATGGATTGAACAGCAGGCAAAAATAGCCTATATTTATAGTTCTCTCCATCTGAGATCAAGGTATGAATATTTATAATACTAATAGTGTATACTTTTCAAAGTTTTACATGGACATTTTACTAAGTAAAGTTATAATTTAAAAGAAAAAATCAATGACATAATAATGTCAATGAAATTTTCTGTACATGCACATCCCTTTAATTACTTATATGTTTATTATTATTCCAACTTTTATTTTCATAGGTTTATGGTTGCCATGGTAGCAGCTTGTTTGAAGCCTTTAATCAGCATTTAGCACACCCACTCAAACTTACTCAGCATGGGCCTCTAGTAAGTGTCATCAAATATATCAATGATATACAGTTATATATATATTAATTAACATAAAAATATTATTCAGTAACTTATTATTAAAAATCATGCTTCTTTTGAAAAAATTACCATAAAACATTTTGAAAGCGAACACACTTGTTATGAATTCATGCTTGCAGCGAAATCTGTGATGTTAGCTTTTATTTTGAACTGTTTCATAAACTTATCTGTCAATGGAATTCCAAATTAAATTTATATTTATAAGAATAAAAATTGCTTAAACATTGCATTTGGCTATAAATGTGTTTTATGTGCACTGTTAATGGGTTTTCATAATTGGTATGAATTAGAAATGTATTCAATTAACTTACTAGTATTCTATTTTAACAGGATGGAGAAAAGATATTTCAATCTTTCTTTTGTTTTTATAAAAACAGGAGAACGAAATTAGAATCACTTTGCTGTCAAGAAAAACAAAGTACAGGAACATTTTGAATGAAGACGAGGTTTGACTTTTCCATATGTTTTTACTGAAATATTTTTATATATATGTTTCACCAAAAGATCAAATGTTGGCGTCAATCTGCAACAAGTGAAAAAAGGTTTTAAATGTTCTGTTAAATTAGTGTTTGGCAGAAGTGAGTATTTTGAAGAAGTTGCTGTAATTAATAAAAAGCGAGTTACCTAATGAAATTATTAACTCATACATTTATAAACTTTACATCTTCTAATCTATACCTATTATAGTCAACAATATCAGGCATATTTATTGATTAATTGCAATGTGTATATTTCAGCTTGTGAAAGCCATGCGAATTGTAGGAGAATTTGAAGTTCAAGTTGTTACCTATAACAGGTAATCTTAGATTCTTGATTTTGAGTTTTATTCTTTTGGTTGTCATAATCAGAAACATTTTTCGCAATAGATAAGCATTTTAAAGAAAAAATAAACAACTTTCACCATTGTTCATAGTGCAAGTTTGATTCTAAACCAATTTTCCCTATTCACAAGCATTTTCAGAGGTTCAAATTATATGAACAAAAAATGTTTTTTTAATTTTTTTGAAATACAAGTCATGTAAATTATTTTTTACTTATAAAAAAAATGACTTAATGATGAATTAAATATAAATGTCATGCATTTACTCACACAAAATTTTAAACTCTTCAGTGTATTACTTGCAACTAAAACAGATTTTCCATTTTCTCATAAAAATACAATTTTTTAAAAATAATTTTATTATAATTAAGAGCACATATCCTTCAGAAATAATACTTTAACGATACCAAAAAATAAAATTTGGGTGTAGCATTCCACCTTAAAGCAATAAACATTATGGGTACATGTACATGTAATAAGTAAACTATTGAATCTGAAGCATGTTAAGTGTTCATTTTATTTTTCAGGGACATGCCATTTAAAGAACAAATCGAGGTATGCAACATGAATTCAGTTTAGCAAATGTTTAGTTATTGAAGAATGAGTTTTATTCTGTAATCTCTGATATAAAATTTGCAAAAGATTGGTGTACGGTGATATATGAGCTTTCAATATAATGATAACTAATAACCCCTGTAAGATAGATAATTACAATGTTATTTAATGAATGAATGTCTTTAAGAAAGCTTGATAGTTGTGGCCAATTCTGGTCTGTATTGATCTCCTTCAGAAGAAGAGCTTTATATTCAAGTTTATATTATAGTACATGTATAAGAAAATACCCAAATTCAAAAGGTGAAATGTATAATGGATGTTTTCTTTTTAATAACTGAATGATAGTTTATAGCTAAACAAATGATCTGATGGTTAATTTGTTGATCATTCAGCCTCCTTAAGTGAATAAAATTTCTTTATTTTGAAGACCTCTTACAACAGTGACATATTCATCGGTATGCAGGGAGCTGGGCTGACTCATCTTCTCTTCCAACCAGACTGGGCGGTGGTCATTGAACTGTAAGTGGAGTAGAACAGACAGATATTGGCTATGGTTAAACAATCATTGTTTTTCTTTGAGCTATAGAGCCACTGTATTACATGTATTAGATTAAATGTATCAAGTGATTAATGTCTATATATATTTAGCAAGTAATATAAAATATCTGGTCAGCAACGTGGTTGCCAGAAGGTCTTCAATTTACAGGTATTTCATTTCTATAGTTGTATACATGTACATACAAATGGTTCTGGTTTTTTACCAAATCAAAAATTCATGTACATTAATATGATGATTATAAATGTATTAAAAACTGGCTTTTTCATTTGCCAACATCTTTTTGTCCAAAAACCTAACAAACAAAATAAATGATCTAATTTTAACCCAGCACATTTTGAACGTAGTTAAAATATAATTATTAAAGAAAGAAAGTCAATATGAAAGAATTTTCATGATATACATATAGATATAATGGTACTGTTAAAACAAATTGCTTTGACTTTTTCTTTTTCAGATATAATTGTGAAGATAAAGCCTGCTATCACGACCTTGCAAGGTCACGAGGAATACATTACATGACTTGGGAGAAACAATCCAAAGTTTATCAACAAGACGAGGTGAAAATATTCTCTTATATTATGAAAAAAGATCCACATGCTTAGAACCTATGTTTTAAGAATTTTAAATGAGGACAATAAGTATCAATACAGATTAAATAAGACATCCAATAAGGTGTTGAATCTCATTAAAATTAAATGAGCTATATTTTTATTGCTAATCATGAAATGCAATATACATTTTGTATCATGATCTAGCTTATTTGTTCTGTACCTTTGATTTTTGAATAACTACTAATTCCACATCAAGAAGTAATTTTAAACTTTCAATAATTTTTCCAGAAAATTAAAAAAATATTAATTCGTGCATTTCGAAGAATAAGTCTTGTTAAGTTATTCATTAGTCTTGTAGTGCTAGTCTGAATGTTTTATAACAAACATTGTTAAATCTCCATTGTTTCTTATTTTGAATTTTTAGGGGCATCATCCAACTTTAGGGGCGCATGCAAAATTTACAAACTATGAGTTTGATGTGGGAGAGTTCATGCGGCTAATTCTGAAGGCTGCTGAATACGTAAAATCTCATCCAAAGTTTATCCAAGGGAGACAATCAAAGACGTTGAACAGAGTAGGGGGGCAATCAAAACCTCATCAGGGAGCAGACTCTAAAGATGAATTATGATGATATATTTTTTTTCATTTGCAATAATATTTTATTGGTTGTAGCAGTCTGAATATGGTTGTTGAAAAAGGTTGTAGTTTAAGCCCTTTGTCTTTAAATGTTTAAAGCAATTGATTTTACATAATTGGGTTGAATTTATTTTTTGAAGAATTTACTACTATGGTGCTATTATTAAAGCTATATATATATGTAGATGAAAAGTATATAATTGGTGTGAGGTTTTATATCCATGTTACATGAATATTGAATATTTTGCTTTTGCAAATGAAACTGAGAAGAAGTACTTGCATGTTATTACTGATTGACAAGCCAAAATTTCTCTTAGATTTTTTTTGTATGATAGTTTTTTACACTATTTTTGTACGTAAAGAAAGTGCAGACCAAATGTGTACTTAAAACTTTTTAGCTCACCTGAGCTGAAAGCTCAAGTAAGCTTTTATGATCAAAATTTGTCTGTCGTTGTTGGCGTTGGTGTTGTCATTGTTGTAAACTTTTCACAATTTCATCTTCTTCTCCGGAACCACTGGGCTGATTTCAACTAAACTTGGCACAAAGCATCACTTGGTGAAGGGGATTCAAGTTTTTTCAAATGAAGAGCCATTCCCTCTTTAAAGGGGAGGTAATAAAGAATTATTAAAAATTTGTTGGTATTTTTAAAAAAAAAATCCTCTCAAAAAGCATTAGGCCAGAAAAGCAATAACTTGTGTTGAAGCATTCTCGGGTTGTGTAGATTCAAGTTTGTTCAAATCATGCTCCCCGGGGGTAGGTTGGGGCAACAATGGGGGCGATGGACTTTTGCATTGGAGTATATTGAGAAAATCTTTAAAAATCCTCTTCTAAAAAACTATTGGGCCAGAAAAGCTTAAACTTGTGTGGAAACATCATCAGATAGTGTAGATTCAAATTTGTTTTAATCATTATCCCGGGGGTAGAGCGGGGCCGGAATTGGTGGACAAACTTTTACAAAGAAATATATAAAGAAAATCTTTAAAAATCTTCTTCTCAAAAACTATTTGGCCAAAAAAGCTCAAATTTGGATGGAAGCATCCTCAGATAGTGAAGATTCAAGTTTGTTAAAATCATGGACCCCCGGGTATGGTGGGGCCACAATGGGGGGGGGGTGGTCAACTTTTTACAAAGTAATATATAATGAAAATCTTTAAAAATCTTCTTCTCAAAAACGATTTGGCCAAAAAAATTTAAACTTGTGTGGAAGCATCCCCAGACAGTGTAAATTCAAGTTTATTGAAAATCATGATCCCAGTTGGTTGGGGCCACACTGGGGGGGGGGGGGGGGGGCTCAAATTTTTACATAGGAAGTTCCAGAGAAAAATCTTTAAAATCTTCTTTAAGAGTATTCAGTCCAAAAAGCAAACGCAGTAACTTGTGTGAAAGCACAGATTGTGCAATTTAAAGTTTGATCAAACCATGATTCTCTAGAAAAAGTGGGACCACAAAAGGGGGGGGGTGTTATATAGGAAAAGAGTAAAATCTTCTTACAGATAAAACAACAAAAGGGGCTTGATATTTACCATAAAAATAGGTGGATAAAAATCAGCAGATTATTTTTAATTTTTTTTTAGCAAGATCTACTGTACTTAATTGTCAAGATATTTAAATTTTGATTCTGTTGATTTGATCAGAGTTAAGACTATTATTGCTCAGGTGAGCAATGTGGCCCCTGGGCCTCTTGTTTAAGTTTGTTTGTATTTCAGACAGATGTCACAAAGTTAACATGTTGTAAGGTACATGAAATTATAACTACAGTAAAACATGGTTATATTTAACTCGCTTGTAATGAATTGACGGTTCCAGTGAAATGATTTTCATTCCCTGTTACTTTTTTACATGTTGTCAACTATATGGATAAAACGAATTTCTGTTATAACGAAGCAAACTCGCCGTCCCTGGCACTTTAAGACTGATAATTTTTATCAGCAAAGGGTAATCACTTCTTGTAATTCCTGATTGATTCCATGAACTGTATAACTTTAAGCTACTTGTGATTATTTGAGGGATCCAATAAACAAGGTTGTGAATTTAGTTTATTGTTTTTTTGTTAAACATAGTGTTATCCTGTTCTGCTATTCTTTCTTTCCGTCATTCAATCATTCCACCATTCATTATTCCGATCATTATTTTCACAACTGTCGCACACATTCAACTCAAATTTGATATATGGGTCTGTCATATGAATATACAGGATGAGTTTGAATTTGGTCCCAGTCCGATTATTTTTGACAAAATTATCTCTCTTGAAATTAGAAAAAAAAATGAGAAATGCTCAGTTTCCGCTCTCTGACATTGGAAGGGACACACACACACATATATCTCATATTTCATACGTTGGTTATTTACTAAGAAATACAGCTTGAGTTAGAATTTGGTTTGAGACCGATGATTTTTGTTATGCCTTTTGAACTTAATAAAAAAATGGGAAATTCTTAGTTTCCTCTCTCTGTCTTTTTAAGTGATGTATATATGAAATTTTAATTTCATATAGGCTTAATTCATTAGAAAATATAGGTCAAGTTTTAATTTGGTTTTAATCTGATGATTTTTGACAGAGTTATGCCTCTTGAACTCAAACTTGTTAAAGGTAAATGAATAATTTTCAGGTAATTATAACTTCTTCTGGAATGGAACAAATGTTATACTGAATTTAGCATTTGAAATTTTGGCTGTCTGAGGGGGCATTCTTATCTAATTTCATTATATTTTTTTTTTATATGAATATAAAATACAAGTGAAATTCACAAATAGCATGTTGTCTATTCAAACAAAATCTCCAAAACTGAATGATAATTTTTAAAGTTGTACTAGTGCATTTATTGTTTAAGAACTTAACACATGCTTACTCTGCCATTCATGATGTATCATTGTCAGGTAATGGGGGGAGCGTTGGGTATGTGAGCTTGCTCACCTTTTCTTTACTTGAGGAGAAATGAAGAGATAGAATTAAAGAATTAATTAGTATCAGGAGTGTATTTAATAAGAAAACCAAGCAATAAACATCAATATACTAAGACAAATTATGTAATTATGTATGGTCACTTTTGTTTTATTCCCATCTCATCTTATAAATGGATGATGTCTATTTTAAATATTTGATTTTCTTCACATAGCCTTTGTTGAACTCACATACAAACAAATTATCATTGTTGTCCACACATAAATCAAAAGGATCCTCCAGATCACAGTTATCAATGTAACAGAGAAACTGTCCATTCTGATCCAGAATGTGGATACAATGGTTGCCACAGTCTGATGTCAGGATACGACTCTGACTGTCTGTTGTGATACCAAATGGTTTAAATATTCCGTTCTTGGTAACTGGGGGATGACCGGTGTATCTCCATCTGAGTTTACCGTCCTGATTAACCACCACTACTGCACCAGCCTTATAGTCAGCTACACAGACGTCATGGTTTCTGTTCTCTGTGATGTATTTAGTATTATGATTCCCTGAGTACAGAGGTTTACCATCATCATCAAATTGAATTGTTTGTTTCTCTGACGATCCTGAGTAACGGACAACCTTAGATTGAGTGAAATCAACACTGAACATGGTAGCCAGGAGATCACCGGTAGATGTGACACACAGCTGATTAGGTGTCCATCCCTGTAATCTGATCAACTCTTCTGTCTGTCCATTCTTTACTTTATACACTGACCTTGTTGACCAGTCGGAGTATAGTAGATACTCATCACTGTCTACAGCTATATCATAAGGACAATAACCTGATTTTGTCCGGATTGTTTGGAGAAGTGAACTTTTACTGTTGAAGCATTTGATATCATTGGTCCATCCACTCGTCCATATCCTGTCTTCATTAAGACAGGTAACACTGCGTAGATGTTCATGCCCAGTCTGTATTGTGGTAACAAGCTCAGGCATGAGTTTTACTAAGCTTCTTATCTTACGCAAAAATATTATTACTTAAGAACTTCGTAAGTTTTACTAACGTGTTCGTAAGTTATATTCGTAACCTTAACTTACGAAACGTTCGCAAGTTTCCGTAATGGAACTCTATATATATATAATAACGGAGGTGTGAATATTCGTAGTTATGAACGCTGCGCAAGCGCAGAGGTCACTTTCGTTTTCGCGGCTATTTACATTTTATCGTCTGCGAAACTGTTTTGAACAATGGAGAAAGAATAGGTTTACGATATAAAGAAATGATAAATAAATATGTTTAACCCGTATGAGTGTGGAGAGTGAATGTTTTTAATAAAGTATATGTGTGTAACTTTGTAATGAATTATCATGAAAAGCTACATGTAAATGTTTTATTCATTAAATATGCCCAGACTGTTCATTCATTCATTCTAAGTATCTTGATTTCCTCCCATAGGAGATTGCATGAAGAATAACATTTTAACACAAATAATGAATACAGCACATGAGTTACAAAGTTCATAGAAGTTATAGTGAAAAAAGGAATATAATTAAATGGAGTAAAGTAAATTTACGATATTCATTGTATACTGAATATGGTGATCGATTCATGATATGAAATCCAGTAAATAGGACCTGCACTCAGATCGGAGTTGAAAAAACCTATAAGAGATACTTCCCGTTCATCGCTATCACTGTTGTCTGGCAGTTGACCTTATTTGAGGTTTTTAAACAGTCTGGTTGGATATTTCTTAATTTTAATCGAAGACTTGT
Organism: Magallana hongkongensis; assembly: GCA_015776775.1. Taxonomy (NCBI): domain Eukaryota; kingdom Metazoa; phylum Mollusca; class Bivalvia; order Ostreida; family Ostreidae; genus Magallana; species Magallana hongkongensis. The sequence continues at coordinate 16,172,072 of CM027470.1, forward strand.
AACGCATATTTTTTTCTTAGGAAATTAGTCAATTAAAATATCCATTCACTTTTTTTTCTAAATAAGGCAAATCCCACGCAATTTAATGTAATGCTACAAAAGGAAAAATGAAAGTGTAGCGTATTGATAGATCTGTAGTTATAGAATATCAAATGCATGATAGCACACTGCGTTATTTAAATTATCATATTTACATTCTACTGTGTTTTTCCATTAAATTCTGTGATCTTCAAATGCCTCCAAATGCAACAAGTAGTCAAAGATCAAACTGACGAGTTTTATTATTACGTCACAAACGTTGAACGCTGTAAACTGCAACGACACAAGAGAAACTTGTGGCTGTTACTGTGGCTCTTCCGTTAATATTAACTTACTCTTAGGATAAGATAGGAATTTTAAGGTATGAATCACATTTGCAGACAAGGCAAGAAGTTAAACAATGTAAATATTTGCATTAAATCATGATTTTTTTAAGTATACACTCTCATAACTGCAGCGGTGTGTGCATACAAATTTTCATAACGCGCCAACGCGCGTTACTCAATTTTATGCACATACCGCTGCAGTTATGAGAGTGTATACTTCAAAAAATCATGATTCAATGCTATAAACAATACAGTTGTTTTTCTGTAAAAATCAATTATTGTTTTGTCAGGAAACAGAGAAGTTTCCTAAAACTTCAATCAATAGTTTAGATGTTCATTATATCACAATTTAGTGTAAATTATTTTATATTAATTATTAAAGTTGATGACGCGATAAATTTAATTGCATACCTTTTATAAGCACTAATTTATGATGTACCAAAATCAATTTGTTGGCCGCAAACTTCTGTCTAATATCCCAATGCTGTCAATCAGGAGAGAACATAAATATGCATTATGCCTGCTGTTCAATTCATTTCAATGTATCTATATACTTGAATAAAATACTTCTTAAATTAATTAAAACGTGCCTTGATTCTTTCCTCATCCTTGAATTATATATATAATGCATTAATTTTATATGCCTGTATTTGCATACGTAAAAAAACTTAAACACAGGAGAACCCCTCTTTACACAAGAAAAAGTAGAAATTTAATGAAAGCAATTTCATATCCATATAAATAACTTTTGAAGTTTTGATTTTTTAAGTTTTTGTTTTTAAAGCAATGCAATTTAATATCGGAAAAAAATTATGATAACTGGAACATCTTAAAACGGTATATATAAAGATGTTTGATTTTTTTTTTCCAAGTCATTATCAAAGACTGATGAAATTATTATTGGAAAGGTTGTATATTTTGGTGTTCAATAGCAGCAGTACTGAAAGGTGATATTTAATATTAAAAACATCATTAAGTTTTTACGTATCACAGAGGACAGGTCCTCTTTTCTTGTTTTGAAATGTTTTAAGCATGCACATTTTCTTCCTAAACAGACCGCATAAGGTAAAAAACTAAAACAAAGTTATAACTGTTCCCAAATTTAGGAGAGCTTCGAGACACAGAGTTAAGACTAAGACGTATCCTAAGACGTACTTATAACGTACTATTGTCCCAGGAGAGCCTCTTGGAGATGCCTGTAGATATATTTGATATATAATAATTAAGAAAAATTAAACGATCAAAACAAGGCAAAACTACACGTAATTAGGCTTTGTTTGTACGATCATCATGGACAAGTTGCATAAAGATAGTTTATGTGAAACTCCAGAAATTTTTTCGGGGAAGGGAGGGGGGTTCCGAAGAATTATTTTGCCTGGCGTGGGGGAGGTGGGGGAGGTGCAAAGGCTTATTTTTTGTTAATTACATCCCATTTTTCTCAAGATCTTTGCATGTAGTTTTATCGTAAGCATGCATTCTTCTTGCTTTAATTTTGATGCATAACTATAAAAGTGTTATCGGTATTTTTTGTCCCAAAGAGCATTACTTGCAGTCTTGAACACAATTACAATGAAGATAAAATATAAATAATAATAATGTGATTGCGAAGTGATATGTTTAAAACAAATTCCAAATTGTATTTACTGTTGGGGATATCAGTAAACATGTTTAAACTAAGATTTAGGAAAAAAGGAATCAATCGGCCAAGTTTTTACAATAGGGGAGCCGCCATTCAAAGTAGATATGAATATAAATAGCATTGAAAACAAGAGCGATCAACTGCATTGATTTGAGCGTAAAGAAGCATGCAGATCTTGGTGTAAACAGAGTCAAACCCATGCGTCAAAGTTTTCAGAAAAATATGAAATGAAATAATGGAACTAAATGAATTTTTTAAATATTGACATCGGCTCAAGTATTTGGTTATAGCAAATATAAGAACATTTGTAATATGGTTATAAGATCAAAGTTACTACAACACAATCTTAATCACAAATCTATTCACATGTAAATTCCTATTCTCACCTCCTTAACTTGCGTGGTTTGTTTAACTACTAAAATGAAGTACTTCCAGATATGAAGGTTAATTTCAGTTATTAAGATGCTTGAGTAGGATTAAGGCTCTGATAGCTCTTATCTGATCTCGTCATTTGTTTAAGTTTCTACTATACATGTAATCCCAACCATTTTCATGGTAATGTTGTTATGACTATTTAACAATGGGTTGCGTCAAATACAGAGCCTAATCTTGATAATTCCGAAGCATAAACAGGTTAAAGTTTTTCGAGGCAGATCAAAGCAGGTTTGAGTATTGACCAGGTTTTACTTTCAAATAAAAAATTGTCCAATAAAGACTGCCGCCATGTGTGTAACGATTTATACGTACTTTGTAACATTAGAATTGTTCATAAGATAAAGGGTCTGCTCTTGGTTATCAAGGTTATTTTAAACAATTAAGGAAAGTTTGTATGGTTGATGTCTCTGTCTCTGTTGATGTCTCTGCCTTTGTATAGCATAAGCAAGGTTTTGATGGGAATCCTGATTTGAAATTGAAAAACGTTTAATTGCTACCAGCTTACTTTATTATATTGTTTTACTATTGTTCTTAAAATTTATCTTGTAGGTCATCTTGGTATTGCTTAACAATTAATGACCTAAATGCATAATGATGTAACCTTTTGTAATTTAGAATTGTGAGCAAAGAATACTAAGTACGGAATTAGGTAACAAAACAATTATTTAATGCCTGAATAGTCAAAAGACCCGAATATTTTCCCTTGGTGCAGGGAATAGCTTAGTATGATCTATTGCCCTCGGTCGATGGCCTCGGGCAATAGATCATACTGAGCTGTTCCCTGCACCTCTGGAAAATATTCGGGTCTATTGACTGCTCAAGCATTAAATAATTGAATATTGTTATACTTTCATGTTAAATACTGAAATCTGATTGGTTAAGACGTTCATAATCCGTTCTATTACCCTCAGCGTTAGCAACGCACTTAGCAACGGGTAACATTAAAAATTGTTACTTGCGCAAAAATTATGCGCGTACGGTTCGCCGTAGAATTCACGTTATTCCTATATAAAAGCAGTAAAATGTTCTTAAAAATTAAGACATTCAGTATAACAAAATAAATAGTGCCTGTTTGGGAGGATAACAGTTGAAATTGACACCCCTCGAAAACCATTGTCAACCTCCGCTTCGCGTCGGTTGACAATGATTTTCTCGGGGTGTCAATTTCAACTGTTACTCTCCCAAACAGGCACTATTTATATAATGTTATTTGACATTATAACACATAATGAAAAATATGATACATGTATTATGCTATTACCAGACATATAATTTCATATAATATTAAATCATGATAATTTGATACATTCAGAATATTTAATATACATAATTGTACAATGTGCATCCAAGTATAATATGAAACAACTCGAATTGCAATTGATAAAATGCAACATCGTCTGCTTAAAAGATTAAATCATATATTAACCAAAAAAAAAAGATATATTATGATATTTCTTCATGTTATGCAGCTTTTGTTCTTTTTTTAAATTTGTTATTGAATCATATATTATTTATCAAAAATTTTCCTTTTTATATATAAAATACAATTCATGTTTGTAATAGTTCATATCGTATGAAATGATATTATAAACATTTTTCTCGTTTACATCTTGATTCAGAGTATTACGCACTTTTATCTTAATCAACATAGTGACAGGCAATACTTTGATTCAGTGAGTTTTATATTAATCTATAATAAACCAGACACGAACGATCACGCACGATACATGAACGATCACGCACGATACACGGACGATCACTAACTTACTGAATTTTCACGATTCACGAACAAAAACGATAAAACACCCAACCTAACGATTCTACACCATTAAACATGCAAAATCAAAATTAAATTTCAAGATTAGAATTAAGGAAACATATTGCTTAAATTTGTATTGCTTTATGTTTGTGTTTTATTGAAAAGCGGCATGAACTTTAGTCATGCACTGTTTTATACATTACGAGTAAACAATTTTATACATTCATACACAAATTATAGGAATTTTTTTTGTCTGCATAACAAATTATAACTTCTATCATAGGTTAAAGAAAATTAAGTGTAAAAGAAATGAAGATAATGCATAAACTACACGAAATTATTTACCGGTACATACAAGTTTACTGTTTATGTAATCCAATTCCCTTACATACGATTTAATTATGCGTAAATTTGTTACCTTGTTCCATAGAATTTCGATTTTTCACATCCAATATTTTCATAATTTACAGTACAAAATTGATTTATTTCTATATATTCTAAATTTTAAAGCGTCTAAATAAATTTTATTTCAAATAAATGTTTATACAATGTACCAGATAGGAATGCGTATCGTATTCTTATTTGAAAAAAAAAAAACGTTGGAAATAATCGTCTAGTTTAAAACGGGGAATGGGGAAGCTTGACCGCTTTCATTCAACGTGTCACTCTTGTTAATAAGATTAAAATTATTTCAAGACACAATGGGTGCTTGATATAGACTGATTATAAATTATGCAAGAATAAGTCGACCGAACAAAGGATTGAATGAGCTATGGAAATACTTACTAAATGTATTTAACGACGACAGAGAGAACGAATGTTATATAATAATGAATAAACTGTCAATGCTCTTCTATAAAAAAATTAAGTTCAAATTGTTTTACAAAAACTACTTGTCGTTGTTTTAAGAATAAATCCTGGCATTCCGTAAAAAAAAGTTACAAAACGAAAAACCCGCACGATCACGCACGAACACGCACGGTGAAAAACGCAAACTATTTTTCCTGATACACGAACGATCCCGCACGTTACACGAACGATCACCCACGTTGCACAAACTATTTAACACGATTGGCGTGTCAACAATAATGTTGTTACCACTGTAAGAATAAAAATTGCTTGAACCTTGCATTTGGCTATAAATGTATTTTATGTGCACTGTTAATTATGTTTTGATAATTGTTATGAATTAGAAATGTACTTAATTAACTTATTCTATTTTAACTGGATGGAGGAAATATATTTCAATCTTTCTTTTGTTTTTAAATTGATAAAAATTCAAAAAAATGGCGTCGCCCAGTGAGGGCGCCGTTATTCCGCCTGGGAGTGAAATCTGTGAAAAAATGAACTGTGGAACCAGTCTCGTGCCTGTAAGTAGCCAAGACCCTCAGTTTAGTTGTGCACTGTTAGAAAATCAAGCTCATATTAATTGTGGCTTTGAGTATTATACTCAAAATACAGACTTTGTGCAAGCTGTCACCAACGGCCTATGTAGTGGTGTGAGTGACGCTCACTCTACAGTCGAATTTACAAACACAACCAGCACAAATGTTTACGCTTCGTTTGATCATGCACTTCAAAATCTTCCTAGTGAATTATATGTGCAAAAACTTCTCGAAATCACATCGAACAACGAACAGCTTATTAAAGAATATAGATATGCACTACTTGTGAAAGCAAAAACTATTCAGGGGTGCCCAACGGGTAAACTTATGACCAGAAAAACAACAAAAAGTTGCCCAAGTTCCACTAGATACGCAAGAGACTGTTTTGCGCTTTATTTGTTCTGCAATGGCGACAGTTCGCATGTATCGGATGTGTTTGATAAATCAAAACCAGATCATAATAATGATAATAATGAGTTTCCGATTCAATCGGTTATCGAACTTCGTTCGCTTACTCAAGCGTTATTGCAGAGAGTTACCGAACTTGAAAAAGCACAATCTAGCTATGTTAAGACTATAGAATCTCTTAAAAAGTCAGTCAATGCTCTGAAAGCAGAAAATGTAACCCTTTCGAATACAATCAACAAGTTGCAATCCGACTTTGTTTCACTACGCAACAGTATGCGAGACTGCTCGCAAAAACACCAAAGCTCAGTTAAAGAAACTCGACGGTCTCGACTTTATTGAGTACCAAGCTGTGAACAAAAAAATGAGTGACGAACTATCAAGAGTATCCAAAGTATGTGTTAATTTACAAAAACAAATTTCAAACACAAAAGCACAAAAATCGTATGCTTCAGCTGTTTCCCCGCAGAAGGCCCTTACGCCAACCGAGGTGGAACTTAACGGGACTTCACACCTGAACGAACAAGCTAACAGTACCTATTCAAATAGTGCTGACTGTCCTGTTATGCATCTGCCGATAAACGCCAATAACAAACCTTCCCCGTCTGAAACGATCAGACCGAATTCACAGTACTCGTCCAATCGTTCCGACAAAAACGACTCTGTCCGTTAATAAAGGAAAAAATGCCACAATTCAGCACACACACTCGGACAAGAAAACAATGGAAGACCACTCTGGTCAACATAATTCCACCCCAGACTCACGTTCCTTGTCGTCTGCAGTCCGTACTCGAGAATCTACCAACAAGAATACCGAAATACCCGGTGATCGCAGTGATCGTAGTGATCTTGTTCACGCCAACAATGTTGCTAGAGACACGCGTACGCCATATGCGGATGTAGCATCTCCAAACACTGTAACTCTTAAATCAACAAACGGCGCTGCAATGTCGCAAACAATCAACATCTCCAACGACAGACCTAAAAACGCTTCTGAACCGAAACGACTCTATTTTCCCAGAAAAGGTCAAGTTTCCGACTTGAAGCAAGCGCCTGCTTCTCTCACACTTACCAACAATACTACAGGTGCCACAGAGGACGCTGACATATTTGAAGGCGTTACCCGCAGACGTAATGCACGTTTCTATATCTCTGGAATAAGTCCGCGGTCTACACAACTCGGTATGATAAACTTCCTGAAGGACAGAGGAATATCCGTTTCATTGTGTGTTCTCTTTAAACCTAAACGCGAAGGTGCACGACGGAACGCTAAAATCAATGTATCTCTGAAAGATGCGTTACAATTGAGTCCGAAAATTTCTGGCCTAAAGGGATTTCCTGCAGACCCTGGCTTAGCAACAAACAGTGGCAGGACAGAATTGCGCGTTCGGACGATGCCGAATCTGACGACTGAAGACCAGGACCCTCAAAACCGCGATGTTGATTAAAGAGACATTTTTTGTGTCTTTTTTTCTGTGTATCTTATCAATTGTTTTACATATGTCTCATAACCTCAGCATCCTCGCATGGAATGTAAGAGGCATCATGTCCTCTTCATTATGTTTGTCAAATATGCTTGATCTTGTTAAATGTGATATTGCTATAATATCTGAGCACAAACTTAAGTGTGACAATGTTTCATATCTGGACTCTGTCCACCCAGACTACCTTAGTTATGTTTGTATAGAACCTACTGGTACCAATACATCTATACAGTGCTCACGCTATTTGGGTAAAGGGGGCATTGCTATTATGTACAAAAAGGAGCTTGAACTATCGATATGTTTGTTAACAGATTTAGATTCTACTCGCATCATTGGAATAGAACTCAAAACGTCATGTGACCGATCTTTGTTCATTTTTGGGGTTTATCTCCCCTCTGATAGTGCTATTCAACCATATGCATCAGAACTGAACCTTTTGGAAGATCTTGTAGCTCATTACTCATTACTTGGTGATGTAGTAATTGGGGGTGATTTCAATGCTAGCTTTTATGAAGAACACCTTCAGCATACAAATTTGTACAAATCAAAATTGCTAAAGGGATTTCTCACACGTAACAATATAGGACGTCCTCGTGCTGATTTTAGTACATCTGGTTCAGGCTATACATTTACCTCAACACAGACTACTCTAGATTTTATATGTTGTAGTAGTTCTCTTTGTAAGCACGTTAATTCGTACCATGTGTATGAGGAAGGTTCATTTAGCTGTACATCAGATCACCTCCCAGTTGCAATTAATATTGATATTCATGTTAAAAATCGTATTTTACATAAATCGTTTTTAAGAGCTTACCTGCATGGCACAAAGCTGAATCTTGTAAACTTGAACAATACCAAGAGCATGTTTCTAGAGAGTCTGCTTGGTTATTAGATAGACATCTTGATTGTGTTAATGACATTGAAAACTTTTGTTCTGATCTAAATTATATGTTACACGACGCTGCGTCCACAACAATTCCAACTTCCAAATATAGACCATACTTGAAACCCGAATGGACACCGAAAGTCAAGCATCTCCATGCCCTAGAACGTCAACAACGCAGAATATGGATAAGTGAAGGACGGCCCCGTGGCATGTGTCATGAATCGTATAAAAACTACAAGCGTGCTAAGAGGGATTTTCGGAATGGACTCCAATCTGCACACGACGAATTTACGACAAAAGCGTTTAAGGACATTGACGAGGCTTCTGAATGCGACGTTCGACTCTTCTGGAAGTTGATCAAGAGCCAGCGACCTCGAAGCTCTCGCTCTTATCCAGAAATAGAACTCAGAGATGACACATTTACAGATCCTAGTGATATTGCTAACGCATTTGCACATCATTTTAAAGACGTTTACAACCCTAAGGACAACGACTCGTTCAACCCTGTGTTTTACCAATCTATTGAAACCCTGTACAAATCCTTAAAAACCGAAACGATGCTTAACAATTTTTTTCCTGGAGGTGACATCAGCATGGACGAAATCTCCACACTTATTCGTGATCTGAAACGTAGAAAAGCTCCAGGAAAAGATTTCATCCAAAACGAACACATCATTTATGGTGGCTCAGAACTGAAACTCTGTTTGCTTCATTTATTGAACTCTATTATTAAATTTGGCCAGATCCCAGATTCTTGGAAAAGGGACATTATTGTTCCCATACACAAAGGAGGTAATAAGCCAAAGAAATCCCCAGATAGCTATAGACCGATAGCTTTACTCCCCTTGCCTTTTAAAACTGTTTGAAAAGATTTTACTTACCAGGATCAAAACCCATGTTCTATCCTCATCCGACTTTCCTAACGCCCAGCAACAGGGATTTCAACCCAAACTCGGCTGTCTCACTGCCTCTTTTAACCTTCAAGAAACCATTTTTCACAACATTGAACGCGGAAGCCCGGTATACGTTGCATTCCTCGATACTCAAAAAGAATTTGATACTGTCTGGAGGCACGGTCTAATGTACAAGCTTCATCGTCTTGGAGTTTCTGGACGGTTATGGACTTTAATTGATGACTGCCATACTGGTACATCTTGCTCTGTCGTGGTGAACTACACTAACTCTGTTTGGTTCCCTGTCTCACAAGGAGTTCGCCAAGGAGGCATACTCTCAACTTTTCTCTATCTTGTGTTCATCAATGACCTTCTCCAAGAAATTCAAAGTCAATGTTCAAATACGGGAATCTACAACATCGCTAGCTCCAACCCCACGCTTGCAGACGATATATCTTGCATCGCCCTGACGCCTGTAGCCATCCAAAACATCCTTACCACCGCATATAAGTACTCCACAAATTGGAGAGTCAAATTCAATGCAGATAAATCAAGCGTTCTTAGATTCTCCTCTTCATCAATTCGAAACCAGTCGAATCTCTCATGGCTTCTCGGAAATGAATCTGTCGAATTATCGGAATCATACAATCACCTAGGAATCCTCCTGCAATCTAAACTGGTCCATACCGAAAAAATCGAAAACGGATGTAGAAAAGGGAGACAAGCGTACTTCGGTATCAAAATACGGGATCATCTTAATCCCGACACTTTATCCCGACTGTATAAAAAAGTTGTCCTTCCATCTATTCTCTACGGATGCGAACTCTGGTGCGACCTTCGGCAACGAGATCTCCAAGCACTCAGCACGCTCCAACATTTCATATGCAAAAACGCTATGGGCCTTCCAAAAACAACGAGATCGGACATTTGTGAATCTCTCTTCGGACTTCTTCCCATATCATCCGAAATTGATAAAAGAAAACTTCTTTTTTTCGGTCGATTATGTGATCTAGACACTAAAACCCTTACCAAACAGATATTTCTACATCGACTGTTCTCCTATCTACAATCCCCCGAACGCAAACAACTTGGCTTTATTCACGACATCATTGCTCTCATGCTTAAGTTCAATCTCTTTCAATACCTCACAGTTTATCTTCAAGTTGGCTATTTTCCCCCGAAACTTCTATGGAAAAAATCCGTAAAAGAAGCAGTAACGAACTCTCATATTGACTCAAGACGCCATCGGATGTTTTCTGACCCAGATTTTTACCTTTTCAGTAAGATAAACGCAGGAAGAAGACCACCTTCTGCTATGTGGAAAATCCCATCCAATGTTTTCGAAATAGAACTTTGTAAATTTATTGTTAAACTATGGACACTTCCTGAAATTTCACCGGAAATTTGTCTTATGTGCAGCAACAATTTTACCAACGTCTTTGAGCACATCTCCACCGTTTGTCCAGGGGCGTCTGCATTTCGAGAAGCTTGGTGGGATACAGTTATCGAAAACTTCGACATCTCTCTTAGTGCTGAACTCAGTGGTCTCTGTACACGTGACCTCTACCTCTTTTTGCTCGGGTCGAGACTTTTCTCCAACATTACAGCTAACTTTGATTTACGCACCTTGCACATCCTCAACTTCCGCTTCTTGAGGGACACCGCAGCATGGTACAACCGATACCTGTGTTCTATTCAAAACACGACGTAAATAGTCAAGAATAGTCAAGATACTTTTCTACACTGTGCACATTGTTATAGTTGTAGTTTACATCAGGTCATACTCAAATGGACATCCCCATGTATATATGTTTCTGTTTTTGTTTTCTTTGTCATTTTTTTTTTCTTCGATGCCAAGTGGCAATAGGGTAATATAGTTTTTCTTTTCTTGTTTGTGTGTGTGTGTGCGTGTGTGTAATGATTTTTGTATATTGTTCTTTGTAAAATTTCATGCCACAATCTCCTAAGGGAGGAAATAAAGAAAGAATGAATGAGAGGATAACAGTTGAAATTGACACCCCTCGAAAATCATTGTCAACCTCCGCTTCGCGTCGGTTGACAATGATTTTCTCGGGGTGTCAATTTCAACTGTTACTCTCCCAAACAGGCACTATTTATATAATGTTATTTGACATTATAACACATAATGAAAAATATAATACATGTATTATGCTATTACCAGACATATAATTTCATATAATATTAAATCATGATAATTTGATACATTCAGAATATCTAATATACATAGTTGTACAATGTGCATCCAAGTATAATATGAAACAACTCGAATTGCAATTGATAAACTGCACCATCGTCTGCTTAAAAGATTAAATCATATATTAACCAAAAAAAAAGATATATTATGATATTTCTTCATGTTATGCAGCTTTTGTTCTTTTTTTTAATTTGTTATTGAATCATATATTATTTATCAAAAATTTTCCTTTTTATATATAAAATACAATTCATGTTTGTAATAGTTCATATCGTATGAAATGATATTATAAACATTTTTCTCGTTTACATCTTGATTCAGAGTATTACGCACTTTTATCTTAATCAACATAGTGACAGGCAATACTTTGATTCAGTGAGTTTTATATTAATCTATAATAAACCAGACACGAACGATCACGCACGATACACGAACGATCACGCACGATACACGGACGATCACTAACTTACTGAATTTTCACGATTCACGAACAAAAACGATAAAACACCCAACCTAACGATTCTACACCATTAAACATGCAAAATCAAAATTAAATTTCAAGATTAGAATTAAGGAAACATATTGCTTAAATTTGTATTGCTTTATGTTTGTGTTTTATTGAAAAGCGGCATGAACTTTAGTCATGCACTGTTTTATACATTACGAGTAAACAATTTTATACATTCATACACAAATTATAGGAATTTTTTTTGTCTGCATAACAAATTATAACTTCTATCATAGGTTAAAGAAAATTAAGTGTAAAAGAAATGAAGATAATGCATAAACTACACGAAATTATTTACCGGTACATACAAGTTTACTGTTTATGTAATCCAATTCCCTTACATACGATTTAATTATGCGTAAATTTGTTACCTTGTTCCATAGAATTTCGATTTTTCACATCCAATATTTTCATAATTTACAGTACAAAATTGATTTATTTCTATATATTCTAAATTTTAAAGCGTCTAAATAAATTTTATTTCAAATAAATGTTTATACAATGTACCAGATAGGAATGCGTATCGTATTCTTATTTGAAAAAAAAAACGTTGGAAATAATCGTCTAGTTTAAAACGGGGAATGGGGAAGCTTGACCGCTTTCATTCAACGTGTCACTCTTGTTAATAAGATTAAAATTATTTCAAGACACAATGGGTGCTTGATATAGACTGATTATAAATTATGCAAGAATAAGTCGACCGAACAAAGGATTGAATGAGCTATGGAAATACTTACTAAATGTATTTAACGACGACAGAGAGAACGAATGTTATATAATAATGAATAAACTGTCAATGCTCTTCTATAAAAAAATTAAGTTCAAATTGTTTTACAAAAACTACTTGTCGTTGTTTTAAGAATAAATCCTGGCATTCCGTAAAAAAAAGTTACAAAACGAAAAACCCGCACGATCACGCACGAACACGCACGGTGAAAAACGCAAACTATTTTTCCTGATACACGAACGATCCCGCACGTTACACGAACGATCACCCACGTTGCACAAACTATTTAACACGATTGGCGTGTCAACAATAATGTTGTTACCACTGTAAGAATAAAAATTGCTTGAACCTTGCATTTGGCTATAAATGTATTTTATGTGCACTGTTAATTATGTTTTGATAATTGTTATGAATTAGAAATGTACTTAATTAACTTATTCTATTTTAACTGGATGGAAGAAATATATTTCAATCTTTCTTTTGTTTTTAAATTGATAAAAACAGGAGAACAAAATTAGAATCACTTTGCTGTCAAGAAAAAAAAAGTACAGGAACATTTTGAATGAAGATGAGGTTTGACTTTTCCATATGTTTGTACTGAAATATTTTGATTTATATGTTTCACCAAAAGATCAAATGTTATCGTCAATTTCCAACAAGTGAAAAAAAGGTTTTGAATGTTCTACTATATCAGTGTTTGGCAGAAGTTGCTGTTATTAATAAAAAGCGAGTTTCCTAATGAAATTAGAAACTATTACATTTATAAACTTGGCATCTTCTAATTTATGCCTTTACATGTATCCAGCGTATTTATTAGTTGCGATGTGTATATTTCAGCTTGTAAAAGCCATGAAAACTGTAGGAGAATTTGAAGTTTAAGTTGTTACCTATAACAGGTTAACTCAGATTCTTGATTTTGAGTTTTATTCTTTTGATTGTCATAATCAGAACCCTTTTTCGCAAAAGATAAACATTTTAAAGAAAAAATTAACAACTGTCACCATATTTCATAGTACAAGTTTGATTCTAAACCAATTTTCCCTATTCACAAGCATTTTCAGAGGTTCAAATAATATGAACAATTGTTTTTTTTTTTATATACTTGTCCTGAAAATTATTTTTCATTTATAAAAAAAAAATGAGTTAATGATGAATTGAAATGTAAATGTCATGCATTTATTCACACCAAATTTTAAACTCTTCAGTGTATTACTTGCAACCAAAAGAGAATTTCCGTTTTCTCATAAAAACACAATTTTTAAAAATAATTTTATTATAATAAGAGCACATGTCCTTCTGTGAACAACAAATATATTTTATCAGAAATATTACTTTAACGATACAAAAAAAATAAAATTTGGGTGTAGCATTCCACCTTAAAGCAATAAACATTATGGGTACATGTACATGTAATAAGTAAATTATTGAATCTGAAGCATGTTAATAAGAGTTCATTTTATTTTTCAGAGACATGCCATTTAAAGAACAAATCGGGGTATGCAACATGAATTCAGTTTAGGAAATGTTAAGTATTTGAAGAATGAGTTTTATTCTGTAATTCTTTTAATTTGATGATCTCTGATATAAAGTTTGCATTAGATTGTGAACGGTGATATATGAGCTCTCAGTATGATGATCATTAAAGACCCCTGTAAGATAGATAATTACAATGTTACTTAATAAATGAATGTCTTTAGGAAAGCTAAATAGTCATGGCCATTTCTTAATCTCCTTTAGAAGAATAGCTTTATATCAAAGTATAAGAAAATACCCAAATTCAAAAGGTAAAATGTATGGATTTTTTCTTTTTAATAACTGAATGATAGTTTATAGCTAAACAAATGATATCTTAGAATTTTAGGCAGGTCTGATAGTTTAATTTGTTGACCATACAGCCTCCTTAACTTAATAAATTTCTTTATTTTGCAGACCTCTTACAACAGTGACATATTCATCGGTATGCATGGAGCGGGGCTGACTCATCTTCTCTTCCAACCAGACTGGGCGGTGGTTATTGAGCTGTAAGTGGAGTAGAACAGACAGATATTGGCTATGGTTAAACAATCATTGTTTTTCTTTGAGCTATAGAGCCACTGTATTACATGTATTAGATTAAATGTATCAAGTGATTTATGTGTATATATTTAGCAAGTAATATAAGATATCTGGTCAGCAACATAGTTGCCAGAAGGTTTAAATTTACATGTATTTCATTTCTATAGTTATATACATGTACATACAAATGGTTTTGGTTTTTTACCAAATCTAAAATTCATGTACATAGGTATGATGATTATAAATGTATTAAAAACTGGCTTTTTCATTAACCAACATATTTTTGTCCAAAAACCTAACAAACAAAATAAATGATCTAATTTTAACCCAGCACATTTTGAACGTAGTTAAAATATAATTATTAAAGAAAGAAAGTCAATATGAAAGAATTTTCATGATATACATATAGCTACATTGGTACTGTTAAAAAACAAAATGCTTTGACTTTATCTTTTTCAGATATAATTGTGAAGATAAAGCATGCTATCATGACCTTGCAAGGTCACGAGGAATACATTACATGACCTGGGAGAAACAATCCAAAGTTCATCAACAAGACGAGGTGAAAATATTCTCTTATATTATATAAAAAGATCCACATGCTTAGAACCATTGTTTTTTAAAATTTTAAATGAGGACAATAAGTATCAATACAGATTAAATAAGACATCCAATAAGGTGTTGAATCTCATTAAAATTAAATGAGCTATATTTTTATTGCTTATCATGAAATGCAATATACATTTTGTATCATGATCTAGCTTATTTGTTCTGTACCTTTGATTTTTGAATAACTACTAATTCCACATCAAGAAGTAATTTTAAACTTTCAATAATTTTTCCAGAAAATTAAAAAGATATTAATTCGTGCATTTCGAAGAATAAGTCTTGTTAAGTTATTCATTAGTCTTGTAGTGCTAGTCTGAATGTTTTATAACAAACATTGTTAAATCTCCATTGTTTCTTATTTTGAATTTTTAGGGGCATCATCCAACTTTAGGGGCGCATGCAAAATTCACAAACTACGAGTTTGATGTGGGAGAGTTCATGCGGCTAATTCTGAAGGCTGCTGAATACGTAAAATCTCATCCAAAGTTTATCCAAGGGAGACAATCAAAGACGTTGAATGGAGTAGGGAGGCAATCAAAACCTCATCAGGGAGCAGACTCTAAAGATGAATTATGATGATATATTTTTTTATTTGCAATAATATTTGATTGGTTGTAGCAGTCTGAATATGGTTGTTAAAATAGGTTGTGGTTTAAGCCCTTTGTCTTTAAATGTTTAAAGCAATTGATTTTACATAATTGGGTTGAATTTATTTTTTGAAGAATTTACTACTATGGTGCTATTATTAAAGCTATATATATATATAGATGAAAAGTATATAATTGGTGTGAGGTTTTATATCCATGTTACATGAATATTGAATATTTTGCTTTTGCAAATGAAACTGAGAAGAAGTACTTGCATGTTATTACTGATTGACAAGCCAAAATTTCTGTTAGATTTTTTTTGTATGATAGTTGTTTACACTATTTTTGTACGTAAAGAAAGTGCAGACCAAATGTGTACTTAAAACTTTTTAGCTCACCTGAGCTGGAAGCTCAAGTAAGCTTTTATGATCAAAATTTGTCTGTCGTTGTTGGCGTTGGTGTTGTCATTGTTGTAAACTTTTCACAATTTCATCTTCTTCTCCGGAACCACTGGGCTGATTTCAACTAAACTTGGCACAAAGCATCATTTGGTGAAGGGGATTCAAGTTTTTTTCAAAAGAAGAGCCATTCCCTCTTTAAAGGGGAGGTAATAAAGAATTATTAAAAATTTGTTGGTATTTTTAAAAAAAATCTTCTTCTCAAAAAGCATTAGGCCAGAAAAGCAATAACTTGTGTTGAAGCATTCTCGGGTTGTGTAGATTCAAGTTTGTTCAAATCATGCTC
This sequence comes from Magallana hongkongensis, assembly GCA_015776775.1. Taxonomy (NCBI): domain Eukaryota; kingdom Metazoa; phylum Mollusca; class Bivalvia; order Ostreida; family Ostreidae; genus Magallana; species Magallana hongkongensis. The sequence continues at coordinate 16,188,768 of CM027470.1, forward strand.
CCCGGGGGTAGGTTGGGGCCACAATGGGGGCGATGGACTTTGACATTGAAGTATATTGAGAAAATCTTTAAAAATCCTCTTCTTAAAAACTATTGGGCCAGAAAAGCTTAAACTTGTGTGGAAACATCCTCTGATAGTGTAGATTCAAATGTGTTTCAATCATTATCCCGGGGGTAGAGCGGGGCCGGAATTGGGGGACAAACTTTTACAAAGGAATATATAAGGAAAATCTTTAAAAATCTTCTTCTCAAAAACTATTTGGCCAAAAAAGCTCAAAGTTGGATGGAAGCATCCTCAGATAGTGAAGATTCAAGTTTGTTCAAATCATGGACCCCCGGGTAGGGTGGGGCCACAATGGGGGGGGGTAAACTTTTTACAAAGTAATATATAAAGAAGATCTTTAAAAATCTTCTTCTTAAAAACGATTTGGCCAAAAAAATTTAAACTTGTGTGGAAGCATCCTCAGACAGTGTAAATTCAAGTTTATTGAAAATCATGATCCCAGTTGGTTGGGGCCACACTGGGGGGAGGGGGGGGGCTCAAATTTTTACATAGGAAGTTACAGAGAAAAATCTTTAAAATCTTCTTCAAGAGTATTCAGTCCAAAAAGCAAAAGCAGTAACTTGTGTGAAAGCACAGGTTGTGCAGATTAAAGTTTGATCAAACCATGATTCTCTAGAAAAAGTGGGACCACAAAAGGGGGGGGGGTGTTTTATAGGAAAAGAGTAAATCTTCTTACAGATAAAACAACAAAAGGGGCTTGATATTTACCATAAAAATTAGTGGATAAAAATCAGCAGATTATTTTTAATTTTTTTTTAGCAAGATCTACTGTACTTAATTGTCAAGATATTTAAATTTTGATACTGTTGATTTGATCAGAGTTAAGACTATTATTGCTCAGGTGAGCGATGTGGCCCCTGGGCCTCTTGTTTAAGTTTGTTTGTATTTCAGACAGATGTCACAAAGTTAACATGTTGTAAGGTACATGAAATTATAACTACAGTAAAACATGGTTATATTTAACTCAGTTGTAATGAATTGACGCTTCCAGTAAAATGATTTTCATTCCCTATTACTTTTTTACATGTTGTCAACTGGATGGATAAAACGAATTTCTGTTATAACGAAACAAACTCGCCGTCCCTGGCACTTTAAGACTGATAATTTTTATCAGCAAAGGGTAATCACTTCTTGTAATTCCTGATTGATTCCATGAACTGTATAACTTTAAGCTACTTGTGATTATTTGAGGGATCCAATAAACAATGTTGTGAATTTAGTTTATTGTTTTTTTTAAACATAGTGTTACCCTGTTCTGCTATTCTTTCTTTCCGTCATTCAATCATTCCACCATTAATTATTCCGATCATTATTTTCACAACTGTCACACACATTCAACTCAAATTTGATATATGGGTCTGTCATATGAATATACAGGATGAGTTTGAATTTGGTCCAAGTCCGATGATTTTTGACAAAATTATCTCTCTTGAAATTAGAAAAAAAATGAGAAATGCTCAGTTTCCGCTCTCTGACATTGGAAGGGGGACACACACACACACACACACACACACACACACACACACACACACACACATTTCATACGTTGGTTATTTACTAGGAAATACAGCTTGAGTTAGAATTTGGTTTGAGACTGATGATTTTTGTTATGCCTTTTGAACTTAATAAAAAAAATGGGAAATTCTTAGTTTCCTCTCTCTCTCTTTTTAAGTGATGTATATATAAAATTTTAATTTCATATAGGCTTAATTTTTTAGAAAATATAGGTCAAAATTGAATTTGGTTCCAGTCCAATGATTTTTGACAGAGTTGTGCCTATTTAAATTAATAAAAAGAATAGGAAATTCTTAGTTTCCGCTCTCTGTCTTTTTAAGTGATGTATATATAAAATTTTAATTTCATATAGGCTTAATTCATTAGAAAATATAGGTCAAGTTTGAATTTGGTTTCAATCTGATGATTTTTGACAGAGTTATGCCTCTTGAACTCAAACGTGTTAAAGGTAAATGAGTAATTTTCAGGGAATTATAACTTCTTCTGGAATGGAACAAATGTTATACTGAATTAAGCATTTGAAATTTTGGCTGTCTGAGGGGGGCATTCTTTTCTTATTTCATTATATTTTTTATATATATATATAAATATAAAATACAAGTGAAATTCACAAATAGCATGTTGTCTATTCAAACAAAATCTCCAAAATTAAATGATAATTTTTAAAGTTGTACTAGTGCATTTATTGTTTAAGAACTTAACACATGCTTACTCTGCCATTCATGATGTATCATTGTCAGGTAATGGGGGGGAGCGTTGGGTATGTGAGCTTGCTCACTTTTTCTTTACTTAATGAGAAATGAAGAGATAGAATTAAAGAATTAATTAGTATCAGGAGTGTATTTAATAAAAAATCCAAGCAATAAACATCAATATACTAAGAACAATTATGTAATTATGTACGGTCACTTTTGTTTTATTCCCATCTCATCTTATAAATGGATGATGTTTATTTTAAATATTTGATTTTCTTTACATTGCCTTTGTTGTTCTCACACACAAACAGATTGTCATTATTGTCCACACATAAATCACGAGGATCCTCCAGATCACAGTCATCAATGTAACGGAGAAACTGTCCATTATGATCCAGAATGTGGATACAATGGTTGCCACTGTCTGATGTCAGGATATGACTCTGACTGTCTGTTGTGATACCCCAGGGACTAAATGGTTTGTTCTTGGTAGTTGAGGGATGACCGGTGTATCTCCATCTGAGTTTTCCGTCCTGATTAACCACCACTACTGCACCAGCCCAACTGTCAGCTACACAGATGTCATGGTTTCTGTTCTCTGTGATGTATTTAACATAACCATTCCCTGAATACAGAGGTTTACCTTCATCGTCAAATTGAATGGTTAGTTTCTCTGAAGATCCTGAATAATGGACAACCTTAGATTGAATGTAATCATCACTGAACATGGTAACCAGGAGATCACCAGTAGAGGTGACACACAGCTGACTAGGCCCCCATCCCTGTAATCTGATTAACTTTTTTGTCTGTTCATTCTTTACTTTACACACTGACCTTGTTGACCAGTCAGAGTAAAGTAGATACCCATCACTGTCTACAGCTATATCATAAGGACAACTACCTGATTTTATCTGGATTGTTTGGAGGAGTGAACCTTTACTGTTGAAGCATTTGATTTCATTAGGCGTTCCACTCGTCCATATTTTGTCTTCATTCAGACAGGTAACACTGCAAAGATGTTCATGCCCGATCTGTATTGTGCGAAAAAACTCCGGTTCATCCAGTAGTTCTCTGACTGTAGTGTTTGGTTGGTTTAGGAACAAGATATTGTCTTCTGTGGCTGTAGATAATGGGGTGATCTGTCCAAACAAACTATACAGCTTCTCATGGTCTATTGGTTTTGGAATGAATGTTGGCAGTGATACCTGAACCTTGGGTGGAATCTTGCTAAACTCACTAATCCTAGAACTGTATTCAATGGTAGAAGATACCTCAATGGATTTCTCAATTTCTCGTATGGCCAATAATGATTGTTTTATGACAGACTGTATCTGTGTGATTTGATTCAAATGTTTCTGTAAAATTTCTCTATGTTGCACTTTTATTTCGCCGATTTCAGTTTTCATTTTGTTGATGATGATGTCGATTTCTCTGTGCCATTCCTCTCCTTGTTTGGACATTGTTATTGTAAGTTTCTCATATCCTCCATCAAGGTTGGCAAGCGTTTGTTCCAATTCCAGAGCAATGTTTTCATAAGTAGGAGAGATATGATTTTCTAACTCTTTGATGTCTTTTTTAAGAACTTCTTTCTTTGTCTTGTAAACTTCTGTTACTTCTACAAAGCTATGTCCTTTGTGCTGTTTAGATGCAGTGCAAGAAGAACAAACAAATATATTGTTGCAATCATCGCATTGAAATTTGCAATTTTTATGTGGATGTGTTTCACATTTCGGATAAATGATGGTTGATCTTCGCTCCTTGAAAGGCACAATTGCATGTTTCAGATATCCATCTGAGATGTGATCTCCAATGCAGGGCTTGCAGAGGTTGAAATGACAAATGTCACAGTAGCTGTGTACTATGGCGGTCTCACAAAGGTCACATCGGTGCACATCTTGGGCAGTAGAACGGAGATCCATGATTGTTCTGTTAAAAAAAATAAGAATTAAAGTTTTTGAATTGATTTTTTCAATGATATTAATTTCATAAAAGTATTGCATTTTTAATATGCACACATACAATGTAAGGAATTTACTTTACATGCAAGATGACTTTTTTTAAAAATTTCCTTTTAAATCCAGCTTTCCTTCTTCAAAACTATTGCCTTATTTTAAAATTCTATAAATCATTAGTTTTTTTTAAACATAAAGCTGATATAGTTGCGTTTTTAGTGCATTAAGTTGATTATACAAAACATTATTCAAAAACGAAAGTGGCATAATTTGTAATAGTCTAAACGTGATCAAATCACATTCACTTGATTAAAGTTACATGTGGCAATGTAAGTAATGATTCAATGAGCGTGTTATTAACGATAAGAATACCAACCTTGTTCACAAGAAAATTCACAATCTCTAACTGACTGATAGGCGTGCCCCAAACATGACTGGTCCTGCTCTGAATGTAACCACCTGATCGTAGAAAACCTACAAGAGTTACTTCCCGTTCATCGCTATCACCGTTGTCTGGCAGTTGACCTTATTGTAGCTTTTTTAGCAGTTCTTGATTTTTATCGAAGACTTGTAACGCATATTTTTTTCTCAGGAAAATTAGTCAATTAAAATATCCATTCATTTTTTTCTAAATAAGGCAAATCCCATGCAACTGAATGTAATGCTACAAAAAGACAAAATAAAAATGTAGCGTATTGATAGATCTGTAGTTATAGAATATCAAATGCATGATATCACACTGCGTTATTTAAATGATCAACAATACAGTTGTTTTTTCTGTAATAATCAATTATTGTTTTGTCAGGAAACAGAGAAGTTTCCAAAAACTTCAATCAATAGTTTAGATATTCATTATATTAAAATTTAGTGTAATTTATTTTATATTAATTATTAAAGTTGATGAAGCGATAAATTTAATTGCATACCTTTTATAAGCACTAATTTATGATGTACCAAAATCAATTTGTTGGCCGCGAACTTCTGTTAAATATCCCAATGCTGTCAATCAGAACGTGCTTTGATTCTTTCCTCATCCTTGAATTATATATTGCATTAATTTTATATGCCTGTTTTTGCATACGTAAAAAACTTAAACACAGGAGAACCCCCTCTTTACACTAGAAAATGTACAACACAATTATGTGAAAGATGTACAAGTTTTTAGAATTCATGTCAAAACCATTATAATGCCATAAAACGATTATTGAGTTGCCTCTCTATAAATATTGTCGTAAAATAAACAAATACCGATGATACAAAAAATATCTGCTAATAAATATAACAGCAGAAAAAGAGTAGAGTTTAAAAAAATATATATTTCATTTTATTCAAATCAGCAGTACTTGTAAATCAGCAGTAAAATAATATCAAATGGATTTTGTGTTTTGTTTTAGACAGTAACTTACAAATATTAGTACGTGCAGTGCACAAGCATTACAGGAAAAAGCGGAAGAAAACAGGTCTTTTTAAAAACTGTCCCGCTTATAAATTATATTTTACTGAACTTGGGTTTTATATATATAACCCGGGATGTTGTGAAACGCAACTTGTGGGTCTCCCAAATCTGTATATTAGTACCAAAGAAAACTCAGTCAGGATTCAAATAAAATATAGATATTTCAGTTTATTAAATGAGGATAGTCCCAAGACTCTGGGAGTGTAAATATAACATAAATGAATTCCCAACTTGATGGGATTAAAATACAAATATTACAAATAGCCAAAACCCTTAATAGATATAGCTCTAAATCCCACTTAACCGTGCGGGAGTCCTGTTCCTATAATAATCCTCCCCCTGTAGCCTATATACTTAAATATAATAAATTGATTGATAAAATAATAGCGAGCGCAGCTCGCCGGCGCTGCGCGCCGGCTAGCGAAGCGAGCTCTAAGGACCAGTGTGCGCGGGAAAAAGAACGAGCTAAACCTACAGTTCATCAAACAAAATTTTTTGTCTACGTCCCATAATGCTCTCTAATGTTTTCACCCGTGGTGCTATGCCAAAAATGGCCGACTTTTAACTCGTAATTTACGGTGTCTTAAGGTTTGAAGACACGTTTTGAGTACCGCATAAGCTTTGGCGAGACTCAGAAGATTTGTTATACATGCTTCCATACCTTCGTATTGAGTCGAGAAACGTAAACAAAGACGAACAAAGTCATGGATGACGTCACAGTGCACTCGCGCTATATTTCCCGCGATAAATTTAGAGGTGGATCAAACATCTGTAACGAGTGTACTGGCTATTTCAGTATATAGTCTGCGACACATTCCTCATTGACATATGATTTGTTTTTTATCTTTTTTTAATATAGAGATTATATATATATATATACTAGCAAGAGCCATGCTTTACTGCCATATCGATCCATTTTTAAACTAATTGTGCATGCATGTACATGCAGTAGGCAGGTAAGTATATGAGTAGGGAGGAAATAAACAATAGGACTTTTTGAACTAAATAAAAAGGAATAAAATAAAAAAATAAACAGGTAAAAAAATTATGTAGATATTGCATATAGTCAGACCATTAATTTTAAAAGTGGGAAATTACACACCTACAAACAGGTACAGGGCTCTCTCTCTCTCTCTCTCTCTCTCTCTCTCTCTCTCTCTCTCTCTCTCTCTCTCTCTCTCTCTCTGGGTAGGGGGTTGCGCTGTATGTATCATAACCATTAAAATTAGTACCTTTGGCATACTTATTGTAGAGCAATACTCTCTCAAAAATTCTTTGACGTTCGTTGATACCTAAAACTATAAGTTGACAATGATGCAAGGTACAGTAAGTGTAATTCTTGCTGCGCTCGCCAGAACGGTAGCACCGTAAAACATATTAGATTACTTCATCAGCTCCCACTGCTGAATTATTAAACATTTACACAACGGAATATTTCCATGGTCATTTCCAATGTGTGGATGACATCATGTTGTCCAGAAGTGGACTTGACCGTCGCTAAAAAATCAGCTGGCAGGCCGGTTATAAAGCATCGGGCTCGGCCGTTATGACGTCATACCGCATGCTATACAAACCCGCCATTATGAGTAAACAAGATGGGAGAACTGAAACACGTGAATAACGGCGTTTTGACGATATGTATTATAGAAAGGTAATAGATAGAGGGAGTTGTGACTGAGGAACTTAATGAAACGAAAGTGTTTAAACGATGCATGTACTATAACAGATGTACGAATTTATTATCGTAACGAATTCTAGACGTTTCGTGACCAAGATGTTTCGGGACCCGGACGTTTCGTGACCTGGCAAGATGTTTAGGGACTAAGACTTTTCGGGTCCTGGATCTTTTGGGACTTAGAATAAGATTTTTTGGGATTTGTATAAAATTAATGCTAAATTCATTTAAATCCATGTTCAATGTAATGGTTTTTTTTGTGTGTAAATAAATATTATTGATAAAACTTTAAAAAAACCCAAAGGATATGGTTAATTGTGCCCTGCGTGCGTGTTTAAAGTACTTAATCATGATAGTGATGGATAAAACACATGTTTATTTCAACCTTGTATGTTCATTTTAATTTTTTGATAAAGAGAATACAAATAATGCAGCATGACAATTAAAAGCCCTGATTTAAAAAGAAAATTTATTCTTATTGTGCATTTACATGTATGCAGGCCTAAAGGTCAGTTATTCGACGATGACCTTTATTATAACCATGATAACTAGTATAACTAATTTGAACAATGATGAATGAGTAATAGGAAATATATTCAGTAGATAATAACGCGTGTGTGTTGACAGCTGGGGGATCTCTTCATAAGTCTCCTCACAATTAACACCTGGGTACACCTATACACATGTCAGGCTAAAAGGTGCGATTTGATTGTTTTTATAACAATTATTGGTAGCCCCGATCCCTCCTTGGAGATTTCTAGTAAATGTATCAAATTACGGCTGAGGTAACCGTATAATAGGTCAACTGTTAATATAACTGTCAGGGCTTATTAACTTCACCCTTTTTGGTACAGGCTCCTGTACCCTTTATTTTTTTCGTCGACAAAATGAAATTAATGTTTTCATTAAAATCAACCACACTTTACAGATCACTCAGACAATTTGATAAGGATATCTCATCTAGCTTTTACCGGACCCGCATGCAAAGGATATGCCATGCTACTATTCATTTTTTTTTTTAAATTGATAATAATACGGCTTCATGGATAAATTATGCAGCTAAGTTACATATTTCATCATAGCCTTTCATCAAGTCCCAAAATCTTATTCTAAGTCCCAAAAGATCCAGGACCCGAAACGTTCGGGTCTCGAAACGTTTTTAACATTAGGTCACGAAAAGTCTTAGTCCCTAAACATCTTGCATCCATCGTAACACTGCTCCCTCCCTTGTAAAGCATTCGTCCTCGAATGGAACTTATTATTAAACTTTTTGTAGTATCCTTAAGCACTGGATTACTATAGATTAATATCGATTGTCAATGACCCATCACATGGAACACACTATGCATTTCAGACTCTTTTAATCAAGGGCAATAATCCAAAGATACATTACATACAGAGTTATTGTTCTTACATATAATCATTACATTCCTCCTTTTCTTAAATTTAAAATTAATTCAAATTTATTTGAAATTTAAACTGAAATGAGTTTTAACTTTAAAGTCCAAAATCAAGATAAAATTCACTGAAATGAGTTGCGTCAAAATTTTGTAAACAGTCCATAAAATTTTCACTTTATGTCAAAACAAAGTCTTTGAACCGATCCGGTAACTTGTGTTGCCGAACTGGTCTTGTACGCACAGAGTCTCCACGGTCTGTCTCAATCTTCTGGTCATCGTCCATGTCAGTGATCTTCAGGTCGTCCCCATCATCTGGTAGTTTACTTTGTGGAAGATCTAGGTCAGTCACATCGTCTGCATCATCAAGTGGAACGCTACCGTCAATCTCCAGATTTTTCACTTGCTTTACGTTCCTGCGATATGTACCTCCATGTGGTGCCTTCAGCAAAACTTCATTTCCTGTACGTCCAACGACCTCGTATGGTTTTGTCTCAAAGGCAGGTGAAAGTTTGTTTTCTTTTGGCTGCTGAACCAACACTTGGTCTCCAACTTGTACTTGGCTGTATTTTGCGTTTCTACTCTTGTCTGCATATTCTTTCTCCTTCTTCTTTTTTATCCAGTCTTTAACTCGGATATCTCCCTCATCTCTCTCTGGAAAACTGGGAATCTTGGTCTTCACTGGATATCGGAAAATGAGTTTGTTTGGTGCAACTCCAGTTACTGTATGTGGTGTGTTTCTATAAGCTGATAGAAATTTTGGTAACTCCTTTCTCCAATCCTTTCCCTCAACATGAGCTGTCCTGATAGCCTTGAGTAAGGTCTTGTTCTGTCGCTCGACTTCTCCATTAGCTTGTGGCCAATAAGGTGTGGATGTTTCATGGTTGATGCCGTATTCCTTTAAAAACTTTTCAAATTCTGCTGAACGAAATTGGGCTCCATTGTCACTCCTCAGGGTGTCAGGAATACCATATCGAGCAAAAATCTCCTCCAAACATTCAATGATCTTGGTTGATCCTGTGTTCTTCAAAATAAAAGTTTCAAAGAAACGGCTGTAATAGTCCACATACACCAATACTGATTCTCCTGTTGGAAACGGTCCCATTAGATCAATTGCTGTAGCTTGCCATGGATAATCTGGAAGCACTTTACGGCGTAACGGCTCAGGTGACGATGGACCTCCTACTACTTGACATGCGTAACATTTCTTGCAAACACGTTCAGCATCACTGTCAATTTTTGGCCACCATACTTTCTCTCTCAGTCGTTGTTTGGTTTTAGTGATTCCTTGGTGTCCCTCATGAGCAGCGCTTAAAACTCTCTCCCTCAAACTGGTTGGAATCACAATACGTGTACCTCTGAGGATCACCTTTCCTATGCTGCACAGTTCAGTTTTAACGGATACGTAGCTTTCCTCACAATCTGTCCAATTTCCAGTTAGTAAGGCTTCCTTCACTCGGTGTAACTCAAAATCTCCAGCGGACTCTTTCTCCACCTCCTGAATCGTCAAGGTTCTTGGTACGGCTTGCAGAGCCACGAATCTCACAAAATCCTCTGATATTTCACTTGGTGAGGGTGCATCAGATTTATATATACACAGTCGAGAAAGTACATCAGCAACATTTTTGTGTCCGGGAATATACTTTACTGTGAACTGAAAGGGTTGGAGTCTCAATACCCATCGCTGAATGCGTGCACACGGGTTTGATTTCTTGCTGTAAATGAACTGTAAAGGCTTATGGTCTGTCAGCAAATCAAACTCGATGCCATACAAATACATGTAAAAGCGTTCACACGCCCACACCAGTGCTAGGGCTTCTTTCTCAGTCTGCGAGTATCTTCTTTCAACATCTGTCAAACTTTTGCTTGCAAAACAAATAATACGGGGCTCTCCCTGTTGTATCTGTACTAACACTGCACCAAGCCCCACAGGACTGGCATCCGCTATCACTTGAGTTCTCGCTTTTGGATCAAAATATCCTAAAGTCTCAGCTTTCGATAAACTTGTCTTCAGCTTTCGGAATGCTTTGTCTTGTTCAGGACCCCAAGTAAATGGTTGGTTTTTCCTCGTCAAAAGTCTCAACGGTTCTGACAGTGATGCTAGGTTTGGAATGAACTTTCCACAATATGTAACCAATCCCAGGAAACTTCTGACTTCTGATGCGTTTGTTGGTGGTCTAGCTTCTACTATAGCTTTCACCTTCTCTCGGGTCGGGTCGATTCCTTTGTCTGATAAGACGTGTCCCATGAACTCTAGTTTTCGGAGACGAAGTTGACATTTTTCCTTATTAAATGTTAATCCCTTGCTGCCTAATTTCTCAATCACAGCTAGCAATCTGCGGTCGTGCTCTTCCATTGTTTTGGCATGTACAATAATGTCGTCCGACATATTTCTCACTCCGTCACATCCATGAAGTGCCTGCTGAATGGTGTGCTGATAAATCTCAGGTGCAGACGTGACACCAAAACTAAGTCTCTTGTAGCGAAACAGTCCAATATGAGTAACAAAAGTGGTAATGTCACGAGATTCATCAGCTAGCTCCAATTGATGAAAACCCCACTTAAGGTCTAACTTGCTGAAAATACAACTCCCATTTAGCTCATGCAGGATCTCATCAATGGTAGGTATTGGATGTCTCTCTCTAATAATGGCCTCATTAGCTTGCCTCATGTCCACGCACAGACGAATATCTCCAGACTGCTTCGGTGTGACAACAATAGGGCTGACCCAAGATGATGGTCCCTCAACTGGCTCAATGATATCCATGTCCTGTAACTCCTTGAGTTTTGCCTCAACCTTCTCCCTCATAGCGAACGGAATCCTCCTGACTTGCTGTGCTACAGGGGTAACATTCTCATCTATATGTAACATCAACTTAAAGTTCTTTAACTTTCCCACACCATTAAAGTACTTTTCATATTTGGTAAATATACTGGCTTCTGACAGGAAATTTGCATGTGCCACCTTCAGAATTCCGAGCTCTGTTGCTGTTTTATGTCCTAACAGGGCCTGTCCTTTACCTTGAATCACAATGAACTCTGCTTTCACTGAAGAATTTCCCACTGAAATGTCTGCCATAAAGCTTCCTAGGGTGTCCAGTGGTTTTGAACTTCCATACGGATAAAGTTTTTTACTAGATCGCTGTGACGTACATCTTACTCTTTTCTTCTTTAACTCCTCCCATAAGGAGTGATCCAGTACGTTACAACTAGCACCAGAGTCGACAATCATCACAATATCTTCTACTCCACCAATATTTGTGGTAACGGTTGGGTGATACGGTCCATTGACTGTAAGTGTTTCAAGTGTTTCTTGTGGGTTATCCATAGACAATGTAAATGCATAAGCTTCATCAGAATCCTCCTGATCTGTTGTGTCCACCAGTCTAACTCGTGGCTTCGGTTTGCTGCGTCCGGAATATTTGTTTATAATTGTGAGTCTTTGGTGTGAACGATTTACAGCACTTAGCAAAGTGATCGGGCTTGTTGCATTTAAGACATTTTTGACCGATGGCTGGACATGCTGGATCTGACTTAATGTGTCCTCTTTGACCACACCTATAACAAGTTATACTTGAGTTCGGTTTGTGTTTTCGTACACTTACTTTATTCACAAAAGCTTCTGAATTCCTTCCTCCTTCAATTCCGGTAGCTTGTTGTTGACTTTGTTCAAAAGCCCTTGCTGTAGTTAACGTTTGCTCGAGTGTCAAATCACCCCCTCTTTCCAGTAATTTCCTACGTAAGTGAGATGATTTGCATTTTTCGATGACTTGATCCCTAATATGTTCGTCTGCATTGTCAAAGTTACAATGTTGCGCTTTCTGTTTCAATCGAGTCACAAACTGATCCACACTCTCTGTCGGTTCTTGTGTCATCAAACGAAATCCATGCCTTTCGAATGGTGTGTTTACTCTAGGCCGGAAGTAGTTGTCAAGTTGTTCCATAGCTATGTCGTACACCGTCTCATCTCCATCAGGTTCGCGAGCCGCGGGAAATGTGAAATATATATCTTGCATCTTCATACCTCCGCAATGCAATAATAATGCTCTCTTCTGTGCCGCATTTTCTATCCCTTTACCGACAACAAATAACTCAAAAGCTCTGCGCCATTTTTGCCATCTAACCCCTACCGTAGTCGGTTCTCCATCACACTCAAATGTAGGAATTCCCCCTAAATCAGTCGTAATTAACTGCGCCATTCTAAATCATAGAGTCTATTCACAATCTTCGTCGCCAATGTAGTATCCTTAAGCACTGGATTACTATAGATTAATATCGATTGTCAATGACCCATCACATGGAACACACTATGCATTTCAGACTCTTTTAATCAAGGGCAATAATCCAAAGATACATTACATACAGAGTTATTGTTCTTACATATAATCATTACACTTTTGGTAAGTGAATTTTCCTCATAAAACACAATTTATGATGGGTTGTAAAATATTCATTCATCTGTTCTAATAAATATATTATAACATAACAATATCACGTACAACAACAATGATCGATATTTGTCGGTTTTTCCCCTTTGTTAAAATATAGGTGGCGCTACGAACGTTTCGGTTCACAATCTATACTTCCGGTAGTACCTCGTCACTGTTTTGGTGTTTACATTGTTATCATTTTCGTAATGCCTACATGTTGCTGTGTCCCTGGGTGCTCAACCCGCGGTGGATTGAGTTTCCCTAAAGACAAAAAACTGAAGAAACTCTGGGTGTTAGCCATCAAAAGAAACAGCGAGGAATTTCGCTTCAAACAATGGTGTCCTCAGCCACACAGCGTTGTCTGTCACAAACATTTTCGGGAAGATGACTTCATATCTGTAACTTCGCACGGTACGTTTTCTCTCTGATATGTTGTTTCATTGGCGTTATAACAATTTTCAGTGAATTTAATTCAGGGTTGGCAAAAAAGCGGGAAATACTCATATTTCCCAGGACGGTGGGAAATACTGGTAATTCCCGGGAATTACTGGTATTTCCCGGGAAATACTGGGAAATAAAGTACAACTACATATTACAGTACTTAATTAAATCTGTAGGGATGTAGACAATAGTACACCTTGTCAGCAATGACATTTTATAATGTTGTTTGATTTTAACAAGTTTTGACTGGTCAGTAATGCATTGGTTATCTCTTATGAATACTCAAAACATGGTTCATTCATATACCATTGTAATTTGTTTTTAAGGCTTTAATCAGGTATAGGTGCATCTACACAGTTATCATAAACATGATATCAAAGGTTCCTTTTTTTGGTTATTTGGTGAATATGAAAATTGGGCAAGAAAATTGGGAAAAATAAAGTGTGACTGTGTCACTGCCTCAGTATGCAACACACCTAAGAAGAAGCCAATTAGCCCCACTCATAGTATATATCTCCCCAAAACAGGAGCACAAAACTGTCAAGTGTAATTATTTATTAAAACAACATGTGTGATTATTGAATTTTTACTTGCAACACCTACACTAATTTTAACAGTTTATTTTGTGCTTTGAATTATAAATCTGTAAAACACAAAACTTGAAGTTAAAAAAAACTAGACCAAAATTTGTACATTAGCAGCTATATATAGAAATCTTTTGGAATAGGTGACCTGGTGAATTTAAGATTTATAAACTGACAGTGAAATGGGGAAGTATAATAAATTGGTTTTTGATGCTTACTGTTAATATCTTTTATCATAAACATAAGTTTTACATTGAACAAACTAAAGAAATAGAGATTATAGATTTGTATTTCCCAGTATTTCCCAGTTTAGTGGAAAACAGTAGTATTTACCGGGACGGGAAATACCGGTATTTACCACTGGTAATTCCCAGCACTGGTATTTCCCGGCCAACCCTGATTTAATTTGTGTTTTGGTATTAAATTTTTAAAATGAATGAGACTGTTTTCACTGGGAAGGGGGGGGGGGGGGTCGGACTGCTTTGCATTGTAATGTATTGATGTCCCGAAAATGGAAAAACGAGAAAGTGAAAACATCTGTGTCTTACTTATTTATATGTTGTATACTTTTGTTCGTTGTTGAATAATTTTTTACTTTATTTTCATGAATTGATTGGCCATTTTGAATAAATTGGCAGATTCAAAATATGCAATGAAATTGACAAACTTGTGATTATGTTACAAAGTTTGCTCTTCCATGGCTATTTTGTTTTGTCATCAATCACAAAGCATAGACCCATATTTAACTTGAGCTGACAGAATGTGATGAAGAATGATGAGGAAAATCAATTTCTTGGAGGAGGAATGTCACAACATGCAGGATAAGATTTATTATTTTCTATTATGTTAAATGTTGTTATCAAACTTATGAATCAGATAAAATTTATTATAATATTTATAATGTTGAATGTTGTTATCAAAATTTGAGAAAGAAATGAAATGGAAGAAATTTTTCACAAATTAGAATTGAAGCTTAATATAGTCATAGCTTCAGGTATAGCCTGTCTGCTTTTGAGAGAAGATGTAATCTGAACAATTCATCAACAAAGTATAAAGTTAAGTTAAAAATATAAAATTCATACATACACAATATTAACAATTTACCAACCGTCCTGAATGACATTAACAGATTTATAACGTTCATTTTAATCTTCCCACAAGGCAGACATTCTCTTCTTTACAGCGATTTCACACAGTTCTGGTAGCCGATAATATTCCGCCTCCACATAAATCTGTCTCAGGACTTGGCGGTTTGTGGGCACGATTTTGTGGAAACTACTAGGATCTCTAAGGAAATCGAGGATAAAGTCAAAGAACCGGGGATTTCTGTCAATAAAGTAACAAAACACTCCTTCGGTGTTGTAAGGCTTGACTGGGGATCCAGGCGCAACCATGTCGGCCAATAAACCATTTGGTGCTGAGGTGAGTATAGGCGTGCTAGTCTCGAATTTCTTTCCTCCCACGTCAAGAACGATTTGTTTTGTTTGTTTGGCACTGTGCTAATATATTTAATGGGCCCTCATTTTTCTTTGTTGGGGTGTAGATGGGCGCAGGCACTTCATCAACGGTGTACGGGGTGGTGATTTCATCGGTGATTTCTAGCAGAGGGTCTTTGGATTTTGAAAATGTTGTTGGAGCAGAATATGAACTGGAGATGGATGATGAGCTGGATGATGAGGAGCTAGATGACGATGAGCTGGATGAAGAGCTGGATGACATATGTCGTTTCCTGGCGGAAGTTATGGTGAGTTCTTTAGCCGGATTGGGTGATGGGACTTCCTGTGCAGCTTTTGGAAGAGGATCTGCAGCAGGAGGTACAATGACGGCAGCTTCCTTTAGTTGTTGTATGACTTCTGGTGGTGAGCCAACCGTTTCTGTGGCCTGTGTGGGGGCCTCGGCGTTGCCAGCATCCCAGTACTTCCAGGTTTATTCATCAGGGAGACTCTTTTCTTCTTTTTATACAAAGTGGAGGGTGGTTCCACGCATATGGTCCTCTTCTTGCTGTTGGTCTTTGGGTACATATATGTTTTTATTTCTTGCATAAACGGTTTGACATGCTCCATCCGGGATTTTTGGAATCTCATAAACTCTTTCTTTTCTTCCTCCGTGTAAGTACCCGTTGCCCTTTTTACTACAGTCACTCTATGATCTTTACAGGAGTGCTTCTGATCTCTCCTACTGAAGATTTCAAAACATTCTGTGCATCTAAAGCCGAATCCTGAATGTGCTGAGGTTATATGCCTCTCGCAATGCATCATCTGTGTAAAGGCCCTCTGCTTTGTGCAAAGCAGGCATTGGTAACGCTGAACCTAATGGATAAAATTTCAAGTTAAGAACAATTTGATTTAAACTGATATTTGAAAATGTTGAACTATTTTACTGGGATTTGGATTGCATGAACTATTTGGGTTTGTCAGATCCCTGATATGGTTTAAGTCTATATTGAGCTATGGATTATATCCCCCTTGTGTTTTCCATGCTTTCCCACTCGATACAGAACATCATTTACTTTCTCCAATACTATGTAGGGCCCGTGCCATTTCAATGATAGTTTCTTTTTAAGTCCCATATTTTGATTTGGGAAAAAGACCCATACAGCATCCCCGGGTTTGTATGAATTTTGTTGTATTTTAGTATGTAATCCCTTGCCATATTGTTAAAAGAAATCTTTAGTTTACCCTGAGCAAATTCGTGAATTTTATCTAGTTTATTGGATAGATTCTTTGCATATTCAGAGCTCAATATCTGCTCATATTTTTCAGGATCAGGACGACCCAGAACCAGATCTACAGGGAGAGTTGCAGAGCGCCCAAACACATTATCTCATTGGGGCTCACACCTGTTGCCTCATGGGTAGCTGATCTATAAGCCATCATAAGTAAAGGTATTAAATCATCCCAATCTTTCTGATTTTTACTAACAAAGGTGGCAAGTATGTTTTCAATTGTCCTGTTTGCCCTCTCTATCATGCCATCCGATTGTGGTCTATAGGGTGTAGTTCGGGTCTTATCTATACTGGTACCTATAATCTGACATATTTCTTTGAACACCTCGGACTCAAATGTTTGCCCTTGGTCAGAGTGAATTTGCTTAGGGACCCCAAATATGGCTACTATATGGGTGATAAATTTATGTGCAATGGTAACTGCCTTTTTATTTTTCACAGGGATTGCATCGATCCATTTAGTGAAATAGTCTCCCACAACCATTAAATACATATTCTTTTTGGGAGTTAGGGGTAAGGGTCCCAGTATATCAATGGCCCATCTTTCCATAGGAACGCCCACAACATATTTCTGTAATAGGGCTTTTGGTGCCTTATTGGGAGATTTTCTGGCCCCACATTTATCACAAGTGTTACAAAAGTTTTTGACATCTCGAGACATTTTATGCCAAAAATATTTATCACGGACTTTGGACAGAGTTTTGTTCACACCCAGATGGCCTCCAGTTATATTACAGTGGATATTCACTAAAACTTCCCAAGCAAGGGATTTAGGGAGTATAGTTTGATATTTCAGTACAATACCTTCCCATTTGTGATAAAGCACGCCATCACTGTGGGAGAGTGAATCAAACCTATCCCAATAGTATTTTAGCGTTTTGCTGGTATGTGATATATCTTCCCACTGGGGCTTTTGTTTATTAACATCCCATTTAATAATTTCATTTAGGTCAGGGTCATTAGTTTGCAAGGATTTTATTTTGTTCTCAAACTCTGAATCCTTTATATCTGGATTTTGTGTTTCTGCTAAAGGTTCACTGGGGTTTCCCATATCTTGGGTATTTCCCATCTTGGACCTTGTTTGAACAGCGCAGATTTTCGATACATCAGTGATTAAATCACATAGGGGCTGTTTTATTTGACCATTGACCGACTCAGTGAGCTCAAATTTGTCCTCTGCCTTGCTACAATGTTTGCAATCTTGGTTTTCGCAAAAACAGGGTCTGCAAGATAGTGCGTCTGCATTATTGTGCAGACGACCTGCCCGGTGCTCAGTCTTAAAATCATAGGATGATAAGAATTCAAACCAGCGAGCTATTTGTCCCTCGGGATTTTTGAAATTTAGCAGCCATGTTAGAGATCCATGATCTGTTCTCTATCATGGTTTACTTGGTCTCCACTTCAATTTCTAGATTTTTAGATTTGGTTTTGCGAATAATGATTTCAAACTTTCTGCGTAGCTTCATAATGATCGATGCCTTGCAGATTGACTGTTATTACTTTTAATCAACATGTACCGGCATTTAACATGTTAAATTAATTTCTAAATGTGACTTATTAAACTGTGAATTCCAATAATTGTAAAGGTGTGAAAAGATAGAACAGAACTTAATGAAACTTTAAGTTTCTTTGCTGATCGAAACCTGTCAGAAACCTTAAGTTTCCACAAAGTTTCCAAAGAGTTTTCGCAGCGCTGAAACCAGATTTTTCATCCAGTGTCAATTCACACAAACGGACCCAGATGTCTGATGATCCTAAATAGACCGAAAGATGATGAAAAAATTAATTTGATTAGACTCATTGAATTATTTTTTTTTTTAGGGGGGGGGAGGGGGGGGGGCATGTAGGGTACGTGAAATGCTTATGAAACACTCTCAGAATGCTTTTTCATTTTAATACCTCTATCTAAATAATCTTGCAGTGTGTGATGGCTCTTGTTTACTGTTCATTCATTAATTTATTTAAACATTAATTAATTCATTTATTTATCTTGCAGTATGGGACGGTTCTGGAACAGAGTCTATTGGATCCTCTTGGTGTGCCCCATCACCTGTGGATTGGAGGACTTGAACTTGCCTGAGAGTCATATTTGTCCTTCTATCTACGTAACCACCCAGAGGTCGCGCAAAGATGTCAACAGGATGAGAGCTGTCCCTATAAGGTGCAAATCCTCGACAAAGATCTATTTACTGTGTACAGGAAAATATTTGCCGTGGTTTTATTTTCGCTCCTTTTGCCCTCTTTGTGAGCGGAAAATTTAAAACTGGATGAATTTCAATGTCTCAAATTATTTCTCTTTAAATTCAACTGTGTCTGGGCGAATTCAAGATGGGGTGAAACTGTTTGTAAGTGTAGAAGGGTGAAATTTATGAGGGGCAAAAATAACCCTGTATACAGTAATCAGAAAGTTGTTGATCACATATTCCAGCCTCTGTATTTTCTTTTTCTTACCAAACTTTACAAAATGAAATCTTACCCATTTGTATAATTATTTCAGCAATGTTTGGTAATTAATCTTAAGAATGCATGAGAGAAAAAATTTGAAGTAAAATATATTGGTACTGGTGAAACATCTTAATATGCATTTAATTTTAGGTAGCTCATTTATATAAAATTTCCTACATGCAGCCTTAAATTACCTGCCAAAACTAAAGTTTATTTTATATTTTAACTCTATTTCCTTGAATTTTGTTTCTGACAGAGGTTTTTAGACGAGAAAAGATGTTGGGGATACGAGGATTTCTGTGACTCGACCAGCCGTCTCAATTCCACTTCCTGTCCAGAGCCGAGTATGGGATGGTAAACTCTATAGCATCAACTACTAACCTTACTGACCATCTCTATTGTTTACAGCCATTTTTTTACGATGCAAATGATGTCAACAGCTACTTAGTTTATACCAGTATAAACTGAGTTAGTGAAAATTCAAAATGGGTTTTAGACAAATTATACCCATAAACAGTAATAACAGCAAAATTTAAACTTAATTTAAACTTAATTACTGTAAATTCCTTATCTTACGCGATTACTTAATTTTGCCATCCCAACGGTTTGTATCAAAATCACAAGAATATAAATCACGAACGTGGAACTTTTCTCCTTCTCACGATTTTTCGCGGATATTAATTCCTTGTATTTAATTAGGAATCTAAAGTATGAGTATTAATTCAACAGCTACTTAATTATAACAGTATAAACTGAGTTAGTGAAAATTCAAAATGGTTTTTAAAAAGGCATAAACTGTTTCAACCCAGCTTATGTTATGGAATTCCATATCATCTAGTACAGAAATTAAGTCAAATTATACCCATAAACAGCAATAATAGCAAAATTTAAACTTGCCATCTTGCAGATTGATCATATGTGCTCACAATACGGGTACATATAATATTTTGCAAACATTGTATATTTTCTATTAAGCCCATACTATACCTTTTTCATTTAACCGATGAAATAGCGCGTCACAAACAAAAGTTAGATTTTTAATACATTGTATTTAAGACCATAGACTTTGGAAAGTGTGTGTGAAACAGAAATTTGACATAAACTTTCCACTTTATTTTTCATTGTCAGCCATTTATTCAGATATTTGTTGAATGAAATCAACAGCACACGTGTCCAAATCTATGCTTGTAATTTAGTATTCTATTGAAACAAGTGTTAAATGTCATCCTTTTTTGATGGGAGAACTAAGTAGTTGCAGAGAACTGAAAGCACACTGTCTAATTAAAATGGCTCAATTACCTTTCAAATTGATACTTGGTTATCTTCTGAATCATATTAATTATATATTGTCAGCTACATGTTTTTATATATCCTGCCTTCTTGACAGAACGATAATTATTTTGTTTTCATTGTAAACATGTTTCGAATTAACTTTAAACGTGTTAAATAATTTCCTTTTTTGGTTATGGTTCTCGTTAATATTTCATATTTATTTTGATATGTCTGAAATCTTAGTCCTGAGATAAGAAAAGTTTGAAACCATTAAGTAAATATACTATGAAGTCACCATGTTAATTTTTGTAAACCAATTACTTTTTGTGAAGACTATTTCACAGTCTACACATTGCAAGTTTATTCAAGCAATTTATACAGGTGACACTCGATGGCTCGAACTTCGATCTCTCGAAGTTCTTGATCTCTCGAAGTGAAACCACGGTCCCGATTTTTTTCTCTATATAACTAAGCAAATTTACTCTTGATCTCTCGAACTTCGATCTATCGAAGTTCTTGATCTCTCGAAGTAAAACCTGGGTCCCGTTATATACATTTCATTGTTTTTCACTCTTGATAACTCGAAGTGGTTGCTGTGTACACACGCGGCTGATCAAGCGTATAATTATAGCTCTGCGTGGACCTTACCTGGATGGTTGAGTGAACTCCTGGGGGCTAGCGTGGTAGTGTTAATTGGTTGATTACGTAAGTGACACTACCCCTTGCTTCCTTCAAAGGCAAGATAGGTAATTTGTAAGTGATCTATTAATTCTAACAACTTGTGAATGTTACAGTAAATGCTCCTTATTTAAAATAAACGTAACGATTAAGAAAACATAACATGCTTAAAAGTTTTTCAACGTGAAAAAATACACTTAATAACCACACAAGTAAGTTCTGTATTGTTTAAATTGAAGTAATGTAGCAGAAAATACGATTGAAATCATGTCAGACTATCCTTCCATGTTATAAATGTAAATTTCCGGCTACTATAATTTTAGAACCAAAATGACCGGAACAAAAATTTCCGGATTTATTTAAACTTTCGATCTCTCGAACTCTTGATCTCTCGAAGTTTATTCATGGTCCCCTGAAGTTCGAGTTATCGAGATTCACCTGTACTTCCATTTCTTCGAATTTTAGTGAAAATTATAATTGTAATGATTATTTAATTACTAACCATGCTAACAATTGATGTACAATTTCCGGCCCATACATAATGATATACTATTGTTTTTTAAAGAATTCATATTAATCAAAATAATTTGAATACACAATAAACATGAAATTAAGCAATGCGTATTAGATAATGGCAAAGACATTGCAAAATTTAAATAATTCCTTTTTGAAGTTTTCACGAAGGTTAAATAACTTAACTAAAGATTCATTTTATGTAGAAAATACAATTTATACCGGTAGTTTGTTTTTGGAATGAATGAACATGCCATTGTAAGTTTCTTTTTTAATGTCAATATGTTAGTTAATTTTTATAAAGAGGCACTATGTAAATGAAATGTAAAATTTTTACAAAATGATAATGAGAAAACTGCTAAAAATGTTGTCTTAAAAGTTTTCACATGTTTATACATGTACATGTAATTGCGTTCTTTGAGTAGTTATACCGGTATTTTAGTGGCAGGTTTTTGTGATCCTTCTGTTGATATTCTTTAGACTTTTGAAAGTCAGTTCATGTTTTATGATATTTATTAAGCACAGTTATCGTTGTATAGTGGTCAAAAATCAATCTACAAATTCTTAATCAAATCATAAGCATAAAAATCAGTAAAATAATAGAATATTAAGCAACTGTTAATACATCCTTTCGGGTCACAGTTCATAAGTAACTTATCCAGAGTCCAATCATTATCGAGAGTTTTACTCTTCCTGGTCATTCCGCTGACAACACAAATTCAAACTACGTCAAGTGTCCTTTTCGGTCAATGACCTTTAACATTGTTCACTATACACTTATCTCGTATTGAGTGCACTACAAGCTAATGACTAATTAACGTAAAGCAGAATACAATCATAAAATTATATTTCCTAGATATATGGCTATCTGGTTACATTTTGCTGTATTCCAAACAGGACCAAGGATAAAGAGTCCCAGCTGGATCTGTTCTGGAAATCGGTGGACTTTGGTTACGTCCTGGAAAGAAGACGAGAACTGAAGACAATCTGCTCACCTAAAACTCAGGTATGAAAGGGCCATCATCTAGTCCTTGGCAAAAAAAAAGACTCTTTAAATCTTCAAATATCTTTGCCAGTCTGATACAGAGAAATGTTTGCCCCCATTTTATTTTCACCCCTTTCACCGTTGTGTCAGCTTGTGAATTGAAGACTGGGTGAATTCCTACGTCTTATATTATCTCAAAATTGTCTCGCGCGAATTCAAGACAAGACAAAACTCTTTGCAAGTCAAGAAAAGCGGAAATATCACAGGGTGAAAATAACCCTGTATACAGTACCCGGTACTTTCAGAAAAGAAAAAACATCTGATTCATCCTCTTAAACTTTTGCAAACCATGCAAAATTTTGATCGACTAAAATTTGTAGCAAATAGAATTTTAATCAGTCAAAACTCTTAGTTACCAGAGACCTAACTGTCGCTTTCAGTTTTGAATACCTTCTTATGCCTCTGTAATAAACTTTATAGCCTGACGCATAAATAAGATATGAACGACTAAAAACAAATTTTTTTGGTGTCTTTTGGCTCGTGAAGCACACTAAGCAGGTATTATCAGGTACATATGTATGAGGTATTTAAGTAAGATAGAAATAGGCTTTTGTTTTCCATATTTCAAACAATTTTTTGCACTAACAGGAGGATTCCCTATTGGAGTGTGTCCGTTACACCAGGTTCTGTCGTGGAAAAAACCTGTTCTTTGACTTCACCAAGCCAGGAATGTTTGCTGGACAGGATAGGTGATATTCTTGTATTATTTCTGTAACATTAATTTTGTGAATAATAGTGGTCTTGGTACTCTACATTAACAAAGGAATGTATACATGTATGGTAATTGAGAAACATCTCACATAAAGATAAAATATTGCATCAGATAAGCAAATGAAATGAAAATAATGTGGTGATATTCTTTTAAAATCAGTGAGGAAACAAGTAATGAAAGAACATCTTTACAATGTTTATAGAGCTAACAATCCGTTAAAACATGTATTATACAAAACACATTTTTTTAAAGATTTCACTGTAGTCGTAAGACTAAATTTAAAATTGTCAAAGGGTGTGCAAAGACCTTGAATGATGTTTTAGGTTAATGGTCAAGGTCATATTGAACCATGCAAAAATCCTTTTTTCAGAGCATATATACTTTCTACGAAGCCCTATTTGGCTCATAATTCACATAAACAGAGCTTTTGAAGAAAGGTTGTGTAATGACCTTGAACCAATTTTCAAGGTCAAATGTGAAGGTCATAGTAGAATTAAATTCTTGTCTGGAGCATATCTTCTCTCCCTTTGCTCCAATCTGGCTCATACTTTACCAACATGGTACCTTTGATCAAAAGGTATGCAGTGATCTTGAATGATGTTTGTAGGTCAAATGTGAAGGTCATAACGGATCTCACAAAAATTATTTTTAAAGAGCAAATATATGCTCAACACTTAACCTTTTTTTTTGGGCTAATACTATACTTAAAAAAAGCTTTTTGTTAATAGCATGCAGTGACCTTGAACCAAAACAATGTGAAGGATATAGAAGATCTCTTTATAATTAGTTTTAGACAGTGTATTATTTCCCATTTGTTAATCTTACTTGGATTGAACAAAAATGCCTGTATGTAAGGGGTAATGAGATTGAGTTCTATGCCAGCTGCAATATTTATATGTTATAGGTCATTGTCAAAGCAAAATTCTCTAAAGGTCTTTTCATCCTATTGGCCATTATTTCAGGGGGGCCCTTTGAGATGGTCACCATCGCAATTTTGTCTAGATAATCAAAGTACTGAAAAATGAAAGTACGTAACATAATACTTTTAGCAGAACTTGAAGGTATGAGGTTGGTTTTGAAATCCATTGAAACAATTCATGAATATATCTTTCTATTTAACTTATTGCAGATTCAAAGAAAATATGTTTGATGAAAACCTCAGGTTTTCCCAGGACTCTTTCAATAATGGGGTCATAGGAGGTCACTGTGACCTAGATCTAGAGAGCTTGAGGGCAGAGGGGGAACATAAAAGTGCCTTGCAATCTTGGTAAGTCTTTCTTAAGTTAATTGATGTACCATCAGTAAAATCTGCTTTTCTTTTTAGTAAATCAGGTTGGGATGTGTTGAATACTGTGTGTAAAGAGTTTTATGTCATTTGATGTCATTAGTACATTTTATATCTTCAGTCCAATAAATACTTTGCTGCTATCCTGAGAAGTTGATAATCCAACATTTCTCCATCCTATATCCTACAACCTAATCATCAAAAAGGCTCTTTTCTATCCTATCCTTTAAATTTCTATTTTGTCCCATCCTACTTTAAAGATGGCAGCATTTTTAGCTATATAATGAGGACAATTCAAATTTTGCAGAAAAGAATGGTTTTATATATGTTTATTAAGTTGTTTGATTTTATATACTCTTCATCCTCAACAAAAGATTATATTTAAAGGTATGCAGAGGTGGAACATTTCACTTCATTACCTTTCCGCCCAATTCAAGACGGTCATTGTGATGTCATGATAGACAAACCTGTATACTTTATGAAGCTGGATGCAGGTAGGTACCAGCAATTTTTATGTCATATGAGGTATTGTTTTTTCTTTGAATATTTTAGAGAGAGAAATTTTATATAGAGTCTTCATTTAAATGAAGGTGTTGAATATGAATGATAATGAGTTTAATACATGATGAAATAACAGTTGATCAATTTTGAAGAAAATTGTGTTTTTTCAGCAAACCATTGCTCATGTTTGTTAGATTTTGAACAAAAACCCCCCCACAAATTAATATTTTATAATTAGTTACTAGTTATAATTTTCATAATTTTATAATTGTATGTAACCTAGTACTTAGTGAATCCCAAAATCTGGCACCAAATATATTGCTGCTTATGAAGTGATGGGACAATAAAAAGGTTAATAAAAAAAAATGATTGTTTTTGTTTTTTTCAGGAGTAAACATGTACCACCATTTTTGTGACTTCATCAACTTGTACACCTCCAATCACCTGAACAATTCTTTCTCCACCGATGTTTACATTGTAATGTGGGACACGGTAAGTTGCCATGGAAACATGGGTGATAAATGACGCACTGTACATTGTCAAAAGAGTTTGCTCTCACTGCATCTTCGCATCAGCAGAAAATGTTGAATTTGGTGACTGTATGTTTTCAGTTAGCATAGCAAAACCTGATTAGGTGAAAACCTAATAATGTAGTGTTGCAGGCAGGAATTTTAAATTTCTACTGATATTAAGGACGCTGGTTGGTCAACAAATTAATATCTGCATAAAATTTTAATATTTGATTTGTTTGGTTATAGACTACTAGTATTACTTGAAAAAATCCATATATGTCACCTTTTGAATTTGGTACTTTTCTATCGCTTTAGATAGAGCTCTTCTTCAAAAGGAGATAAATAGAGTCTAAAAATCGCCACAGCCATTGAGCCCACTTAATATTGACATATGCTTTGCAACTGAGTCAGTTAACAAACAGTAAGGATCCTATATTATTTGATGTGTCCATCCTATTATGATGTCTTCAGTTCCATAAACTGAAAATCATATAACCTAGTTATGATATGTGCTTGGCAATCAAGACAAATCAATATCAATCAGTTAAGGAATGTGTATAATTGTCTGGCTAAGAAGGTGATACAATACTGCTAGGGGTTTGATCATTTTGCTGTTTTTCAAGGGATAAACAACTTTCACCTTTATTGCCAAGCACAAGATGAAAGAAGAACTATTTGCTTCTATATCTTAATGCTAATGTAGACTTGTCACAGATACATGTAGAGCTCATGATGGAAATAACCATGATTGGAATCGTTAGAATTCATGGTGGCTTAATTTTCCTGGTATTCGTCAGTAGCCTCCACCCAGGAATTTTCATCCTCGACAAAAACAAATTATGAAAGAGTTCATTTTTTCTCTGAAACTGAAAACCATGTATCCACGAAACTACATTCCTATGTATAAGCAAATACCCCACAATCCACGAAAATTTGCCTCCATGAATTTAAATGATTACACAGTACTCATTGTTATGTTACAGAGCACCATGGGATACAGTGATTTGTTCAGCGAGACGTGGAAAGCATTTACAGATTATCCTATAATCCGGTTACATGAGTACGACAAAAAACGAGTGAGTTTGTTATTGTTGTACGTTATTGGCGTGATTTGATGATATTCTCCTCAGTAAACTGAAGATTAGGGAATGTTTACTGAAATCTTCATGTCTGTTTGTCCATCCCACTTAAATTTAATTGAAGCTGACCTTTGATGTAACCTGAATCCAAGGTCATTTGACCATGATCAAAGTCATATCATCAACAATATATTTAAGTGTCATATTTGTTACTTTTAATTAGTGTCAAGAGATGCTATCATTTACTTGACACAACATATCCCATGTCTTTAGGGGGAGGCAAGTTAATGACTTGTGTTAACTTAATTTATTTAAAAAAGTCCAGGGTCACATTATTTATTTAGGTACAGCTGGCATTTTACCCATCATGCATCAACATGTACTGGTAGCTCTTTGTCTGACTAGAATAAATACATTATTAGCTTGCATGCTAGCAAGGTTAATCAGTTATTTTTGCTCAAAGAAACCCATTGGTAGGAAAATTTCAAAATTGAAAGACCAAGTTAATGAAGCTATTTTTATAGAGTTCAAAAAGTCAGCTAAAGTTATATGTAGAAGCTGTTAATAGAATGAAAATTATTTAGCAATAAAATGCTTTCGAAGGTACGGATATTTCAGAAAATATACGATTACTTCGTGCAGTCCGTGATTTTTCTTAGGTCACAGTAGATTTCGACCATTCGATAAACAGGGCATGTAGATTTCAGTTCTGTCTGTTTTATAGAGCTATGAATTAACTATAACTTTTCGTAACAAATAGAGGGCATCATACTCGGTAGATGTAAATATAGTGAAATAAGACTTGACAACATCCGACTTTGATTTGTATGAAGAATACAAAAGTAAAACAGTGACTGCTCATTTCTTAATATCTGTTAAAATACTTTCAATTGTAGGTTTGTGTTCGTGATGCAGTGTTTTCACTGCTGCCCAGAATGAGATACGGCATGTATTACAACCAGCCGTTGGTAAGTGTTCAAATACACTGCTGGCTTAAAACTGTAGAATAATATCATATACATGTATTATTATGGGGGGGGGGGGGGGGGGCAAGGCACAGGCGAATGTTATGGTGATCAAGTTTTTAGCTGCTTTTCCTCTGTAAGGGAGATAAGTTGCAATTTGAAGAAGGATTGTAAACCAGATAATTTAGAGTTTGATACCTTGTGTTATTATTGAACTATTAAGATACGTTTTAACATTTGAATTCCCACAGCACAGAAATACATGAAAATAGTAACTTTTGGCTGTCAGAGGTCAATTTTTTTTAACAGTACTTCTTGCCAAGGAAATGTTGACATATTGTTTATCTATTAATTAATAATATATAGCCTGTTTACAAAATTATGTTTATATGAACCAATAAATTTTGAATGATCCATGGAAATTTGACTGCCCACAAAAATAAAGGTTTACACAGAGCTGATAGTAAAAATACATGTATTATTAGTCTATGACAACATGCTTGAACCATTTGTATAGTCATGAAGTTTGAGAACTCAAAATATCAATGAGATAATAATGGCAATGAAATTTTCTGTACGTGCACATCCCTTTAATTACTTATATTATATTTTATTATTATTCCAACTTTTATTTTTCATAGGTTTATGGTTGCCATGGTAGCAGCTTGTTTGAAGCCTTTAATCAGCATTTAGCACACCGACTCAAACTTACTCAGCAGGGGCCTCTAGTAAGTGTCATCAAATATATCAACGATATACAGTTATGTATATATTAATTAACATAAAAATATTATTCAGTAATTTATTTAAAAAAATTATGCTTCTTTTGAGAAAATTACCATAAAACATTTTGAAAGTGAACACACTTGTTATGAATTCATGCTTACAGCTAAATCTGTGATGTAAGCTTTTATTTTAAACCAGCTGTTTCATAAACTTATCTGTCAATGAAATTACAAATTACATTTATATTTATAAGAATAAAAATTGCTTAAACCTTGAATTTATGTGCACTGTTAATGGGTTTCCATAATTGTTATGAATTAGAAATGTACTTAATTAACTTATTCTATTTTAACAGGATGGAGAAAATATATTTCAATCTTTCTTTTGTTTTTATAAAAACAGGAGAACAAAATTAGAATCACTTTGCTGTCTAGAAAAACAAAGTACAGGAACATTTTGAATGAAGATGAGGTTTGACTTTTTTATATGTTTGTACTGAAATATTTTGATTTATATGTTTCACCAAAAGATCAAATGTTATCGTCAATTTCCAAAAAGTGAAAAAAAAGGTTTTAAATGTTCTACTATATCAGTGTTTGGCAGAAGTTGCTGTTATTAATAAAAAGCGAGTTTCCGAATGAAATTAGAAACTCATACATTTATAAACTTGGCATCTTCTAATTTATGCCTATACATGTATCGGGCGTATTTATTGATTAATTGCAATGTGTATATTTCAGCTTGTGAAAGCCATGAAAACTGTAAGAGAATTTGAAGTTTAAGTTGTTACCTATAACAGGTTAACTCAGATTCTTGATTTTGAGTTTTATTCTTTTGATTGTCATAATCAGAACCCTTTTTCGCAAAAGATAAACATTTTAAAGAAAAAATAAACAACTGTCACCATTTTTCATAGTACAAGTTTGATTCTAAACCAATTTTCCCTATTCACAAGCATTTTCAGAGGTTCAAATAATATGAACAATTGTTTTTTTTTATATACTTGTCCTGTAAATTATTTTTCATTTATAAAAAAATATGAGTTGATGATAAATTGAAATGTAAATGTCATGCATTTATTCACACCAAATTTTAAACTCTTCAGTGTATTACTTGCAACCAAAAGAGAATTTCCGTTTGCTCATAAAAACACAATTTTTTAAAATAATTTTATTATAATAAGAGCACATATCCTTATGTGAACAACAAATATTATTTATCAGAAATATTACTTTAACGATACAAAAAAAAAATTGAGTGTAACATTCCACCTTAAAGCAATAAACATTATGGAACATGTACATGTAATAAGTAAATTATTGAATCTGAAGCATGTTAATAAGTGTTCATTTTATTTTTCAGGGACATACCATTTAAAGAACAAATCGAGGTATGCAACATGAATTCAGTTTAGCAAATGTTTAATTATTGAATAATAAGTTTTACTCTGTAATCCTTTTAATTTGATGATCTCTGATATAAAATTTGCATAAGATGGTGAACGATGATATATGAGCTCTCAATAAGATGATAATTATTAACACCTGTAAGATAGATAATTACAATGTTATTTAATAAATGTACGGAAGCCCGTTGGTGCCTGTAGGAAAAATATTTTATCTGGCGGCCGCCACTTATTATCTGGCGGCCGCCACATAATTTTCTGGCGGCCGCCATATAATTTTCTGGCGGCCGCCATATAATTTTCTGGCGGCCGCCATATAATTTTCTGGCGGCCGCCACATAATTATCTGGCGGCCGCCACTTATTATCTGGCGGCCGCCACATAATTATTTAGCGGCCGCCAGATAAAACCTGGCTTCCTGATGCGCGCGCATGTTTTAATGGGAGCTTTTTAAGGAGTTGTTGATACACTCTAATTTATTATTTTTATTAATTATTTCTGAAACTTGACATTAAATATCAATTGCACAGCTTAGGGTTTTGAAAAACTGGTTGAGTTGAATGTATAGAAGACTTTGTTAGAATCTAGAATGATTTTTTTATTACTTGGTGCCTTGTATTATTACGGAAGCCCGTTGGTGCCACGTATGAAAAATATTTTATCTGGCGGCCGCCAGAAAATTATATGGCGGCCGCCAGAAAATTATGTGGCGGCCGCCAGATAATAAGTGGCGGCCGCCAAATAATTATATGGCGGCCGCCAGATAAAATATTTTTCATACGTGGCACCAATGGGCTTCCGTATATTATACATGTTTGTAGTAAAACATGGTATTTAAGAGTTGATTCTGAACTTTAAAACTGAACTAAACACCCGTTCAGGAAATCTTAACATTAAAAAACTTTAACTTGAGAGGAATGTTATGTAAACATGTATAAGTAAAGGAACGCACTGCCTTCTATATGTTTTAATTTTGGTATATGAATTTACCAACGCAGATTAGTTAGCTTTATTGACCACGACAGCTAGTACAGGCAAGTTTATCACGAGAGCAGATCCATCTATGACTGTGTTGTTAAACTCTTATTCCAAATCACATGAAAGGCAGTACAATAAAAAGACAGTGATCGGCCACAGTCTCTCTGGGTAAATCAAAGAACTGAGAGTACTGAAAGGCGGGGGTCTTGAAATTTTGAATTTGTAATTGTTCACGTTTTCATCCATTATGTTCCAAAAATTATGAGTTTGAATTAGTTATTTCAATCTACATGTAGTATGCTAAAGTTCGGCTTTTGGCAATTGCCTGATACTTTGTCATAATTTTGCTAAATCCCGACCGGGACTGTTCGTCATAATTGTAGAAAATTGACACAACGGTATATTATGTAAAATAAGACCCCAAGCAATTTTTTTAAAAACTACAACTAACTGGGAAAATCAAAACAACTATATTTGGGTATATAATTTAAATCGTTATATTTATTTATTTTGTGATCAAAGGGAAAATCAATAAGTCGGACGGTATCTGTTATACAAGGTAAGGTGGCATATCTCTGTCCCTTGTGTGCAAGTTATTTTTCTATTAATTATGTCGACATGCAAGATAAAGATGTTGACATGCAAGATAGTTATGTCAACATGGAATATAACTATGTTGACAAGCAAGAAATCTGCAATCAAATAGGAGTTATAAAAAATCTCAAATATCGCCAACATGTGACATCCAAGATGCTAGATACGCTACCTATTGATGTCAACATGCAACTAATTATGTTAACATGCAACTTCTTTATGTCGACATGCAACTTCTTTATGTCGACATGCAACTTAGTTATGTTAACATGCAAGATATAAAATATGTTGACATGCAAGTTATTTATGTTTATATGCAACATCTTGTCTTATAAGTTGCATGTCAACATATTTATCTGGCATGTAAACATAACTAAGTTGGATGTCAACATATTCATCTCGCATGTCAACATACGTAAGTTGCATGTTAACATAAATAAGTTGCATGTCGACATAGATAAGTTGCATGTTGACATAAATAAGTTGCATGTCAGCATATTAATCTTGCATGTTAACATAAATAAGTTGAAAAAGTTAAATGTTGACATAAAAAGGTAGCATCTAGCATCTTGGATGTCACAGGTAGGCGATATTTGAGATTTTTTTCGATTTTGTATAATTCTTATCTGATTGCAATTTTCTTGCATGTCAACATAGTTATATTGCATGTTGACATAATTATCTTGCATGTCAACATATTTATCTTGCTTGTCGGACATATTTGAAAGAAAAATAAATTGCACACAAGGGGCAGAGATATGCCACCATAACAAGGTTTATGAAAACTCCGAAAACTCTCAAACTGTTGAATTACCGAACAAAGTTAACATTTGTATACCTATAACAAACACAGGCATCTGACGTTAGAATTATTCCAAGTACTATAACAATAAAAAAAAGTTTGTCGCGGTAGCCATTTTTGATTTTTTAGACCTTCTTACCTGTCATGATTTTCTTGCAGCGATTCATATAAAATTAATAGGTAAAACATAAATTCGTTCGCCAATTACTACTATTTTGTGTGAACTCTTGCATAATTTACACGAATCACGATTTAACCGTTTCTGAAATTTTATTAAAAATCATACTCCAAATCATCGAGTCATCTGCTTTTCAAATCGATAAAACTACAAAATGGAGACCAAAAGTGAATGAATCACGTCATATTTTGGGGTAGACCTTTCCTGATTGGCTGTTATATATGATAATTGTAAATTGTTAATTTTAGCTATTAATTCAGATTTATTTGATTTTAAAATTTCTAAAATATGCAAAGTTAACGCTTTTCACAGTAAAATTAACAAATGTTGTAGGACATTGTCATTTCAGGGATCTTTGTCCTTTCAATATACTCTCGTTTATTAAACGCACAATTTAATGCGTGTCTTGGAAAAATGAACTTAATTTCGAAAGCGATTAAATTTTAAATTTTTCAAGGAGCTACAATAAAGGATTTGTAAATCAGATTTTAAAACTACGATAAAAACTTACTTTTTATCTTCTTAAAATTGAAATAAGTCCTATTCATTTACATGTACTACCACACGATAAATTAAAAATTTAAAACATAACAACCATGCGTTATCTCTGAATTCATAGGTCTAATATTGGTGCGAGATATTTATCAATGGGAGAAAGATCTGGCCTAAGACATGCAAGAAATTGCAATCTGATATGAATTATACAAAATCTCAAAAAAATCTTTCTATGTCGACATGCAACTTATTTATGTTAACATGCAAGATAAATATGCTGACATGCAACTTATTTATGTCAACATGCAACTTATTTATGTCGATATGCAAGTTATTTATGTCGACATGCGAGATGAATATGTCAATATGTTGACATGCAACTTATAAATTGCATGTCAACATAACTAAGTTGCATGTTGACATAAATATGTTGCATGTCAACATATTTATCTTGCATGTCAACATAATTAGGAGAAAATAACTTGCACACAGGGGGCAGAGATATGCCACCATATACTTGGAATAATCTTATTGTAAAAAAGAAATATTTCTAACGTTAGATGCCTGTGTTTATTATCGGTATACAAATGTTAACTTTGTTCGGTGATTCAACAGTTTGAGAGTTTTCAGAGTTTCCATAAACCTTGTATAACAGATACCGTCCGACTTATAGATTTTCCCTTTGATCACAAAATAAATAAATATAACGATTTATATCATATACCTAAATATATTTGTTTTGATTTTCCCGGTAAGTTGTAGGTTTTTAAAAATTTTTCTTGGGGTCTTATTTCACATAATATACCGTTGTGTCAATTTTCTACAATTATGAAAAACAGTCCCGTTCGGGATTTAGCAAAATTATGACAAAGTATCAGGCAATTGCCAAAAGCCGAACTTTAGCATACTACATGTAGATTGAAACAACTAATTCAAACTCATAATTTTTGGAACATAATGGAGGAAAACGTAAACAATTACAAATTCAAACTTTCAAGACCCCGCCTTTCAGTACGCTCAGTACTTTGATTTACCAGAGAGACTGTGGCCGATCACGGTCTTCTTATTTTATTTTCTCCCTCATTTCACTCCTCCGAAAATGAATATTTTCTTGACTAATTTGTTGAAAAACAAAAACAGATTTTTTAGGATTGGTGCGTTTGTTACAAATCGCATTTTTAATATACATTCGACATACAAATAAATGGCAACACAAATATTAGTTAATCTCAAAAAACACATTTGGGTCAGGGCCGGTAGGGAAAACCAAAGACAACCTATACTACTTTGTAACGAACGTCGCATTAATCGAATACTCCCCGGGAAATCTATTTATAATGACAGCGAAAGCGCTCTTGCATGAAATTACCAGTATTGAAGTAAACCAGATAATACGAATACTAACAGAAATAAACGAAGTTAAAAACGTAAAGAAATAAATGTACTGCCTTTCATGTGATTTGGAATAAGAGTTTAACAACACAGTCAGTTAAATATGTTTCATTTTTATGGCCACGAATGCTAGTACACACTTATCCTAGTTTATCCTTATAGAGTCATAGATGGATCTGCTCTCTTGATAATATTGCCTGTACTAGCTGTCGTGGTCAATAAAGCTGACTTTAATCTGCGCTAGTAAATTCTTATACCAAAATTAAAACATATAGAAGGCAGTGCGTTCCTTTACTTAATATGTACATGTTTACATAAACTTCCTCTCAAGTTAAGGTTTTTTAATGTTAAGATTTCCTGAACGGGTGTTTAGTTCAGTTTTAAAAGTTCAGAATCAACTCTAAAATACCATGTTTTACAACATACATGTATAATACAAGGCACAAAGTAATATAAAATTCATTCTAGATTTTAACAACAGTCTTCTATACATTCAACTCAACTGGTTTTTCAAAATCCTAAGCTTTGCAATTGATATTTAATGTCAAGTTTCAGAAATAATTAATAAAACTAATAAATTAGAGTGTATCCACAACTCCCTAAAAAGCTCCCATTAAAACATGCGTGCGCATCAGGAAGCCATGTTTTATCTGGCGGTCGCCAAATAATTATGTGGCGGCCGCCAGATAATTATGTGGCGGCCGCCAGATAATAAGTGGCGGCCGCCAGATAATTATGTGGCGGCCGCCAGATAATAAGTGGCGGCCGCCAGATAATTATGTGGCGGCCGCCAGATAATTATGTGGCGGCCGCCAGAAAATTATGTGGCGGCCGCCAGATAATTATCTGGCGGCCGCCAGATAAAATATTTTTCCTACGTGGCACCAACGGGCTTCCGTATAAATGAATGTCTTTAAGAAAACTCAATAGTCAAGGCCATTTCTTGATCTCCTTCAGAAGAAGAGCTTTATATTAAAGTTTAAGAAAATACCCAAATTTAAAGGTGAAATGTATGGATTTCTTCTTTTTTTATAACTAAATGGTAGTTTATAGCTAAACAAATCATATCTTAAAATTTTAGGTAGATCTGATGGTTTAATTTGTTGACCATCGGGGGCATCCAGCCTCGTTAAATGAATAACATTTCTTTATTCTGAAGACCTCTTACAACAGTGATATATTCATCGGTATGCATGGAGCGGGGCTGACTCATCTTCTCTTCCAACCAGACTGGACGGTGGTTATTAAACTGTAAGCGGAGTTCCTAGTACAGATAGATCTTGGCTGTTGTTAAAAAAAAATCATTATTTTTCTTTGAGTTATAGAGACACTGTATTATTAGATTAAATGTATTAAGTGATTAATGTGTTCATATTTAATATATGATAATATATGGTAATATGAAATATCTGCTCAGCAACATGGTTGCCAGAAGGTCTTCAATTTACAGGCATTTCATTTCTATAGTTATATACATACAAATGGTTTTTAATTTTTGTCAAAACAAACATACATGTATATCGGTATGTTGATTATTATAAATCAGCTTTTTTATTAGCCAACATATTTTTTTCCTAAAAACCTAACAAACCAAATAAATGATCTAATTTTAACCCAGCACATTTTGAACATAATTAAAGTTCAATAAGAAAGAAAGAGAGTCAATATGAGAGAATTTTTATCATATACATAGAGCTACAGTGGCACTATTAAAACAAAATGCTTTGACTTTTTCTTTTTCAGATATAATTGTGAAGATAAAGCCTGCTATCACGACCTTGCAAGGTCACGAGGAATACATTACATGACCTGGGAGAAACCATCTAAAGTTTATCAACAAGACGAGGTGAAAATGTTCTCTTATATTATGAAAAAAGATCCACATGCTTAGAACCATTGTTTTTAAAATTTTAAATGAGGACAATAAGTATCAATACAGACTAAATAAGATATCCAATTAGGTGTTGAATCTCTCCAAAATTAAATGAGCTGTATTTTTATTGCTAATTATTAAATGCAATATATCATGATAAAGCTTATTTATCCTGTATCTTTGAATTTTGAGTAGCTACTTATTCCACATCAAGAAGTAATTTAAAACTCAATAGTTTTTCCAGAAAATTAAAAGAATATTGATGCATGTGTTTGAAGAATAAGTCTTGTTATGTTATTCATTAATCTTGTAGTTCTAATCTCTATGTTTTCTAACAAACATTGTTTTTTCTCCATTGTTTCTTATTCCGAATTTTTAGGGTCATCATCCAACTTTAGGGGCGCATGCAAAATTCACAAACTACGAGTTTGATGTGGGAGAGTTCATGCGGCTAATTCTGAAGGCTGCCGAATACGTAAAATCTCATCCAAAATTTATCCAAGGGAGACAATCAAAGACGTTGAACAGAGTAGGGGGACAATCAAAACCTCATCAGGGAGCAGACTCTAAAGATGAATTATGATGATTTATTTTTTTTTATTTGCAATAATATTTTATTGGTTGTAGCAGTCTAAAAAATATGGTTGTTGAAATAGGTTGTAGTCTTTAAATGTTTAAAGCAACTGATTTTACATAATGGGGTTGAATTTATTTTTTGAATAATTTACTACTATGGTGCTATTATTAAAGCTATATATATATATATATATATATATATATAAATATATATATATATATATATATATATATATATAGAAGAAAAATATATGATTGGTGTGAGGTTTTATATCCTTGTAACATGAATATTGAATATTTTGCTTTTGCAAATGATTGTGACAAGAAGTACTTACAGTCATGTTATTACTGATTGACAAACCAGAATTTATATGATGTACATGTAAAAGCAATATTAGATGTTTTTTGTATGATAGCTGTTTACACTTTTTTGTACGTATAGAAAGTGCAGACCCAATGTTGTACTTAAAACTTTTTTAAGTTTGTATTTCAGACAGATGTCCCAAAGTTTACATGTTGTAATGTACTTGTATTTATAACTACAGTAAAACACGGTTATATCGAACATGCTTGTAATGAATTGACGCTTACAGTGAAGTGATATTCATTCTCTGTGACTTTTTGTACATATTGTTAACTGTATATATATAACGAATTACTCTTGTAACGAACAAAATCGCCCGTCTCTGGCACCTCATTATAAGCGTGTTTTACTGTACCTGGTACAACTGGTTGATTCCTTTCTGTCAATTTTGGTTGTATAAAGACTGATTATTATTATCAGCAAAGGGTAATCAGTAGTTGAAATTTCTGATTGATTTCATGGACTCTATCAATTTAAGCTACTTGTGATTATTTGAGGGATCCAATAAACAAGGTTGTGAATTTAATGTACGATTTTTGTCAAACACATTAAGTTCCAATCAGTGTCCGACAATTGTTTTATGCCTCCGCCATAAAATGGCTGGGGGCATATAGTGATACCCTGTTCTGTCATTCCATCCTTCTGTCATGCCATCATCATTCACTCTTCGATCATTGTCTTAACGACTGTTGCAGAAATTCAGCTCAAAGGACTATGTGTGGTTTTATGCATTTTTTGCCCCCAAAATTAAAGTTTTATAAAGCGCTTTAAAAATAAGTGTGAAGATAGTTAGAATCATATTAAAAATAAGGGTGCAAAAGGTTATCACCACAGTGACGTCATAATACAGAAATGACGTCATGAATATTGCCTAATTTTGATAAATCGATGTTTTGTAGCAAAATATGGGTTTTTCCCGATGGTTTTTCGACTGGGAAACATTGAGCGCAGGCTTGCTCAAGTACCACTTTTTAGTATAATGTGTATAATTATCGGAAGAAAAACATATGTTATAATCTTACTTGAGCAGACCTGCGCTCTATACTTCCAAATGCAAAATTTAAAGCAAAAATGAGAATATTTTCATCCATTTGCAAATTTGCGGGAAAAGGTCATAAAGTTGACGTCATAGATGAATAGCCAATGAGCAATGGTGGTTAAAATCAAGATTAAAGTGATTAGCGTCCACTGTAAAATGATTTATAAAGATTTTATTTTTATACGACACTATTTAAAAATTGGTTAAAATAGGGGGCAGATATTAGACTATACCGCACATAGTCCTTTGATTTACAATTTCTGTAATAAAACATGTTATACCTAGTTTGGCATTTGAAATTCTGCGGGGCCATTTGTGGCTTTGCGACACATCAAATAGGTGTAAAATAAAAATGATTTAGAATAGATTTTTTGCTAGTATGCTATAGTACAACAAAGTTATTTGTTTATAATAATTATTACTCTATAGAAATCCACAATATAGCATGTCTTTTCAAACAAAATCTTTCAAAATTGCTGAATTGAATGTTAAGTTGTACTAGTGCATTTATTGTAAGAGCACTTAACACTTGCCGAAGTATTTATTTCCATTTTCAAAATTTGTGTATTAAATTCGTACTTCGCCACTCATTATAAGTAGCTTTGTCAAGTAATGGGGGAGCGTGGGGTATGTGAGCTTGCTCACTTTTTCTTTTATTATTGATAAATGAAGGGATAGAATTAAAGAATTAATTGATATAAGGAATGTATTTTATTCAAAATCACAGAAATGAAGATCAATATACAAAAAAGTATGAATGATCAGTTGTTTTATTCACATCTCATTTTATTAATTGATGATGTCTACTTTAAATATTTGATTTTCTTTACATTGCCTTTGGTACACTCACACACAAACAGATTGTCATTATTGTCCACACATAAACCACTAGGACTCTTCAGATCACAGTTATCTATGTAACGGAGAAACTGTCCATTCTGATCCAGAATATGGATACAATGGTTGTTATAATTAGCTGTCAGGACATGGCTCTGACTGTCTGTTGTGATACCACGGAGTTTAAATGGTTTGTTCTTGGTAACTGAGGGATGACCGGTGTATCTCCATCTGAGTCTCCCGCCCTGATTAACCACCACTACAGCACCAGCCCCATAGTCAGCTACACAGATGTCATGGTTTCTGTTCTCAGTGATGTATTTAGTATAACTATTCCCTGAGTACAGAGGTTTACCTTCATCATCAAATTGAATTGTTTGTTTCTCTGTAGATCCCGAGTAACGGACAACTTTGGATTGAGTTCCATCATCAATGTACATGGTAAGCAGAAGATCACCAGTAGAGGTGACACACAGATTATAAGGTCTCCATCCCTGTAATCTGATCAACTCTTCTGTCTGACCATTCTTTACTTTATTCACTGTTCTTGTTTCCCATTCAGAGTACAATAGATCCCCATCACTGTCTACAGCTATATCCATGGGCCATTCCCCTGATTTTGTGTGGATTGTCCGGAGGAGTGAACCTTTGATATTGAGGCATTTGATATCATTGGTCCGTCCACTCGTCCATATCATACATGTATCTTCATTAACACAGGTAACACTGCGTAGATATTCATACCCAGACTGTATTGTGGTAACAAGCTGCGGTTCATCCAGTAGTTCTCTAACTATAGTATTGGGTTGGTTCAGTGACAAGACATTTTCTTCTGTAGCAGTAGGTAATAGAGTGAACTCTCCAAACAAACTATACAACTTCTCACGGTCTATTGGTTTTGGAATGAATGTTGGCATTGATACCTGAAATTTGGATGGAAGCTTGCTGAACTCTCTGATCTTTGAGCTGTATTCAATGGTAGGAGATACTTCTGTGGATTCCTCAATTTCTCTTATGGCCAATAATGATTGTTTTATGACAAACTGTATCTGTTTGATTTCATTCAAATGTTTCTGTAAAATTTCTCTGTGTTGCGCTTTTATCTCGCTGATTTCAGTTTTCATTTTGTTGATAACGATGTCGATTTCTCTGTGCCATTCCTCCCCTTGTTTGGACATTGTTGCTGTAAGTTTCTCATATCCTACATCCAGGTTGGCAAGCGTTTGTTCCAATTCCAGAGTATTTTTTTCATAAGTAGGAGAAATATGATTTTCTAACGCTTTAATGTCTTTTTTAAGAACTTCTTTTTTTGCATTGTAAACTTCTGTAACTTCTACAAAATTATGTCCTTTGTGTTGTTTGGATGCAGTGCAGGAGGAACAAACAAAGCTATTGTTACAATCCTCGCACTGTAATTCGCAATTCCTATGCGGATGTGTTTCACATTTCGGATAAACTAGGGTTGATCTTCGTTCCATGAAAGGCACAATTGCATGTTTTTGATATCCATCTGAAATGTGATCTACTACACAGGGCTTGCAGAGGTTGACATGACAAAAGTCACAGTAGCTGTGTACAATGGCGGTCTCACAAAGGTCACATCGGTGTACATCCTGGGCACTAGAACGAGGATCCATCTTTGATCTGTTTTAAAAAAAGAGTTAAAGATTTGTGTTTTTCTTTTGTTCAGTGATGTAAATAAAAGTTTTGCATTTAATAGTGTGCAAACATACAGTTATACAGTGTAAGGAATTTACTTTGCGTGCAAGATGGTTTGATAGATTTCTTTATAAAAATTACTTAAAATCCCCCTTCATGTTCTTTTTTCAGTCGGACGTTGATACAAACCACAAAGCATATTTCAAAACTACTGCCTTTTTTATAATACTATAAATCATTAGTTTATAAAACATAAACCTGATAAAGTTACGTTGCGTTTTAGTGCATTAAGTTGATTATACAAAACATGAATCAAAACGAAAGTGGTATAATTTGTAATAAACGTGATCAAATGACATTCTCTTAGTTACATGTGGCAGTGTAAGTAATGATTAAATGAGTATGTAATTAACGATCAGAATACTAACCTTGTTTACAAGAGAATTCACACTCTCTAACTGTCTGATAGGTGTGCCCCAAACATGGCTGATCCCGCTCTGAATGTAACCACCTGATCGGAGTTAAAAAAAGAAAAAGTACAAGAGTT
Organism: Magallana hongkongensis; assembly: GCA_015776775.1. Classification (NCBI taxonomy): domain Eukaryota; kingdom Metazoa; phylum Mollusca; class Bivalvia; order Ostreida; family Ostreidae; genus Magallana; species Magallana hongkongensis. Next base: position 16,230,173 of record CM027470.1, read on the forward strand.
ACTCCCCGTTCATCGTTATCGCCATTACCTGGCAGTTAGTTGACGTTATTTTAGCTTTTCAGCAGTCTGGTTGCAAATTGTTTAATTTCTGGTTCATTTTTTTCTTCTAAATAAGACAAATCACGCGATTGAATGAAAATGCTAAAAATTGAAAATGACAAAATGAAATTCGTTGTTGTAGCGTATTAATGTAGATAGAGAATTCCATATGCATGATCAGTATTCTCTTTTGAGAAGTGGACAGGCATAGCCAGGATGTAGGCTATGCCTGTCCACTTCTCAAAAGAGAATAGCATGATCAGCACTACGTTATTTAATTGTTCAACAAAACATTTGGCATTCTATGAATAGTCAATTATTTTTTGTTATCAAACGGAAGAAGTTTACAAAAACTTCAATACTAGTAATAGGTTAGACGTTCATTATATCAAAGTTAAATGTATATGCATATGATGTCATATTTTTCAGAGTTTAACAATCGGTAAACTTTATTGCACTAATTTGTGCTCCACTGACGTGCCAAAAGAAGTTGTATGTGGTGAACTTCTGTTAAATACTAATAACCAAATGCTGCTTAGCAGACAGCAAGCATCGATTCTTTCCTCATGCATAAAACATGTAAATACATTCATATGCTTGTTTTTGCATCCGTAGAAAAACTTAAACACCATAAAATACCATTTTTTACACTAAAAAATAATGTAGGACATGATTATGTGAAAGATGTATATTTTTTAGATAAAGATTTTCGATTTCATGTCAAAACCACCATAATATCATATAACGATTATTTTTCCAATAGATAGGGTGGTCATTGGGTAGACAATGAGAGGAGTTGAACGCTGACATTTACCGCATACCGGTGCGCATTATCTTTAGATCCAAAGTAACGTGGTAACTTTAAATGTTATCACTAACACCCCTGCGAATGTTATTGTCATTTAAATTTTAGATCACGGGTTTTAATTTGACCCTTTCAGTTTCGCAGTAAAAATCGTCCCTCGTGTTCATAGTCTATTTCATAGAATCTAGGTACTTGTAGTCAAACATAAAAAATTAGAGGTTTATTGATTTTAAACTTTATCTTCATTAACTGGTGGATAAAATGTGTTATAGAAATAAATGTGACAATACAAAAAAAATAGTTTTTTTTTCTGCTGTTGCACCAATTAAAATGTCTATTAGAGATCCCCCCTATGGGTTTATTTTCGATCCGCACCTGACCTAGTAATAGCATCAATAGTGAAACAGACTATACTATTTTATGCAGAATGTTCCTTGAAAATGGCTCGATATACTAAGTTTTGATACAAAACAGACACCCATTATTTTTTTTAAAAACATGGTATTGCACACAACAAGCATCGAACATGGCTATGATTTTATTAAGCAACCCAATGTTTACATTTTCAACCACTCTACACGTGGCTGAACACGAGCGATAACTCTGTTCTGAATATCATCGTTTAATTTAAATAACCGCTAGATGGTGAAATAGAACATACATCCAACACGGTTTTCATGTTTTAACATAAATCAAAGTAGGATATGATATGAAAAACGACTATTACTTACGTATTTTTAGAATATTATCCGAACACATATACTTCCGCTCGAAAATTCACAGGAACTGAACAAATCTTCGTGAAGTCTCGTGAACTTTCATTCGAGCACCTCTGGATTCATTATATACTTAGCAACGATAAAGAAAACATTTCGAACACATTCGCAGGGGTGACTAACAAATAAACAAACACCTGAATAAATAAAATGTGTTTTACTTAATGATAGTTTAATTCACGGTAATACATGCAGTACATTTTTGTATTTATTACAGAAAAGAAAAAAAAAACCAACAATAATTTAAATGTTTATTTGCGAATAATGACTGTACTAGTACTATAATTTTAGGTTTCAGTAATTATAATTAATAACTGGTTACAGGTTTAAGCTTGGATCACTGGTTAGTGGGTAAGAATAGCTGATCTCATATGATATAGCTGGTCAGCAACATAGCTGCAAAAAAAGTCCCGTTATAATTCTTTCCTATATGAAAATGTTACACACATATATATATACAAATGGTTTTTGCCAAAACATGGATATGTTGGTAGCATGATTTCGTTGATTTTCGTTAACAGACGTCTTTCTAGACACTCAGTACTTAATAACTTAACACACCAAATAAATGATATACTTTTAACTGAACATGTTTTGAAGATAAAGTCAAGATTAAGTCATGCAAGAAGATAAAGATTATCCAGGAAGTCGATCATCTGTCATGATTTAATCAATTACTGGTATTCAATTTTTGAAGGAGGTCAAACCGGTGGTTTGTTTGGTTAAAACTAACAATTATTTAAATTTTCTAAACAATAAATAAGATTAAGGAGATATAGATTAACAGTTAACATAGCACTTTTCAGTACTTTGATAATAATATGGCTGTATCGGTATCATAATTTTGGGTTTCACAAAACAAAATACGTTGACTTTATCTTTTTTAGATATAATTGTGAAGATGAAGCCTCCTATCAAAACCTTGCAAGTCACAAGAAACACATTATATGACTTGTTTTGTAATATAACTAATAAGTCTTGCAGTGTTCATCTGCATGTTATATAACAAACATAGTTAAATCACCATTGTTTTTTATTCCAAATCTTTAGGGTCATCATGAAACTATAGGGGCGCATGCAAAATTCACAAACTACGAGTTGTATGTGGGAGAGTTCATGTGGCTAATTCTGAAGGCTGCCAAATATGTAAAATCTCATCCAAAATTTATCTAAGGGAGACAATCGAAGATAACAAGTGAAAAAGGGAGGCAATCAAAACATCATCGGGGAACAGGCTCTAAATATGAATTGTGATGATATATATTGATGATGTTATAGATTTATTTTAATTTGCAATAATATTATATTGGTGGTAGCAGTCTGAATATGGTTGTTGAAATAGGTTGTAGTTTAAACCCTTTTTCTTTAAATGTTTAAAGCAATTGATTTTACATAATTGGGTTGAATTTATTTTTTGAAGAATTTACAACTATGGTGCTATTATTGAAGCTATACACACACACACACACACACACATATATATATATATATACATGTAGATAGATAGATAGATAGATAGATAGATAGATAGATAGATAGATAGATAGATAGATAGAGAGAGAGAGAGAGAGAGAGAGAGAGAGATGAAATGTGTATAATTAGTGTGAGGTTTTATAACCATGTTACATGAATATTGAATATTTAATTTGCTTTTGCAAAAACATCTGACAAGTTGCATGTTATTATTGATTGACAAACCAAAATTTATATGATGTAAAAGCAATCTTAATTTTTTTGTATTTCGTACGTAAAGAAAGTGCAGACCCTATATTGTACTTAAAACGTTTTAAATACTTTTTAAAGTTTGTTTGTAATTCAGACAAATGTCACAAAGTTTACATGTTGTAATTTACTTGTTATTATAACTACAGTGAAACACGGTTATATCGAACACGCTTGTATCGCTTGTAATGAATTGACGCTTACAGCGAAGTGATTTTCATTTTCTGTGACTTTTTTTTTTTTTTTTTCATATTGTTAACTGTATATATATAACGAATTACTCTTGTAACGAACAAAATCGCCCGTCTCTGGCACCTCATTATAAGCGTGTTTAACTGTACCTGGTACAACTGGTTGATTCCTTTCTGTCAATTTTGGTTGTATAAAGACTGATGATTATTATCAGCAAAGGGTATTCAGTAGTTGTAATTCCTGATTGATTCCATGGACTGTATAAAAGTAAGCTTCTTGTTATTATTTGAGGGATCTAATAAACAAGGTTGTGAATTTAATTTACGATTTTTTTGAAACACATTAAGTTCCAATCAGTGTTTGACAATTTTTTTATGCCTCCGCCATGAAATGGCTTAGGGCATATAATGTTACCCGGTTCTGTCATTCCATCCTTCTGTCATTCCATTATCATTTACTTTTCGATCATTATCTTAACGACTTGCACAATTTAAACTCAAATTTGATTTATAATTTCTGTAATAAAATGAATGTTATACCAAATTTGGCATTTGAAATTTTGGCCACCTGCGGGGACATTCGTGGCTTTATGACACATCAGGTCTTATCAAATATCATTATACTTTTTATTTCTTATGTATAAGTGTAAAGTAAAAATGATTAAGAATATATTTTTTTTGCTAGTATGCTATAGTACAACAAAGTTATTTGTATATAATAATCATTATTCTAATAAATCCACAATATAGCATGTCTATTTAAACAACATCTTTCAAAATTGCTAAATTGAATGTTAAGTTGTACTAGTGCATTTATTGTAAGAGCACTTAATACTTGCCGAAGTATTTATTTCCATTTTCAAAATTTGTGTATTTTAATGCGTACTTCGCCATTCATTATAAGTAGCTTTGTCAAGTAATGGGGGAGCGTGGGGTATGTGAGCTTGCCAACTTTTTCTTTAATTAATGATAAATGAAGGGATGAAATTAAAGAATTAATTGGTATAAGGAATGTATTTTATTCAAAATCACAGAAATGAAGATCAATATACAAAAAAGTATAAATGATCTTTTGTTTTATTTACATCTCATTTTATTAATTAATGATGTCTACTTTAAATATTTGATTTTCTTTACATTGCCTTTGTTCATACCAGACACAAACAGATTGTCATTATTGTCCACACATAAACCACTAGGATACTCCAGACCACAGTTATGAATGTAACGCAGAAACTGTCCATTCTGATCCAGAATGTGGATACAATGGTTGTCTCTGTCTGCTGTTAGGATACGACTCTGACTGTCTGTTGCGATACCACAAGGTTTAAATGCTTCCTTCTCGGTAACTGAGGGATGACCGGTGTATCTCCATCTGAGTCTCCCGCCCTGATTAACCACCACTACAGCACCAGCCAAATAGTCAGATACACAGACGGCATGGTTTCTGTTCTCTGTGATGTATTTAGTATAACTATTCCCTGAGTACAGAGGTTTACCTTCATCATCAAATTGAATTGTTTGTTTCTCTGTAGATCCCGAGTAACGGATAACTTTGGATTGAGTGTAATCTACACTGTACATGGTAACCAGGAGATCACCAGTAGAGATGACACACAGGTTTGCAGGCCTCCATCCCTGTAATCTGATCAACTCTACTATCTGTCCATTCTTTACTCTATTCACTGTCCCTGTTGACCAGTCAGAGTACAGTAGATACCCATCACTGTCTATGGCTATATCATATGGAAAATGGTAAGATATTTTCTTTATTGTTTGGAGGAGTGAACCTTTAATGTTGTAGCATTTGATATCATTGGTCCATCCACTCGTCCATATCCTGTCTTCATTAAGACAGGTAACACTGCGTAGATCTTCATGCCCAGTATGTATTGTGGTAACAAGCTCAGGTTCATCCAGTGGGTCTCTGACTGAAGTATTGTGTTGGCTCAGTGACAAGTCATGCTCTTCTGTTGCCGTGGGTAATGGGGTGATATGTCCAAACCAACTATACAGCTTCTCCCTGTCTATTGGTTTTGGAATGAATGTTGGCAGTGATACCTGAACCTTAGGTGGAATCTTGCTAAACTCACTAATCCTAGAACTGTATTCAATGGTAGAAGATACCTCAATGGATTTCTCAATTTCTCTTATGGCCAATAATGATTGTTTTATGACAGACTGTATCTGTGTGATTTGATTCAAATGTTTCTGTAAAATTTCTCTATGTTGCACTTTTATCTCGCCGATTTCAGTTTTCATTTTGTTGATGATGATGTCGATTTCTCTGTGCCATTCCTCTCCTTGTTTGGACATTGTTATTGTAAGTTTCTCATATCCTCCATCAAGGTTGGCAAGCGTTTGTTCCAATTCCAGAGCAATGTTTTCATAAGTAGGAGAGATATGATTTTCTAACTCTTTGATGTCTTTTTTAAGAACTTCTTTCTTTGTCTTGTAAACTTCTGTTACTTCTACAAAGCTATGTCCTTTGTGCTGTTTAGATGCAGTGCAAGAAGAACAAACAAATATATTGTTGCAATCATCGCATTGAAATTTGCAATTTTTATGTGGATGTGTTTCACATTTCGGATAAATGATGGTTGATCTTCGCTCCTTGAAAGGCACAATTGCATGTTTAAGATATCCATCTGAGATGTGATCTCCAATGCAGGGCTTGCAGAGGTTGAAATGACAAATGTCACAATAGCTGTGTACTATGGCGGTCTCACAAAGGTCACATCGGTGCACATCTTGGGCAGTAGAACGGGGATCCATGGTTGTTCTGTTAAAAAAAAAAAGAATTAAAGTTTTTGAATTTATTTTTGTCAATGATATTTATAAAAGTATTGCATTTTTAATCTGCACACATACAATGTAAGGAATTTACATTTATTTAAACATAAAGCAGATATAGTTGCCTTTTTAGTGCATTAAGTTGATTATACAAAACGAAAGTGGTATAATTTGTTATAGTCTAAACGTGATCAAATCACATTCACTTGATTACATGTGGCAATGTAAGTAATGATTCAATGAACATGTAATCAACAATAAGAATACCAACCATGTTCACTAGAAAATTCACAATCTCTGACTGTCTGATAGGCGTGACCCAAACATGACTGATACTGTTCTGAATGTAAACACCTGATCGGAGTTGGAAAAAACCTACAAGAGTTAGTTCCCGTTCATCGCTATTAGCGTTGTCTGGCAGTTTACCTTATTTAAGCTTTTTTAGCAGTCTGGTTGGATATTTCTTAATTTCCAAGACTTGTAACGCATAATTTCTTCTCAGGAAAATTAGTCGATTAAAATTTCCATTTATTGTTTTCTAAATAAGGCAAATCCCACGCAATTGAATGTAATGTTACAAAAAGACAAAATGAAAATATAGCGTATTGATAGATCTGTAGTTATAGAATATCATATACATGATCACACACTGCGTTATTTAATTGATCAACAATACAGTTGCTTTTCTGTAATAATCAATTATTGTTTTGTCATGAAACAGAGAAGTTTCCAAAATCTTCCATCAATAGTTTAGATATTCATTATATTAAGATTTGGTGTAAATTATTTTATATCAATTATTAAAGTTAAAGAAGCGATAAATTCAATTGCATACCTTTTTATAAGCACTAATTTATGATGTACCAAAATCAATTTGTTGGCCGTGAACTTCTGTTAAATATCCCAATGCTGTCAATCAGACAACGTGCCTTCATTCTTTCCTCATCCTTGAATTAAATAATGCATTAATTTTATATGCCTGTTTTTGCATGCGTAAAAAACTTGAACACAGGGAAACCCCCTCTTTACACTAGAAAATGTCGAACATAAATATGTGAAAGATGTACAAGTTTTTAAAAATCATGTCAAAACCATTATAATGCCATACAACGATTATTGAGTTGCCTCTCGATAAATATTGTCTTAAAATAAACAAAAACCGATGATCCAAACAAATATTTGCTATCAAATATAACAGCAGAGAAAAAGTAGGGTATTTAAAAAAAGATATTTCATTTCATTTAAATCAGCAGTAGTTGTAAATCAGCAGTAAAATAAAAATAATTTAAAACGGATATTGTGTTTTGTTTTAGACAGTAACCTTAAAATATTAGTACAAGTAGTGCACAAGCATTGCAAGAAAAAGCGGAAGAAAAAAGGTCTGGAGAAAAATGTCAAGTGTATATGTAAATATAATTCGTTGGCGTATATTTTGAATAGAAATTTAATGAATCCATAATAACTCAAGCAATTTCATATTCATATAAATGACTTTTAACTTATATCAAAGAAAAGTTTTGATTTTTTAAGTTTTTGTTTTAAAAGCATTGCAATTTAATTTCGGGGAAAAACTTTATGATAACTTAACATCTTAAATCTGTTTCTATAATGATGTTTGATTTTTGTTTCTATTCTCTCGTCATTGAATTAGATGAAATTATCTTTGGAAAGGCTGTATATTTTGGAGTTCATTAGCTGCAGTACTGAAAAGTGATATTAATATTTTAAAAATCATTATTTTATTGGTATCACAGAGGGCTGGTACGCTTTTTTGTTTTGAAATGTTTTAAGCATGCACATTTTCTTCCTAAACAGACCGAATAAGGCGAAAAAATAAGACAAAGTTATAGCTGTTCCCAAATTAAAGAGAGCTTCGAGACACAAAGTTAAGACTAAGACGTATCCTAAGACGTACTTATAACGCACAATAGTCCCAAGATAGCTTCTTGAACAAGCCTGCAGATATATTGTAAATCTTAATTAAGAAAAATAAAACGGTCAAAAGCAAGGTCAAAACTAAACGTAATTAGGCTTTGTTCAATAGATAGTTAATGTTAATCGTAAGCATTCTTTTTGCTTTAAGGTAACTCCATACTCGTAAAGTTCTCTAATGAAAGTTGAAAAACAGAACTGATATCAACTTTATAGACTTTAATTTCATCAATTATTAGAAAAAATATGCATGTCATTACACTTTTTGAGATGTCAGATAAACATGAACTAGATCATATTTTAGCATCAGAAAACCGTACTTTTTTTTGTTAAAAGTAAAATCTTTGTAGGAAGAAACTTGTTTATCTTTTTTAATTTTATTGTCAACTGTGTTAGAAAACTAACACTACAAACCCATTTTAAAATTAGTTGTTGGGGTTAGAAAAATTATTGCATTTAGACTGAGAGAAAAGTCAGAAAAAGAGTTATTTCCCCTCAGGATAGACAAAATGTATAAAAAAAAATAATGGAAATTTAGGATAAAATTCAGCTGCAAAAAATCTTGAACTTAGCAGTATTTCTAATAAAATAAATAAAACTACAGCCTACTCCGGATATATTGAAATTCAGGGGACCCTGCAAATTATTTCAATATATCCGTATTTCAATATAAGCGAAATTGACTGACGTGAAGCCGCCATTTTTGAAAGTTCAATCCCGATGTTAGCATAGAAAACCAAACCCGAACAAATTATTAGATCATCATTTATCTATTACAATAAACGGATTACATAGAACATTAGTCCTTGAAAGTTTGATTAAAATTATATCCGAAAGATTTATAAGTTTCGTTTTGTTACTATCTTAAACCTCATCATAATCTCGGATTGCATTCTTTTACGTTTTAGAAAAACGTTAGAGAAAAATCTCCACACTCAAACGCTTCAAATATTGCTGAACGCTGCTTGTATATCATCGTAAGTGTACACGCGATAATCTCAAAATCCTTAGCTATTTCGAATTTAGGCTTTGTTCTTTCATCAATAGCCATAACTAGTTTGTATTTAGCGTCCGGAGATAAGGTATTTCTTTTCCGTGGGGTTTCCATATTACGTCTAGCCTCAATACATCCGTATTCGTAAAAACAAAAAATTAAACAGAGAACAAATTTTACTTTTTAATAAAAGAATAAAAAATAAGAACTTATCAATTCACACCTTTATATATCAACTGGTCAGTCTGGCATAATTACTATCACCAACCGTGACGACAGCCGCCAGGGAGAACTTCAATATAACCGTTATAAAAACACCTAATTATCACCTTTGGGGACCGATCAGTGGCTTCAATATAAGCGATATTTCAAAATAACCGATTTCATTATATCCGTGAAATCAATGCAAAGAATATGAGAGGTAAAAACTGGGGATTTATTTCTATTTCAAAATAAGCGGAATTTCAAAATAAGCGAGTTCAATATAAGTGGAATAAGCTGTATATTGCACAAACTTTAAAGAATTCAAAGTTTTACAATAAGGTATGACATCACAGAACACTGGATCTACTTTAATTTTGTTGATTTACAATTAAATTGTTATCTGTATCTTTTTTTTGACCTTAAGAGCATTATCTGCAGTGTTGAACACAATAATGAAAACGATTACAATAAAGATAAAAAAATAATACTTTGATTCAGTGAGTTTTATATTAATCTATAATAACCCAGCCGGGGTTTATGTTTAACCTCCGACTTTGGCGTCAGAATAGTCTCTAGTAGGTCCCTCGTCTAAGTTATCACTGTTCTAACTCCAACAACTTTTGTTATAGCAAACGTTAAGTCTTGTAATTACTGACTAGTTTATAAGGTAATGCACGTGACTATAGCAGGTTTGTAGACGATGAAAATGATTGCACTGTATTAACCTATCGTAACAGTGCGACTTATGAGAGTGTACCGAAGTCACGTGAAAATGAAAAACAATTATACCAATATTTTGAAAACGTCCAATCTACTCCTTTAAACTTGGTAAAAGTTGTAAAAACGGGGTTATACTTTTTCAGGTTATATACGACGAAGGTTCTATTTTTATACAAAATGATACTATTTTTTTTTTTACAAATTTGTTACAGCTGTGGGTCATTTCTATGGGGGAGGGTGTCATTATTTTTCTTCACACAGGCGTTAGACCCCCTCTAAGAAATAAACACAGTCACGTTTCAATCATGCAGTGCAATTAAAATTCATATTTTAATTATTGTAAGAGTATTTTTATGGTTTTATGTCATTCTACAAACACAAACAGCTAGGAAGGTATTTGTATGACATCGAACGAAAAAAAAGTATTACATTCCAACTTTTATTAAATAAACGTTATCCGTTCGCTTTAAAACGAGATATTTTAACTTATATCATTTTTGGCTGTTGGAAACTAGTATATATTATGTTTAAAATGATTTTTTTTTTTGGAAAATGACAAAACCTACAGAAGCACTATTAATTGTAACAATAGGCTTAGGAGCCACATCGCTCACCTGAGCAATTGCCTTAATTCTGATCAAATTAGCATTACAGTATCAACATATCTTGACAACTAAGTACAATAGATCTTGCTTAAAAAATGAAAATCTGCCAATTTTTATCCACCTCTTTTTTTGGTAAATACCAAGCCCTTTTTGTTGTTTTACCTGTAAGAAGATTTTTTTCTATTCCTATAAACCCCCCCCCCCCATTTCGTGGCCCCACTTTTCTCTAGGGAATCATTGTTTCATCAAACTTAAATCTGCATAACCTGTGCTTTCACACTAAGTACAGAGTTTTGGACCGACAACTTTCCCAGAATATTTTAAAAGATTTTCTCTATATATTCCTATGTAAAAATTCAAACCGCCATCACGGCCCCGCCCTATCACTAGGGACTGTGATTTTGCTAACTTGAATTTACACTACCCAAGGATGCCTCTACACAAGTTTAAGCTTTTTCTGGCCAAATAGTCTTTAAAAAGAAGATTTTTCTCTATATATTCCTATGTAAAACTTGATCCCCCTCTTGTGGCCCCACCCTACCTCCGGTTACCATGATTTGAGCAAACTTGAATCTACACTACCTGAGGATGCTTCCATTTTAATTTGAGCTTTCCTGGCCTAAAAGTTTTTGCGAAGAAGATTTTTAAAGATTTTCTCTATATATTCCTATGTAAAACTTGATCCCCCTCTTGTGGCCCCACCCTACCCCTGGAGACCGTGATTTGAACAAACTTAAATCTACACTACCTGAGGATGCTTCCATTTTAATTTGAGCTTTCCTGGCCTAAAAGTTTTTAAGAAGAAGATTTTTAAAGATTTTCTCTATGTATTCCTATGTAAAACTTGACCCCCCATTGTGGCCCCACCCTACCCCCAGGGACTATGATTTGAACAAACTTGAATCTACACTACCTGAGGATGCTTCCATTTTAATTTGAGCTTTTCTGGCCTAATAGTTTTTGTGAAGAAGATTTTTAAAGATTTTCTCTATATATTCCTATGTAAAACTTGATCCCCCCATTGTGGCCCCACCCTACCCCCGGGGACCATGATTTGAACAAACTTGTATATACACTATCTGAGGATGCTCCCATTTTAATTTGAGCTTTTCTGGCCGGATAGTTTTTGAGAAGAAGATTTTTAAAGATTCTCTCTATATATTCCTATGTAAAACTTGACCCCCATCTTGTGGCCCCTCCCTACCCCCGGGGACCATGATTTGAAAAAATTTGAATCTACACTACCTAAGGATGCCTCCACACAAGTTTAAGCTTTTCAGGCCGAATAGTTTTTGAGAAGAAGATTTTTGAAAAATACCAACAAATTTTCATAAATCTCAATTATCTCCCCTTAAAAGAAAGCGTTGCCCTTCATTTGAACAATCTTGAATCCCCTTCACCTAGTGGTGCTTTGTGCCAAATTTGGTTGAAATCTGCCTAGTGGTTCTTGAGAAGAAGATGAAAATGTGAAAAGTTTACAACGACGACGACGACGACGACAACGCCGACAACGAAGACAACGACGACAACGACAGAAAACGGACAAATTGTGATTAGAAAAGCTCACTTGAGCCTTTGGCTCAGGTGAGCTAAAAACAATTTTGATGAATAATATTCAATCATAACATAAACAAAACTAGTCTTTGTGCACATACATTCAAATATTGATATACATATATTCTTTCTTTCTGATGTATTTTTAATATCAAAAACATGTATCGAGTTTTATACATCCAAGAATGGTTTTAGTATTTTTGTTCTCCATTTTATTCCCTGGGAAAATGGGTGGTCTTTTTTCGAAACTGAAAAAAAAAATAAATTGTTAAAACCTGTATCCTTAAATGCGTCGATGGAATGCTACTTTAATGACAAAACCACAAATTATCTTTTTGGACTTATTCAGTAAAGAATGTAAACCTTGCTTTTTGTTGTTTTTTTTCGGTAAAATAATATTGAAAGGTGGATAGCAAATATATTTGTATAAAATTAATTTGTACAAGAAACCGCTTGATAATTTTGATTGGTTTGCCTTGAACCAAATTAAGGGCTCACGTGCTGTCTAAATCTCAACAGATGTCGAGGGGAGAAAAATACGACAACAGCATCCCGGACGTAATGTATTTTTCTTTCATTTTTTCGAATAGATATTCTTAAAACTTAAAGCAAATCACCTACAATGCACGGTCTGCCTTTATACCTGAATTTTTACACCCTGACATAGTTCGTATAGACAGGCAGTTAAAACACTAATAAGTACATGAAATATTAAGTACTGTCAAAAACTACTATTACAAAACAACCATTTCAAAAAATAACAGGGTTATTTACATAACAAGAAATCATGATAAGTGCTTAAATATCATTTTGAATGGGGGAAACAATATAAAATGACATTATAATGAAAGTATGTGTACTTACATGATTTTTTTAATGGTTAGAAACTGGGAAGATGTTTTGATATTCTTTAATGCAGAATTGTCAACTGAAATTTAATCAAATCAAACAAGGTACACTATTAACCAAATATTTAAATTTTTTCACAATTTTCACAATTTTCCACACGGAAAACATTTGAAACAATAAAAAATTAGTAAACTAATTAACAAATTAATTTTCAAAAAAGAACGTATAAATAAACAGACAATATTTGAATGATATATCGGTATTGGGATTGTAAAGATATGTTGCATTGTGCTTAATCAGTGTCGTGCTTTTCTGATGAGTTTATCTCGAGGAGAGTGTAAAATAATATAAATAATTTTTACTTGCTAATGGCGCTGTGTAGTTTCCCTTTGAATTGCTTGTCATACTCTGATTTATAAATGACATAAAAATGAGGACAGCAAAAGTGGTCGTCATTTTCGGAGAACCCCTAAAATTAGAAGAAAATAATAGGCAAATAACATTTTTAATCAGTGTTTTTTCCTGAAATTCTGTTTGATTGATTATAAACAGGCATGCGATTTTCGATAATTAAGAGAAATATTCTGATGGAATAATTGCTTATCTATGAATATTGATTAGTAAATACATGACGTCTCATTATTAATAATAAAGAAACGTTTAAATGTAAAACCTAGCGACCACACCTTTAAAAAAATGACAAAACTATCTTCAAGTTTATGCATAGAAAAAATCATATATTCTTTATTAGAGACATTGTCAGTCATTATGGTACATGTTAACCTACAAAAATTTGTCAGAAATGACTTTACATAAAAGTCATAAAATATTGTTGGTAAATACCTTAACGATGATTGACGTCAATAATCAAAGGCTGAATCAAATGAATTAAATATAGCGCGATGTGTTCTATTTATAGCCTGTATTACTTGTAATTACGCAATAAATATAATAGAAATGTTTACTTACTTCTTTTTTTTTTAGTTATCTTCAACTCTCTATTCCTCTTATTGATAATAAAAAATGTAAATGCCTATTACAAATCATTACTATTTTTAATTTTTATTGTTAGTTAAAAAAATCTGCTCATAAATCATTTGTTGCAAAATTTGTTTTCAATAGGCAAGTAATGTTTAAAACCGGAAATGCGGGAGTGGAAAGAGGGAGGAGAAAAGAATTTTAACACAAAGACGATCAATCTTATAAGATGACGGAAGAAAAAAAAAAGGTTAAAATTATGCTATCAAGGTCAGTTTATTTAAATGATAAAATGGAATTTCCGTCAAAAGGAATGTAAATCATATATTGTTAACGTCAGTTAATGGATGACTGAATGAAATCACGGGTTTTGTAATTGTGGTGAATTTTAATCTGAATGTTATCAACATCTGTGCGCACTTACCGAAGTTGTCGGAGTGTATAAATTGGAATGACTTTAGGGTTTAAAGGGTTTCCCCAGGCAAATCCTTTTTCAGCAATCAATATTAATGAAATTGAAATTTAAAGCCCACAAATCCGCATCTTGATTTCTACAGTGATTAAACGTGTAGATGTAAAACAATGTGACATTTTTCCCTTCTGCAGGAAACAAACTTAGGTTGACATGACAAAAGTAACAGAAGCTGTGTACTATGGCGGTTTCACAAAGGTCACATCAGTGTACATCTTTGACACTATAATGTGGATCCATGATTATTCTATGAAAACAAATCAAGACATTGTTGAATAATGTTGAAAATAATTTGAATTTAAAACAAAACAAAACCTTTAATTATATCGAAAGATCGTATTATATTATTATTTCCCTCTATTTTTATACACACAATGAAAAATTGATTATTGTATGTTGAAGGAACATGGTCACGATGTCAGACAAATCCCTCCCCCCCCCCCCCCCCCCCGTTTTTAATAGTACAGTAAAACATGGTTATAGCGAACACGCTTATAATGAATTGACGCTTACAGCGAAGTGAATTTCATTCCCCAAGTCTCAATTTCATGTTGTAAACTTGACGGATATAACGAATTACGCTTATAACGAAGTTAAATTGGTCGTCACTGGGACTTCGTTATAATCGTGTTTTACTGTAATAATGCTTTAGTAAGGCATTTCTAATCGTTAACGTAAATTTGAGAGTCATCTTTGTTGTGTAAACAAATCTAAGGTAATGTTTTTGTTTTCATTGAATGTTGAAAGGCAAATTCCATGTTTATACTTAAATGAATGTGACAAACACTAGGAAAAGTAACCTATGCTCAAAACGATTTAGCAGATAGTAAAAAAGGCTCGCAAAAGAACTCTTACCGGTTTATGAAACCAATGTAAGCAAAACCCTGGCACGAGCCATCTGACATGATAAAGAATTGTTAGCTATATATCTTTCTTATAACTCTACGACTGTTTTTTGTTAATAATTAAAAATTCATTATGAACACAATAATAATAGAGAAAAATGACCAAATTTGTGACCATGCCCTTTTAAGATAAATATTTGAAAGTAAAAAGGCAAAAAAATCAATTCATAAAATTTTCACTACGCTTAAAATGAGAAGCCCCTCCCCATAGGGATTGATAAGGTTTTGGTGGAAAATTATCAGATACTTTAACTTCTTACTTTTTTTTGAAATTTTGAAATTTTGACATTATATAAAAACGTTGTGTAAATCATTCAAAATAAATAATACTGGATTTAAAATGAAAATAGTTAATTGTTTACTTAAACCAATTTATATAAGAATAATATTAATAAGAAGTATGAGTTATAATTTGGTAATTCAGTAAATAGAAAAACCGAGAAAAAAACCAAACCTCATCCAAAAATTAAAAATTATTCAACTATCTGGTAGCCATGCCCTAACCATGGCCAACCTCTAAATGCAACTACCTTATTAAAGTTGATATAATTAAAGTAACTTCCCATTCTTCATGACCTGTTTTATTTAAGTATTTACACGAAAATGTTTATATTTTAACTGGGAAGTTTATGTCCATTCAATGTTGAAAAAGAAATCACACTTTAGACTTTGTCCAGACTGTAGATTTACTATTTTGCGTATTATTATATTATTTGGGAAAATCGCAACAATCAACATTAATTAATTTATCAGATATTAATCCAATAAAGAAGTGGATATATTTTGCTAACACAAGTTATATACATGCAATATTCGCTTTCTTAATGCCCATATAAAACTCCAAAGAAAGCATTTTATTGTTTGAATTAAACTCATGTCGCACTTGGTAAATAATTTTAAACCATTTTCTTTCTAAAAACAGTTGAAGAACCATTGAAATCATTTTCAATATCGAAAGGAAAAAGTGAAGAGGGGCTGAATAAAGGAAAACTTAGTACATGTTGAGCGGGTCTGTGTCAAATTTTTCATCTAAGACAAACAAACTAAATTTAAATCACTCTGTTGAACAGGTATCGATAATTTCGTTGTGATATTAGTTATTTCATCATTATAAGGGACCAGCGTAATGTTGTTTTATTTAGTACTAATAGAGTCGTGCATCAAAGATGTCTTAGATTTAAGTACAGTGTAAGATGGTAAATCATAAGAGCATAACTTTGATATTGGCGAGCAATCTGAATAGGCTTGGGCTTGGTATGGCAAGCATTTTTTTTTGTACTTTTTCAGAACAGCATGAAGTAAGTTTCTAATTATAAACATATGTGTTAATTTAAGAAGATTGATATTTCTTTCACTGACATAAATATTTTTCAATTAGCTTTTTCTCTAAAACACATATGGGACTACAAGTTCTGTATTAAATGACTGGTTCATTATTTTAAAAAATTTGGAGTCCTGATTAATTTTCAGAGAAAATGTGTGTCCTAACAGAATAAGTACATTTAGATGATTTTTTTAAACAATACAATTCATGCGAATACAAATAATGGCACTGGTACTCTCATTACAATTTGTATTTTCGGTTTTTCCATGAATATTGCATTCAAGATATTTTATTAACATGAATATTTATTTAAAATTTAAATATGCTAATGCATGAGCTACAAGCAGCTATATAGTATGATTAGCAATGATTTGAGCAGTCGAGGATACAATGTATTCAAAGACCATTCTCGTCAATCCTTGATGGTTTGGGGATAGTTTGGAAAGCCTTTTTATAGTTTGTTTTGTGTATTCTTGTGCTTGTAGATATGTTTGCTTTCCTATAATTTTTCGTCCGAGTATATTTGTAGATAAGACTTAGACTTAATGTACCTATCGTTAAAGAAATGAATAGAAAACTATTACTTTACCTTGTTTGATAGCTTGTTCCTGTCCCAAAAACGTGGAAGGCACCGAACATTAATCAGCAGCTGGGCAGGTTACAATGTTTTTTAAAATTGAAATTCTTCTGTATCGTGTTTAATTATAACAACAAAAATCAAATAACAAGACGTTTACCTTGTATTCAAACATTCTCAATTATTTAGTAACTATGTCTGAAATAAAGTAACTATCAATTTTGTTATTATGATTTTGGAGAACATTCCTTATCATATCTTATTGTTGTCTTGAATTAAATCCCTTTATAAGGCATTTTTATGAAAAACGTTTTTGTTAAAAAAAAAACTGATGTTAAATCAGTGAGATATTTTCTTAGTAAGCTACAATTATTCACTTATTGATCGTTGACCAGATATGTTAAAGCCTGACAGATGCCAGTTTGCAGGAGGTCTGTGAAAATATTGTGTTTTACAAATGCTTAATAACCGTCGTATACAACATATTTGCTAAAACTGAGTGTTTTAAGATTGAATGAGTGCACCTCTATTCATAAGTATCTGATAAGCTTACATCCGCGATGTCACATCCTTATTTTAGGTCTATTTATCATTCTCTTATTCATGAAATCTTAACACTCCATTGTACGACGTTTTTGGCGTTTGTTTAGAGAGTGAAAATCTAGAACATCCGCTTGTTTAGGTATATACATAACTTGTGATTGACTGAGTCTACAGAAGTTGCTTCCAAGACAGCTAACAAGATGCCAGCATATAAATTAATGTACTTTGAGGGTAAGGGGAGAGCCGAAGTCATCCGATTGTCATTTGCAGCCGCTGGACAGTCGTTTGAGGACAAGAGATATTCAATAGAAGAATGGTACAAAGTGAAACCAAGTACGTAGACCTTTAAATTCAATCAAATTAAACTTTTGCATATGTTATAGCTAAAAAAAAATTAAGCTTACTCTAAAGTTTATTTGAGTGATTGGATATAAGAGGTGTGTTGAAATTAAGCAAATTGAATTATTGGTACTTCATTGCAAATACAAACATCACATGTTAGTAGAGTGGCCGGTATTAAACATTGTTTGGGCATGTTTGTTTTGTGTCATCCCAATATAAATACACAACTTTTATTGAAAGTAGCTGCAGACAGCAATTTAGCAAATACAAACCAGCTTGACTATGAATGCTGCCGTAGATTAACAACTCTGCAATAAAATTGGTAGCTCCTTGTGCTGGTACTTTTTGTCCCAAAATGAAAGACTTTATTGAGAATAATAAAGAAAATGGTGAAGACTTTTCTATAATCTTCAACTACAATCTATTGCATGATATTGGTCAAAGACCATCTCTATTGAATATTTATTTCGAACTGCCCCTTAAGGAGACGCAGGGTATTGTCTGGATGACAGAGGAACACAAAAAGATATACACTTTTTATCAAAGAGCTAGAGCCACGAAGCATCAAAATGTGCCTTAAAATTTTCACAGAACTCAAGTCTGAAACAATACAAATTGTAATTACTTATAATGTAGGGCACAATATTCTGCTTCTATGCGTATGAAATTTTTTCACTTCGGCCCCACCGTTTAGCACATGCGCATCATCAAACATACTATGATCGTTAAAAATAGCTGAAAATTGTACATTTTACTGCAGTATTTCCCAAATTTGAATGTGGCCACACTTGAGTACCTCTTTGAAACTTTTAAAACTGAGAGATATTGCATAAATGCTTTTGCCTGCAAAATTTCGTAGAGGTACTCAAGTGTGGCCAATATGTATTTTACACATTTTGAAAATTTTAGTAACAGAAA
Source organism: Magallana hongkongensis (assembly GCA_015776775.1). Classification (NCBI taxonomy): domain Eukaryota; kingdom Metazoa; phylum Mollusca; class Bivalvia; order Ostreida; family Ostreidae; genus Magallana; species Magallana hongkongensis. The sequence goes on from CM027470.1 coordinate 16,249,416, forward strand.
ATTAAATTGACCACTCAATTTAAGGGTAATTATTTGCTTCCTTTTTATTGAAATAGCAGAATTTGATTAATAGTGATAAAGAATTATTTGTGATTATTTACAAAATCATTCATTTTATTAAATATTTGAGGAAGAAATGCATATAAACTGAACTTTAACATGTTTTATCTAGTAATTTTATACTGTGTATTCATGCTTACATCGTGCATCATCAATGACGTCATAGTTTGACGTTTGCGACGTCAATTGAATCTGTACATGGAATTTTGAGTTCTTTCAGTATTTTGCCAATAGAATTTACCAGTAAAGTCTGCATTTTTAAAAAAGCATTTTTTCTATGTACCACGGTATTATTCAATTGCAGTAGAATATGAGATACATGAACATTACAAACAGAAAAAAATTAAATTATGGCAAAGTTAACATTGTACGTACGTAAGTAAATATAATATTATATTCCTATACATTTATGTAGAATAAGCGATAGCATGTACAAGTAGCTAGTTGTGGGTTTTTTGCGGTGAAATGCATCAAACGAAAGGAAAGATGCAAGCGATTTTTTTATACAAGTACGTGTTCCTGAATACTGCGGGAGAATGACAGTCGACATCACGTGTAAACATCTACATATATGATAAACTTAACTTTTTCCGTCAAAAAACTTGATTATTTAATTCCTAAGTACAGCTGTAATTGAATTTTAAGCCATCGTCCCTTGCATGAAAAGATTTTGCCAATGCATACGTCTTTTCTTTATCAGCCACCTGTTGATCAGTGTTGATTCGTCGCGTGGTCAATGTATTTCCGGTGAACCGTTACATGCAGTTACACTCCTTTCTTAAAAGATCGATTGTGTCCGTTTCGATGAAGACGGCTTTTGGTAAACACAGCTTAGAATACTTTATTAGCATGTGCACTATATAGAAGTCTAATCCTTATTGCGATGTCTTTGTTGATCATTTGTCCAATAAAATAAAAAATACACCCTAAACGTGTGTACATCGGTGACTTACTTTTGCCTATAAAATTCTCGATTGAAATTATCTTTGATCAATTTATGCGTTAAATCTAATTAAAATTTTTCTTGTATTGCATATAAAAATAAATTCAGATTGCCGGGCCCTTTCTTTAAAAAAAAAAAAAAGCGATGAGTACAGAGAGATTTAAAACGGTATTTGTTTCCATTCAACCAACCCCCCCCCCCTTCCCTACCCTCTGAAAAAATGGATTTACGGCCGGGTTCATTACAAATCTGTACAAATGATAACACAAATTCTACATGCTTGCTATGAATTCGACTTTTCAAGACAATTTTACGACATTATTTATGTGCTACTGCTTGATGTTTTAAATAAAAATGTTCATTTTAACCTATCTTCGCTTCAAAATAGTAAACCCACATTCTCTCTCTCTCTCTCTCTCTCTCTCTCTCTCTCTCTCTCTCTCTCTCTCTCTCTCTCTCTCTCTCTCTCTCTCTCTCTCTTACGGATAGCTTATCACTTGGAACAATTCTCAAAAGACATGAATATCACTAGAAAAAATGAAATGTGAATGAATAGACGTTATGGCATTTATAAGGAATAATTAACTCATGAGAATATTTTTAAAGAAATCGATATTCTTTTTTCAGTTAATTAATGAACATTAAAACACTGCTGTAATGTCATTCCCTTGTTCCAGCAGTCAAAATTTTTACTTGTGACAGTCCGATTATTAAAGAGCTTCTTAATAATACTGTTATTCTTTAAAATCGGACTGTCTCAGGAATCAACAATGATATTCAATGGAGTGATTTAAGTACGATATATGCCTCAAACACTTATGTATCAAAAATATCACAGTTCTCGGCCCTATAACGGGCCTCGAAACTGTTTTATATTATTTCATACAGAACTGCTTTCGGCATACTAGTATATCCATTACATATACACAGTCGCTAAAAGGTTTTATTTTTCACTTGAACAGTTCGTGAACGGTGAGCGCACAGTGAGTGCACTCTAAACGAACGCGGTGAGTGCACACTGAGCCGAATTTGGATAACGCTTATGAACGGTGAACTGTGAGCAAACGCAGAGCGCAAACGCAAGCACAAAGTGAACGTTGAACGATATATGTACTCTATGTGAACGCAAGATAAACGATTTATTCGGAGTGCCCTGGGACGTAATTTTCGTTGGTAATCAGGAAATAATAACAATAAACTACATGTTTGTATTGTTATAAGCCTAAATATAATATTATCTGACTAAACAATAAGTGAACACGAAACGAACGCAGTGAGCGCAAGGCGAAATCTTTGTGAACGCACGGTGGGCGTTTTGTGAACGATGAGCGGGAACGGAGCGGAGAGCGCAAGTGAACGCAAGGTGAGCGCACATGAACGCACGGTAAGCCCACGGGAAAATGGGAAAATGAAACATTTCAAAGGATTGAACCCTGGCATCTAACTACTGTAAAGCACCAGGATTGGGTGATAATATTGAAGCCTTGAAACAAGTAAAATAATCATGAAAATAATGTACACAGACTTTTACAGTAATGCATCAAAATTCGAGATTACATATATCTCTATTAAATTCAATTACCGTATCTCTGTCATATTTATATATTTAATTTTAATAATTTGTTATTACATTGGTAGAATTCAATGATTAATCCTCAGTTATACACTGCGCATCATCAGCATTACTTCAGGCCGTTTCAAATTGCAGAAAAAAGAACTTTTAACACACCGACATATTTAAATGTACCGCTGTTATATTGACCTTCAGCACTGGTCCCTGTAATATTTTTGAAACTTTATTGTAAAAAAGCTTTTCATGGTATTTTCATCAATAAATTGATTTTCATAAATTAATTATAATGTCTACATGATAATTTTATTTGTTTTTTGTTTATTTCATTAGATTCAAGTCATACGTAGTTTTATCATTTCGTGACGTTACTTAACAAAAATGACGTCTGTTCTACATTTTTCATCAAAACAATGCCATATTGTAAACTCCGTTTATAGAAAAGTATGATAGATATCGAAAAAAGAAAAACAGTTATGAAAAGCTAAGATTCTACCCTATATTATACCAAAATATGGTAATTTTTAATGATAGGGCAATTTTTGATGCTTCGTGGCTCTAGCTCTTTGGCATTTGAAATTTTGGCCGCCTGCGGGGACATTTATGACTTTACGACACATCAAATAGGTGTAAAATAAAAATGATTTAGAATAGATTTTTTTGCTATTATGTTTTAGTGCAACATAGGGATTTGTTTATATAATCATTATTCTATAGAAATCCACAATAAAGCATGTCTATTCAAACAAAATCTTTCAAAATTGCTAAATTGAATGTTCAGTTGTACTAGTGCATTTATTGTAAGAGCACTTAATACTTGCCGAAGTATTTATTTCCATTTTCAAAATTTGTGTATTTTAATGCGTACTTCGCCATTCATTATAAGTAGCTTTGTCAAGTAATGGGGAAGCGCGGGGTATGTGAGCTTGCTCACTTTTTCTTTGATTAATGATAAATGAAGGGATAGAATTAAAGAATTAATTGGTATAAGGAATGTATTTTATTCAAAATCACAGAAATGAAGATCAATATACAAAAAAGTATGAATGATCACTTCTTGTTTTATTCACATCTCATTTTATTAATTGATGATGTCTACTTTAAATATTTCATTTTCTTCGCATTGCCTTTGTTTACCTCACACACAAACAGATTGTCATTATTGTCCACACATAAACCACAAGGATATTCCAGATCACAGTTATCAATGTAACGCAGAAAGTGTCCATTCTGATCCAGAATGTGGATACAATGGTTGTCTCTGTCTGCTGTTAGGATACGACTCTGACTGTCTGTTGTGATACCATAGGGTTTAAATGCTTTGTTCATGGTAACTGGTGGATGACCTGTGTATCTCCATCTGAGTTTCCCGTTCTGATTAACCACCCTTACTGCACCAGCCTCACAGTCAGCTACACAGATGTCATGGTTTCTGTTCTCTGTGATGTATTTAACATTACCATTCCCTGAATACAGAGGTTTACCTTCATCATCAAATTGAATGGTAAGTTTCTCTGAAGATCCCGAATAACGGACAACTTTGGATTGAGTTCCATCATCACTGAACATGGTAACCAGGAGATCACCAGTAGAGGTGACACACAGCTGACTAGGCCCCCATCCCTGTAATCTGATCAACTTTTTTGTCTGTCCATTCTTTACTTTATTCACTGACCTTGTTGACCAATCAGAGTACAGTAGATATCCATCACTGTCGACGGCTATATCAAAAGGACAATTACCTGATTTTGTCCAGATTGTTTGGAGGAGTGAACCTTTACTGTTGAAGCATTTGATTTCATTAGGCGTTCCAATTGTCCATATTATGCCTTCATTCAGACAGGTAACACTGCAAAGACGTTTATTCCCAGTCTGTATTGTGCGAAGAAACTCTGGTTCATCCAGGAGTTCTCTGACTGTAGTGTTTGGTTGGTTTAGTAACGAGATATTGTCTTCTGTGGCTGTAGATAATGGGGTGATCTGTCCAAACAAACTATACAGCTTCTCACGGTCTATTGATTTTGGAATGAATGTTGACAGTGATACCTGAACCTTGGGTGGAATCTTGCTAAACTCACTAATCCTAGAACTGTATTCAATGGTAGAAGATACCTCTGTGGAATTCTCAATTTCTCTTATGGCCAATAATGATTGTTTTATGGCAGAGTGTACCTGTTTGATTTCAATCAAGTGTTTCTTTAGAATATCTCTGTGTTGCACTTTTATCTCGTTAATTTCGGTTTTCATTTTGTTGATGATAATGTCGATTTCTCTGTGCCATTGCTCTCCTTGTTTGGACATTGTTGTTGTAAGTTTCTCACATCCTCCATCCAAGTTGGCAAGCGTTTGTTCCAATTCCAAAGTAATATTTTCATATGAAGGAGAAATATGACTTTCTAACTCTTTAATGTCTTTTTTAAGAACTTCTTTCTTTGTCTTGTAAACTTCTGTAACTTCTACAAAGTTATGTCCTTTGTGCTGTTTAGATGCAGTGCAGGACGAACAAACAAATATATTGTTGCAATCCTCGCACTGAAATTTGCAATTTTTATGTAGATGTGTTTTACATTTTGGATAAACGAGGGTTGATCTTCGTTCCATGAAAGGCACAATTGCATGTTTCTGATATCCATCTGAAATGTGATCTACTACACAGGGCTTGCAGAGGTTAACATGACAAAAGTCACAGTAGCTGTGTACAATGGCGGTCTCACAAAGGTTACATCGGTGCACATCTTGGGCAGTAGAACGGGGATCCATGGTTGTTCTGTTAACAAAAATAAGAATTAAAGGTTTTGAATTTATTTTTTCAGTGATATTAATAAAAGTTTTGCATTTTTAATCTGCACACATAAAGTAATACAATGTGAGGAATTTACTTTGCTTGCAAGATGATTTCATTTTATTTTTTAAATTTCACTTAAAATTCTCCCCTTCAGTTTTTTTTCAGTCGGACGATGATACAAACCACGACGCATTTTTCAAAACTACTGCCTTATTTTATGATTCTATAAATCATTAGTTTATAAAACATAAAGCTGATATAATTGCGTTTTTAGTGCATTAAGTTGATTATACATGTACAAAACATGATTCAAAACGAAAGTGGTATAATTTGTAATAAACGTGATCAAATCACATTCACTAAAGTCTTGATTAACGTTACATGTGGCAATGTAAGTAATGATTAAATGAGCATGTAATTAACGACAAGATTACTAACCCTGTTCACAAGAAAGTTCACAATCTCTAACTGTCTGATAGGCGTGCCCCAACCATGGCTGATCCTGCTCTGAATGAAACTACAAGAGTTAGTTCCCGTTTATTACTGTTGTCTGGCAGTAGACTTTTTTTTTTTAGCTTTTTTATCAGTCTGGTTGGATATTTCTTAATTTTCATCGAAGAATTGTAGCGCATATATTTTTCTCAAGAAAATAAGTCAATCAAAATATCCATTCATTTTTTTTTTCTAAATAAGGCAAATCCCACGCAATTGAATGAAATGCTACAAAAAGACAAAATGAAAATGTAGCGTATTGATCGATCTGTAGTTATAGAATATCATATGCATGATCACACACTGCGTTATTTAATTGATCAACAATACAGTTGTTTTTCTACGATAATCAGTTGTTTTGTCATGAAACAGAGAAGTTACCAAAAACTTGAATCAATAGTTCATTATATTAAAATTTGGTGTAAATTATTTTATATTAATTATTAAAGTTGAAGAAGCGATAAATTTAATTGCATACCTTTATAAGCACTAATATATGATGTATCAAAATCAATTTGTTCGCCGTGAACTTCTGTTAAATATCCCAATGCTGTCAATCAGAACGTGCTTTGATTCTATTCTCATCCTTGAATTATATAATGCATTAATTTTATATGCCTGTTTTTGCATACGTAAAAAACTTAAACACAGGGGAAACCCCTCTTTACACTAGAAAATGTACAACACAATTATGTGAAAGATGTACAAGTTTTCAGAATTCATGTCAAAACTATTAAAATGCCATAAAACGATTATTGAGTTGCCTCTCTATAAATATTGTCTTAAAATAAACAAATACCGATGCTACAAACAAATATCTGCTATTAGATATAAGGGCAGAGAAAGAATAGGGTTTTTAAAAAAAGATATTTCATTTTATTTAAATGAGCAGTACATGTAAATCAGCAGTAAAATAAAAATAATTTAAAACGGATTTTGTGTTTTGTTTTAGACAGTAGCCTACAAATATTAGTACGTGTAGTGCACAAGCATTACAAGAAAAGGCGGAAGAAAACAGGTCTGGAGAAAAATGTCATGTGTACATGTACATGTTATTCGTTGACGTATACTTTGAATTATGAATAGAAATTTAATGAATCTATAATACCTCAAGCAATTTAATATTTATATAAATGACTTTTAACTTATATCATGATCAAGTTTTGAGTTTTTAAGCTTTTGTTTTAAAAGCATTGCAATTTAATATCGGAAAAAAATTATGATAACTGAAGCATCTTAAAACTGTATCTTAACTTGTGTGGTTGGTTTAACTACTAAAATGAAATTTGATTTCAGTTATTAAGATGCTTGAGTAGGATTAAGGCTCTGATAGCTCTGATCTGATCTCGTGATTTATCTAAGTTTCTACTATATGTAATCCCAACCATTTTCATGGTAATGTTGCTATGACTATTCAACAATGGGTGCGTCAAATACAGAGCCTAATCTTGATCATTCCGAAGCATAAACAGGTTAAAGTTTTAGAGGCAGATCAAAGCAGGTTTGAGTATTGACCTTGTTTTACTTTCAAATAAATAATTATCCATTTAAGGCAGTCCATCCATAACTAAGGCAAATTTAACGCTATTGATTGATCTATACTACATCAAGTACGTATTTTAAAGCTATTATGAGGCTGACATAAACGAAACTCGGGTGTATGTATGTAGTCAATTAAATGAACTGTTTGCAATTAAAACTTTTTAAAAGAGTTGTCTGCCCTTTGGGAAAATTAAAAAAAAATCATATTCTGAAAAAAAGTATGGTTAACTATGAAATTTTTAGCGTATTCGAGGAAAGGGAACGCTTTTGCAATTTTTTACCAAGAGAAATTTGGGAAAATTACTTGTACTAAAGAAATATATTTAAAAATGCATTTTCCCCATAGACTTTAATGTTAACTTAAACATATGATAAAGTTATCAATATTAAAAATTTTTTAAAGACTTTAAAGGTGAATCTTTTTTATTTAATAAACTCCTTGAAATCACACTAAGATTTTAATGATCAAACTTGCAATCTATTAGATATGAAATATGATATGGATGGACTACCTTAAGACTGCCATCATGTGTGTAACGATTTATACGTACTTTTGTAACATTAGAATTGTTCATCAGATAAAGGGTCTGCTCTTGGTTATCAATGTTATTTAAAACAATTAAGAAAACTTTAGTTTGTATGGCTGATGTCTCTGTCTCTGTTGATGTCTCTGCCTTTGCATAGCATAAGCAAGTTTTGGACGGAAATCCTGATTTGAAATTTTGAAAAAAGTTTAATTGCTACCAGCTAACTTTATTTTATTGTTTTACTATTGTTCTTAAAATTTATCTTTTACGTCATCTTTGTATTGATTTACAATTAATGCCCTAATTGCATAATGATGTAACCTTTTGTAATTTAGAATTGTGAGCACAAAATACTAAGAACGGAATTAGGTAACAAAACAATTATATAATGCCGTTGGCCTCGGGCAATAGATCATACTGAGCTGTTCCCTGCACCTCTAGAAAATATTGGGGTCTATTGACTGCTCAAGCATTAAATAACTGTATAATGTTTTTTGACATTATAACACATAATGAAAAATATGATACATGTATGATGCTATTACCAGACATATAATTTCATATAATATTAAATCATGATAATTTGATACATTCAGAATATCTAATATTTGTACAATGTGCACCAAAGTATGGTATGATACAACTCGAATTGCAATTGATAAAATGCAACATCGTCTACTTAAAAGATTAAATCATATTTTTTTTTATTTGTTATTGAATCATATATTACTTATTAAAAAATTTTAATGTTCCTTTTTATATATAAAATACAATTCATGTTTGTAATAATTCATATGGTATGAAATGATATTATAAACATTTTTCTCGTTTACATCTTGATTCAGAGTATTATGCACTTTTATCTTAATCAACATAGTGACAGGTAATACTTTGATTCAGTGAGTTTTATATTAATCTATAATAAACCAGCCGGGGTTTATGTTTAACCTCCGACGTTGGCGTCAGAATAGTCTCTAGTAGGTCCCTCGTCTAAGTTATCACTGTTCTAACTCCGACAACTTTTATTATCGCAAACGTTAAGACTTGCAATTGCTGACTAGTTTATAAGGTAATGCACGTAACTTTGGCAGGTTTGTAGACGATGAAAATGATTGCACTGTATTAACCTATCATAACAGTGCGACTTATGAGAGTGTACCGAAGTCACGTTATACCAATATTTTGAAAACGTCCAATCTACTCCTTTAAACTTGGTAAAATTTGTTAAAACGGGGTTATTCTTTTTCAGGTAATATACGACGTAGGTTCTATTTTTATACAAAATGATACAATTTTTTTTTTACAAAGTTGTTACAGCTGTGGGTCATTTCTATGGGGGAGGAGGTCATTATTTTTCTTTACACCGGCGTTAGACCCCTCCTCCCCTACTAAAGAAATACAGTCAAGTTTCAATCATGCAGTGCAATTAAAATTCATATTTTAATTATTGTAAGAGTATTTTATTGTTTCATGTCATTCTACAAAACACAAATAGCTAGGAAGATATTTGTACAATATCGAACGAAAAGGGAAAAAAAATCTATAACCTTCAAACTTTTATTTTATAAATGTTATCCATACGCTTTAAAACGAGATTTTTTACTTATATCATTTTTGGCTGTTGGAAACTAGTATAATATGTTTAAAATGATTTTTGATTTTATTAAAAAATAACAAAACCGGTACAAGCACTGTTAAGTGTAAAAAACAATTTTGGTGAGTAATAATCAATCGTAACATTAACAAAATTACAGTATTTGTGCACATACATTCAAATATTGATATACATAAATTCATTCTTTCTGATGTATTTTTAATATCAAAAACAGGTATCTAGTTTGATACATCCAAGAATTGTTTTCGTTTTTTTGTTCTCCATTTTCTTCCCTGGGAAAACGGGTGGTCTTTTTTCGAAACTGTAAAAAATAAATAAATTGTTAAAACCTCTATCTTTAAATGCGTCGATGGAATGCTGCTTTGGTGACAAAACCACAAATTAGCTTTTTTTGGACTTATTCAGTAAAGAATGTAAACATTGCTTCTTTTTTGTGGTGAAATAACATTAAGAGATGGATAACAAATATAGATGTATAAAATTAATTTGTATAAGAAACCGCTTGTTGATTTTGATTGGTTCGCCTTGAACAAAAATAAGGGGTCACGTGCTGTCTAAATCTCTGCAGATGTCGAGGGGAGAAAAATAAGACAACAACATCCCAGACGTAATGTAGTTTTCTTTCATTTTTTTCTTATAGATATTCTTAAAACTTTAGAGAGGTTTTGGTCCTCGACAAAACAAATTACCTACAATGCACGGTCTACCTTTCACATTAATGTTTACAACCTTACATAGTTCGTATAGACAGGCAGTTAAAACACTAATAAGTACATGTTATATCAAGTACTGCCAAAACTACCGAAACAAAACAAACAGTTCAATAAATAACAGGATTATCTACGTAACAAGAAATTATGATAAGTACTTAAATATCATTTTGGAAGGGGAAACAATATGAGAAGACATCATAATGAAAATATGTGTACTTACATTATTTTTTTAATGTTCAGAAACTGGGAATATGTTTTGATATTCTTCAATGCGGAATTGTCAACTGAAATTTAAAACAATCAAACAAGGTGCCATATTAACCAAATATTTAAATCTTTTCACAATTTTTAACTTTCCGGAAAAAAAATATGAAACAATTTATTTTCAAAAAAGAACGTATAAATAAACAGACAATATTTGAATGATATATCGGTATTGGGATTGTAAAAATATGTTGCATTGTGCTTAATCGGTGTCGTGCTTTTCTGATGAGTTTATCTCGAGGAGAGTGTAAAAAATATATATTATTTACCTGCTAATGGCGCTGTGTAATTTCCCGTTGAATTGCTTGTCATAATCTGATTTATAAATGACATAAAAATGAGGACAGCAAAAGTGGTCGTCATTTTCGGAGAACCCCTAGAATTAGAAGAAAATAATAGGCAAATCACACTTTTAATCAGTGGTTTTCCTGAAATTCTTTTTGATTTATTATAAACAAGCATGCAATTTTCGATAATTAAGAGAAATATTCTGATGGAATAAATGCTCATTTATGAATATTGATTAGTAAATACATGACGTCTCATTATCAATAATAAAGAAACGTTTTAATGTAAAAACTTAGCGACCACACCTTTAAAAAAATGACATAAATATCTTCAAGTTTATGCATAGAAAAATCATATACTAGTATTCATTATTGGAGACATTGTTAGTCATTATGTTTCATGTTAACCTACAAAAATTTGTCAGAAATGAATTTACATAAAAGTCATACAATATTGTTGGTAAATACCTGAACGATGATTAACGTCAATAATCAAAGGCTGAAATGAAATGAATTAAATATAGTGCGATGTGTTGTATTTATAGCCTGTATTACTTGTAATTACGCAATAAATATAATAGAAATGTTTACTTACTTCAATTTTTATCTAGTTATCTTCAGCTCTCTATTCCTCTTATTGATAATAAAAGATGTAAATGTCCATTATAAATCATTGCTATTTTTAATTTTTATTGTTATTTAAAAAAAAAATCTGCTCATATATCATTTGTTGCAAAATTTGTTTTCAATAGGCAAGTAATGTTCAAAACCGGAAATGCAGGAGTGGAAAGAGGGAGGAGAAAAGAACACAAAGACAATCAATCTTATAAGAAGACGGAAGAAAAAAAGATTAAAATTATGCTATCAAGGTCAAGCATATTTGAATGATAAAATGGAATTTCCGTCAAAAGGAATGTAAATCATATAATGTTAACGTCAATTAATGGATGAATGAATGAAATCACGGGTTTTGTAATTGTGGTGAATTTAAAGCTGAATGTTATCAACATCTGTGTTTGTCAATGTGTATGAATTGGAATGACTTTAGGGTTTAGAGGGTTTCCCCAGGCAAATACTTTTTAAGCAATCAATGAAATTGAAATTCAAAGCTCACAAATCCGCATCTTGATTTCTACAGTGGTTAAACGTGTAGATGCAAAAAAATGTGACATTTCTCCCTTCTGCAGGAAACAAACTTAGGTTGACATGACAAAAGTAACAGAGGCTGTGTACGGTGGCGGTTTCACAAAGGTCACATCAGTGTACATCTTTGACACTATAATGAGGATCCATGATTATTCTATGAAAACAAATCAAGACATTGTTAAATAATGTTGAAAATAATTTGAAATTTAAAAAATCTTTAATTATATTCAAAGATCGTATTATATTATTTTTCCCCCTATTATTTGGCACACAATGAAAAATTGATTATTGTATGTTAAAGGAACATGGTCACGATGTCAGACAAATCCCCCCCCCCCCCCCCCGTTTTAATAGTAATAATGCTTTAGTAAGGCATTTCTAATCATTAACGTAAATTTGAGAGTCATATTTGTTGTGTAAACAAATCTAAGGTAATGTTTTTGTTTTCATTGAATGTTGAAAGGCAAATTCCATGTTTATACTTAAATGAATGTGGCAAAAACTAGGAACAGTAACCTATGCTCAAAACGATAAAGCAGATAGTAAAAAAGGCTTGAAAAAGAACTCTTATTGGTTTATGAATCCAATGTAAACAAAAACCTGACACGAGCCATCTGACATGATAAAGTATTGTTAGCTCTGTATCTTGCTTATAACTCTACGACTGTTTTTTGTTAATAATTAAAAAATTATTATGAACACAATAATAATAGAGAAAAATGACCAAATTCGTGACCATGCCCTTTTAAGATAAATATTTTGAAAGTAAGATAGCATAAAGATCAATTCATAAAATTTTCACTACGCTTAAAATGAGAAGCCCCTCCCCATAGGGATTGTTAAGATTTTGGTGGAAAATTATCAGATACTTTAATTTCTTACTTTGTTTTATTTTGAATAAGAATATGAAATTTTGACATTATATAAAAACGGTGTGTAAATTATTCATAATACTTGATCTAAAATGGAAATAGTTAATTGTTTAATTTAAACAAGTTATATATACATTATATTAATAAGAAGAATGAGTGATAATTTGGTAATTAAATAAATAAAAAATTCAAGTAAAGATAAGAAACTTTATCCAGGAATTAAAAAATTATTCAACTATCTGGTAGCCATGCCCTAACCATGGCCAACCAATAAATGCAACTACCTTGATAGTAACTTCCCATTCTTCATGGCCGGTTTTAGTTATTTACACGAAAGTGTTTATATTTTTACTGGGAAGTTTATGTCCATTCAATATTGAAAAAGAAATCACACTTTAGGCTTTGTACAGACTGTAGATTTACTATTTTGCGTATTATTATATTATTCGGGAGAATCGTATGAACAATCAAGATTAATTAATTTATCATGTATTAATCCAATAAAGAAGTGGATATATTCTGCTTACGCAAGTTTTAAACAATGTGCATGTTCTTTCTTGCAATATTCGCTCTCTTCATGCCTATATAAAACACCAAAGAAAGCATTTATTTGTTTAATTACACTCATGTTGCAATTAGTAAATAATCTTACCTGATTATTTGATTAAAAAGAACAAAAAACTATTTTTTTCTAAACACAATTGAAGAACCATTTAAATAATGTTCAATACCGAGCGGAGAACGTAAAGAGGGACTGAATAAAGGAACATCTAGTGCATATTGAGCTGGTTTGTGTCAAATTTTTCATTTAAAACAAATAAACTAAAGTGATATCAATCTGATTACAGCAGGTATCGAGAAATTCGCTGTGATACTAGTCATTTCATCATTATGAGGGACCAGCGTGCAACGCTGATGTTGTTTTCTTTAGTTCTAATATTTGAGCAAGAGAGTCATGCATGAAAGATGTCCTAGATATAAATAAGGTGTAAGCTGGTGAATTGTAAGAACATAACTTTGACACTGGTGATCAATCTGAATAGGCAAGGGCTTGGTATGGCAAGCATTTTTTGTACATTTTCAGTAAAGCAAGAAATAAGTTTCTAATTTATAGACATATGTGTTAATATAAAAAGACTGATATTTCTGTCACTGACAGAGATTTTTTAGATTTTACACACGACTTCAAATTCTGTATTAAAATGAATGGTTCATTATTTTTCAAAATTTGGAGTTCTGATTAATTTTCTGAGAGAATGGGTGGTCCTAACAGAATAAGTACATTAAGATGATTGATTTTGTGAAAAATAATAAAATTCATGCAAAAACTAATAGTTACACTGGTACTTTAATGAATTTTTGTACTTACGGTTCTTCCATGAATATTCTAATTCAAAATATTTTTTGTCACATGACTATAAAGAAATTTAAGGTCAAGATCTAGTAAATGATTCCCAGAGTGTCTTTTTTGTGCTGGAACCATTATGACGTCATAAATGATTTGAAGAATCTTTTCCCGTACTTTACGGCTTTAAAGGAATTATGTAGAAATTTAACTATTTCTTTACATTCAATGTTAAATCATGGGAAAAGTAATCCCGATACCTAAATTCAATTTGAAATCATTTTAAAGGGGAGGTAAAGAGCTTGTTTAAACCCGTTTTTAGGGAGACTGTAGGCATTCTTCATATATTTTGATTAACAAAAATGGAGAAAACTCCGAAATCTTTTCCTCAATTTCTTCATATTTCATGGAAAATGGCAGTTTTAAACATGATTTTTCATTGTTTTTATTTAAAAATTTAACGCCGATACACCCTATCAAACAAAGCTAGTGTTATGAAGCATCATGGCAAGAATTTATATCTTATTAACCTGTAGGCACCTTTCATTTACTAGATCTTGACCTTAAATACATGTATGCTAATGGATGACCTGCCAGCAATGAGTAGCAATCATTTGAACAGTGGAGGATACAATGTATTTCAAGACCATTCTCGTCAATCCTTTATGGATTGGGTATAGTTTGTAAAGCCTTGAATAGTTTGAGGTCTTTTTCAGAATCCTAGAAATGTGACTCTGTGTTAGACCTGCTAAGTTTATGAAAGGTGGAGTACTATTAAAGGATTGCTAAAGCATATCAAGCGCGATGTTAACGGTCTGGAGACGACATTAGATGGTCTTTGAGAAGTTGTCCTCTTTGTGTTAAAGTCTTTGAGAGCTTATTATATCCTTAGTCATTGCCTTCTTTGTGACTGACCAGAATGTCTTGTAGACTGTTGTACTTTTGGTTCTGCATTTGTGGAGATGATTCACCAATATTTTACATCCTGGATACGACGGGTCACGGTGTTTGTGGGAATCCGAAGACGGTCAGTTTTTATCTTCTTTGATTGTACTGTATAAACGGAATGAACACCAGTACTAAACCCAGATAATCAATGAAACTTGTTTATAGTTTAGTGTATTATTGTGCTTGTAGATATCTTCGCTTTTTATGATTATTCGTCTGAGTATATTTGTAGATAAAACTTAGAATTAATGTGCCCATGGTTAAAGCAATGTATATAAAACTAATACATAACCTTGTTTAATAGCTTGTTCACGTCCCAAAACGTGGAAGTAACTGAACATTAATCATTTCCTTCCCTACAGCAGCTGAACAGGTTACAGAAAAGTTTCAAAAATTACAATTCTTATTTAGTGTGTTTAATTATATCAACTAAAATCAAATTTCAAAACGTTTACCTTGTGTTTTAACATTCTCAATCTATTAAGGAGCCTTGTAGCTAATAAAGATGCTTTCAATTTTATAATGATGGTTTTGGAGAACATTCTTTGTTTTGTCTTAAACTTGTCCTGAAAGAATTCGCTTTCTAAAGCATTTTGTGAAAAAAACTTTCCTGTTTAAGAAAAAACATATGTTAAATCGGTGAGATATTTTCCCAGTAAGTTACAATAATTCACTTATTGATCGTTGACCAAATATATATGTTAAAGCCTGACAGATGCCAGTTAGTAGGAGGTCTGTGAAAATATTGTGTTTTAGAAATGCTTAATAACCGTCGTATAAAACACATGTATTTAATTTTGCTAAAACTGAGTGTTTTAAGATTGAATGAGTGCAACTCTCTTCATTAGTGTCTAATAAGCTTACATCCGCGATGTCACATCCTTATTTTAGGTCTATTTATCATTCTCTTATTCATGAAATCTTAACACTCCATAGTACGACGTTTTTGGCGTTAGTTTAGAGAGTGAAAATCTAGAACATCCGCTTGTTTAGGTATATACATAACTTGTGATTGACTGAGTCTACAGAAGTTGCTTCCAAGACAGCTAACAAGATGCCAGCCTATAAATTAATGTACTTTGAGGGTAAGGGGAGAGCCGAAGTCATCCGATTGTCATTTGCAGCCGCATGACAGTCGTTTGAGGACAAGAGATATTCAATAGAAGAATGGTACAAAGTGAAACCAAGTACGTAGACCTTTAAATTCAATCAAATTAAACTTTTGCATATGTTATAGCTAAAAAAAAATTAAGCTTACTCTAAAGTTTATTTGAGTGATTGGATATAAGAGGTGTGTTGAAATTAAGCAAATTGAATTATTGATACTTCATTGCAAATACAAACATCACATGTTAGTAGAGTGGCCGGTATTAAACATTGTTTGGGCATGTTTGTTTTGTGTCATCCCAATATAAATACACAACTTTTATTGATAGTAGCTGCAGACAGCAATTTAGCAAATACAAACCAGCTTGACTGTGAATGCTGCCGTAGATTAACAACTCTGCAATAAAATTGGTAGCTACTTGTGCTGGTACTTTTTGTCCCAAAATGAAAGACTTTATTGAGAATAATAAAGAAAATGGTGAAGACTTTTCTATAATCTTCAACTACAATCTATTGCATGATATTGGTCAAAGACCATCTCTATTGAATATTGATTTCGAACTGCCCCTTAAGGAGACGCAGGGTATTGTCTGGATGACAGAGGAACACAAAAAGATACACACTTTTTATCAAATTTATGCAAACTCGTTAAATAAAGAAAAATAAACAGAAAACAACAAATTAAATCTTGTTTCACATATCACAGCAAATCTTAACTATATTACTGATATGAACTACATGTATTGATCTGGAATAGATGACAAATTTTCTGCGGATGATTAATTCTTTACTTATAGTCGAGTTCATATATATGTTAAAAGCAACAGACGTTTTCTTTTGTCGATGGCGGTCTTTTCTTAATGAAAAATGCGCTCTAAAAACGAGGGTTTTGAAATTGATATTTGTTTTTCAGCAATTCCACAGTGCCAGTTGCCGTGTCTTCAGGTTGACGTTCGCTTTATCCCTCAGTCCGGAGCCATCATGAGATATATATCCAGGGAATTCGGTATATGTTTGTTAATTAAGAGCGTTCCTGAAAATGCATCATTAAAATCCAAATAAAAAAGCCACATAAACAAGGCGTTATTTTTTCCAAATCTCTTGTTTATATATTTATTTCAATTTATGATATACAACAATTTAAAATCGTTGCATAAGAATTATAGAAAACTGAGTACATTTCGAACTGCAAATATTTTATTTTCTTAGGTGTATGCCAACTTGGGAAAGTAAAAAAATATAAGAAGTGTGTTCCTCCTGCATGTGTAAATTTTAAGCACGTGGGTCAAAATTAACCTTAAGCATTTGTTTACATGAAAGCTATAATTGAGCGATCATATGTCTTTACAAACCTAGATAATCAGCATCTCAATTCGTGTTCTAGGGTTGTACGGTGATAATAATGACGAGAACACTCGTGTTGACGTTATCTTGGGAGCCTCCGACGATGTTTTAAAGAATGTCATGTCATGGTATTATGAAAAAGACGAAACCAAAAAAAAGAGGTAATCAATAAAAATCTGGAAGAAACCAAGCTTCCTCAGTTTTTCAGCTTGTTGGAGAGCATTCTAAAGGAAAATGATGACGGTGACGGCTACTTCGTTTGTAAAAGGTAAGGCACGATCGTGACATATCTCCGTTTATTTTCCATATTAAACAATTCCTTAAGAAGCTATCCTGCTGTGTGCATAATAGAATATGCTCATGTGGATCACATGATTTTTACAGAAAAGATTGAGGTTTGACAAAAACGTTTGAAAACATGTCATAAAAAGAAAATCTTATGATTTGCGATGATATATGATTTTTATCCAACTCGTTTTGTATTTTCTATCCCCTCACTAAGGCTCGTGAAAAGAAAATACACAACTCTTTGAGTAAAATCATATGCACTCGCAAACCATAAGAGATTCTATACGTAAAGATGTTTAGTGTTTCGAGTTATTTTTTGTAATTCTTTCACAATTAATTTAACTTAACATTGTTTTTCATTGATTCATTTAACTTTCAGATATCGTTAGCGGACATTTTGATTTATGACATCACAGACCAGACCAGTTCTGTTGCAAGACTTCCTGCTATCCCACCAAAACTGGCAGGGTTGATTGACAGAGTGAAGAATTATTCCAAGATAAAGGAATATTTAGCCAAGAGAGAAAAGTTAACGCAATTAAAAGAGTAAACACAAAACCATTCTGTTTGTTTCATTTTCAGTCCAGCAATTCAACAGTGTGTAAACACTTTTTTCCTGAGGGTATTTACATACAAACTTTTTAACAGTGTTATAAAGGTTAAGTTAGGTAAAAAATTTGACTAGAGTACTCTAAGAATGACGCCATGATGTTCAAGGGAAGATCTATTTCGTTTCGTATGTTTGTAATGTACGTAGCCATCACGTGACTGCCATTAACCATTTATTACCTACAATTTATGAGGAAGTAAGACTCTTACAGATATAATTCTAAAAGAGTTTATTTTATAATAGTTTCAAATGCCAGTCTTTATGCAGATACATTCTAATATTTACACACATGAAGTATTGAACCTAAAATGTTCACGGACAGATGTATGTACATGTATTCTTTAAAATTAATAACAAGTATCTTTTTTAATACAACCAAGGATTGTATTTATATTAATCTTTTGGATCTCCTTTATTTTTCCTGGAGGACTGGGTGGCTGCTTTTTGACACTAAAAAAGAATATAGTCTGATTAAGGTAAACCTTAAATACTTAAATTATGGTATGATAAATAGATGTTAGAACATTTTTTTTATGTAGTAGGTAAAACTTCTGTTTACATTTTGGTCATTAGAATAGCGTTTACAGAAAAAAAGATTGTAAATAAATTTAAATACGTGGACATTTTCATGACCGCTGGTCTTGTCAAAACACCACTCACGAAGTAGTACATGTACCAGGTAAAATCAATGGCAGTTAAACATGAAAATGCACATCTCTGCGAATAGTAAAATAATGAAAACCGAAATAACAAGTAACAAATAACTTTATTATATCTTTATTTTAAAGAGACAGTACGGCGCATCTTATCAAAAAACTGACTTGAAAACATTTTCCGATTAGTTTCAGTATTTTGTACTACTCATGAATGTATAAACTTTCAGAAAATTACAAAGTTCTCCATGAAATAAATCTAATAATTTCATTAAAATTAATAATTACGTATAACCTATACATAATAACATCGCAACGTGTTACGGGGCTCAGCCTTCTATACTATTACACATGCGAATTTACTGTAAACAAAACACATGCAGGGCTCGCGAAGATTCTTCTGGACATGTTTGTTGATAAAGATATGTCATTTCTTCTTCTCACAGGTAATAATAGTTCAAAGTTTTTAAAATAACCACAGTTTTTATTTTGTAAGCATGTATTTTGCATGTTTATCATAGGAGTTACTACAACCTCAATTCATTTTTGTAAATGAGGCCCCTTGAGGGGTTATTTGACATATTTATGTCTGTACATATTTATGTCTGTTCATTTTAAAATGAACCGAAATTTTGTAAACCATCAATAAATTATCGAGAAAGTGATGATGTGTTTCGTTAGAGAGTCCCTCTAACGTTGTATACCATAATGACCGTAGTCGGACGAAGATCTTGTAGTTTTCATCACGTGTCAATAACTGTCAATCAAAGTCCACGTGGTACAAATAAACGATATAAGATTATTCCGGTTTTAACGACCCGTAAATTTCCGGAAGCTCATAATTATGTTAATGAGGTATGTTAAAGGGGCTTTTATGAATATAAACTATTACGATCAACGTTATTTCTTATTTCTTAACGATACAATGGGTAAATCTGAAGTAATTCATACATGTGTTTTCAGCTGTACTGTCTCTTTAATGAAATGAAATCGATCTATCAGTATAAAAGTTCAGACGCATTGAAAACCCGACATTGTTGACAGGTTGACGTTGCATAGATTATTCTCAAAGCTTAGCCCATCTGAAGTAATTCATACATGTGTTTTCAGCTGTACTGTCTCTTTAATGAAATGAAATCGATCTATCAGTATAAAAGTTCAGACGCATTGAAAACCCGACATTGTTGACAGGTTGACGTTGCATAGATTATTCTCAAAGCTTACCTGGGCTAAAAAGTTTTTCTGATCTCTTTGAACAAATCTTTTTTGGGTTAAGTAAATTCATGGTTTTAAATTGAAGAGCCACATTTTGCTCTCCAGGGAGGATTTTTAAAACATATTATTCAAAATGTTTTGGTATTTTTCAAAACTTTTCTGAAAATTCATTTGACCAGAATAGATGTAGCTTGTGCAAACGCATCCTAAGGTAATGTAGATACGAGTTTGTTGACGTTATGAATCCCGGGTAAAGAAAGAGCCAAAGTGGGGGAGGGGACAGATTTTACATCGGAATACAAAGAGAAAAAACTTTAAAATTCGTTTTCGAAAACCAATCGACCAGAAAAGATGTAACTTGTGTGAGAGCGTGAAAGAGAGAGAGAGAGAGAGAGAGAGAGAGAGAGAGAGAGAGAGAGAGAGAGAGAGAGAGAGAGAGAGAGATTTTAATCATCTCTTACATGGAATCTATTCTGTTACGTTATCCAGGTAATTTGTAAATGACTTCATAAACCTATATTTGGCTTATATGAACAATGTGGGACATGGACCTCATGTCCATATGATGTCTCACTTTTTATCAATAAGTTTTTTGTCAAAAAATATACCACGATTAGACCAGTTTTATAGATAATTAAAGCGTTCTTTGTTTTAAAATTTGATATCATAGGGGAAAAAAGTAAGCATAATCAACTCAAAAGATTTATAACTTTTTGAAAATATGTCTTGAATAATTGAATTTATAAGATAAAACTAGAAAAGAAAAGATACAATTATTTTTTTTAACTAATAATACTTTTAACAGACATAAAAGAATTCACATGCTGTATGTACTTGCCAGTCAAAACTTAATTAAGAAATAAACAGCAATTTAAGAAGTTCACTGGGAGATAAACTTGGTTGGTCACGTGATCAAATCCTGTGAAGCCCGAAGTGCATTTCAGAAAATTTAATCACTTACCAACCAAGTTCATATCCAGGTAAACTTTTTTCATTGCTGTCTTTAACTTATATTTACGTTTGAAAATGTCAAACTGTTCAGAATCATTAATATAACGTTGCTTTTACGTTTACAATATTACAATTGTCAATTGATAAGCGCGTGCAGTTATTGTGACGTCACAAAAACGTTCATACAGAATTGAACATTTTTGCTTTTCTATATAAACTCATATAAGGAAGCACATTTGCAAATGTTAATATCAATACATAAATGAAGTACAAACAGTTAAAGATAATAATTGCTTAATATAATATTTTGGAAAGAGTTTATTATAAATGTGAAATAAAATGCGTTAAACGTACTCACATTGTACGAAACTTCTTAAAGAGCGGGGTTTGTAGGATTGAATTTTCAATTTTTGATACAGGATCTTCAGCTGAAATTTTTTTTGATATTAGACAATTTTGATACATGTACCAAGATATATTTATGTACCGAAATGTGTTAACTTATTGACCACATATTCCGATTTTACATTTTAGTAAAAAAAAATAATTAAGTCTGGTTCGCTAATCTTAAAAATATTTATAATTTTCTTTCATGTTTTAAGGTTAAAAATTACATGCACCACCTGAATGTGTTAATATGTGCCTAATATGTAGGTCATGACTTAATAGCAAGAAATGTTACCTGATAATGGCGCTGTGTCGTTTCCCGTTGAATTGCTTGTCATAATCTGATTTATGAATGACATAATAATGAGGACAGCAAACGTAGTCGTCATTTTGGTGAACTTGATATAAAAAAATAAACAATGTAATATTATTCCTTGCATCTAAGTGACGTGACGTTTGATTCATGATAAAATGACCTTCTAGCCTTTGAAAAGCCGATTGATAAAATGCGTGTATATATAATCTTATTAGAAGAAAGACAGAACAAATATTGTGCAGTTTAAGTCAAAAACATCTTAACAACTAAATTGAATATTTTAAAAAAAGAACCATAAAAATTCACATATCTAGCTATGATCAGTTACAAGAAACTTTTTTTTATTAACTCAGCGACCATACCTTCAAAAATGTGTCCACATTTTTTTTAACTGAATGCACATTAAACGGTATATCTATAATCATTAGTAAACAAATGGCTAGTGATTATGACTAATAAAGAAAGAATTTCATGCAATCTTAACGTTCTTGCTTTAAACAATGTGTCAAGAATTCCTTGAAATAATTGCACATAAAAGACATACAAAGTTGTTTATGATTACCTTAACGGTGGTGGACATCAACGAACAAAGGCTAAAATGAAAATGAATGAAATATTGAGCAATGTGTCGTATAATAGACTGTGCCATTCGTATTTACGTAATGTTTATATTATAAATTTTACTCACTTCTGATTTTTTTCTCCTTTTCTTCCTCTCTTTATTTTTCTTGTTGGTTATGAAAATTGTAAATGCTTATTTTAGATCATGACTATTTATGATTTTCATTGTCAGTCAAGGAAAATCCTCTCATAAATCATTTGTTTCAAAGAATGTTTTAATGGGCGAATAATGTTTAAAACCGGAAATGTGGGAGTGGGGGAAAAGGGGCGGTGACAACAGTACGAATACAACTAGTCCTAAAAGAAATAAATAAAGGCCAGAAATTGTGCAGTTTGGGTTAAGCATATCGTAATAATTATATGGATTTCCCATTATTTGTAAAAATAAAAAATTATCGGCTGATGGATTTACTGAATGCAATCACAGGTTTTTATGATTTATAGCTGGAGGTTATTAACATATGTGCGCCCTTGCCGAAATTGTCAGCCTAAACATATAAAAATGACATGGTAATTATTCAAATATGGCAATAATGCGTTTCAGGTTTTCCTTTTATTAATAAAGTGTGTTTAACGGTTATAGTTTGTTGATGTACTCGTAGGCCTCGTATTACATAATTGTTTTGTCTGAGAAATTAAAAAATAAAATTGCAAAACTGTTTTAAGTTGATCAAACGGGATATAAGATAATGTACGTTGCAGAAAATGCCAAAACCCTTATTAACGAATCATGTAAATATTTACAATGATAATCCTATTCTTGTTAAGATGTTTTTGTGTATTATCTTTTACATCTTGTTTAAAATATATTTTAATGGTGGTATTGCCATCAAGTGTTAATTTGAATAAATTGTGCTGCAAGTTTTTTTTATTCTGATTTGCCAGACTTTGTATTATGTTGAGTTGTCAGAATATTATGTTGGCTTGTCAGATGATCATTTTGACTTGCCAGGTGTAATTCTTTTAATCAGAAAATTGATTTTAATTAGCGTCAGTGGATTTTCCTTTCATTCTGAATAGATAGCCTCCTCATCATCATTAATTAAATTTCATCCCATATGATGCCCAGGAGTATCACTGCGCCTCACCTAATGATTACGTAATCAATGTATCAATTCATTTCCGAACAACCAATGGATTCTGTTCTGGTTTTATATTCAGTAGCTCAAGATATTTTTTAAAAAATCCATTTAATTAACACAATACATAAACTAGTATATTACATCATACATAAAGATGGCATAAGAATGGTGATTTTGAATTAAAATATTGATGACACATGAGAAAAGTCCTTAAAGTTGCCTGTACCAATACACAACAGTCCGGAAAATAGAATTAATCTAACGGATGGGTTTCACGTTGATTTAATGGTAACTTTTCCTTTTCGTGTTCAATCTCCTCTTTTAGCTAGATATTCCTTTATCTTGGGATGATTCTTCACTCTGTCAATTAGCCCTCCCAGTTTTGGTGGGAAAGCCGGAAGTTTTGCTGCAGCGCCGACCTGGTCAGTGATGTCATAAATCATGATGTCCGCTAACGATATCTGGAAGTTAAAGGAACACAATTTCAATATCTACACTAAATAGAAAAGTCAATACAGGCTTAACTTGGTGAAATGTAGAATGTTTGAAAACGAAATAGTTTGCACCAGAATTAGTTTATATTGCCTTAAAGTGGTATGAGACATCTGTCGATTTTAATGTGGATTAAAGTACATTTAAATTAGAATACTTTCACCGGTTAAGAATTTTCAAATTTTACACTATTTAACAAAGAAAAATAGCTTTTGAAATTTTTGGAGGGAAAAAAATGTAAAACCCCAGCGGTATTTTTTTTTTATATTTCTTCGTGGAGGCTCGGGTTTAAGAAAATTTCACAACTGGTGCGACATATTTACATATCATGAGAGATTCTGAATGTGTGGTATGAAATATGAAATAGATATAAGTTAAACCAGGCCTCTACCTTTTTACCAACAAAAAAACCATCCCCGCCATTATTTTCCTTTAAAATGTCCTCCAACAAGCTGAAAAACTGAGGAAGCTTGTTTTCTTCCAGGTCTTTCTTTAACTCTGCCCTTTTGGTTTCGTCTTTTTCATATCTAAGTGCAAAGGCGTTCTTCAAAAAATCTTCGGCGGTTCCAATGATGACGTCAACACGAGTGTTCTCGTCATTATTGTCCCCGTACAACCCTAGAGTACGAATTGAAATTCCAATTTAATAAGTACTTAGATTTGATATATTTAAGGGGAAAATGGTCCACCCCTCTTACATTTTTATATTCTATAACCAGGATGATCTGACATAAAAACTTAAAAAAACTATTGATAGTTCGAAAAGTATTCAGGATTAAAAAAATAACCTGTCACACAACGCTTTTGCATAGCAGAATATCAAGAAAGTTGGAAAAAAAAGTAAAAAATGAGAAAATTTGACACAAATAACGCAGCCTTGAAATTGTTTATGCGGATTTTTTTTTTTGGGGGGGGGGGGAGGGGATTGTAGGATGCATTTTCAGGAGGGCTCAAAAATAAAAAGAAAAACATATACCAAATTCCCTGGCAACATATCTCATGATTGCTCCAGACTGAGGGATAAGGCGACCATCTACCTGAAGACACGGCAACTGCTTTTGTGGTATTGCTGTAAAACAGATAGCAAATTTCTGGGTTGCTTTGTACTCCGCATTCTTTTTAGTCATGAAAAGACCTAGCTACCTTAAGGAAAATGTCATCTTTTTGCCTTGAACTCGACTTTAAGAAAAGAATTATTCATCCGAAGAAAATATGTCATCTAATCCACAAGAAGAGCAGCAGTTAAGAATGCATTTATTTACAAGTTCACAGTTTTCTGTGATTTGTCAAATAAACTTTGTTTTGTTTTTGATGTTGTTGATTATTTATCATTGTTTAAGACTTTTGCATGAATTTGATCGGAGTGTTTTGCACCGAACCAGAAGATATTGTATATACTAGCCCAACCATTAAATGACACTAGCGTGCCGCTGTCTCCCAGACATTTCATCGGGCCTCGCTCAGTTGTTGTTTAAAATCGATAAAAAGCGTATTTAACACGCTCGAGCGATAGCTGAAACTGAACTATATGGACAATACATTCATTTTGAAACAAACAAAAATATTTTCTGATTGCAAGCAACCATCATTATCATTGCAAAACTGTTAATCTACGAAAACAACCACAGCTGAGTTGATTAAAAGTTTCCTGTGGAGCTACAGTTCTGCAGCTTCTCTCCAAGAAGTAGTGTATGCATATAGGGGTAACTCAAAACCAGCATTTAAAAACAAAAGTTGATGTTCGTCACTGTGCAAGTATCTGATAGTTGTATTTGCGATAAGTACCTAAAGTTCAACTGACTTCATTTCTTCACACGTCTTATTTTTCCTTACTCTTATGAAAATCTTAAGAATACGCTTAATTTTATCTTAATAAAATTATTGAGATGAACTTGCAAAACTCTGATTTGACGGAATTAATAGATATACATACTCGGTTTCACAGCTTGCCATTCTTCCATTGAAAGTGGAAATCTTTTATCCTCAAATGACTGTCCAGCGGCCGCAAAGGCCAATCGGATGACCTCGGCTCTCCCCTTAGTGTCAAAGTACATCAACTTGTATGCCGGCATCTTGTTACTTGTCTTGGTATCGACTAGTGTAGTCCTGGTCTATTGCAGGTAATATATATAAATATAGATTTGAGCAGACGAATGTCCTTAATATTTACTCTCCTAACTACAGGGTGACGCAAAAGTTGGCGAAAGTAACTGCATGTTCTTTGTACCCGTCATCTTCCAATTTCTATTGTAAGGTTAAAAATTACATGCACCACCTGAATGTGGTAATATGTGCCTAATATGTAGGTCATATGAATGACATAATAATGAGGACAGCAAAAGCAGTTGTCAGTTTGGTGAACTTGATATAAAAATAAAATAAACAATGTAACATTACTTCCTTGCATCTAAGTGACGTGACATTTGATTAATGATAAAATGACCTTGCAGCCTTTGAAAAACCGATTGATAGAATACGTCTTAATAAAATTTTATAAAAAGAAAGAGAGAAATATATTATGCAGTTTAAGTCCAAAACATTCTAACTTCTAAATGGGTTTTTTTTTAAAGAAACATAAAAATTCACATGGGTATCTAGCTATGATCAGTTACATGAACGGTTTTTTGTTAACTTAGCAACGATACCTTTAAAAATGTGTCCAGATTTTTTTAACTGAATGCTCATTAGGTCGTCTATCTATTATCATTAGGAACAAATGGCGAGTGATAATTGACTATCAAAGAAAAACTTTCATGTAATCTTCACGTTCTTGCTTTAGAAAAATGTGACAAGAATTCCTTGAAATAATTACACATTAAAGACATACAAAGTTGTTTATAAATACCACAACGGTTGTTGACATCAATGAACAGAGGCTAAAATGAAAATGAATAAACTATTGAGCACTGTGTCGTATTAATATATATATTAATATACTTCGCCATTTGTATTTACGTAATGTTTATATTATAAATTTTACTCACTTCTGATTTTTTTTTTCTCCTTTTCTTCCTTTCTTTATTTTTCTTGGTTATGAAAATTGTAAATGCTTATTTTAGATCATGACTATTTATTATTTTCATTGTAAGGCAAGAAAAATCCTCTCACAAAGCATTTGTTTCAAAGAATGTTTTAATGGGCAAATAATGTTTAAAACCGGAAATGTGAGAGTGGGGGAAAAGGGGCGGTGACAATACTATAAAGACAATGTCATAAAAGAAGTAAATAAACGCTAGAAATTGTGCAGTTTAGGTTAAGCATATCGTAATAATTATATGGATTTCCCATTATTTGTATAATAACCATCGGCTGATGGATTTACTGAATGAAATCACAGGTTTTTATGATTTATAGCTGGAGGTTATTAACATCTGCGCGCACTTGCCGAAATTGTCAGCCTATATATATGAATTAAAATGACTTGGCGCTTACTAGTAATTATTCAAATATGGCAATGATATGTTTCAGGTTTTCCTTTTCACACATATGTATTTATAAACTTTATAAATTGTGTTTAACGAGTATAGTCTGTGGATGTACTAGTAGGTCGTAGTAGTATATGATTGTTTTGTCCGAGAAATTTAAAAAAGAGTTGCAAAACTGTGTTAAGTTGATCAAACGGGATATAAGGAAACATATGGTGAAGAAAATTCCATAACCCTTATGAGCGATTCATGTAAATATTAACAACGATAATCCTAATCTTTTTAAGATGTATTTGTGTATTATCTTTTACATTTTGTTTAAAATATATTTTAATGGTGGCATTGCCATCAATTGTCAATTGAATAGATTAAACTGCTTATAAGGTTGTTTTATTCCGACTTGCCAGACTTTTTTATGTTGAGTTGTCAGAAGATTTTGTTATACCCCTGTAAAACAGTTACTATATAACTCTATACGAAAAAAAGTCTAGCATTTTGACTGTTGGACTGGAACTGTTAGATTGGAACTGTTAAAATCGACTGTTAAAAAAGACTGTTGACCGGTGACGTCACATTCCGCGAAAACGTGTTATTGATTAGAAGGGGTATAACAAAACAGTTGTTGACTGCGTCTCGGGCAACAGTTGATCTGTCGGACCGGCTCGCAAACTGTTGCACGCGGCCTTCGGCCTTGGGCAACAGTTTGCGAGCCGGTCCGACAGATCAACTGTTGCCCTCGACCCCAGTCAACAACTGTATAATGTTGACTTGTCAGATGATTATATGTCTTTTATCTGCAGGAAATTGATTTTCATTAGTATTAATTAATAGTATTAATTAGTGATTTTTTTCTTTAATTATGAATAAATTGCATTCTTAAACACTTGTAGTATCATTATTAAATTTCATGCCATATAATTCCCAGAGGTATCACTGCTTCCCACCTTATGATTAGGTAATCAATATAGAGCCATTTTAACGAGAGCTTGGACTTTGGGTAGTTGTGTCAAACAGCCATGTGACGTACGTAGGTCTGTCTATTTCTTCTGGCTTTTGAGCTAAGACTACGCAATCTGTGTATATTTCACTTGAAACCAGCGTCATTTAAACTTGTTTAGAAATAGATAGTTACGTCCTATCGAAAGTCCAAGGAATTGTTAAAATGGTTCTATCAACTCATTTCTATACAACCGTTGGATTCTGTCCTGGTATATATTCAGTAGATGAAGATGACTTTTTCAACAATTTATTTTATTAACACAATACATAAGCTAATACATTACAGCTTACATATAGATATTATAAAATGGTGACTTTGAATTAACGTTTGATGAAACATGAGAAATGTCCTCAAAATTACCTGTATTTATACATGTACACGGCAGGCCTTAAAAAAGAAATAGTTTCAAACTAACGGATTAGTTATATGTTTGTTTTATGATAACTTTTCATTTTGTGTTCACTTTCCTCTTTTAGCTAAATATTCCTTTATCTTGGGATAGTTCTTCACTCTCTCGATCAGCCCTCCCAGTTTTGGTGGGAAAGCCGGAAGTTTTGCAGTAGCGCCGACCTGGTCAGTGATGTCATAAATCAAAATGTCCGCTAACGATATCTGGAAGTTAAATGAACACATAATTTCAAGATCTAATAAAAATGATGTCAGTAGAGGCTCACCTAAATGAGCTATGGAATTTTTGAAAACGAAATAATTTGCACCAGATCTATTTATATTACTATAAAGCTTGAAACTGTTTTCTATAATGATTTATCATAATGATGTTTGCACCACCATATATGAAACATTTTTATTAATGAACTGTAAAAATTAAATGACTTTTAAATTTTACTGTTGAAATCATGCAAAAAGTTACAGGATATCAAATTTGGCATTATGATCTATGATTTTAATTGTTATATTTCTACATGGAAGCTCGGGTTTAAAAAAAAATTAACAACTCGGTTCAACAAATTTACATATCAAGAGAGATTTTTAATGTTTGGTATGAATTATGAAATAGATATAAGTTAAACCAAGCCTCTACCTTTTTACCAACAAAAAAACCATCCCCGTCATTATTTTCCTTTAAAATGTCTTCCAACAAGCTGAAAAACTGAGGAAGCTTGTTTTCTTCCAGATCTTTCTTTAGTTCTGCCTTTTTGGTTTCGTCTTTTTCATAATGAATTGCAATGGCGCTCTTCAAAAAGTCTTCGGCGGTTCCTATGATGACGTCAACACGAGTGTTTTCGTCATTATTGTCCCCGTACAACCCTAGAGTACGAATTGAAATTAAAATTTAATAAGTACTTAGATTTGATATAAGCAAGGGGAAAATGGCCCATCACTCTTATATTTTTATATTTACATCCAGGATGATCCGACATAAAAACTTAAGAAAACTATTGACAGTTCAAAAAGTATTCAGGAATAAAAAAAAAAACTGTCACAGAACGCTTTTGCAAAGCAGAATATCAAGAAAGTTGGAAAAAAGTAAAAATGATAAAAATAAAGCCTTGAAATTGTTTTATGTGGATTTTTAATTTGGATTGTAGGATGCATTTTCAGAAACGTTCTAAGATAAAAAAAAAAACATCATATACCAAATTCCCTGGCTACATATCTCATGATAGCTCCGGACTGAGGGATAAGACGACCATCTACCTGAAGACACGGCAACTGCTTTTGTGGTATTGCTGTAAATCAGATACCAACTTTCTTAGTTAATTTGTACACCACATTCTTTTTATCTACAACATTTAAAAGACTTGGCTACTTTAAGGATATGTGAACCTGACATGAAACAAATTGAATAATTGGAAAAATTGATTAAACAGACCCTAATTGATTCGCTTTTGTAAAAAAGGACATTTTAAGCATATGTAAATGAGTTCGTTTCCATGGCAACGACCTTCATACTTACCCATGTTAAAAAAATTAAAACGAGAAAAAAAAACTTAAATGCAAATTAAAAATGTCATAAAAGACATATTGACAATTAACTAGAAAACTCTTCTTACCAAGTATTAAAAAGGTTAATAAAATACTTTATTTATCTGAAAATGGATTATTGGAATTCCTTTTATCTAATCCGCTATTTTAGTTTGAATTTCCTCTGACCACTAAAAAGGTTACATTTTTTGACCTGACCAGAGCTAGAAAAATTGCAAAAAATACTATTTGTTATATTTAGACTCTTAATTTGTAAATGTTATTTGGAAGAAATTATAAAAAGCAACAGAATGATAATAAATAATTGCTATGTTGGTGAATTAGAAAAACAGATAATAACGTCTGAATTTCCTCTGACCTCTATTAAAATAGATGCTACAAACCCTTCTCATCTGTTAGAAAAGGCGTATAATTCAGTTTTAAATGGCTTTCAACTAGTTATACTGTGAACCTGCATAAGTTCTTGTAGAAAAAAATTAATGGAGTTGTGTTGCACATACTACTAGTAATTGAATGAAATAGGCTGAAAATCCGAATTTCCTCTGACCTGACTTTTACAAAAATTCACTCTGCACGCTTCATGAAAGTCAACACTGCCATAAATGATTGTATTTCTAAAAACCAAACATATAAAGAGAAGAGGATTCTTTAATCTGACATTTTTTTCACTCTCAATGTATATTAAAGAGTGTATTTTAATGGTAATTAACAAACTGAGAGCCATAAGTTGTGCATCTGATATAATCAAGAAACTCTGGTCTCTGTACACAAAAGAAAAAAATGCATGAAAACTTTTATACACACAATTTTTATTAAGCCTTTGCTGAATGATTTTAAAATACAATATCAAACCAAATAAATAACAGGTTTCCTAAAAAATCATATATTGACTGTAATTAATTTGAATTTCCTAGCTCTATCAATCTTTAAACGTTTTGTCTGATTTTCAAGGTATTGCATTAAAATGGGTATTGAAAATTATGAGAATCTTTCAAATGATTACAGGTATAAAATGAAATCTGATAATTAATCATGATAATTCTTTAGATCATATCATCTGATTGGACTGGACAACACTACATTTCTGAGATGATTTATGATTTGTCCTTAGGTATACACATGTATGCAATCCTATAGTTCCTATATATATGCTGAACTTTAAACTTTGAACCCGTCCTTGGTCCCCATAATTGGTCTTGGTGCTAATTATAATGTATGATTTTGACTTTATCAGAATAATTATGCAGGGTAATATATTACAATGTTTCAGCCTCAATTTGAACTAAAAAATAGAAAATGTGAAGGCCACACCAATTAAATTTCTTTTTCATTGGATCCTGCACACTCATGTTTAAATAAAACTTAACAAATCGTATCATTATGTACCACCTACATTTACATTTTTTTTCATGTAAAAATGATAATATAGATAAGGTATCTATACCTGTATGTATAACAATTAACATTCTTATTCACAAAAATCATTTCAAAAAATATTTAAAATAAAAATTGTACTCAACCATTCATTCAAAAACGTCATTTAAGAAGTCTACCATTTTCTGTAAGGCAATTGTGTATATAAGTGTCATAATAATAAAACAGACTTCAGACAGATAAATGGATGGACAGACAGACACTGATATACAGAAATGATGATTTGATATACTATGCAATCATAAAATTAAACATAATTATAGACATATATCTTAAAAATCAGTTACTCCACATGACCAGTAAATAGTATATAGCCATTACAAACTTCATTACTGCACTTGGTCAGTATATACAACTTTTGATGTCTATCAATTGTATTTCTTATAGCATATGCATGTATCATATGATATATAATTTTTACAATAATAATTCTTAATTGAATGCATTATATGTCCAAGTTATTCATGACTTTTGAAGTTTCAGAAATGGTTTTCAAATCCAATTGCAAGTAATGTAATGAATCATAAATGGTAGATTATCACTGGTTTTGTCCAGCTTCATATTTCAGGATATGTTGTGTTGCTTATTAATTGTCTTAATATTATATCATAAATGTTCAAATAAATATTGTGACATCCTTAAATTACCAAATAAATGCTCCAAGTCATCAATCGGGAAAGGCTTTATCAGGATGAACATAATAGAATCAATCTGATTATCAGCACTTCTCTTCATCACTCATGGTTTCAGTTCTTTACATTAGTCTTTAATTTTTCCGCATTGTGTCTTGTATTAGGAATGACCTCGTTAACACATACCAGTGATGTTCTCATCTCTTGGAGGTTTGAAAAATCTGTATTAAAAAAACCAAAATGATATTACTGGTACTATTACTTATAACATAAAAGAAGGACTCATATGAAAAGATGATTTTAAGACGCTACATGTAGAAAAATAAAATTAATATGGGCATATTATGAAAGTATATGCAACATAGACAGAACCTTATATAAATGGATTATTCTCTCTAAAAAATTTCATATCAGGTGAAATTTGTCAACATTTTATTCTAATCTTGAACATTTAAATTAATGTTACTTAACTTGACAATTTCAAATCTTATATGACTGTTTGTATTTAGAAATCTTATGTTTTCATGATTTGAATATAATGGGGAAAAAATAAGAAATTGTAACAATAATGAACACATCACATGAAATCTAAATATGATGTGAGCAATTCTATCAACCAATAAATCAAAATATACTAATTTTTCTTTCAACTGTACTTTGATTTTTACAGTTCAATAAAGAGGGTGAATATCAGTCAGCTGTTCAAATGGATTCACAGTACAGAGAATCAACATTATATAAATAGTGCCTGTTTGGGAGGGTAACTGTTGAAATTGACACCCCAAGACAACCATTTAAAGAGAATTTTACTGCTTTTATATAGAAATGAAGTGAATTCTAAGGCAAACCGTACACGCATAATTTACGCACGTAACAAAACAAGTGTGTTGCTAACGCTGAGGGTAATAGAACGGATTACCAATTGTGCCTAAACCAATCCGATTTCAGTATTTTACATGAAAGTATAATAATATCAGTTACTGATAGTGAATAAAAAATTAATTCTTCATGTTATGAACTATATGTGCCAAAAAATATCATAAATACAAACATATAACATATTTCCTTAAAGATATACTGTTCAAGCTAATGTGCATGAAAGTGTTACACTAATAATCATTTTGTGAGTAAATGTTGGTAAATAAGCTTGTCATATGCTAGAGTTAACTCAGGGCCCTCTACGCTAACAGCTGGGTATATACGCGCCTGGTTAACTTTACCATTTATCATGGTTAATTTCATTTGAGCAAATTCGAACTAAAATTGTGATTATTTTAATTACAATGACTGAATTAACAATGAATAATTTTTATGTTTGAACAAATTAATATTATTGTGTAGCTATTCTGCATATAAGCTACGCGATATTGTTTTCACGTGGATAATATACGAGCATAATACTAGTAATCTGCTAATACGTTTACATAATACAATAGCACGTCATGATATCACACCTACCATGCTTACTGCTTGCAGATGACAGGTTTAGATCACAGGGAACAGGTTATGGTCTCGTCCTTTTTTAACTCCCTTTTTATGACAACCGACATCAGTTTGTGTTCGCAATATTCATCATACACTAATCATATCCATCAGTTTTTGTCATTCCAACTTGTTGTTTACATCCAGATTTGGGAAATTACCGGAAATCGGCGCAAGTATGTTTACGACATGTGAAATTTCGAGCGGAAGTATATGTGTTCGGATAATATTCTCAAAATACCTAAGTTCTGGTCGTTTTTTACAGTATATCCTACTTTGTTTAAGTTAAACATGAAATCTTTTAAGATGTATGGGTTTTTTACAATGATGATGTTCAGAACAGAGTTATCGTTCGTGTTCAACCACGTGTAGAGTGATTGAAAATATAAACATTGGGTTGCTTTAAAAAATCATAGCCATATTTGATGCTTGTTGTGTGCAATACCATGTTTTTAAAAAAAATTAATGGGTGTCTGTTTTGCATAAAAACTTAGTATATCGAGACATTTTCAAGGAACTTTCTGCATAAAAGTAGTATATTCTGTTTCACTATTGATGGTATTACCAAGTCAGGCGAGAATCGAAAACTAGTCCTCAGGGGGATCTCTACAAGCATGTTAATTGTTGCAACAGCAGACAAAAACATTTTTTTGTATTGTCACATTTATTTCTAGAACACATTTTATCCATGATTAATGAAGATAAAGTTTAAAATCAATAAACCTCTCGATTTTATATTTGACTACAAGTACCTAGATTCTATATGAAATAGGCTATAAACACGAGGCACGATTTTTACTGTGAAACTGATCAAAGAATCAAATAAAAACATGTGGTCTAAAATTTAAATGACAATTATATTTGCAGGGGTGATATTTGCACTAGCGCGCCAATGTCTCCCAGACAATTCACTGAGCTGTTTAAAATCGATAAAGAGCGTATTTGAACAGGATCTTGCGACAGCTGAAAGTTGAGCTTTATGGACAATACATTCTTTTTAAAACAAACAAAAATGTTTTTACTTTACAAGCAACTATTATAACCATTGCAGAATTGTTAATCTACGAAAACAACCACACCTGGCTTAATTTTAACACACGTCTTATTTTACTCACTCATAAAAATCTGAATAATACGCTTAATTTTTCTTTTCAGCTAATACAGATTTTATCTTAATAAAATTATTGAAATGAATTTGCAAAACTCTAATTTGACTGAATTGATAGATATACATACTCGGTTTCACGGTTTGCCATTCTTCCATTGCAAATCTCTTATCCTCAAACGACTGTCCAGCTACCACAAAGGCCAATCGGATGACCTCGGCTCTCCCCTTAGTGTCAAAGTACATCAACTTGTATGCTGGCATCTTGTTACTTGTCTAGGTATCAACTAGCGCAATCCTGGTCTATTACAGGTAATTTATACATCTGAGCAGACCAATGTCCTAAATATTTACTCTCCAAACTACAGGGTGACGCAAAAGTTGGCGAAAGTATCTGGATTTTCTTTATACCCATCATTTTGCAATTTCTATTGTAATGATTCACATTACAACATTATTGTGTAATATATATTAGAGAGCACTAATGTACTCTCCTATTGGTCTCTAACGCAGGACACAAAAGTCGTGTAGGATACATATTCATTTGTTGACAACTCAAGAATGAAAGACAAGTGAATTCGAATATAGGACAAACATAAAGATGTGACAAAGCAAACATTTCGGGTCAATTACTAGAACGCTAGGCGAGTCATTTCACCTAACAAACAAACAATGGCATCGACGTATGAAATTAAGCTTAAGAAATATGCAGACAGTGTATGCATTATTTATCAATTGTTTGAAGAAAACAATATTTTATAGGCTTTCTAATAAGATAACATCTGTCATGGTTCAAACTATTTGTTAAATCATCAATAATTATATAATTGTAACTTACCAAGAAAATTCCGTACCGATTTGACATCAATGTTTTACAAAACTGTTTTCTTGAGAAAAACAAATCAATCTGAGAAAACTATATGAAAACTACGACACAAGACCATTAGTATCGATACCATTTTTGGGGAATCGGGGCTTGGGGGGGGGGGCACCCCGATTCCCCCATAAATGATACTATATAATCTGAAAATTTTAAAACATAAATAAATGTTTTCCAATTTTAGGTTGACTTACTTTGATAGGAAAAAACAATGTACAGAAATAGTGTCATTTTTATCTAGAACACAGTCAAATTGTTGTAAAATATTCAATTATTATTTTGAACATATCAATTTTCTTTTAAACTAGGGTATTCTTTTGGGGCAACTTCGATCTTCCCAATTTCGCCTTTAACGCAAAGATGTGAGAGTGCGAGGCCAATATCACACAATTTAATGCAGGTATCGTACGTACTCGCCCAAGAGTTGTCGAATGCTCTCGGATGTTTTGGGTGCAATTTCTGGAGACCATCGTGCTTTATATAAAAAGGTATTAATATTTATTCTGACATATCTCATTTAAATTTACCATTGCTGGATAAGCCTAATTATTATGTCGTCCATGAAAATATAATGACCGCCACGACGTGTATGCACTTCAAGACTTCTGTTACTTTTCACTCAGCTTACTGTAAACCAACTTTTATTCGCGTGCGAGAAATTTTTGCCGCGAACCAATCCTTTGTCTATAGTTTTTATAATAATACAGGTCTGGATAAGGCTTGGTCGCGAACATTAGTCGTCACGAACCATTTTATTGGCAGTTAATCGCGAAATAAAGTCGCCGCGAATAAAAAATGCAATTTGCATCAAGTGAAAAAAGATTTTAAATGTTCTGCTAAATAAGTGTTTGGCAGAAGTGAGTATTTTGAAGAAGTTGCTTGTAATTAATAAAAAGCAAGTTTCCTAATGAAATTGGAAACTCATGCATTTATAAACTTGGCAACTTCTAATTTATACCTATAGTCAACAATATTATGCATATTTATTGAATAATTGTAATATGTATATTTCAGCTTGTGAAAGCCATGCGAACTCTAGGAGAATTTGAAGTTCAAGTTGTTACCTATAACAGGAAATCTTAAATCCTTAATTTTGAGTTTTATTCTTTTGATTGTCATAATCATAATCCTTGTTCGCAAAAGATAAACATTTTAAAGAAAAAATAAACAACTGTCACCATTGTTCATAGTGCAAGTTTGATTCTACACCAATTTTC
Organism: Magallana hongkongensis; assembly: GCA_015776775.1. Lineage (NCBI taxonomy): Eukaryota > Metazoa > Mollusca > Bivalvia > Ostreida > Ostreidae > Magallana > Magallana hongkongensis. Next base: position 16,286,713 of record CM027470.1, read on the forward strand.
CCTATTCGCAAGCATTTTCGAGGTTCAAATAATATGAACAGAAAATGTTTTTTAATTTTTTGATATACAAGTCATGTAAATTATTTTTTACTTATAAAAATAATTGACTTAATGATGAATTGAAATATAAATGTCATGCATTTATTCACACCAAATTTTAAACTCTTCAGTGTATTACTTTCAATAGATTATCTGTTTTCTCATAAAAAATACAATTTTTTTTATAATTTTATTATGAGTAAGAGCACATATCGTTCTTTGAACAACAAAATGTTTTATCAGAAATAATACTTTAACGATACAAAAAAAAACACCAAAATTTGGGTGTAGAATTCCACCTTAAAGCAATGAACAATATGGGTACATGTACATGTAATAAGTAAACTATTGAATCTGAAGCATGTTAAGTGTTTATTTTATTTTTCAGGGACATGCCATCTAAAGAACAAATCGAGGTATGCAACATGAATTCAGTTTAGCTGTAAACCTTTTAAACTGATGAATCTCTGATATAAAATTTTCATAAGATTGTTGAACAGTGATGTATGAGCCTTCAATATGATGATAATTAATATCCCCTGTAAGATAAATAATTACAGTGTTAAGCTTGATCGTTGCGGCCATTTCTGGTCTGTATTGATCTCCTTCAGAAGAAGAGCTTTATATTAATGTATAAGAAAATACCCAAATTCAAAAGGTGAAATGTATGGATTTTTTCTTTTAAAAACTGATATGGTAGTTAATAGCTAAACAAATCATATCTTAAAATTTTAGGCAGGTCTGATGGTTTAATTTGTTGACCATCCAGCCTCGTTAAATGAATAAAATTTCTTTATTTTGAAGACCTCTTACAACAGTGACATATTCATCGGTATGCATGGAACTGGGCTGACTCATCTTCTCTTTCAACCAGACTGGGCAGTGGTTATTGAACTGTAAGTGGAGTAGAACAGACAGAATGTTGGCTATGGTTAAACAATCATTGTTTTTCTTTGAGCCATAGAGACACTGCATTATTACTTTAAATTTATCAAGTGATTAATGTGTATATATTTAGTAAGTAATACATGTATAAAATATCTGGTCAGCGACATGGTCGCCAGAAGGTCTTCAATTTACATGTTTTTCATTTTTATAGTTAAGTACATACAAATGGTTTTGATTTTATGCCAAAACAAACATACTTGTATATTTGTATGTTGAATATTTTAAATCAGCTTTTTATTAGCCAACATATTTTTGTTCTAAAAACTTAACAAACCAAATTAATGATCTAATTTTAACCCAGCGCATTTTGAACGTAATTTAAGTTTCAAATGAAAGAAAGGGAGTCAATATGAGAGAATGTTCATGATATACATATAGCTACAATGGTACTGTTAAAACAAAATGCTTTGACTTTTTCTTTTTCAGATATAATTGTGAAGATAAAGCATGCTATCACGGCCTTGCAAGGTCACGAGGAATACATTACATGACCTGGGAGAAACAATCCAAAGTTCATCAACAAGACGAGGTGAAATATTCTCTTATATTATGAAAAAAGATCCACATGCATAAAACCTATGTTTTAAAAATTTTAAATAAGGACCATAAGTATCAATACAGACTAATAAGACATCCAATAAGGTGTTGAATCTCTTTAAAATTAAATGAGCTATATATTTTTTGCTAATCATTAAATGCAATGTATCATGATCATGCTAATTTATTCTGTATCTTTGAATTTTGAGTAACTACTAATTCCACAATAGTTTTTTCCAGAAAATTAAAAAAAAATATTGATACATGTACCGGTATTTCAAAGAATAAGTCTTGATATATTACTTACTAGTCTTGTAGTGCTAAGCCTGCATGTTTTATAACAAACATAATTAAATCTACATTGTTTCTTATTCCAAATTTTTAGGGGCATCACCCAACTTTAGGGGCACATGCAAAATTCACAAACTATGCGTTCGATGTGGGAGAGTTCATGCGGCTAATTCTGAAGGCTGCTGAATTCGTAAAATCTCATCCAAAGTTTATCCAAGAGAGACAATCAAAGATGTCGAACAGATTAGGGGGGCAATCAAAACCTTTTCAGGTAACAGACTCTAAAGATGAATTATGATGATATATACTGATGATGATATAGATTTATTTTAATTTGCAATAATATTTTATTGGTTGTAGCAGTCTTAATATGGTTGTTGAAATAGGTTGTAGTTTAAACCCTTTGCCTTTAATTGTTTAAAGCAATTGATTTTACATAATGGGGTTGAATTTATTTTTTTAATAATTTACTACTATGGTGCTATTATTAAAGCTATATATATATATATATATATATATATATATATATATATATATATATATATATATATATATATATATATATATATATATATATATATATATATATATATGAAAAGTATATAATTGGTGTGAGGTTTTATATCCATGTTACGTGAATATTGAATATTTTGCTTTTGCAAATGAATCTGACAAGAAGTACTTGCATGTTATTACTGATTGAGAAACCAAAATTTATATGATGTAAAAGCAGCCTTAGATTTATTTGAATGATAGTTGTTTACACTAGTTTTGTACGTAAAGAAAATGCAGAGCGAATGTTGTACTCAATACTTTTTTAAGTTTGTATTTGAGACATGTTGTAATGTACTTGTAATTAAAACTACAGTAAGACACGGTTATATCGAACACACTTGTAATGAATTGACACTTACAGTGAAGTGATTTCCATTCCCTGTGACTTTTTGTACATATTGTTAACTGTATGTAGATAACGAATTACTCTTGTAACGAACAAAATCGCCCGTCCCTGGTACTTCGTCATAATTAAGCGTGTTTTACTGTACCTGGACTGATTCCTTTCTGTCGATTTTGGTTGTATTAAGACTGATGGCTATTATCAGCAAAGGGTAATCAGTAGTTGTAATTCCTTATTGATTTCATAGACTGTATCAATTTAAGCTACTTGTGATTATTTGAGGGATCCAATAAACAAGGTTGTGAATTTAATGAACGATTTTTTTTCTAACATAAGTTTCAATCAGTGTCCGACAATTTTTTATGCCTCCGCCATGAAATGGCTGGGGACATGTAGTGTTACCCTGTTCTGTTATTCCATCCTTCTGTCTTTCCATCATCATTCACTTTCAGATCATCATCTTAACGACTGTTGCACAAATTCAACTCAAATTTGATTTATAATTTCTGTAATAAAACAGATGTCATACCAAATTTGGTATTTGAAATTTTGGTCACCTGCAGGGGCATTCGTGGCTTTACGACACATCAATTCTTATTAAATTTCATTATACTTTTTATTTGTTATGTATAGGTGTAAAAAAAAAATGATTTAGAATAGATTTATTTGCTAGTATGCAATAGTAGAACGATAATACAACAACAGTGTATCAATAGAACAAAAATATGAAATCTTATTGTTTTATCAAACATGTAAGTTTCAGAACCGGAATTTCCTCAGCTTTTAAAATCAACTGCTCCAAAACATTTACTAGTATTTGAAATTTTCAACTGCATTAAAAAAGTCAACTATATCAAATATTTTATTGCATAAAAACCGAAACATAAAAGGCAGAGCAGTTCCGCAAGGGGTGTGATACGGATCCGTATCAGCCCTTGGGCTTATAACCTGTATCAGCCCCGGAGGCTGATACAAGTTTTGTAATGTCTTCTATATTATACATGCAAAAAACTTATATTTATTACTAAGTATGTAATAAAATGCGATATTGTACTTGTGTCACGATACAGTATTGTTTTTTCAGATATTTTAAATATTTTCTAGAAAATAGAGTCTTAAATTGTTAAATACTGGGCCTAATATTGGTTACAAATGTATGCAACAAAAATATCCTATACTTACGTGGTGTAGAATCCACCTTAAACCGCTGCACGGAATTTCCAATGTATGGTTGGCATATTTTTAGAGGTGTCTGTGTCTATATCCAGGAAGTTCCGATTTCGATATTTTCTTGGAATTCGGCCCTTTTGTTCTTAAAATTTTGCCTTATATTGAATATTGCATTGAACAATTTGTCAGCCTTCTGTTAAACCTCTTCACAGAATTTCGTTAAACTTACATGTAGTACATGTAGGTGTTTGTAACAAAATGGGAAAATGTGCATATTACCAGAAATTTCCGACTTCGTACTTCATTTGTATTTAAAATTTTGATGCTAATGAATTTAAGACAAAAATATAGATTTTATAATATTCTTCAAGTTTGGTATGATGATTATCTCCCAGAGTTGTGTCCTTATATTTATCTATTTTGTGTATTCAATGCTTATTCTGCCATTCATTATGTAGCATCCTCAAGTAATGGGGGAGCGTGGGATACATTGTTAATGAAGTATAATATAATTGATGATAAATAAATGAATATAATTAACTCTAAAGATTGATTAGTATAAGGAATGTACTTTATTGAAAATCTCATCACGCAGATCAATACACATAGAAAATCATAGTCAATTTTGTTTTATTTACATCTCATTTTATCAATTGATGATATTTGATTTTCTTCACATTCCCTTTGTAGTACTCACACACAAACAGATTGTCATTATTGTCAACACATAAACCATACGGATTCACCAAATCATAGTCATTAATGAAACGGAGAAACTGTCCATTCTGATCAAGAATGTGGATACAATGATTGTCACTGTCTGTTGGTCAGGATACGACTCTGACTGTCTGTTGTGATACCACGAGGTCTAAATAGTTCGTTCATGGTAACGCTAACTGAGATATGACCGTTATATCTCCATCTGAGTTTCCCGTCCTGACTAACCACCACTACTGCACCAGCCTCACTGTCAGCTACACAGATGTCATGGTTTCTGTTCTCTGTGATGTATTTAGTATTGCTATTCCCTGAGTACAGAGGTTTACCTTCGTCATTACATTGAATTGTTTGTTTCTCTGTAGATCCCGAATAACGGACAACCTTAGATTGAGTTCCATCGTCACTGTACATGGTTATCAGGAGATCACCAGTATAAGTGACACACAGCTTACCAGGCGCCCATCCTTGTAATCTGATCAATTTCTCCATCTGTCCTTTTTTTACTCTATACACTGTCCTTGCTGACCAGTCAGTGAACAGTAGATGTTCATCACAGTCTACAGCTATATCATATGGAAAATGACCCGATTTTGTCTGGAGTGTTTGGAAAATTAAACCTTTAATGTTGAAACATTTGATATCATTGGTCATTCCACTGGCCCATATCCTGTCTTCATTAAGACAGGTAAGACTGCGTAGATCTTCATACCCAGTCTGTATTGTGGCAACAATCTCTGGTTCATCCAGTAGTTCTCTGACTAAAGTGTTGGATTGGTCCAGTGACAAGACTTTTTCCTCGGTAGCAGCAGATAATGGAATGATCTTTCCAAACAAACTATAGAGCTTCTCACGGTCTATTGGTTTTGGAGTAAATGTTGGCATTGATACCTAAACCTTCCGTGGAATCTTGATAAACTCTCTAATCCTAGAACTGTATTCTATGGTAAAAGATACTTCTGTGGATTTCTCGATTTATCTTATTGCCAGTAATGATTGTTTTATGTCAGACTGTATCTGTTTGATTTCATTCAAATGTTTCTGTAAAATTTCTCTCTGTTGCAATTTTAGCTCGCTGATTTGAGTTTTCATTTTGTTGATGATGATCTCAATTTCTCTGTGCCATTCCTCTCCTTGTTTTGACATTGTTGCAGCAAGTTTCTCATATCCTACATCCAGGTTGGCAAGCATTTGTTCCAATTCCAAAGTAATTTTTTCATAAGTAGGAGAAATATGATTTTCTAACTCTGTAATGTCTTTTTTAAGACCTTCTTTCTTTGTCTTGTAAACTTCTACAAAGTTATGTTCTTTGTGCTGTTTAGATGCCATGCAGGAGGGACAAACAAATATATTGTTGCAATCCTCGCACTGAAATTCACAATTTTGATGTGGATGTCTATCACATTTCGGATAAATGATGGTTGATCTTCGTTCCTTGAAAGGCACAATTGCATGTTTAAGATATGCATCTAAAATGTGATCTACTACACAGGGCTTGCAGAGGTTGACATGACAAATGTCACAGTAGCTGTGTACTGTGGCGGTATCACAAAGATCACACCGGTGCACATCTTGGGCAGTAGAACGGGGATCCATGGTTGTTCTGTTAATAAAAAGAATTAAAGATTTCTAATTTATTTTTTCAATGATATTAATAAAATTTTTGCATTTTTAATCTTCACACTTAAAGTAATACAATGTAAGGAATTTACTTTGCATGCAAGATGATATAATTTTTGTTTTAAATTTCTCTTAAAATTAATCCCCCCCTTCAGTTTTTTTTTCAGTCATACGATGATACAAACTACGAAGCATATTTCAAATCTACTGACTTATTTTATTATATTCTACATTACATATACCAAGTATTATTCCTTTTATTTTTTACAGAAAATTATATTTATTTCTATAGAAACAGCCAGACTGAAATATACACGCCCTGTTATCGATTGGTCGAAATCTACAGCGGCTGAAACTGATAAGAAAGTGAGAGGACTGAAATTGACACGCCCTGTTTATTTGATTTGATTTGAACATACTTTATTATGCAAAATAATATTTACATAATAGGATTGGGCAGCAGGCAAAGCCTATTTAAGCCTTCTCCACTTTATCGATTGGCCAAAACCTACAGCGACCTTTGAAAATCACGGACAGTTCGAAATAATCATGATGATGTCAGACTCAAAGTCTCCGAGGAGACGATTTGGCTGTTTCTTTTAATCAACGTTCTTATGTACATTAACAGTATTTTGGTGAATTTTACTTACTTTTCTTAATCAATTTATTAATGAGTTAAAAGGAAGATGTTTATATAAACAGTAACATGCTCTCTTCGATAATTCATGCGGGTTATGAAGGTAGCGACCATTGCAGAAAAAAGTTACATAACCTACTAACGCGCGGGGTAATTTTTTTTTTCAGCAATGTCGCTACCTTCATATCCCAAACATATGTATCTCACCAAAGAAAGCATTTCATTGTTTAAATAAATCATTAGTTTATAAAGCAGAAAGCTTATATAGTTACGTTGCATTTTTAGTGCATCAAGTTGATTATACAAAACATGATTCAAAACGAAAGTGAGTGGTATAATTTGTAGTAAACGTCATCAAATGACATTCACTTAGTTACATGTGACATTGTAAATAATGATTAAATGAGTATGTATTTAACGATAAGAATACCAACCTTGTCTACAAGAGAATTCACAATCTCTTAACTGTATGATAGGCGTGCCCCAAACATAACTGATCCTGCTCTGAATGTAACCACCTGATCAGGGTTGAAAAACCTACAAGAGTTACTTCCCGTTCATCGTTATCGCCATTACCTGGCAGTAAGTTGACTTTATTTTAGGTTTATAGCAGTCTGGTTGCAGATTACTTAATTTTTAATGGAAAAGGTTTTAACTCATATGATTTTATTTATATTAAGGGAAATAAATCAATTTAAATTTTTATATTCAGTCAATTTTTTTCTTAATAAGACATATCACGCGATTAAAAGAAAATGCTACAAAAAGAAAAAATGAAACTCGTTGTTGTAGCGTATTGATGATCAGCACTACGCTATTTAATTGTTGAATAAAACATTTGGCTTTTTATGAATAGTCAATTATTGTTTTGTTATTGAACAAAGAAGTTTACAAAAACTTCAATACTGGTAATAGGTTAAAAGTTCATTATATCATAGTAAAATGTATATGATTTCATATTTTTTCAGAATTTAACAATCGGTAAACTTTATTGCACTAATTTGTGCTCCACTGATGCGCCAAAAGAAGTTCTAGGTAGTGAACGTCTGTTAAATACTAGTATCCAAATGCTGTTTAGCAGACAGCGTTCATTGATTCTTCACTCATAAATAAAAAATGTAAATACATTCATATGCTTGTATTTGCATCCGTAAAAAAAATTAAACACCATAGAATCCTTTTTTTGCACTACAAAAAAATGTAGGACGTACATGATTATGTAAAAGATGTTTTTTTTTTTTAGACAAAGCTTTTGGATTTCATGTCAAAACCACAATGACATCATAGAGCGATTATTTTTCAAATAGATAGGGTGGTCAATGGACAATGAGAGGAGTGGAACGCTGGCATTTACCGCATACATGTGTACATTATCTTAAGATCCAAAGTAACGTGGTAACTGAAAATGTTATCACTAACAAATAAACAAACACGTGAATAAATATAATGTGTTTTACCTAATGATAGTTTACAAGTAATTCACGGTAGTACATGCAGTTCATTTTTGTTATTATTACCGAAAAAAACCAAACACCCCCCCCCCCAAAAAAAAAACACAATAATTTAAATGTTTATTTTGCGAATAATGACTGCACTAGTACTACAATTTTAGCTTAAATTTGATCTATGGGTCTGTCATATGAATATACAGAATGTATATATATATATATATATATATTCATATTTTTCAAAGTCTAAATAGGATAACCGTGTCAATAATCATCGAAGCGGAACCAACTATATATATATATATATATATATATATATATATATATATATATATATATATATATATATATATATATATCTATATATATAAAGTTGATATTTTATAAAGTTTAATTTATTAAAAAATACATGCCAAGTTCAAATCTGGTTCCAGTCTAATGATTTTTGACCGAGTTATGCCTCTTGAACTTACAGAAAATAAGTATTTTTCAGGGATTTTTAACTTCTGTAATAAAACGAATGTAATTAACTAAATTAGGCTTTTGAAATTTTTACCCCCTGCGGGGCATTTATGGAGTTACAACACATCTAGTCTTATCAAGTTTCTTTATTTTTTATTTACAAATGTAAAACACAAATAATTTAGAATGGATTTGTTCGCTAGTATGCTGTAGTACAACAAAGGTACATGTACTTGTGTATGGAAATCCATAGAAATCCACACTATAGCATGTTGTCTATTCAAACAAAATTTTTAAAATCTTAAAAAAAGCACTTAACACACTGCTTTAGTATTCATTGCCATTTTGAAAATTTGTGTATTTAATGCTTACTCTGCAATTCACTATTTAGCTTTGTCAAGTAATGGGGAGCGTGGGGTATGTGAGCTTGGTCACTTTTTCTTTAATTAATGAAGGAATAAAATTAAAGAATTAATTACTATATTAGGAATGCATTTTATCAAAAATCCCACCAATGAATATACAGTCAGTTCAAGCATATCTTTTACAACATACACCATAGCATAGCATAGCATTGAAATCTCATAGCATAGCATTGGAATCTCATAGCATAGCATTGGAATCTCATACCATAGCATACAATCTCATAGAATCGCATTCGTCATATCATACCATAGCATACCATAGCATAGCATACAACATTATTTTAACTCGGTTTTAAATGTTTTTATTTGAAAAAATAAATGTTTACATGATAGATTTGTTGTAAACTTTTGCTTCTTATTATTTCACTTCTAATGTGTGGAACTCTTCTGTGTATGGAGGCGTTTTTGTTCAAATCTCATAGCATACCATAGCATAGCATAGCATACCATATCATTAAGCCCTTCATTTCAATTTCTCATAGCATAGCATACAAATCTCATAGCATACCATACAAATCTCATAGCATATCATTAAAATCGCATACCATAGCATGGCATTAAATTGTAAAAGATATGCATGAAATGACTGTACAAAGAAAAATATGAATGATCACATTTGTTTTATTCACATCACATTTTATCAGGTGGTGATGTCTACTTTAAATATTTGATTTTCTTTACACAGCCTTTGTTACACTCACACACAAACAGATTGTCATTATTGTCAACACATAAACCAGTAGGACACTCTAGATCACAATTATCAATGTAACGGAGAAACTGTCCATTCTGGTCCAGAATGTGGATACAGTGGTTGCTATAATCTGCTGTCAGGATATGACTCTGACTGTCTGTTGCAATACCCCAAGGTCTAAATGATCTGTTCTTGGTAACTGAGGGATGTCTGGTATATCTCCATCTGAGTTTCCCGTCCTGATTAGCCACCACTACTGCACCAGCCGTCCAGTCAGCTACACAGATGTCATTGTTTCTGTTCTCTGTGATGAATTTCATGTTACCATCCCCTGAGTACAGAGGTTTACCTTCATCATCAAATTGGATTGTTTGTTTCTCTTTAGATCCCGAGTAACGGACAACTTTGGATTGAGTTTCATCATCACTGAACATGGTAACCAGGAGATCACCAGTAGAGGTGACACACAGATTATATGGTCTCCTTCCATGTAATCTGATAAAATCTTTTGTCTGTCCATTCTCTACTTTATACACTGTCCCTGTAATCCATGGGGTGTCAGAGTACAGTAAATACCCATCACTGTCTACGGCTATATCACAGAGAAAATTACCTGATTTTGTGTGGATTGTCTGGAGGAGTGAACCTTTAGTGTTGAAGCATTTGATATCTTGGGTCCTCCCAATTGTCCAAATCCTGTCTTCTTTAAGACAGGTAACACTGCGTAGTTGATCATCTTCAGTCTGTATTATGGCATCAAGTTCTGGTTCTTCCAGTAGTTCTCTATCTGAAGTGTTGGGTATGTTTTGTGACAAGAGATTTTCCTCGGTAGCAGTAGATAATGGAGTGATCTCTCTCAACAGACTATACAGCTGCTCTCGTTCTATTGGTTTTGGAATAAATTTTGGCAGTGATACCTGAACCTTGGGTGGAAGCTTGCTAAACTCTATAATCCTAGAGCTGTATTCAATTGTTAAAGATACTTCAGTGGATTTCTCGATTTCTCTTATGGCCAATAATGATTGTTTTATGACAGACTGTATCTGTTTGATTTCATTCAAATGTTTCTTTAGATTATCTCTGTGTTGCTCTATTATCTCGTTTACTTCGGTTTTCATTTTGTTGATGATGATGTTGATTTCTCTGTGCCATTGCTCCCCTTGTTTGGACATTGTTGTTGTAAGTTTCTCATATCCTACATCCAGGTTGGCAAGCATTTGTTCCAATTCTAGAGTAATTTTTTCATAAGTAGGAGAAATATGATTTTCTAACTCTTTAATGTCTTTTGTAAGAACTTCTTTCTTTGTCTTGTAAACTTCTGTAACTTCTACAAAGTTATGTCCTTTGTGCTGTTTAGATGCAGTGCAGGAGGAACAAACAAATCTACTGTTGCAATCCTCGCATTGGAACTCACAATTTTTGTGTGGATGTGTTTCACATTTTGGATAAATGATGGTTGATCTTCGCTCCTTGAAAGGCACAATTGCATGTTTAAGATATCCATCTGAAATGTGATCTACTACACAGGGCTTGCAGAGGTTGACATGACAAATGTCACAGTAGCTGTGTACTATGGCGGTCTCACAAAGGTCACATCGGTGCACATCTTGGGCAGTAGAACGGGGATCCATGGTTGTTCTGTTAAAAAAATAAGAATTAAAGATTTCTAATTTATTTCTATAATGATATAAATAAAAGTATTTCATTTTTAATCTGCACACATACAGTAATACAATGTAAGGAATTTACTTTGCATGCAAGATGACTTAAAATTGTTTTTTTAATTTCACTTAAAATTCAGCCTCCCTCCATTTTTTTAGTCGGACGATGATACAAACCACGAAGCATATTTCAAAACTACTGCCTTATTTCATAGTTCTGTAAATCATTAGATTTTTAAACACAAAGCTGATTTAGTTGCGTTTTTAGTACATTAAGTTGATATACAAAACATGATTCAAAACGAAAGTGGTATGATTGGTATACTCTTTAATAAACGTGATCAAATCACATTCACTTGATTACATGTGGCAATGTAAGTAATGATTAAATGAACATGCAATTAACGATAAAAATACCAACCCTTTTCACAAGAAAATTCACAATCTTTAACTGTCTGTTAGGCGTGCCCATAACATGACTGGTAAACACCTGATCGGAGTTGAAAAAAATCACAAGAGTTAGTTCCCGTTCATTACTATTACCGTTGTCTGGCAGTTGACCTTATTTAAGGTTTTTTAACAGTCTGGTTGGATATTTCTTAATTTTCATCGAAGACTTGTAACGTATATTTTCTTCTCAGGAAAATTAGTCAATTCAAATATCCATTCATTTTTTTCTAAATAAGGCAAATTCCACGCAATTGAAGGTAATGCTACAAAAAGACAAAATGAAAATGTAGCGTATTGAAAGATCTGTAGTTATAGGATATCATATGCATGATCACACACTGCGTTATTTAATTGATCAATAATACAGTTGTTTTTCTACGATAATCAGTTGTTTTGTCATGAAACAGAGAAGTTACCAAAAACTTGAATCAATAGTTCATTATATTAAAATTTGGTGTAAATTATTTTATATTAATTATTAAAGTTGAAGAAGCGATAAATTTAATTGCATACCTTTTATAAGCACTAATTTATGATGTACCAAAATCAATTATTTGGCAGTGAACTTCTGTTTAATATCCCAACGCTGTCAATCAGAAAACGTGCCTTGATTCTTTCCTTGTCCTTAAATTATATATTGCATTAATTTTATATGCCTGTTTTTCATACGTAAAAAACTTAAACACAGGAGAACCCCTCTTTACACTAGAAAATGTAGAACATAATTATGTGAAAGAGGTACAAGTTTTTAGAATTCATGTCAAAACCATTATTTTGCCATAAAACGATTATTGAGTTGCCTCTCCATAAATATTGTCGTAAAATAAACAAATACCGATGATACAACAAAATATCTGCTAATAAATATAACAGCGGAAAAAGAGTAAGATTTTTAAAAAAAAATATTTTAATTTATTTAAATGAGCAGTACTTGTAAATCAGCAGTAAAATAAAAATAATTCAAAACAGATTTTGTGTTTTGTATTCGTTGACGTATACTTTGAATTATGAATAGAAATTTAATGAATCTATATACCTCAAGCAATTTCAGATTCATATAAATGACTTTTAACTTATATAATAGACAAGTTTTGATTTTTTAATTTTTTTGTTTTAAAAGCATTGCAATTTAATATCGGAGAAAAATTATGATAACTGAAACATCTTAAAACTGTATATATAATGATGTTTTATTTTCTTTTTTCAAGTCATTGTCTAAGATGAAATTATTATTAGAAAGGCTGTGTATTTTAGAGTTCATTAGCAGCAGTACTGAAAAGTGATATTTAATACTTTAAAAATCATTATATTATACGTATCACAGATGACTGGTCCGCTTTTCTTGTTTTGAAATGTTGTAAGCATGCACATTTTCTTCCTAAACAGACCGAATAAGGTGAAAAAAATACGATAAAGTTATAGCTGTTCCCAAATTTAGGAGAGCTTCGAGACACAGACTTAATACTAAGACGTACTAAGACGTACTTATAACGCACAACTGTCCTAACATAGCTTATTGAACATGTCTGCAGATATATTATAATTCTTAATTAAGAAAAAAAAACCGGTCAAAAACAAGGTCAAAACTATACGTAATTATGCTTTGTTTGTACGATCATCATGGACATGTTGTATAAAGATAGTTCATGTGATACTCCAGAAATTCTATCGGGGAATGGAAAGGGGGGGGGGGGTTCCGATGGATTATTTTTCTTGGCGTGGGAGGGGGGGGGGGGCACTTATTCCCTTTTCTAGAACCTCCCCTCTTACTAAGATCTCTGCATTTAGTTTTATAACTACCATCACTGTGAAAAGTGTCTTTCAATAACACTACTGGTGTAAAATATCAACAGACAGATCATGCAAATTAAGGTTTCACATTAAGCTTGATGGCAATGATGGGTAAAACCTTTTCTATTCTGTAACTATATCATTACAACTCCTAAACTCAAAATATAGTTAATGTTAATCGTAAGCGTTCTTTTTGCTTTAAGGTAACTCCATACTCGAAAAATTTTCTGATGAAAGTTGAAAAATAGAACTGATTTCAACTTAATATACTTCAATTTTATCAATTATTAGAAAAAAAAAATACATGTCATTACACTTTTTGAGATGTCTGATAAACATGAACTAGAGCATATTTTAGCATCAGAAAACCGTACTTTTTTGTTTAAAGTAAAATCTTTGTAGACAGAAACCTGTTTATCTTTTTTTAATTTTATTGTCAACTGTGTTAGAAAACTAAAACTACAAACACATTTTGAAATTAGTAGTTGGGATTAGAAAAATTATAGCATTTAGACATATAACTGAGAGAAAAGACAGAAAAAGAGTTATTTTCCCTCAGCATAGACAAAATGTATATTAAAAAAATGGAAATTTAGGATAAAATTAAGCTGCAAAAATATCTTGAACTTAACAGTATTCTAATTACATCCATGTGATTAGATTTATATAAATAAATAAAACTGTCTTGCACAAATTTTTAAGAATTCAAAGTTTTACAATAAAGTATGACATCACAGAACACTGGATCTACACCTATAAAAAAATGACATAAATATCTTCAAGTTTATGCATAGAAAAATCATATACTAGGATTCATTATTGGAGACATTGTTAGTCATTATGTTTCATGTTAACCTACAAAAATTTGTCAGAAATGAATTTACATAAAAGTCATACAATATTGTTGGTAAATACCTGAACGATGATTAACGTCAATAATCAAAGGCTGAAATGAAAATGAATTAAATATAGTGCGATGTGTTGTATTTATAGCCTGTATTACTTGTAATTACGCAATTAAAATAATAGAAATGTTTACTTACTTCAATTTTTATCTAGTTATCTTCAGCTCTCTATTCCTCTTATTGATAATAAAAGATGTAAATGTCCATTATAAATCATTGCTATTTTTAATTTTTATTGTTATTTCAAAAAAAAATCTGCTCATATATCATTTGTTGCAAAATTTGTTTTCAATAGGCAAGTAATGTTCAAAACCGGAAATGCAGGAGTGGAAAGAGGGAGGAGAAAAGAACACAAAGACAATCAATCTTATAAGAAGACGGAAGAAAAAAAGATTAAAATTATGCTATCAAGGTCAAGCATATTTGAATGATAAAATGGAATTTCCGTCAAAAGGAATGTAAATCATATATTGTTAACGTCAATTAATGGATGAATGAATGAAATCACGGGTTTTGTAATTGTGGTGAATTTAAAGCTGAATGTTATCAACATCTGTGTTTGTCAATGTGTATAAATTGGAATGACTTTAGGGTTTAGAGGGTTTCCCCAGGCAAATACTTTTTAAGCAATCAATGAAATTGAAATTCAAAGCACACAAATCCGCATCTTGATTTCTACAGTGGTTAAACGTGTAGATGCAAAAAATGTGACATTTCTCCCTTCTGCAGGAAACAAACTTAGGTTGACATGACAAAAGTAACAGAAGCTGGGTAATATGGCGGTTTCACAAAGGTCACATAAGTGTACATCTTTGACACTATAATGAGGATCAATGATTATTCTATGAAAACAAATAAAGACATTGTTAAATAATGTTAAAAATAATTTGAATTTTAAAAAATCTTTAAGGTATTCTTAATCATGATAGCATTTTAAAGATGTTATCAAATGAAAATTCTCCACCAAAGGGATTTTCAAAATATTGATTATGGTCCAACTAATTACACATTGAATTTTGCTTTGGAGTCTATGGGCAACGTATGTTTTAATAAAATATTGTAAAAAGTAACTTGAAATTTGTAAAACTCTCTTGGTTAATACATGCATAAACTTTCTCTTTATTAAAATGTGAAATAAAATGAATCATTGACATCATATATTTTGACGAAATTAAAATTTATTTTTTTTCAACAAGGGAGATAACTTTTTAAAAAATTTTAAGTCCCAAAATGACAGGCTTCTTATATGTTGTCAGTCATGTGAATTTGGTTCATTTCACTTCCATTGTTATTAATAGCAATACATATTTGACTGGTTTAAAATGATTCAGAATTGTTCAATATTCCTTCATTATACATTGAATACCTTAATTATATTGAAAGATCGTATTATATTATTATTTCCCCCTATTTTTATACACACAATGAAAATTGATTATTGTATGCTAAAGGAACATGGTCACGATGTCAGACAATCCCCCCCCCTCCCCGTTTTTAATAGTAATAATGCTTTAGTAAGGCATTTTTAATCGTTAACGTAAATTTGAGAGTCATCTTTGTTGTGTAAACAAATCTACGGTAATGTTTTTGTTTTCATTGAATGTTGAAAGGCAAATCCCATGTTCATACTTAAATGAATGTGGCAAACACTAGGAACAGTAAACATGGGATTTGCCTTTCAACATTCAATGAAAACAAACCTATGCTTAAAACGATTAAGCAGATGGTAAAAAAGGCTCGAAAAAGAACTCTTACCGGTTTATGAAACCAATGTAAACAAAAACCTGGCACGAGCCATCTGACATGATAAAGAATTGTTAGCTCTGTATCTTGATTATAACTCTACGACTAATTCATTATAAACACAATAATAATGGAGAAAAATGACCAAATTCGTGACCATTCTTTAAGTTTTAAGATAAATATTTTGAAAGTAAGATAGCATAAAGATCAATTCATAAAATTTTTACTACGCTTAAAATGCGAAGCCCCTCCCAATAGGGATTGATAAGGTTTTGATGGAAAATTATCAGATACTTTTACTTCTTACTTTTTTTTAATTTTGAATAAGTATATGCAATTTTTACATTATATAAAAACGTTGTGTAAATTATTCATAATACTTGATTTAAAATGGAAATAGTTAATTGTTTAATTTAAACAAGTTATATATAAATTATATTAATAAGAAGAATGAGTGATAATTTGGTAATTAAATAAATATAAAATTCAAGTAAAGATAAGAAACTTTATCCAGGAATTAAAAAAATTATTCAACTACCTGGTAGCCATGCCATAACCAAGGCCAACCTCTAAATGCAACAACCTTATTAAAGTTGATATAATTAAAGTAATTTCCCATTCTTCATGACCGGTTTTATTTAGGTATTTACACGAAAATGTTTATATTTGTACTGGGAAGTTTATGTCCATTCAATGTTGAAAAAGGAAATCACACTTTAGACTTTGTCCAGACTGTAGATTTACTATTTTGCATATTATTATATTATATCAACTTTAATTAATTTATCAGGTATTAATCCAATAAAGAAGTGGATATATCCTGCTAACGCAAATTTTGCATTTAAAACAAATAAACTAAATTGATATCAATCTGATTAAAGCAGGTATCGAGAAATTCGCTGTGATACTAGTCATTTCATCTTTATGAGGGACCAGCGTGCAACGCTGATGTTGTTTTGTTTAGTTCTAATATTTGTGCAAGAGAGTCATGCATCAAAGATGTCCTAGATATAAATAAGGTGTAAGCTGGTGAATTGTAAGAACATAACTTTGACACTGGCGATTAATCTGAATAGGCATGGGCTTGGTATGGCAAGCATTTTTTGTACATGTTCAGTACAGCAACAAATAAGTTTCTAATTTATAGACATATGTGTTAATATAAAAAGACTGATATTTCTATCACTGACAGAGATTTTTTTTAGATTTTACACACGACTTCAAATTCTGTATTTAAATGAATGGTTCATCATTTTTCAAAATTTGGAGTACTGATTAATTTTCTGAGAGAATGGGTGGTCCTAATAGAATAAGTACATTTAGATGATTGTCAAAAATAATAAAATTCATGCGAAAACTAATAGTTACACTGGTACTTTAATGAATTTTTGTACTTTCGGTTCTTCCATGAATATTTTAATTCAAAATATTTTTTGTCACATTACTATAATGAAATTTAAGATCAAGATCTAGTAAATGATTCCCAGAGTGTCTTTTTGGTGCTAGAACCATTATGACGTCATAAATGATTTGAAGAATCTTTTCCCGTACTTTACGGCTTTAAAGGAATTATGTAGAAATTTAACTATTTCTTTACATTCTATGTTAAATCATGGGAAAAGTAATCCCGATACCTAAATTCAATTTGAAATCATTTTAAAGAGGAGGTCAAGAGCTTGTTTAAACCCGTTTTTAGGGAGACTGTAGGCATTCTTCATATATTTTGATAAACAAAAATGGAGAAAACTCCGAAATTTATTCCTCAATTTCTTCATATTTCATGGGAAAATGACAGTTTTAAACATGATTTTTCATTGTTTTTACTTAAATTTTATCCCCGATACACCCTATCAAACAAAGTTAGTGTTATGAAGCATCATGGAAAGAATTTATATCTTATTAACCTGTAGGCACCTTTCATTTACTAGATATTGACCTTAAATACATGTATGCTAATGGATGACCTGCCAGCAATGATTAGCAATGATTTGAGCAGTAGAGGATACAATGTATTTCAAGACCAATCTCGTCAATCCTTGATGGTTTGGGTATAGTTTGTAAAACCTTGAATTGTTTGAGGTCTTTTTCATAATCCCAGAGATGTGACTCTGTGTTAGATCTGCTCAGTTTATGAAAGATGGAGCAGTATTCTGTTAAAGCATATCATGCGCAATGTTAACGGTCTGGAGACGACTTCGGATGGTCTTTAAGAAGTTGTCCTCTTTGTGTTAAAGTCATTGAAAGCTTATTATATCCTGAGCCATTGCCTTATTTGTAGCTGACCAGGATGTCTTCCAGACTGCTGTACTTTTGGTTCTGCATTTGTTGAGATGATTCGCCAATATTTTACATCCTGAATACGACGGGTCACGGTTTTTGTGGGAATCCGAGGACGGTCAGTTTTTAATTTATTTGTTTGTACTGTATACTGTGGTTTCATCAATATTCGTTGAATACCAATTTTCGTGGATTTCGCTGTTTAGTTAATCCACGAAATTAAATGTTCATTGAAGTGCAATTTTTATTAACTTTTTGTATTGATAGTGTCATTGGCCACGAATTAACGTATCCTTTAAACTGTGATTTTCACTTTATCCACGAAAATTGTTGCCCTTAAATATTAATGAAACCACAGTAAACGGAATGAACACCAGTACTAAACCCTGGTACTAAACCCAGTTTATAGTTTAGTGTATTATTGTGCTTGTAGATACATCTTATGTATCATCGCTTTTTATAATTATTCGTCTGAGTATATTTGTAGATAAAACTTAGAATTAATGTGCCCATGGTTAAAGCAATGTATAGAAAACTAATACTTAACCTAATAGCTTGTTCACGTCCCATAACGTGGACGTAACCGAACATTAATCATTTTCTTCCCTACAGCAGCTGGACAGGTTACAGAAAAGTATCAAAAATTACAATTCTTATGTAGTGTGTTTAATTATATCAACTAAAATCAAATTTCAAAACGTTTCCCTTGTGTTTAAACATTCTCAATTTATTAAGGAGCTTTGTCGTTAATAAAGAAGCTATCAATTTTTATTATGATGGTTTTGGAGAACTTTCTTTGTTTTGTCTTATACTTGTCCTGAAAGAATTCGCTTTCTACAGCATTTTGTGAAAAAAATTCCTGTTTAAGAAAAAACATATGTTAAATCGGTGAGATATTTTCCCAGTAAGCTACAATTATTCATTGATTGATCGTTTACCAAATATTTTTAAGCCTGACATATGCCAGTTATTAGGAGGTCTGTGAAAATATTGTGTTTTACATATGCCTAATAATCGTCGTATACAACACATGTATTCTATTTTGCTAAAACTGAGTGTTTTAAGATTGAATTAGTGCAACTCTATTCATAAGTGTCTAATAAGCTTACATCCGCGATGTCACATCCTCATTTCAGGTCTATTTATCATTCTCTTATTCATGATATCTTAACACTCCTTTTAAAGTACGATGTTTTGACGTTAGTTTAGAAAGTGAAAATTTAGACCATCCGCTTGTTCAGGTATATATTGACTGAGTCTACAGAAGTTGCATCTAAGAAAGCTAACATAATGCCAGCCTATAAATTAATGTGCTTTGAGGCTAAGGGGAGAGCTGAAGTCATCCGATTGTCATTTGCGGCCGCTGGACAGTCGTTTGAGGACAAGAGATATTCAATAGATGAATGGTACAAAGTGAAACCAGGTACGTTTACCTTTAAATTCAATCAAATTAAACTTTTGCATATGTTATAGCTAAAGAAAAAATAAAGCGTAGTTTAAAGTTTACCTTAGTGATTGAATATAAGAAGTGTGTTTAAATTAAGCAAATTAAATCATTGGTACTTCATCGCAAATGCATACATCAGATGTTTGTACAGAGGCCGGTATTAAGGTGGCTCGACACACCAATGCATTATTTGATGGATCGATGAAGAATTCTCTTTGAGAAATGATTATTCAAAAATGACACCTATATCGGCCTCTGATTATTTTATATGATTTTTTTTGTATTTTTTTTTATAGAAACCGTAAACATCGTTTAAGCTGCGAACAAGATATATTAGAGCTAAAAATTTGTTTTCAATTAATGCACAATACAATTATCTATAAATACATATCAAAGACGGCCAGATAAACTTTGAAATATTTTTGTAAAAAAAATATTTATGAAAATGAAAAAAAAGAATTGTAGATATTATTTAAATCTATGGATAAAAACTGCAGATAAACTGTTACTCGCATTAAACAATTGCTGTACAATCATATTTCAACAAGAAATTGAAACCAAATAGTTAAATTAAAGTACAAATGGAAAATTTTAAAATCGAACCGATCCCGATTGTAATTAAACTGATCCCGAACAAAATCACATAAAGTTAGAATGAATCAGAATTTTGCAAAAATTTCAGGTTGGTTAGCTGTAAAATGGTTTCGTCATTTACTAACTTTATAATTTACATCAATTACTTAGAAAAAAACTGCAGTTTATTTGTAAAATTTCAATTTTAAAATAATTCTGATCGGGATCAGTTTTTTTTTTTCAATCGGGATCGGTTCAAATTTGATAAATAGCAATTTTTCCAAAATTTCGCATTTTAATTTCAATTTCTTTGTAAAATATCATTGTTAAGTAAATAGTTTATGTGACTTTATGTTATTTTTAAAATTTTATCCATCGATTAAAAGATATTAAAGAATTACAATTTTGATTTTCCTAAATATTTTTTTAATTAAAAAGTTAAAGTAAGGTTTGCGGTTACAGGGAGATAACTCACACAATTTCATTGTGATGTAACACCAACTACCCTTTATTTCAGTTATGACGTCAAAATTTATATGACGTCATAATTGATATCAGTTTTTTTTTTATTTCGCGGGTTTATTTAGTTTCAATGAAAAAATAAGAGGACACAAGCATTTTATCAATTTCCACGAAAACGAAATCCGCATCATATGGTTTTGAATAGTGTTTTAGAAACATCAGATTACACATATTCTAAGATACGTTTTTCCTGAAATCGGTGGACCTGGAAAGGTTTCAAATAAGATGTTTTCGTTTACATAATAGTAGTCCAAAATGAAGACTTTTGTTGCATTTTATTCTATATTTAGATAGTTCATCAGAAATTAATAAAAGTGAATCATGATATTAATAGTGATATTATTTTCGAACATTTTAAGCATAAATAACCACCATAATAGTCACATATAAAATGTACATATTTTCACGACATTGTTTACATTTCATCAAAATGAAAATTGGAAATCATGAACTTTGACCTTTTGTAGTTATAAAACGGGACGGGCAAAATTCATTTGAATTTCATGAGAAAAAAGACTTTAGTATAGTGAACAAAATGGTATGTAACTTTGGTACAACCTCTAAAAAATGCAAGCCGCAAACCTTACCTTAAACACTTGACCGAACGATCTTTGGCATGAATTCATTTATAATTATATTACACATTAATTGACAACAAGTTTTAAGCTCTAATATATTCTGTTTGTCTGCAAAACAGTTTTTCCTATTTCACTGAAAAAATACAAAAAAATTCGTATAAAATTACTGAAAGCCGATATTGATCTCTGTTTTGTAGAATCATGTTTCAAAAAAGATTCTCTATCGATCCATAAAATAAAATTTTGGTGTGTCGAGGAACCTTAAACATTGTTTGGACATGTTTGTTTTGTGTCATCCCAATATAAATTCTCAACTTTTATCGATAGTAGCTGCGGACAGTAATTTAGAAAATACAAACCAGCTTGACTGTGAATGCTGCCGTAGATTAACAACTCTGCAATGAAATTGGTAGCTACTTGTGCTGGTACTATTTGTCCCAAAATGAAAGACTTTATTGAGAATAATAAAGAAAATGGTGAAGACTTTTCTATAATCTTCATCTACGATCTACTGTGGAATAATTTTAATTCGTGGGGTCCAATTTCCGTTGATTGTGACTTTTTTGTTTATTTGCGGGGATGTAATTTCGTGGATGCGTCGGTTACTGTTTCAGTAACAAAGATAACTGTTTCTAAAATTGTTTTCGTTGAGGATTTAAATTCGTGGGAGAGGACTTCCCACGAATTCCACGAAAATTGCGCAGTATTGCATGATATTTGTCAAAGACCATCTCTATCGATTTTGAACTGCCCCCTAAAGGAGACGCAGGGTATTGTCTGGATAACAGAGGAACACAAAAAGATATACACTTTTTTATCAAATTTATGCAAATTCGTTAAATAAAGAAAATTAAACAGAAAACAACAAATTAAATCTCGTTTCACATATCACAGCAAATCTTTACTAAATTACTGATTGAACTACATGCATTGATCTGGATTAAATTACAAACTTTCTGTAGATGAATATTTCCTTTACTTATAGTCGAGTTCGTTTCTACGTTTAAAGCAACAGACGTTTTCTTTTGTCAGTGGCGTTCTTTTCTTAACGAAGAATGCGCTGTAAAAACGAGGTTTTTTATATTGATATTTGTTTTTTAGCAATTCCACAGCATCAGTTGCCGTGTCTTCAGGTTGAAGGTCGCTTTATCCCTCAGTCGGGAGCCATCATGAGATATATAGCCAGGGAATTCGGTACATGTTTGTTAATTAAGAGCGTTCCTGAAAATGCATCATTAAAATCCCAATCAAAAAAACACTATAAAAAGGCGTTATTTTCCCAAATCTCTTATTTTTATTTCATTTCATTTTGTGATATACAGAAATGTAAAATCGTTGCGTAAGAATTGAAGTAACATGAACACCTTTTGAACTGCCAATATTCTTATGACCTTATGTTTATATCAGTTTGGAAAAGTAAAAAAGTATAAGTAGTGTGCCCTTCCTGCTTGTGTCAATTTTAAGCACGTGGTACTAAATTAACCTTCAGTATTTGTATACATGAAAGCTGTAGTCGAGCGATCATATGTCTTCATAAACTGATAATCAGCATCACAATTCGTGTTCTAGGGTTGTACGGTGATAATAATGACGAGAACACTCGTGTTGACGTCATCCCGGGAGCCTCCGACGATTTTTTAAAGAATGTCATGTCATGGTATTATGAAAAAGACGAAACCAAAAAAGAGGAAATCAATAAAAATCTGGAAGAAACCAAGCTTCCTCAGTTTTTCAGCTTGTTGGAGAGCATTCTAAAGGAAAATGATGACGGTGACGGCTACTTCGTTGGTAAAAAGGTAAGGCACGATCCTGACATATCTACGTTTTTTTTCAGTATTAAACAATTTCTTAAGAAGCTATCTTGCTGTGTGCATAATAGAATATGCTCATGTGGCTCACATGATTTTTACAGAAAATATTGAGGTTTGACAAAAACGTTTGAAAACATGTCATAAAAAGAAAATCTTATTAATTTGCGATGACATATGATTTTTATCCAACTCGTTTTGTATTTTCTATCCCATCACTAAGGCTCGTAAAAAGAAAATACAACAACTCTTTGAATAAAATCATATGCAATCGCAAATCATAAGAGATCCTTTACGTAAAGGTGTTTAGTGTTTCGAGTTCTTTTTTGTAATTCTTTCACAATTAATCTAACTTAACATTGTTTTTCATTGATTCATTTAACTTCCAGATATCGTTAGCGGACATTTTGATTTATGACATCACAGACCAGACCAGTTCTGTTGCAAAACTTCCTGCTTTCCCACCAAAACTGGCAGGGTTGATTGACAGAGTGAAGAACTATTCCAATATAAAGGAATATCTAGCCAAGAGAGAAAAGCTATCGCAATAAACAAAGTAAACACAAAACCAATCCGTTTGTTTCATTTTCAGTCCTGCAATTCAACAGTGTGTAAACACTTTTTTCCTGAGGGTATTTCACATGTAAACTTTTTAACAGTGTTTAAGTTAGGTAAAAAATTTGACTAGAGTACTCTAAGAATGACGCCATAATGTTCGGGGGGGGGGGGTAAATTTCGTTTCGTATGTTTGTAATGTATGTAGCTATCACGTGACTGCGATTAACCAATTATTACCTACAATTCATGAAGAGGTAAAACTCTTACAGATATACTTCTAAAACAGTTTATTTTATAATAGTTTCAAATGTCAGTCTTTATGCAGATACATTCTAAAATTTACACACATGAAGTATTGAATCTAGAATGTTCATCTACAGATGTATGTATTTTTTTAAATTAATAACAAGTATCTGTTTTAATACAACCAAGGAGTGGCTTTATATTAATCTTCTGGATCTCCTTTATTTTTCCTGGAGGACTGGGTGGCTGCTTTTTGAAACTAAAAAGGAATAAAGTCTGAATAAGGTAAATCTTAAATACTTAAATTATGGTATGATATACAGATGTAAGAAATGTTTTAATGTAGTAGGTAAAACTTCTGTATACATTTTGGTCATTGAAATAGCTTTTACAGAAAAAAAGATTGTAAATAAATTTAAATACGTGGACATTTTCATGACCGTTGGTCTTGTCAAAACAGCACTCACGTAGAAGTACATGTACCAGGTAAAATCAATGGCAGTTAAACATGAAAATGCACATTTCTGCGAATGGTAAAAAAATGAAAACCGAAATAACAAGTAACAAATAACTTTATTATACCTTTATTTTAATGAAATCGATCTATCAGTATGAAAGTTCAGACGTATTGAAAATCCGACATTTCGACAAGTTGACGTTGCATAGATTATTCTCAAAGCTTTTTCTAATCTCTTTGCACAAATCTTTTTTGGGCTAAGTAAATTCATGGTTTTAAATTTAAGAGCCATATTTTGCTCTCCAGGGAGGATAATTAAAACATATAATTCATGTTTTGGTATTTTTCAAAACTTTTTCTGAAAATTCATTTGACCAGAAAATATGTAGCTTGTGCAGAAGCATCCTAAGGTAATGTAGATACAAGTTTGTTGACGTTATGACTCCTGGGTAAAGAAAGAGCCAAAGTGGGGGAGGGGACAGATTTTACATCGGAATACAAACAGAAAAAAATCTTTAAAAATCGTTTTCGAAAACCAATCGACCAGAAAAGATGTAACTTGTGTGAGAGCGTGAAGGAATCCTAAGCTGTCCAAATAATGGTCTTCTAGGAGAGGGTGTAGCTTCAATATGGGGATTTCATTTTTCATAGGAATATATACATGTAGAAAAAATATTTTAGATATTGTAAAATCTTCTCTGGATCAAATTGTACAGAAAAGCCATTACTTTCATGAAACAATCCCTAGGAAGTGTAGATTTAACTTCAAATGATCCTCAGGGGGTAGGTTGGCGCGCCACCAAGTGTATTTTTTATGGTAGTATTAGAAGAAAATCTAAAGACAAATGGGCCGGAACTTTTATAACTTGAGTGAAAATATATCTAGGTAGTCTTGGTTTAAATTGTTTAAATCATCATTGCTGGGAAACAATGCGGCCACAATATCAATGGGGGAGGTGTTCGGGCAAATCTGTACTAGGGATATCTAAAGAAAAACTCTACTCAGAAATCGATTCGTCAGAAAAGATGTAAATTGTGTGGAAGTATGCTCAGGAAGGATAGAGTTGAGTTGTTGAAATCATAATCCCCAGGGGTAGGGTGAGACCACAATGAAAGGGGTTTCAATTTTTTACATAGGATTATATAAAGAAAAATCTTTAAAAATTGATTTAAGTTTAGAGAGAGAGAGAGAGAGAGAGAGAGAGAGAGAGAGAGAGAGAGAGAGAGAGAGAGAGAGAGAGATCTTAATCATCTCTTACACGGAATCTTTTCTGTTACGTTATCCAGATAATTTGTACATGACCACATAATGCTATTTTATTATGGCTTATATTGATCATATGAACAATATGGCACAGGGACCTCATTTCCATATGATGTCTCATTTTTTATCAATAATTTTTCTTTTCAAAAAATATACCACGATAAGACAAGTTTTATAGATAATTAAAGCGTTCTTTGTTTTAAAATTTGATATCATAGGGAAAAAAGTAAGCATTATCAACTCAAAAGATTAATATCTTTTTGACAATATGTCTTGAATAATTGAAATGATAAGATAAAACTAAAATAGAAAGATACAATTATTTTTCGAACTAATAAAACTTTTATCAGACATAAAAGAATTCACATGCTGTATGTACTTGCCAGTCACAACCTAATTGCGTGGACCCTGGGGTCCACGCAGAAAATATATAAGCGAGGTTAAACCGGATGCTATGGGGAAAATGCAGCCTGCGCATGAGCTAGCCTGGTTCCCGTGCGTAATGGGTAGATCAGGGAACCAGGCTAGCACACGTTTATCTGAATCTGGATCGGGATTCCATGCCATATACACAGAAGTTCAAAGGCGCTGTAATTGTAAAGTTGTCGGTAACAGTACAGAAACAAAGTATTCCTTTTAAAGAAATGATTGGCATGTGATATGAACTATCAGTATTATGAAATAAGTTAATGTTATGCCGAAACTACAACATGCATCAAATACCATAATTTGCAATGTTTTGTTGTTTTCCGAATACACATGTAACCTCACTTTACTTTTATAATAGGCGAGGCTAGAGTTCTTCCCAATTAAATTTTTAAGCAATTAAGTATGATTGAAAAATTGTCACTGTATACAAGTTTAAATCTCAAGAAAAATGCATCAAAATATGAAATTTTTAATTTACACAAAGCTGTCACTGCATAGCTAACAAAGTAGTGCGAATCGTAATGTGTGCGCAAATAGTAGAATTCGCCGAATGCCTGATACAAAACATGCAAACTTCATTCATAGATAGATCATAATTATTTTAGAAGTAAGAACCCTTTAAATTCTGAGATAAAAAGTCAGGGCTTTATACGTAATACAACGTACAAATTTAGCGGTTAAAAGAGGAGGGCTAGAGTTGGTGGAATCTCTGATAATCTTAAGGCGTTCATGTTTTCGTTGGAAACACATTCAAATGGTCCACGTATTGTAGTCCTTTTTTAAAGGACAGCAACTTGTTTAGAAATAAACAGCAACTGAAAAAGTTCACTGGGATATGAACTTGGTTGGTCACGTGATCAAATCCTGTGAAGCCCAAAGGGCTTTTCAGAAGATTTGATCACTTACCAACCAAGTTCATATCCAGGTGAACTTTTTTCATTGCTGTTTATTACCTATATTTACGTTTGAGAATGTCAAACTGTTCAGAATCATTAATATAACGGTGTTTTTACGTTTACAATAGTACAACCGTCAAGTGATAAGCGCGTGCTGCTTTCATTGTGACGTCACGAAAACTTTCATACAGAATTGAACGTTTTCGCTTTTCTATATAAGTTCATATAAGGAAGCATATTTACAAATGTCAATATCAATATATAAATGAAGTACAAACAGTTAAAGATAATAATTGCTTAATATAATATTTTGGAAAGAGTTTATTACAAATGTGAAATAAAATGTGTTGAACGTACTTACATAGTAGTAAACTTCTCTAAGAGAGGGATTTGTAGGATTGACTTTTCAATTATTGATACAGGATCTTCAGCTGAAATTTTTTTTGATATTAGACAATTTTGATACATGTACCAAGATATATTTATGTACCGAAATGTGTTAACTTATTGACCACATATTCCGATTTTACGTTTTAGTAAAAAAATATTTTTTTAAGTCTGGTTCGCTAATCTTAAAAATATTTATAAGTTTCTTTCATGTTTTAAGGTTAAAAATTACATGCACCACCTGAATGTGTTAATATGTGCCTAATATGCAGGTCATATGGAAGATGACTCAATAGCAAGAAATGTTACCTGATAATGGCACAGTGTCGTTTCCCTTTGAATTGCTTGTCATAATCTGATTTATGAATGACATAATAATGAGGACAGCAAAAGTAGTCGTCATTTTGGTGAACTTGATATAAAAAAATAAACAATGTAACATTACTTCCTTGCATCTATGTGACGTGACATTTGATTAATGATAAAATGGCCTTGCAGCCTTTGAAAAACCGATTGATAAAATAGTCTAAATATAATTTTATAAAAAGAAAGAGAGAAATATATTATGCAGTTTAAGTCCAAAACATTCTAACTTCTAAATGGTTTTTTTTTTAAAGAAACATAAAAATTCACATATCTAGCTATGATCAGTTACATGAAAGGTTTTTTTTATTAACTTAGCAACCATATCTTTAAAAATGTGTCCAGATTTTATTAGCTGAATGCACATTAAGTCGTCTATCTATTATC
Source organism: Magallana hongkongensis (assembly GCA_015776775.1). Taxonomy (NCBI): domain Eukaryota; kingdom Metazoa; phylum Mollusca; class Bivalvia; order Ostreida; family Ostreidae; genus Magallana; species Magallana hongkongensis. The sequence continues at coordinate 16,315,338 of CM027470.1, forward strand.
ATTAGGAACAAATGGCTAGTGATAATGACTATCAAAAGAAAAACTTTCATGTAATCTTAACGTTCTTGCTGTAAAAAATGAGACAAGAATTCTTTGAAATAATTACACATTAAAGACATAAAAAGTTGTTTATAAATACCTCAACGGTTGTTGACATCAAAATGAAAACGAATAAGCTACTGAGCACTGTGTCGTATTAATATACTTCGCCACTTGTATTTACGTAATGTTTATATTATAAATTTTACTCACTTCTGATTTTTTTTCTCCTTTTCTTTCTCTCTTTTTATTTTTCTTGTTGGTTATAAAAATTGTAAATGCTTATTTTAGATCATGACTATTTATTATTTTCATTGTCAGTCAAGAAAAATCCTCTCATTAATCATTTGTTTCAAAGAATGTTTTAATGGGCAAATAATGTTTAAACCCGGAAATGTGGGAGTGGGGGAAAAGGGGCGGTGACAACACTACAAATACAACTAGTCCTAAAAGAAATAAATAAACGCCAGAAATTGTGCAGTTTAGGTTAAGCATATCACAATAATTATATGGATTTCCCATTATTTGTAAAAAAAAAAATCATCGGCTGATGGCTTTACTGAATGATATCACAGGTTTTTATGATTTATAGCTGGAGGTTATTAACATCTGTGCGCCCTTGCCGAAATTGTCAGCCTATACAAATAAAATGACTTGGTAATTATTCAAATATGGCAATGATACGTTTCAGGTTTTTCTCTTATTTATAAAGTGTGTTTAACGGTTATAGTTTGTTGATGTACTCGTAAGTCATCGTATTACATATTTGTTTTGTCTGAGAAATTAAAAAATAAAATTGCAAAACTTTTTTAAGTTGATCAAACGGGATATGAGATAATGTACGTTGCAGAAAATGCCATAACCCTTATTAACGAATCATGTAAATATTTACAACGATAATCCTATTCTTGTTAAGATGTATTTGAGTATTATCTTTTACATCCTGTTTAAAATATATTCTAATGGTGGCATTGCCATCAAGTGTTGATTTGAATAAATTGTACTGGAAGTTTCTTTTTATTCTGACTTGCAAGACTTTGTATTATGTTGAGTTGTCAGAATATTATGTTGGCTTGTCAGATGATCATTTTGACTTGCCAGGTGTAATTTTTTTTTATCAGGAAATTGATTTTCGTTGTCGTCAGTGGATTTTTCCTTTCATTCTGAATAGATAGCCTCCTCATATCATTAATTAAATTTCATCCCATATGATTCCCAGGAGTATCACTGCGCCTCACCTAATAATTACGTAATCAATGTATCAATTCATTTCCGAACAACCGATGGATTCTGCTCTTGTTTTATATTCAGCCGCTCAAGATATTTTTCAAATAAACCATTTAATTCGCACAATACATAAACTAGTATATTACATCATACATAACGATGTCATAAGAATGATGATTTTGAATTAAAATATTTATGGCACATGAGAAAAATCCTTAAAGTTGCCTGTACCAATACAATACAGTCCGGAAAAAAGAATCAATCTAAAGGATGGGTTTCACGTTGATTTAATGGTAACTTTTCCTTTTTGTGTTCAATCTCCTCTTTTAGCTAGATATTCCTTTATCTTGGGATGATTCTTCACTCTCTCGATCAGCCCTCCCAGTTTTGGTGGGAAAGCCGGAAGTTTTGCTGCAGCGCCGACCTGGTCAGTAATGTCATAAATCATGATGTCCGCTAACGATATCTGGAAGTTAAAGGAATACAATTTCAATATCTACACTTAATAAAAATGTTGTCACTACAGGCTTAACTCAGTGAAAAGTAGAATGTTTGAAAACGAAATAGTTTGCACCAGAATTAGTTTATATTGCCTTAAGGTGGTATGAGACATCTGTCGATTTTAATGTGGATTAAAGTACATTTAAATTAAAATACTTTCACCGGTTAAGAATTTTCTAATTTTACACTATTTAACAAAGAAAAATAGCTTTTGAAATTTTTTGGGGGAAAAAAAATGTAAAACCCCAGCGGTATTTTTTTTATATTTCTTCGTGGAGTCTCGGGTTTAAGAAAATTTCACAACTGGTGCGACATATTTACATATCATGAGAGATTCTGAATGTGTGGTATGAAATATGAAATGGTTATAAGTTAAACCAGGCCTTTACCTTTTTACCAACAAAAAAACCATCACCGCCATTATTTTCCTTTAAAATCTCCTCCAACAAGCTGAAAAACTGAGGAAGCTTGTTTTCTTCCAGGTCTTTCTTTAACTCTGCCCTTTTGGTTTCGTCTTTTTCATATCTAAGTGCAAAGGCGTTCTTCAAAAAATCTTCGGCGGTTCCAATGATGACGTCAACACGAGTGTTCTCGTCATTATTGTCCCCGTACAACCCTAGAGTACGAATTGAAATTCCAATTTAATAAGTACTTAGAGTTGATATATTTAAGGGGAAAATGGTCCACCCCTCTTACATTTTTATATTCTATTACCAGGATGATCTGACATAAAAACTTAAAAAAACTATTGACAGTTCGAAAAGTATTCAGGATTAAAAAAAATAACCTGTCACACAACGCTTTTGCATAGCAGAATATCAAGAAAGTTGGGGAAAAAAGTAAAAAATAAGAAAATTTGACACAAAAAACGCAGCCTTGAAATTGTTTATGCGGATTTTTTTGGTGGGGGGAGGGGATTGTAGGATGCATTTTCAGGAGCGCTCAAAAATAAAAAGAAAAACATATACCAAATTCCCTGGCAACATATCTCATGATTGCTCCAGACTGAGGGATAAGGCGACCATCTACCTGAAGACACGGCAACTGCTTTTGTGGTATTGCTGTAAAACAGATATCAAATTTCTGGGTTGCTTTGTACACTGCATTCTTTTTAGTCATGAAAAGACCTAGCTACCTTAAGGAAAATGTCATCTTTTTGCCTTGAACTCGACTTTAAGAAAAGAATTATTCATCCGAAGAAAATATGTCATCTAATCCACAAGAAGAGCAGCAGTTAAGAATGCATTTATTTACAAGTTCACAATTTTCTGTGATTCGTCAAATAAACTTTGTTTTGTTTTTGATGTTGTTGCTTATTTATCATTGTTTAAGAATTTTGCATGAATTTGATCGGAGTGTTTTGCACCGAACCAGAAGATATTGTATATACTAGCCCAACCATTAAATGACACTAGCGTGCCGCTGTCTCCCAGACATTTCACCGGGCCTCACTCAGTTGTTGTTTAAAATCGATAAAAAGCGTATTTAACACGCTCGAGCGATAGCTGAAACTGAACTATATGGAATATACATTCATTTTGAAAAACACAAAAATATTTTCTGATTGCAAGCAACCATCATTATCATTGCAAAACTGTTAATCTACGAAAACAACCACAGCTGAGTTGATTGAAAGTTTCCCGTGGAGCTACAATTCTGCAGCTTCTCTCCAAGAAGTAGTGTATGCATATAGGGGTAACTCAAAACCAGCTTTTAAAAACAAAAGTTGATGTTCGTCACTGTGCAAGTATCTGATAGTTGTATTTGCGATAAGTACCTAAAGGTCAACTGACTTAATTTCTTCACACGTCTTATTTTTCCTTACTCTTCTTAAGAATACGCTTTATTTTATCTTAATAAAATTATTGAAATGAATTTGCAAAACTCTGATTTGACGGAATGAATAGATATACATACTCGGTTTCACAGCTTGCCATTCTTCCATTGAAAGTGGAAATCTTTTATCCTCAAATGACTGTCCAGCGGCCGCAAAGGCCAATCGGATGACCTCGGCTCTCCCCTTAGTGTCAAAGTACATCAACTTGTATGCCGGCATCTTGTGACTTGTCTTGGTATCGACTAGTGTAGTCCTGGTCTATTGCAGGTAATATATATATATATAGATCTGAGCAGACGAATGTCCTAAATATTTACTCTCCTAACTACAGGGTGACGCAAAAGTTGGCGAAAGTATCTGCATGTTCTTTGTACCCGTCATCTTCCAATTTCTATTGTAAGGTTAAAAATTACATGCACCACCTGAATGTGGTAATATGTGCCTAATATGTAGGTCATATGAATGACATAATAATGAGGACAGCAAAAGCAGTCGTCATTTTGGTGAACTTGATATAAAAATAAAATAAACAATGTAACATTACTTCCTTGCATCTAAGTGACGTGACATTCGATTAATGATAAAATGACCTTACAGCCTTTGAAAAACCGATTGATAAAATACGTCTAAATAAAATTTTATAAAAAGAAAGAGAGAAATATATTATGCAGTTTAAATCCAAAACATTCTAACTTCTAAATGTTTTTTTTTTAAAGAAACATAGAAATTCACATGGGTATCTAGCTATGATCAGTTACATGAACGGTTTTTTGTTAACTTAGCGACCATACCTTTAAAAATGTGTCCAGAGTTTTTAACTGAATGCACATTAAGTCGTTTATCTATTATCATAGGGAACAAATGGCTAGTGATAATGACTATCAAAGAAAAACTTTCATGTAATCTTAACGTTCTTGCTTTAAAAAAATGTGACAAGAATTCCTTGAAATAATTGCACATTAAAGACATACAAAGTTGTTTATAAATATCTCATCGGTTTTTGACATCAATGAACAGAGGCTAAAATGAAAATGAATAAACTATTGAGCACTGTGTCGTATTAATATACTTCGCCATTTGTATTTACGTAATGTTTATATTATAAATGTTACTCACTTCTGATTTTTTTCTCTCCTTTTCTTCCTTTCTTTATTTTTCTTGGTTATGAAAATTGTAAATGCTTATTTTAGATCATGACTGTTTATTATTTACATTGTAAGGCAAGAAAAATCCTCTCATAAAGCATTTGTTTCAACAAATGTTTTAATGGGCAAATAATGTTTAAAACCGGAAATGTGAGAGTGGGGGAAAAGGGGCGGTGACAATACTATCACCGGGAAAAATATGGCGTTTCTATATATCCGGCGACAATAGACTAAAATGCTCTAGATGTTAAAAAGCACTTTATTTGAACTTTAGGTCGGTAGGGTGAATTCTGGAAATCCAAAAACTACACCCGAACAATCCGAAGCCTAATTCTTGACTGATGATAATAATGAACAAATGATATAAATAAGAATAGTAAACAATAGTAATTAGCACTATAAGCATGAGTGACAGATGACACGGAGTAAAACTTCAAATTGAGTGAGTCAGTTATATCAAGTCCACAAAGTTAAGAGTTAATTTACAACGTTAATGCAATTACGCCTTACGTAAACATATGTTTTGGGATTAATGTTTTGAAAGACAAAATGTGATAAAGATATTATAGCAATTTGATAACAAATAAAGGAATGTGAATTTGAAGTTTTATACAAAATGTCTTGAATTATAGTTCATTGAAATTTCACTCCGTGATAATACTATAAAGACAATGTCATAAAAGAAGTAAATAAACGCTAGAGATTGTGCAATTTAGGTTAAAGCATATCGTAATAATTATATGGATTTCCCATTATTTTAATAATAATCATGGGCTGATGGATTTACTGAATGAAATCACAGGTTTTTATGATTTATAGCTGGGGGTTATTAACATCTGTGCGCAATTGTCGAAATTGTCAGCCTAGATATATAAATAAAAATGACTTGGGGCTTACTAGTAATTATTCAAATATGGCAATGATATGTTTCAGGTTTTCCTTTTTACACATAAGTATGTATTTATAAATTGTGTTTAACGATTATAGTCTGGGGATGTACTCGTAGGTCGTACATGTAGTAGTATATGTTTGTTTTGTCTGAGAAATTTAAAAAAGAGTTGCAAAACTGTTTTAAGTTGATCAAACGGGATATAAGGAAACGTATGATGCAGAAAATTCCATAACCCTTATAAGCGATTCATGTAAATATTAACAACGATCATCCTAATCTTGTTAAGATGTATTTGTGTATTATCTTTTACATTTTGTTTAAAATACATTTTAATGGTGGCATTGCCATCAATTGTCAACTGAATAGATTAAACTGCTAGGTTGTTTTATTCCGACTTGCCAGACTTTTTTATGTTGAGTTGTCAGTAGATTATGTTGAATTGTCAGATGATTATATGTCTTTTTTCTTCAGGATATTGATTTTCATTAGCATCAGTGATTTTTTCTTTAATTCTGAATAAATTGCATTCTTAAACACTTGTAGTATCATTATTAAATTTCATGCCATATAATTCCCAGAGGTATCACTGCTTCCCACCTTATGATTAGGTAATCAATATAGGGCCATTTTAACGAGAGCTTGGACTTGGGGTAGTTGTGTCAAACAGCCATGTGACGTACGTAGGCCTGTCTATTTCTTCTGGCTTTTGAGCTAAGACTACGCAATCTGTGTATATTTCACTTGAAACCAGCGTCATTTAAACTTGTTTAGAAATAGATAGTTACGTCCTATCGAAAGTCCAAGGAATTGTTAAAATGGTTCTATCAACTCATTTCTATACGACCGTTGGATTCTGTCCTGGTATATATTCAGTAGATAATATGACTTTTTCAACAATTTATTTTATTAACACAATACATAAGCTAATACATTACAGCTTACATATAGATATTATAAAATGGTGACTTTGAATTAACGTTTGATGAAACATGAGAAATGTCATCAAAATTACCTGTATTTATACATGTACACGGCAGGCCTTAAAAAAGAAATAGTTTCAAACTAACGGATTTGTTATATGTTTGTTTTATGTTAACTTTTCATTTTGTGTTCACTTTCCTCTTTTAGCTAGATATTCCTTTATCTTGGGATAGTTCTTCACTCTCTCGATCAGCCCTCCCAGTTTTGGTGGGAAAGCCGGAAGTTTTGCAGTAGCGCCGACCTGGTCAGTGATGTCATAAATCAAAATGTCCGCTAACGATATCTGGAAGTTAAATGAACACATAATTTCAAGATCTAATAAAAATGATGTCAGTAGAGGCTCACCTAAATGAGCTATGGAATTTTTGAAAACGAAATAATTTGCACCAGATCTATTTATATTACTTTAAAGCTTGAAACTGTTTTCTATAATGATTTATCATAATGATGTTTGCACCACCATATATGAAACATTTTTATTAATTAACTGTGAAAATTAAATGACTTTTAAATTTTACTGTTGAAATCATGCAAAAAGTTACAGGATATCAAATTTGGCATTATGATCTATGATTTTAATTGTTATATTTCTACATGGAAGCTCGGGTTTAAAAAAAAAATTAACAACTCGGTTCAACAAATTTACATATCAAGAGAGATTTTTAATGTTTGGAATGAACTATGAAATAGATATAAGTTAAACCAAGCCTCTACCTTTTTACCAACAAAAAAACCATCCCCGTCATTATTTTCCTTTAAAATGTCTTCCAACAAGCTGAAAAACTGAGGAAGCTTGTTTTCTTCCAGATCTTTCTTTAGTTCTGCCTTTTTGGTTTCGTCTTTTTCATAATGAATTGCAATGGCGCTCTTCAAAAAGTCTTCGGCGGTTCCTATGATGACGTCAACACGAGTGTTTTCGTCATTATTGTCCCCGTACAACCCTAGAGTACGAATTGAAATTAAAATTTAATAAGTACTTAGATTTGATATAAGCAAGGGGAAAATGGCCCATCACTCTTATATTTTTATATTTACATCCAGGATGATCCGACATAAAAACTTAAGAAAACTATTGACAGTTAAAAAAAAAAAACTGTCACAGAACGCTTTTGCATAGCAGAATATCAAGAAAGTTGGAAAAAAGTAAAAATGATAAAAATAAAGCCTTGAAATTGTTTTATGTGGATTTTTAATTTGGATTGTAGGATGCATTTTCAGAAACGTTCTAAGATAAAAAAAAAAACATCATATACCAAATTCCCTGGCTACATATCTCATGATAGCTCCGGACTGAGGGATAAGACGACCATCTACCTGAAGACACGGCAACTGCTTCTGTGGTATTGCTGTAAATCAGATACCAACTTTCTTGGTTAATTTGTACACCACATTCTCTTTATGCACAACATTTAAAAGACTTGGCTACTTTAAGGTAATGTGAACCTGACAAGAAACTAATTGAATAATTGGAAAAATTATTTAAACAGACTCTAATCGATTCGCTTTTGTCAAAAACGACATTTTAAGCATATGTAAATGAGTTCGTTTCCATGGCAACGACCTTCAAACTTACCCATGTTCAAAAAATTAAAACGAGGAAAAAAAAACATAAATGCAAATTAAAAATGTCATAAAAGACATATTTACAATTAAAGCTGAACACCGCTCGTAAATAGGCACCGTCACACAGATACCTGGTATATAAACCCTTCGATTTCGTTACACCCGATTGCGCACCTGAACCTCGTGGCCGTCATGTAGTATTCCTTTCGTGGTCTTTAGATTATATGCATTTTTTTCTTATATAATGCATTGACCAATTTATTTGATGTTAGTATTCTCCTGGCTTCAAAAAGTGCGTAAAATTTGATAATTTCACCGCGACCGGGTAACACGGCGAGGCAAAATGTACGTCCACACAGGTGAGACCTCTACAGCGAAGTACTTTGAACTGTTTAGAGGTCTGTCCCTTATATAAGGGTTGTAGGGACATCAGTGATTAAAGAGAAATATGGCGGACAGTGCCTATTTACGAGCGGTGTTCAGCTTTAACTAGAAAACTTTTCTTACCGTTAATAAAATACTTTATTTATCTAAAAATGGATCATTGGAATTCCTTTTATTTAATCCGCTTAGTTTGAATTTCCTCTGACCACTAAAAAAAGTGACATTTTTTGACATGACCAGAGCTAGAAAAATTGCAAAAAATACTATTTCTTATATTTAGACTCTTATTTTTTAAATGTTATTTTGAAGAAATTATAAAAAGCAACAAAATGATAATAAATAATTGGTATGCTGGTGGATTAGAAAAAAAGATAATAACGTCTGAATTTCCTCTGACCTCTATTAAAATAGATGCTACAAACCCTACTCATCTGTTAGAAAAGGCGTATAATTCATTGTTAAATGGAAATTTCTTTCAACTAGTTATACTATGAACCTGCATAAGTTCTTGTACAAAAAAATTAAAGGAGTTGTGTTGCAAATACTACTAGTAATTGCATGAAATAGGCTGAAAATCCGAATTTCCTCTGATCTGACTTTTACAAAAATTCACTGTACATGCTTCATGAAAGTCAATACTGTCATAAATGATTGTATTTCTAAAAACCAAACATATAAAGAGAAGAGAATTCTTTAATTTGACAATTTTTTCACTTTCAATGTATATTAAAGAGTTTATTTTAATGGTAATTAACAAACTGAGAGCCATAAGTTGTGCATCTAATATAATCAAGAAACTCTGGTCTCTGTACACAAAAAAGAAAAACATGCATGAAAACTTTAATACACACAATTTTTATTAAGCCTTTGCTGAAAGATTTTAAAATACAATCAAACCAAATAAATAACAGGTTTCATAAAAATCATATATTGACTGTAATTAATTGGAATTTCCTTTATCAATTTTTAAACGTTTTGTCTGATTTGCAAGGTATTGCATTAAAATAAGGTATTGGAAATTAGGAGAATCTTTCAAATGATTACAGGTATAAAATGAAATCTGATACTTATTTATGATAATTCTTTAAATCTTATCATCTGATTGGACTGGACAACACTACAGATTCTGAGATGATTTATGATTTGTCCTTAGGTATATACATGTATGCAATCCAATAGTTCCTACATATATGCTGAACTTTGAACTTTGAACCCGTCCTTGGTCCCCATAATTGGTCTTGGTGCTATTTATAATGCATGATTTTGACTTTATCAGAATGATTATGCAGGGTAATATATTACAATGGGAACTAAAAAATAGAAAAGGCCACACCAATTAAATTTCTTTTTCATTGGATCCTGCACACTCATGTTTAAATAAAACTTTACAAATCATTTCATTATGTACCACTTAAATATTTTGCCTACAAAAAATAATAATCTTATTATTTTATTGCTCGTCCACTCATACCATTTTCCTCTTAATGTCTGATGAGCAAGAAATTAAATTGGAGTGGCCTAACTAGGATATGTATATTTTTTTTCATGTAAAAATGATAATATAGATAGGTATCTACACCTGTATGTATAACAATAAACATTCTTATTCACAAAAATCATTTCAAAAAATATTTAAAATAAAAATTTTACTCAACCATTCATTCAAAAACGTCATTTAAGAAGACTACCATTTTCTGTGAGGCTTGGGTATACATATAAGTGTCATAATGATGATCTCAACTTGATCTACATCAGTATAACCTCATCAGGGTTATAAAATAAAACAGACTTCAGACAGATAAATGGATGGACAAACAGACACTGATATACAGAAATGATGATTTGATATACTATGCAATCAGAAAATTAAACATAATTATAGACATAAGACATAAATCTTATAGATCAGTCACTCCACATGAACAGTAAATAGTATATAGCCATTACAAACTTCAATTACTGCACTTGGTCAGTATATACAACTTTTGATGTCTATCAATTGTATTTCTTATAGCATATGCATGTATCATATGATATATAATTTTTACAATAATAATTCTTAATTGAATGCATTATATGTCCAAGTTATTCATGACTTTTGAAGTTTCAGAAATGGTTTTCAAATCCAATTGCAAGTAATGTAATGAATCTTAAATGGTAGATTATCACTGGTTTTGTCCAGCTTCATATTTCAGGATATGTTGTGTTGCTTATTAATTGTCTTAATATTATATCATAAATGTTCAAATAAATATTGTCATCCTTAAATTACCAAATAAATGCTCCAAGTCATCAATCGGGAAAGGCTTTATCAGGATGAACATAATGGAATCAATCTGATTATCAACACTTCTCTTCATCACTCATGGTTTCAGTTCTTTACATTAGTCTTTAATTTTTCCGCATTGTGTCTTGTATTAGGAATGACCTCGTTAACACATACCAGTGATGTTCTCATCTCTTGAAGGTTTGAAAAATCTGTATTAAAAAAACCAATATGATATTACTGGTACTATTACTTATAACATAAAAGAATAAAAGAAGGACTCATATGAAAAGATGATTTTAAGATGCTACATGTAGAAAAATAAAATTAATATGGGCATATTATGAAAGTATATGCAACATAGACAGAACCTTATATAAATGGATTATTCTGTGTAAAAATTTCACATCAGGTGAAATTTGTCAACATTTTATTCTAATCTTGAACATTTAAATTAATGTTACTTAACTTGACTAATTTCAAATCTTATATGACTGTTTGTATTTAGAAATCTTATGTTTTCATGATTTGAATATAATGGGAAAAAAATAAGAAATTGTAACAATAATGAACACATCACATGAAATCTAAATATGATGTGAGCAATTCTATCAACCAATAAATCAAAATATACTAATTTTTCTTTCAACTGTACCTTGATTTTTACAGTTCAATAAAGAGGGTGAATATCAGTCAGCTGTTCAAATGGATTCACAGTACAGAGAATCAACATTATATAAATAGTGCCTGTTTGGGAGGGTAAGTGTTGAAATTGACACCCCGAGACAACCATTTAAAGAGAATTTTACTGCTTTTATATAGAAATGAAGTGAATTCTAAGACGAACCGTACACGCATAATTTACGCGCATGTAACAATTCGTTGTGTTACCCGTTGCCAAGTGTGTTGCTAACGCTGAGGGTAATGGAACGGATTACCAACTGCATCTAAACCAATCCGATTTCAGTATTTAACATGAAAGTATAATAATATCAGTTATTGATAGTGAATAAAAAATTAATTCTTCATGTTATGAACTATATGTGCTAAAAAATATCATCAATACAAACATATAACATATTTCCTTAAAAATATACTGTTCAAGCTAATGTGCATGAAAGTGTTACACTAAAAATCATTTTGTGAGTAAATGTTGGTAAATAAGCTTGTCATATGCTAGAGTTAACTCAGGGCCCTCGACGCTAACAGCTGGGTATATACGCGCCTGGTTAACTTTACCATTTATCATGGTTAATTTCATTTGAGAAAATACGAACTAAAATTGTGATTATTTTAATAACAATGACTGAATTAACAATGAATAATTTTTATGTTTGAACAAATTAATATTATTGTGTAGCTATTCTGCATATAAGCTAGGCGATATTGTTTTCACGTGGATAATATACGAGCATAATAATCTGTAACGTTTTCATAATACAATAGCACATGTCATGATATCACACCTACAGTCATTGGACAAAAGTATTCGTCGCTGGCGTCAAAATGCCTTTGATGTTGTAAATTCGTCGCGGCTATTTTTGTATCGTGCTATTCATAGAAAGCACGTCGGGTTCGGAATTTCTTCCCATAAATACGTCATGGTTTTTAGATTACGTCAGAGTTTACAATTTTTGTCGGCTGTCAAAATAATCCATAAACAAAGGGTGCTTTCCATTTAACCGGCATCGCCGGATTTGCCAGTGTTGCCTTCGTCGCCGATTGCTGGAACACGCGTCGCCGGCGAGCAATTGTGGCAACGCAATATACCGTTGCCGATTAGGAAACAATATGGCGTCGAGGTTATCATATTCTACAAAACCAGTATTTCCAAAACTACAATTTGTCTTACTACATTGAAATACTTTAAAACTGCAAATAGGCAAAATTTCTGGATCAAATTTTAAGATAGGTATCAGTATTAAGCTGCAATCGTCATCGTTGGGTCATTGTGACGTTGCCAACCGTTCCATTAACGTCACCGTTTCCCGATAACGTCGCCGGCGAGGCAACGTAAATGGAAAGCGCCCAAAGCTTGGGAAAATGCCCCCTCGTAAGTTAGAGGAAATTCCGGTGGCAGTAAGAATGAAAGTTATAGAAGCTTACAAGACGGAGAAGAATAAGGCAGAAATTGGGAGGTTGTTGGGAATACCTAGGACTACTATTGTTAGTATTATTAAAAAATTTGAAGTTCATGGAAGTGTGGAAAACAGGCAACGATCTGGGCGGAAGCCGAAGTTCTCCGTGCGCGATGAAGTCCAACTTTCAAGAATCATGAAAAGTAACAGGAGAGGGACACTGGATGATATAACAAGTGAAATAAATAATGCAAAGGATTCTACTTTTTGTTCAAAGACTGTCAGGAGAAAATTATTTAAAATGGGATACAATAGACGGGTGCAGAAAAAGAAGATGATCGTCAGAGTATGTAACAGGAAAAACCGCGTCTCGTGGTGCAGAGAAAGAAAAAACTGGACTGTTGATGATCACTGGAAGAACTGGATATTCAGTGATGAATGTCAGGTAGTAATAGGTGATAACAACCGTGTATATGTCTGGCGAAAGACCGATGAAGTTGACAACCCCCATCTCGTGTGCGCGCCATCGAAGAGCAAACTGTCTGTTATAATAGGGGTTGTATTTGTTACGATGGTGTTGGAACATTGACCAGTGTAAATGGTAATATCAACTCCGAAAAATATATTGATATATTAGAAAACAATTTGTGGCCCGTTATTGTTCGACATTTTCCTCATGGAAATATGTGTTTCAAGATGACAATGCCCCCGTTCATAGATCCCGATTACTCAGTGCATATATGGAAGAAAATAATATAAACACTACATCATGGCCAGCTCAGTCCTCCCGATATCAATATCATTGAGAATATTTGGTTGAAACTTAAAAGACACCTGCAATCTACAAGAAACACCATCGAGTCTAAAGACCAGCTGATCGCGGAAGTGACGCGATTCTGGCAAAACCTATCGGTAGAATATGTTCGTCAGCTGTATGACACAATTCCAACCCGTCTTCTAGAAGTTATTAAAATGAAGGACAATCTCACAAAATATTAAGGTAAGACAACGAATATTAAAATCAGGAGAGTAGTTTTTATTGAGTAGTTAATGTAAACAAATCGCCGCCATTTTGACGTCACCGACGAATACTTTTGTCCAATGACTGTACCATGCTTACTGCTTGCAGATGACAGGTTTAGATCACAGGGAACAGGTGTATGGTCTCGTCCTTTTTTCACTCCCTTTTTATGACAACCGACATCAGTTTGTGTTCGCAATATTCATCATACACTAATCATATCCATCAGTTTTTGTCATTCCAACTTGTTGTTTACATCCAGATTTGGGAAATTACCGGAAATCGGCGCAAGTATGTTTACGACATACTTGCACTAGCGTGCCAATGTCTCCCAGAGCCTCGCTCAGTTGCTGTTTAAAATCGATAAAGAGCGTATTTGAACAGGATCTTGCGACAGCTGAAAGTTGAGCTTTATGGACAATGTATTCTTTTTGAAACAAACTTAAATGTTGTTCTTTACAAGCAACTATCATTACCATTGCAGAATTGTTAATCTACGAAAGCAACCACACCTGGCTTAATTTTAACACACGTCTTATTTTTACTCACTCATAAAAATCCGAATAATAGGCTTAATTTATCTTTTCAGATAATAAAGATTTTATCTTAATAAAATTATTGAAATGAATTTGCAAAACTCTAATTTGACTGAATTGATAAATATACATACTCGGTTTCACGGTTTGCCATTCTTCCATTGGAAATCTCTTATCCTCAAACGACTGTCCAGCTACCACAAAGGCCAATCGGATGACCTCGGCTCTCCCCTTAGTGTCAAAGTACATCAACTTGTATGCTGGCATCTTGTTACTTGTCTAGGTATCGACTAGCGTAATCCTGGTCTATTACAGGTAATATAGGCCTATAGACGAACGTCCTAAATATTGATTCTCCAAACTACAGGGTGACGCAAAAGTTGGCGAAAGTATCTGCATTTTCTTTATACCCATCATCTTGCAATTTCTATTGTAATAATTCACATTACAACATTATCGTGTAATATATATGTATGTACTCTCCTAATGGTCTCTAACATATGACACAAAAGTCGTGTAGGATACATATTCATTTGTTGACAACTCAAGAATGAAAGACAGATGAATAGGACAAACATAAAGGTGTGACAAAGAAAAATTTTCGGGTCAATTACTAGAACGCTAGGCTAGTCATTTAACCCAACAACCAAAAAATGGCATCGACGTATAAAATTAAGCTTAAGAAAAAATGCAGACAGTGTATGCATTATTTATCAATTGTTTGAAGAAGACAATATTTTATAGCCTTTCTAATAAAATAACATCTGTCATGGTTCAAACTATTTGTTAAATCATCAATAATTATGTAATTGTAACTTACCAAGAAAATTCCGTACCGATTTGACATCAATGTTTTACAAAACAGTTTTCTTGAGAAAAACAAATCAATCTGAGAAAACTATATGAAAACTACGACACAAGACCATTAGTATCGATATCATTTTTGGGGAATCGGGGCTTGGGGGGGGGGGGCACCCCGATTCCCCCAAAAATGATACTATATAATCGGAAAATTTTAAAACATAAAATAAATGTTTTCCAATTTTAGGTTGACTTACTTTGATACGAAAAAACAATGTACAGAAATAGTGTCATTTTTATCTAGAACACGTCAAATTGTTGTAAAATATATATTCAATTATTATTTTGAACATATCAATTATTCTTTTAAACTAGTGTATTCTTTTGGGGCAACTTCGACTTTCCCACTTTCGCCTTTAACGCAAAGATGCGAGAGTGCGAGGCCAATATCACACAATTTAATGTAGGTATCGTACGTACTCGCCCAAAAGTTGTCGAATGCTCTCGGATGTTTTGGGTGCAATTTCTGGGGACCATCGTGCTTTATATGAAAAATTATTAATATTTATTCTGACATATCTCATTTAAATTTACCATTGCTGGATAAACCTCATTATTATGTAGTTCATATAAAATATAATGCCCGCCACGACGTGTATGCACTTCAAGACTCCTGTTACATTTCACTCAGCTTACTGTAAACCAACTTTTATTCGCGTGCGAGAAATTTTCGGTTAGCGAGAGCCTTGTCGTCGCGAATATTTCTCGCTGCGAACCAATCCTTTATCTGTAGTTTTTATTATAATACAGGTCTGGATAACTAAAGGCTTGGTCGCGAACATTAGTCGTCACGAACCATTTTATTGGCAGTTAATCGCAAAATAATGTCGCCGCGAATAAAAATTGGTTTACAGTGCCTTAATTTAGTTCAATGGTTTAAAACATTTGAATTGGAAAAAGTGTTTAGATTTTTAGTTTATAGATATACTTCTCAAATGTTCGTCTTCTTTGAAGGCGTCATTTTATATAGTAAAAATTATCTTGAAATGATAAAGAGCTATGAACACATTAAAAAGCAAAGACGAAATTGCTAAGACGTTAAAGGGAGAGTGCGAAGTTGCGAGGGCAAAGGAGCGATATAGTAGTATCGTTCCTTCGTCTTTGCATCCTAGGAATTTTGCCTTGCATCTTCGTACTCTAGCATCTTCGCCTTACATGCGAAAGTTCGAAGGTCGAATTGGCCTCACCAGAAATTCATAGGGGATTCGATACTGTTCACTTCCAATATTCCGGGCGTGAACAATCTGATAAAGTTTTTAGATTAATAATTCTCAGTTAATTGCTTAAACTAATGGAATGGCTTAACCTTATTTAGGTAATTAAAACAACCAGCAATTTAAAGGAATAGCAATCACCTGTGGAAACGGGAAAACACAAAAGTATGAAAGTATTCAGTTGTCTTTCTGGGTTTAATACTGATGCATACACCGTGGTATATCTTATCCAGAAACAAAATGAATATATATGAAACCCTTTTTAAAAACTGCACGCACTTTATTGTGCAATGATGCAATAAAGAGAGATAGTACAGAAGTCTAGATGGCAGTCTGGTCACAAATAAACATTAACTAAACCAAGCTTCTCCACGGAATATTTAGTCTTCAATGACCCAAGCACAAAGAATACAACTCAAAATAGAATTTTCAAAGTCACTGCTAGACCGTTGAGAACGGGCAGATACTGTTTAGACACAACTCTGCTCTACCTACCATTATAACACTTAACAGGTCTAACGAAGTAAAATCACTATTATTAAATACCTAAATTTTTTCCAAAAAGTTTTTCCAATTAAGACCAAAAGTACCTAAATTCATCGGAGCATAATGAAATAAATGAGTACCAGTGTGTTAGTTTTTTTTAAGCATTTTCATGAATTTTATTGATTTTTAATTAGAAATAAATTCAACATTTCCTCTTTTGAAAACCTACCTCAAACAAAAGAAACAGAATTGAACGAGACAAAAAATATTGATGATTTATTTCATCTACTACATGTACTTATAATAATAGTAAACTCGTTTTCTCTTATTCACTTACACCAAAAATCTATCCATTTTCCTTTAGCTCTTTTTCTCTTTGTGCGTGATGATTGTTGTTTAATCTATGTTTTGTCCAGGAAGTTTTTGACATTTTGAATGTCTTTAAATCTCTGCATAAATGCAGTCAACTTAGGAGGCATGTTGATCGCATGATCAGAGAAATATTCAGGTATGACATCCAATACATTATATACCTGGACATCTGCAATGGATACCTGTCACAAAAAAAAAATCATATATGAAAAATAAACAAGAGGCCCACGGGTCACATCGCTCACCTAAGGAACAAAAGGCGTTATAAAATCAGCTTTATGAGTCATAATGCAAACTATTTGGACAATGTAGTAAAATACATCTATATTATGTATGAATAAAAAATCCCCCCCCCCCCTGAATATTCTGATGTTTATAATGAAGTTGCCTTTTTAACAGGATGATATTAAAGTCATATTACTTGCTGAACATTGCAGTTCTTAATAAGAACCTAAACTCAGAACTCCCTGTAAAGCCCAATGAGTTAACATTTTTAAAGAATCAGCAATATGTCAAAATGATTGCATATAAGTAAAACCCCTATTATTACATTCTAGTTTTTGTAAATAATCAAAATGTTTTCCTTTGTAAAATTGTAATTCCAATGTGGCCGCACCCTAATTTACAAGATTTTGATTTGAACGAATTTGAGTCTACATTATCTGAGGTTGCTGTCACTAATGATGCAGCTTTACTAGGCAGATGGTTTTATAGAAGAAGATTTTTAAAGATATTTCTCTATTTATTCCTATGTAATGTTCCCCTCATCCTATCCACGGGGATCGTGATTTAAACAAACTGAAATCTACCTTACCTTTCACACAAGTTTCAGCTTTTGTGACCAATAAGGTTTTGAGAAGAAGATTTTTAAAGATTATTCTCTATATATTCCTATGTGAAAATTCAGCCCCCATTGTGACCCACTCTACCTCCGGGTAATCATGATTTAAATAAACCTGAATTGTCCTTACCTGATGATGTTTCCATACAATTTTCAGCTTTCCTGGCTGATTAGATTCTAAGAAAAAGATTTGCTTTTTAAATTTACTCTATATATTCCTATGTCAAAGTTGTACCCCAATTGTAACCCCACCCTACCCCCCGGGGGTCATGATTTTAACAACTTTGAATGAAACGTCCTGAAAATGCTCCCTCACTTGTTTCGGCTTTTCTGATTGATTAGTTTCCGGGAAGAAGATTTTTAAAGATTAACTTTAAATATTACTATGCAAAAATTCTAGGCCTCAAATGTGGCACCACCCTACCCTCGGAGGTCATGGTTTTCACAACTTAATATCTACACAACCTTAGGATGCTTCTATTAGTTTCTGAGAAAAACGGTTTTTTAAAATTTACTCAATCTATATTCCTTTATAAAAAAAGATTAAAATGTAAAAATTTGACCCCCCCAATTGTGGGTCCATACTTGCCCCCGGGGGGGGGGGGGGTGTCATGATTTTCACAACTTTGAAATAACAATACATAATGATGCCTCCACACTAGTTTCAGCTTTTCTGACTGATTAGATTTTCAAAGATTTACTCTATTAATTCCTATGTAACAAAAAAAATTGGCCCCCTTTGTGGCCCCACCCTATACCAGGGGTTTACTACTTTGAATTTATACTACCAGAGGATGCTACCATCCAGGTTTCAGCTTTCCCGGCTGATTAGTTTCTGAGAAGAATTTTAGTAAAAAAAAGTTTTAGTTTTCCTGGCAAAATGGTTCTTGAGAAGATTTTTGAAAAGTCAATTTTTTTTAATTATTCCTAACTATCTCTCCTTGAAAAAAGCATGACCCTTAAATTTACAATTTTGCATTGCCTTAAGGTGCGTTGTGTCAGGTTTGGTTGAAATTGGCTCAGTAGTTCTGGAGAAGATGTTGAAAATGTGAAAAGTTTACAGACAGACAGACGGACGGACAGACAGAGAGACAGACAGACAAAAAAGTGATCAGAAAAGCTCAGTTGAGCTTTCAGGTAAGGCTAGATAATAAATACTGAGCAATTCAAAAATTCATAATCAAATCAATGTATCAAATTGATTCAGCTATCTTTTCAATGAATAAAAAAATGGAACAGTAGACCAACCAATAGAATAATTATCATTATTTGTTATGCCCATGTGTCTTTCTTAAATTATCAGCTATATAATAACTGCAACTAACGATGAATTGTAATGTCCTAAACAATATCCGATATCAAGTTCAAAGATTTACTATAACAAATATACTATTAAATACCTGGTTTATATGATTTACGAACCATGGTATACATGTACATTAACGTCAAATGCAAACGTATCACATGATAAGTAATATCATATAGAGATCGCATGCTAGAGATTGTACTGTGATATTGTTGCTTTTGTATTTACATTCAACCAATAAGTAATTCAAAAATAAAAGTAATGTTCAGGAAGAAAACTCGTTGGCTAAGGTTTCTCCACTCTTGATGAGTGTATTGTTCAAGCAATTTATTCCGTGTTTAAATTTAATGATTAATATATGTACAGTTTAAGTAAAATAAAATTTGGATACTTTACGAATATTTTTTTTCATGCTGTAGGAGCTCAGACATGTACACTAACAGAGCAAATATAGCGACGACTGCTTTCCAAACATAACTCACTTTAATTCTTTATTGAGTTCCATAGAATAAAGTAATTTATGAAAAAAGAAACTAATCACAATCCTTTATTTCTTTTATTTTTTTCAACCTTTTTAGCCCGTTGAACTTGTCATTAGGAAAGCTTTCACATATACAGTCCATTTTGATACAATTTTTCATAAAAAATACAGTTAAGCAATAAATATTCTTTGACTTTTTAAATAAGGCTCCAAAATCACTAAACAATTTTGTAAATTTGTAATTCATTTAAAGTTCGATCGAAATGTGCAAAGAAATTTTAACCTTACCAGGTACATGTAAAAAAAAAACTGTTGAATTATAGTGCCTACTTGCCTTTGTACGGTGTTTCATAAACTTCAGCGATTCTATCAAAACAACTTTTCAAATTGTTAGATTTTATTGTCATTTCACTTTAAATTGTATCAAAACACACCTATCAATAAGAAACCATTGGCAAAACCATGAATCTTAAATACCGATAAATGAATCACATTTCACTTAAGGTAGCTCCATACTCGTAAAATTCTCTGAGAAAAGTTGAAAAACCGAACTGATTTCGACTTAATAGACTTAAATGGCATTAATTGTTAGAAAAAATATACATGTCATCACACTTTTTGAGATGCCAGATAAACATAAACTAAAGCATATTTTACCATTAGAAAAATGTTGTTTTTTTTTTTTTGTTAAAAGTAAAATCTTGTAAAATCTTTGCGAAAATATCTTGAACCTACCAATAATTCTAATAACATCCATGTGATTATATTCACATAAAATAAATAAACTATCTTGCACAATTTGTAAAGAATTCAAAGTTTTACAAAAAAGTGTGACATCACAGAACACTGGATCTACTTTAAATGCCGATAACAGCTCAATATTTTGAAGTGCTACTGATGACGTCGTGCGAAAATCAAAAGACCTAGAATGGATTTAAAGGGGCTTAGTCACGATTTTTGTCAAAAATTATTTTTCGGTTTCTTATGATTACAATGCTTCTGTATGGCATTCCTAATAGACAATCGAAATTTGAGTGTAATTTGATAAATTATAAGCAAGTTACAGAGCTTGAAATTCTTTGCTATGTAAACAAAGCGTTTGTTTACATTCTGAATGTTAAAGTGAAAATTCTAAAAAAAAAAAAAAAAAAAAAAAAAAAAAACAGATAGACAAATCAGGGTAAAAACATTTTTACTGATATATTTAACCTATGTAAACAAAAGCAGGGCACGAGGCTTGCTTACATTGCAAAGAATTGTCAGTCCTGTATCTTGCTTTTAACTCCACAGCTGACTCTCAAATTTCATTTAATCATTAGAGATGCATTTCTAAAGCATTGTAAATAATAAAAATAGAAAAATAGAATTTGGCCAAAATCGTGACCGTGCCCCTTTAAATGAAAAGCGTCATAAAGTTATCACATCAAATTTTTCTCATGAGAACGATTTTCGGCGAAATGCTATAATACGATGCGATATTATATCCAGGTTAGTTCATCCAACATAAAAGTTTCATTAATTTAATCTTTATGTAACACACGATGTCAAACTGGCACTAATGAGTTAAACACAATGACATACAAGGTGAAATGCATTCTGGTACACATGTTTGTTACACCATAAATTAGTATGCAGAAAAGTACTGATATTTGACAAATTCAGTTACTCAGTAATCAATGACATGACTTGCCTGATCTCCGACAAAGAATTTATCGCCGCTGTTATTTTCTTTAAGGGTTTCCTCCATTATACCAAGAAATTCTTCCAGGCGCCATGACACCATTTCTTTTTTTAAATTCTCTTTTGCCGCCTCTACAGTTTCATTGTAGAATAAACGTTCCATTAGGAATATTATGTCGTCCACAGCACCGGATATGACGTCAATTCTTGTCTTTTCCGCGTTGTTGCTTCCATAATAACCTGAAGAGAATTCATAACTTTTTACCAGACTTAAATAAACATCAAAATATACTATCATATTAAACACATCTGGGGTTTTTTGTACCAGTAATGTCATGTAACAGAGTCTCAATGTATTTAAAATTTACCAAATTCTCTGCCTAGATACCGCAAAATGGCACCACTTTGTGGAATTAGATTTCCATCAACTTCTAGCACGGGAAGTCTCCGGTGGGGCATATCTATTATTGGAGAGAAAAAATGAATATTCATACATACGAAAATCAGTCAGGTTAGATAAAACTGGTAAATATATCTATGTACCAGTTGGCCAAGAGAACTACAAATCTTTGCATTAATTTAATGATCATTTTGAATGATATTTCAGGCATCCTAAATATACAAACCCAACATTCCATTAAAAGCAATTGTTTTCCCTCGGACTGAAATGTCACACTTTCATTGGTTTAAACATAGCACGTGATTGCCTCATATATCTCTATATGTGTTCGGTGAGAAATAATATTAGGCAATATGGCCGTCATTGGCCGACGCTTCGCTCACTCATTTCGACATTTCATAGTATTTAATACATAAACAGCATGCTGTTAGTTCTTAAACTATTCGGAGTAGTTGCCCTTTGAAATTCTTTAAAATTAGAGTAGTTTCCCTTAGAACATTGACGTCACATTGTTTTGTCTGGAGCAGAACAAAATGGCAACCTCGAAATTTGCTCAAATCTCTGTAGAGGAAAGGGAGAAAACATTTAAAATTGAATAGCAACAAAACGTTGTAAGTAAACATGGGTGAAGCAAAGATTTTTAAAGAGTATTTGAAAGGTGAGATTGAAAATTTTGAAGAGTTTAAATGAGTTAAATTGGATGAGATGTTAGGGATCTCGTACATGGCTTTGTTAGATCATCGCTATTTGTGAATAAATATGTCGCTTGATAGTCCTCAGGAAAACAAAACACTTATTAGGTTAGTTACTGACTCACTACGGAAATATATTAGGTTGATCAATCTCATAGACGGCTCGGCTTCGCCGAGCCGTCTATGAGATTGATCAACCCAATATATTTCCGTAGTGAGTCAGTAACGAACCTAATAAGTAATAATAGACAGTCAATCAAATCAACCTCAATCCTTATGCAAGCATCATTAATTGATAATCCTCTACCCAATTTTGGATGTTTTTTTACGAAACCATTGGCTCTTAAAAACTTCTTAAAAGAGTTGAAATTTCACCTTTCGAAAACATCAACCTCGGTGTTTAGTTTCAGCTTGGGGGTACCAATTTTAGAATTTATACTTGAAAGAAATTTAACTCACACCTTTTTTTGTTGAACGTTTTACTAAGTCTACATCACTGTGCTTCAAACTCTGACAATCATTCCTGGCAGAGTAAAGTATCAAATAGATATAGACAATCTGGTAGTCTAACAAACACTCAATGCAATTGCCTGCGTTGCGGTTCATTAATTTTATTAAACAGTGATTCATGTAAATAATAACTATACTAGTACTTCACGTAATCAAAAGTATAAGTAATTTGCAATTTTGCTCTCTTTGAATTTGAAACAAAAGGAGAACTCTTGCTATTGAACAGGATAGTGGAGTTACAAAGGTACGATGAATATATTATATCAAATAGTCAATTATATAAATGACCTGCATCAAAAACCTGCTTGCAAAGCAATTACTTCTTCCAGAATTAAAAACATGACTCCTACACGTATATATAGAGGATATCTATATTGTGTGATTTTATATTTGCTTTATCCAACGAGTATAAATGGTGTATATATTCGCAAGGCTTGCCAAGCGAATAGAACCAGTTCAACGAGCTGGATAAAGCAAAATAAAAACACACAATAATGGATATTCAGTTTATCTTAAACGATTTGATTTATATTATGAAACTTTTGAGACAGTCCCTTATATGACCCAATTTGATTTTGAAACGATGATGCATCGTTGTGTTATGCGGTCATTGTGATCTTGCGCAATACAATTTAGAACGTCATTATGATCGATATAAATCTAAGTGTTTTAATGTAAAGTTTTATTTCAAAATATTTAAAATAATCTATTATTTCTCTATTTCTCTAAATAATTTTTCCTAGAGCTTATTCACATGATTAAATGAAAATACTGACCAAATAATAAATGAATAATTTTATTAACATACACAAAATTATGAATGCTCGTTAGTTTGAATTGACTCGAGCGAGAAACAGTTGTTGATGATTTATAAAACAAACACTAGCCTAATGATTTGAAAATGTTTACTGGTGGTGGAATAAAAGTCTTGAGAAACATTATTTTGGTAAGTTCTTGTATATAAACACGTTCTGCTTTCATTGCGTCGTCAGGATGAACTTCTTGATAGCTAGCGTTATTTGCAGTTTTACCTGATTTAACTACACAGAGTCGTCGAAAGCAAATTCAAAGTGTGAGGTGGAGGCTTAACTTATCCAAACTCCTGACAAGCGGAAAAAAGTCTTTGGTTACGGTTATGTATAACTTTGCCCCGACGCCTATGCTACACAGTTATGTGTTTTCCCTCATAATTGTACTTCAGAATTCTTCGAAAAGAAAATCCATTTTTTTTTTCTGTTTTTGGTAGTGGATATAGCTGCGTTGAAAGTACAAGCATATCTTCGAAAATAGGTCACTAAAGCGTTGAAGCGAGGGGCTATGTCAAAAATAGTTCGGATAGGAAGCATTTGATAAAGCATCACTCGTTAGATAAAGCAAAGGTTTATCACGGGATTAGTATACACCACAAGTATGAAATTAAACACCATAGCCATTCACATGAATAGGACTAATGATATGACAATCACAGGAATTTTTCTCTATTGTTTAAGATACGACAAATGTATTAGACAATGAAAATTAAAGAATCTCAAAATTCAACATCTAAGCAAACATCAGTTAAAACATAACCGAGAGACAACACCAACAGTTTGGTTAAGCCAAAATGAGCATATGTATAGGATACCCAAATCAGGATGTAATGTAGAATAATAAACTCTGGTGCACCTTACTTGCTTTGATATCTTTCCATTCTTCGAGAGTAACTTTAACATCATCGAACTCAACTCCAGCAATATGCAGCAATAAACGAATCGGCTGACCGCGGCCTTTACTAGCAAAGTAATGGAGTTTGAATTTTCCCATCTCGAGCGTCTTCTTCTCTCTAAATAACTGATAATGATTTTTGTTTAACTTTACAGCTATGGAAGGGAATTACCGCCAAAATTCCATGTAGCTTGCTTTTATTCTTATTATGCTTACTTCTTTATTCTTCAGTACATTTAGACTTGCATGTCACTTTATTGTTTTCATATTCATGCTTATCTAATTTCACTTTGATTTTCTTTAATTTTTCATTGCTTGCTTATTTCTATGTTGCAATATTCTCTTCTTATTCGTGTAAATTCTTTCTTCTATTTCTGTTACAAACGTGAATTCAAACACGCAATCCATAAAGCACTTTCAATAAAGACGAATACAAGTTGTATGAATTTAATGCTGCATTATGACGCCAGGCGGCAGTGTGTGCGCTACAATTCCTGCTCCCGAAGATTTATTAAAACGAAACTAACAAATTAATGGCAGAAATTTAATAAATTCGTGAGAACATCTCAGATTAAGAGCTTAGTATAGGAATATGAAATACATGTTAATATAGTCAAATTTTAAGAAGCCACGATATACGCAGACTCAAAAAGATATGGTTTTTTTTTGTAGAAATGTAAAATGTCTCCGCGCGGTTCTAAAAACATCATGGGGGGGGGGGGGGGTTCTGAGAGATAATTTTGTATTTAATATTTTATTGGTTAATTGAATAAGTGTGAATTTTCCATTGGGAGTGGATCTGATCTCATTCTAGATCCGCAATGCAATGTATTGTATATATATGCAGTAACACATTTTTTGCAAATTATTTGCAGGAACGGTTAATTTTTAGAAGAGGAACATGTCATTAGTACTTGTCGACAGGACTTTATTTTCATTTGAGGTGAAAAGAGGTTGGGTGATGCACGGTTCTGTCCAGAGGTACCCGTGGAACATGTAGATGAAAAAGAAATAAATTTTAACCAAATTTAAAGAAATGCTTAGAAGTAGCTTTTCCTGTACTTTAGTTCGTGTGAAAATTATCACTTGCATGAATCAGTATGTACCTCTCGTTAGGCTACAATACTGTGTACCCCTGATTAAATGCGATGAATTAATATCCGCGTGAAATTCCAGGTTTTAAAATCATGGCTCACTTATTTTTCTAAAAGTTTTGAACTTGTGATATGAAAACAAAGTTTGGTGCATGCGATTTTATATTCTTGCGATTCGGCACAGAACGATGGAATCGCAGAAGTAAATATACGTATACGCGGTAAAATTAACTAATCTAAATTATCAGTGACTTAATTACACAATAAGTAAACGAAAACAAACCAGGCAAAGAGATTAAAATACGGTATGTGATATAACTGTTTTTACGTCTTGGTTTAAAATTTAAATCAAATCTTAATCAAAATTCTTTTATAAATTTCTAAATGAAATATTTTTTTTCTCCAAAATACAAAACATAAATAATGTATGCTTCTTATTTACACAAATTTTCGAAGTGATAAAAATGTGTATGTATCATTCACAGCCATGCTTATTGTAGGTTTGTTTATTTTAATATAAATAATGTACATGTAACTGAATGTCCATGTTTAGATTTGAAGGTGTTTATATAAGCTATGATACATGTAACTTAGAGACAGGAACCTCATACATGTCTACCTGTCAACTGGTCTTGATTAAATGAAGAGTTGAATTGACCGACTTCCATATCAAGCTTGCGATGATGATAATTATGATACGGTTGCTAATTATGAGAACTGTAAGATTATATCGTCTCATGTAAAGAACTGATGCGCAGACTTAGAATTTTATTTCATTTTAGGAGGGGGGTCCAGTCACCCCACCACCCTTGAAAATTCAAACTTTTTTCAATTCACATAGTAAACCTACTGAAAATAGAACTCGACCTACCCCCTTCCACCCCCTCCCCCGGCAAACAAATTAAAAT
Source organism: Magallana hongkongensis (assembly GCA_015776775.1). Taxonomy (NCBI): domain Eukaryota; kingdom Metazoa; phylum Mollusca; class Bivalvia; order Ostreida; family Ostreidae; genus Magallana; species Magallana hongkongensis. Next base: position 16,342,357 of record CM027470.1, read on the forward strand.
TATAAAATCCCTTAGTACATAAACCTTCCCTCCATTTCTTGATCTGAACATATAAACATTGGAGCGAAATGTCATGGTGTGAAACATCCCACATTTAGCAAGCTACGTTGGGTTTTTTTAGGGAGCAGCAATTGTAGCGCGCACACTGCCGCCTGGCGTCATAATGCAGCATTCAATTCTTGCAACATGTATTCGTCTTTATTGAAAGTGCTTTATGGTTTGCGTGTTTGAATTCACGTTTGTAACAGAGATATATGAAAGAATTAACACGAATAAGAAGAGAATGTTGCAACATAGAAATAAGCAAACAATGAAGGATCACAGAGAATCAAAGTGAAATTAGATAAGCATGAATATGAAAACAAGAAAGTGACATGCAAGTGTAAATGTAAAGAAGAATAAAGAAGTAAGCATAATAAGAATAAAAGCAAGATACATAGAATTTTGGCGGTAATTCCCTTCCATATACAGAAGCTTACAAAATTTTATTATATGTGTCACGCAGTTGTTTTACGCTTTAAATAATTACTTTATAAACTTATTTTTATATAAAAATGAAGCTTGTATAATGCGACCGAAGCAATCTTCTTTTTCACAAACATTGATTTTTTATGGACAATGGAAAATATGCTGATTATTAAATACAAAAATTGAAAGCTTTAAATACATAAATTTTAAGTACCACCTTGTATAGCATTACTTAGAATGAACTTTTGTGAAAATTCTACACATCCACCGGCGTAAAATGACTGACACATAATTATTCATCTCGGTAAATATTGTCATCATTTGTCAAACGCAATTCGATTTAAAAAATTCGAAATTTATGCTAATTTTGTCACTCTCAATAGAAATTATAATATCTGACGTTTCTTGAGATGGAAAAGTAGATAATGGTCTTTTTGGAATGTTAACTGCAATGACCCGAAAGGACGGGTCTGTTTTATATTTATGTTTTGTACCTGTTCTTTAGTCAAATGCATTGAATGTTTTTGTCAGGTAAAGTTGTTTAAAGACTATCTATAGATTGTTTATTAAATTTTTTATGATCTTGTTGAGTAAAAGATAATTTTGGCTTACAGATTTAGAGATGGTTTTTAATTATGATATGTGTGCCTTACCTGGGATGTCTTTTATGGAAAAAAATTACCAAACCTCCAAAGTATTTTGTTAAGCAATCAAGTACTGTATAATTTCACTCTTAAATAAAGAATTATTGTAACATGCATAAGAATATGTGTTTATTGTCTCTAATAAAAAAAAATGGTTTAATTAAACATCAATGAATCTCTTTGGGATTTCTTTGTGACTAAAACTAAGATGCCACTCTATAAAGTTCTTGGTTAGTATATGTATGTCCTTTATCTTTACGTATATTTTATAACGATAGTAATTGCGGGTTGCAAAAGGGGTGTAGTATCGACAGACATCCAATATAAAGATACGCATATAATGACTGCGTGTAGTATTCAAAATAATGTTTGGTGTCTTAGTTAAGCTTGTCCAAATTAACATTTAGCTCTTTTAACTATGGTTTTATAATCTATTTGTTCCCTCCATCTTTTCTAGTTTCCCAAAACGTCTGTTTTATATACTCTATATAAATATGATGTAATGAACAAAATTACCTCCCTAACTTTGGTGACTTTCCCAACACCATAACCGGGAGGTTTATGTTACCAAAATGTACACCGTATAAACAGAACTTATTTACAAAAAAAATGTATGGAGCGCCAGCGATAAACAGAATCAGGGTAAATAGTTACCGTTTACAGCTATGACTTGTATGACAATGTTATTTATCGACACTATTCTATTCTTCAAAATCACAAACACGTGCACCAAAAATGTCCTATAAGATTATCCAACGATCTACTAAAACTATCAGTATGATGAACTTGTATTTAAAGAATACTCAATATATCTTTGGATTATCCATAATGACAGCATGCAACCAAGTAGTGCTTGCTGTTACAACCTTTATTCAAGATAGGAAAGGCATATATAAAAAAAAAAACACATCAAAATGTTGTCTTATTTAATCATTGATCATTATGACTCTTAGCAAGGTAAGCGTACAGCCCGAACAGCGTGATTTGACACGTTAAAAAGTATAAAAATTCACAAAAAACTAGACAAAACATTTAATCTTGTTTTCTGGACCATTCATTACAAAATTAAACTCGGTGTATGAAATCAAAACTTCTTTAACATTTTTCTAATTAAATATAAAAACAAGTTAATTTGTGATTAAAATACACACTAAAAGCTACTATAAGCCTTGAGGTGCATATACATACATAACCGGAGACATATTCAAATTCACTAAGTTCTATCAGCAAAAACCAGTGTTTACAATAAATACTGTTATATATGATGTATCCTTGGGTAAAAATATATATCGAATAGTTTACATATTTACATGCCCATCTAACTTGCTTAGATGACCCATTAATTATTGTGCTCTTGATTTGTTGTGGTGGTAATAAATGAAGTGTGTTATTAAAGCAAACATTAATCATCAACTGAAGCAAAACAAACACGAGCTTTTCTTTTTCAATTGGAGGAACCGGTTTCCTGGTTAATGATAGAAAAACTTGTTCTAGTGAAAATCTGGCGAACAGAATAAACCTCCAATTTTTATTACCCTGAACAAAGTTAAACTGAGACTCTGAATTTTAAACTCTTAATATCCAAGTTGATACTCAAAAACTTTTGTTCCCGGAAATTCACCTATCAAGAAATTGCGTACGGGACCAAATTTTTTGCGTGTCCATGATTGTCATATGCTAAACGTACAGTTGATGTAATCCTTGCGAAAACTTATTCTTGAGATGCCATGGACTCCCAAAACAAATGAATTGTCCATTCACCATAATGACAATCTTTGTGCAAAGAGTGTCACATTCTTCCATGCTAAAACTAATTCCAGAAAAGTATATTAAGATTATTTGTTGATTGCCCACCCATTCATTTTGAAGTACATGTACTATTATATTTCAAATTATTCCCCGATCATAGATACTTGATGATAAAAATGTTGTTATTTGATTTCAATTGAAAAGTTTCTACTGTAGAAAATATATCTACAACTTTTGAGAGGTTAAGACCAAATTTATTCCACATGGTCTGGCTTTGGACAAAACATTCCAGATCTGTCTACGAAGCAGCAGAGTCAACGCTTGTTGTCGGTTCATCCAGCATCAAAAATGGAGGATCTCCAACTAGTGCAATCGCAGTGCTTCAATTTCCTTTTGTTCCTACCACTTTTGAAAAAAATTGTTCTCAGTATTCACCATTAAAAGAAATAACTAAAGGTTTGATGTTAGTTGTTACTATATACAGTAAAACTCGGTTATAGTTAAGTCCTAGGGGTTTTTGGAATAACTTCGTTATATCCTTAATTTGTTATATCTATAGCGAATTCACTATATACACATCGTTTACTTTCACCATACTATAATTTTTGCTAATTGAGGCTTAAGATAGAAAAAACATTAATGTGATGCATTTAAAAACTGGATTGTGAAATGAAAAAATAACATGAAAATGTATTGATTCAAACTTATTTGTTAAATGGTACTGTAAACTTTTTTAAACTGTAAAGAAATCGCTACAAAGGTGTTCAATTTTGTTATTGATCACCTCTAGGCGACTCAAAACCAGTTCGCAAATTCGTTATATCTGAATCCATTATAACCGTATAATTTTGCAAAGATTTTTTAAAGATTCTATAATTACCGGGAACTCAAAAAACCCTTTCCTATATCCGAGAATTCGCTTCTAACCGTGTTTTTGCTAAACGAGTTTTACTGTTTATAAACAAGGATAGATGTTCGTCTGAACGTAACATATTCAGTAGTATATGATTCAGAAAATATTCAGCTATATTAAACAAAATTTAACCAATTTAACCAAACCAGGAGATATTTATGCTGTAAAAAGCAAATCAAACGAGAATTTGTAAAGACAAAACATTATTTAAAATGAAGCAACATACCCTAATAGAAATTAAAATCTAACTCGGTTATGTAAGAGGATAGTCTAGGATCTCTCTAGATTCCCTCATTATGTATAGAATCGATGTTACATTGTATTATAAAAAGCACAACTTCAAAAGTAAACAACAAAAAAACAAACAGCGTCAAAGTAAAAGCTTCCGCTATACCAAATAGTTACACAAAGAGACATGTTTTGTCAAAAGTTTTGGCATTTTGTTTCTTTTTTTTAATTACGAGAGAATTGTCCATCTTTATTAGTTTTCTTATTAATAACGTGTTTTAAAAACAAGACTTTCCATCTGGACACATACAATGCATATGAATTTCCATGAACTACTTTGCTGCGCTTTGAAGAAATGGGGATTGAATAAATAACAATTGTTGCAAAATTCAAGGCAGCAACTGTTAATTTTTTTTCTACTAGTTTTCTACTAGAAAGACATATTTTTGTTTATAGCCGCTTACAAAATTTGATCGCTCTCTGGACGCTTTGCCGACATTAAAAGCCTGAGACATAGAGAGAGAGAGAGAGAGAGAGAGAGAGAGAGAGAGAGAGAGAGAGAGTCTTTACAACACAATATGCAAAAAGAGACACCAAAAGAGCCCGGCTTTCAGTACTTCAGTACTTTGATTATTCGTCCCTTTGGTAGACCAATAGAGACACAACTTGATCTGCAAAGTTTAATATGAGGCTTAAATCTCCATCGTAAGCTCAAGGTTACTTGCAATTATTTCTGTTGACATGTAATTCTGAGCTGATTTTAATATCTGTAGTACAAGTTTTCGTTCCCCTGGTTTATAAGCTCAAGTTAGCGTTTTTAATTGGCTGTCATTCTTTCTGTCCTTTCATTCATTTGGACTTTTCTCTCGGAACGGATAGCAAGCTTGGCCTATAAGTCGTAAAAGGGGGCCTTTATAATTAGTAAACGTTAATAATTATTAAACAATACTTAAAAATACAAACATTTGAAAAATGAGAGAGAGGGAGAAAGTTAAAAACGGAAAAAGTAAACTAGATATCGTTTAAGGCAGTTGAATATTTGTTTATTTGTTCTTTCATATAATTGTGATTATAATTTTACACCGAACTGGCAAACATCTCACCAAATTAACATCTCTTTGTTGCCAAAATTTATTCTTTACAAACCTATATTCAGGGAGAAGAATAAGCACAAGTATATTTGCAAGCAAATCAAGGCATAAAGGTATAAAAAAAATTATTGTCACTCTTTGTATTGACAGTTGCTGCTTTATATAGCGTCGCATTCAGAATGGGTTATATATGTAAAAGCCTCTTAACAACACTAAATACAATATAGGCCTCCGTTATTCAAACGGTAAGTTAATACAGCAGTCTGAGCAATAGACCAGTCAGCAACAAAGTAGACAAAAACGGAAGAAGAGCCCCTCCATGGAAAGGCAAACCTTGAACCAACTACAGGTCTAAACAAGAAAACCTACTTCGAAGAGGACGACCTATAAAAGGCTTTAGTTTCAACGGCATTTTCTGACTGTTTAGAACGGACAAGTAAGGTATTGACAATACTAAATAGGAAGACACTGCTTTATTATTGTCTTATGCGTCTTTCTGCTTGATATCAAGTCAAGTATCTCCTGTAAACTTGGCAGATAAGCATATTACTTACAAAATATTAGACTGAGATCAAGTCCTCGAATTATATAATATAGTCCTACTATCACTATCGCAACTTGTAGCTGGTGCATTTTTATATATAACAAAAAAAAAAACCCTTAAAATTATGATTTGTGTAAAACGAAAACTATCCGAAATCACAAAAGGTTGTAACATAGAAAATGAGTATCAAGGTTTATAACGGTGTAAAATAAAACAAAACGTTATAACAAATGTGTATCAGAAAAGTCATTGGTTTTATCATGAATTCAAAAGGGCATGTTCACGATTTTGGACAAACTTTTTTTTTCGATTTTAATGTTTACGATGCTTCCGTAAGGTATTCTTAATAGGCAACCAAATATTGAGTGTCATTTGTTGAGTTATAAGCGAGTTATAGCGCTTACAATTAACAAAGCTTTTGTATACGTTTTGTATGTTGAAGTAAAAAATCTAGTTTAAGTTGAATGTGTTAAATGCTAAGAAATGTTTATATACATTCAAAATGAATATGAAGATAGACAAACCAGCTTAAAAAGATTTTTACTAGTGTATATTGGACCTATGTAAACGATAACAGGGCACAAGCCTTGTTTACATGACAAAGAATTGCAAACCCTGTATCTTGCTTATAACTTTACGACTGACCCTTACTTTTTTTAATCATTTGAAATGCATTTTTAAAGCATTGTAAATAATTAAAACAGAAAAAAAGAATTTGACCAAAATCGTGACCATGCCCCTTTTAATAAAGTTCTTCACTTAAAGCCTCCCCCCCCCAAAAAAAAAAAAATATAAAACACCACAAATCAAACAGAAACAATAAATGAAATGTTCGCATTTAGATAAAAAAAAAAGAGTTATATAGTAATAACTATTGTTTATTGAAGTAAAAAAAAACTATAATATATTTTAGGTAAAGTACAATTACACAAATAAGACAATGTTGTTAAAACAAGTAAAAAACCATAAAAAAGAATTTTTAAGTAAAATTATTGATTTGCCAAAGTCTTAAATGTCTTGAATGAAAACAAATCAATTTGGAACTTACAAAGCTTTGCGTGAAAGAAAAAAAAAACAATGTAAAAAATAAAAGTAGTTTTTTTTTTTATTCCATAGAATATATCACACAAATGTTAGATACATATTACTTTATCAGTTTGATTAAACGCAAAGTAGGTTATTATTTAAAACACCGGTTAAAGGGCTTAACGGTACATAAGATTTACAAAATATATAAAATTACTGTTTTCTGACTTCTTTCGATACCAATATGTCACAAAACAAAAAGAAATCTATAAATTTCTGCAAATGAATACAAATACCGATAACACTGTATATTTTCAAAAAACAAATATAAGCTAGCATGTATATTTAAAACATTCTTGCAAACAAAAAAGGTCACACTGTTCTGATATTCAACGAACCACTGTTAACCAGAAATACCAGTGCAATATTCGTCTTTATCGATATCAAAACCGTTCGATTCACACATTTGCCGCCCCTCCAACTTGCGTACTGGGTGCAAAGATCATCTGTCCCGTATTGTTTACTCCAGTTGTTGGCGTAATGATACGCCCAGCAAAGCCAGGCTTTGAACGACAGCAGAAACAACATGAACACGAGCTTTTCTTCTCTATTGGAGGCACCTGTTTCCTAGTAAAGGACAGAAAAACTTGTTCTAGCGAAGTCTGGTGAACAGAATAGTCCTCCACTCCGAATTCTGATTTTTTTCTTTCCATTTCCCTAAATAATTTTGCGAGGGATAAATTTGGACTTGGAATCTGGAAATCTAGATATCCTTGTTGATCTTCAAAAACTTCTGTTCCTGGAAATTCACCAAACAAGAAGTTGCGTACAGGACCAGAATCCATTGCGTTTCCGTCATTGTCACGTACTAAACGTACACTTAATGTATATCCTTGGGCAAATTTATTTTTGAGATGCTGTGGACTTCCAAAGCAGACAAATTTTCCATTTACCATAATGACAATTTTTGTACAGAGAGCGTCACATTCTTCCATACTGTAAAAAAAATCGAAGATTACTCAAGATGTTAAACTCAAGGCTAAGTTTATTTTAAGTACAATGTATTTTTGATAATTCCAAAATTTAAAGATGAGCGTCAATTGAGATATCTTAACCCTTTTTATAAGTTACATGTAATAAGATGTTCCTTTCTTCAAATAACACTGTAAAAGAAGTATAGCTTGTCGATTTTACATCGCAATAAATGACCCACCTATGAGAAGTTAAGACTAGTGTTCTTCCACTTGCTCTGATTTTTGACAATACATTCCAGATCTGTCTTCGAGCAGCAGGATCCACGCCTGTTGTCGGTTCATCCAGCATCAGAAATTGAGGATCTCCAACTAGTGCAATCGCAGTGCTCAATTTCCTTTTGTTCCCACCACTTTTGAAAAAAAAACAATGTACATGTACTCCGAAATGACCATTAAAAGAAAAAAAACAAATTCCCTATATCCGAAAATTCGCTGTAACCGTGTTCGTACTAAACGAATAAAACTGTATATGAACAAGGATAGATATACATGTGAACGTAACATAGTCAATAGTATAATTTGAAATCCCACCTGTAAGTTCCACAGAGTTTGTTAGCATACTCCTTTAGAGTAACTGCGTCAAGTAGATCATTCACCACCCGACGTATCTCTTTCTCCTTCACCCCTCGTAGTCGGGCGTACAAAGTTAAGGTCTCTCTTCCAGTCATATTATCGACTAGTGCGTCAAACTGAGGACAGTATCCAAGACACCGATGAACCTTTAACGTGTAAATATACATAAGAACATATATCTAACCTGTATTAACAATTAGCACAAAAATTGTTTATATTGGGAAAAATGTTGTTTTGATTGCGCTTTTGAATGATTTTTAAATTTAAAGCAAACACAAAAAGTCATACGAATCTTTCTTAACACGACCAACCATATATATACAATAAATTTAACAAATACACATCAGTTAATATCTGCGTTATTAAATGTTTAAACATCGAAGGACAGTCCAGTACATAAGTAGCACATTTACATTATTAAGTAATATCTATTTAGCTATCATAAAATCAAATAATATTCAATTTTTAATTGATAAACTGAAATCTGATAATAATTGGTGTTATCCCCAATTTAACAACCTAGTAAGTTATTCAGTGTACCTGTCTTAATTGGCTTTTGACACTGAACCCATTGACGTAAGCTTTCCCTGTTGAAACCATGACGTCACCAGTAAGCATTTTAAATGTTGTCGTTTTGCCAGCACCATTTTGTCCTAACAAGCCGAAACACTCTTGTCTGGATATTCCAACGCTGATATCTTTGACAGCCTCAAACTTATTTAAGGTTCCATACGTTTTTCTCAAGTTTTTAATTATTAATTTATCAGTATTCATTAGGTCTCCAATTTGAGTAGAATTCACTCGGTTTGCCTCTTCTATGACGTCAGAGTCTTGAACCATGACGTTGTCAGGGTCGTTAATACTCCCTTTACTACAAAGAGCTCGATAGAGAAAACGTTGCAATCCCCCACTATCTATTATAATAACTAGAATCATGTATACGACAAACTGCACGGCCATCATACACAGGTATTTGCCAATCCCTGGGTATTGCCACTCCAGGTAATTGCTGTCTGGACACAATACACTTGTTTCTTAAGAAAATGTAAAAGAAAACAAACAAATGAGTAAAGAAAATAAAATTTTAAATAAATGATACAAGTAGTAAATACAACGACCATCTACAAAATTAAAAAATGAACCTGTTAATATAAGATTACCTCCAGCATAAATCATTGCCACTAAATCCTGTTTGTTCGGCTGCTCACAATTTATTCTGTAAGTGTACCGAACATAAATGTTGATAAAAGCCTTTCCGAGGCAGTAATGAGGGAAGAAGAGCGTAAAAACTTTATCCATATCCTCGGCAGCACTTTTCGTTTCTTTAAGGGGGTACAGCAAAGTGACGGTTAAGAGCGTAAAAAGACCTACAAACGAGAGAGTAAAAAGATATTTGAATATTAATAAGTATATTTTTTTTTTCTTCTAAACTTTTAATGTTCACTACATTTTATAACAACTGACAAAAGTGTTTATTTTTGCCCACTTAAACCCTTTTTACCTGCAACTGTATTTATGATAATAATAGCCACTGTTCCACCGGCAGGCGATCGGAAAATAAAATGCATTAGATACATGGACGATATAGATGCTAAGCCAAACATCAAGAAACACAAAAAGACAAGTCCGAGTCTGTCTTCCTCGACGTAAGCTGGAATATCAAAGGCGGCAAAACAAATCAGAATAATGAAAATCGGAACTAAGTAGTGCAGCATGTCCCAAGTTAGATTCGCCATCCAAAACACCCGGGAACTGACTCCACTGACTTTCTGCAAGTGCTTCGCTCCAGACGACTTTTCTCGAATATGAAACACGCTAAATGAAGCCACTAGACACGACAATCCGAATAATAAACACTGAGCAAGACTAAGACCTTTAAACATTACAAGGCCTGTGCTCCTTGAGGAATATCTTAGATTTTCGGGCTTAGGAAGCGGTTCGTTTACAGTATGAATGTTTTTTGAATCTCCGCAATAAAATTTCAGAAGGAAGTTCATTGTATTTGCCATACTTATTCCAGCAGAATGAATAGTCTCGCCATTAAAGTAGCTAATGATGTCACTGCCATCAACTCCAAATCCAATGACGTAGCGAGACCTAAATGTTCTTTGTCCTAATTCTTCTATCTTATCGAGCCAGAATTTATTCAGCTCAAACGTTTTCGGCCATTTTGGATTGTATTCAATCACATCGAGTCCTCTTTTTCCATACCATTGAGAGAATGCCTGTGTCAAATTTTCTGCATCGTTTCTTGGGTTTGGTCCAGGTGTGATCGTTGTTACACTGTTTGGATATGGTTTCAGATTTAAAGCCAGGGGAGGATCTGTATGGTATGCTAAATTTGAGATGGCCTGGTCGGCAAGAAGACCAAATATTGTTAATAAGACTGGAACAATAAGCTGAATTATGACAGTAATTCGACTTCTCCACGTATGTACAGCTTTCTTTACAAGAAGCCCATAAAATTGTTGCGTCGCAACCATTATTCCTGTATTTTTTCCAAATCCTTCGTTAAAATCTGGAAACAAAATTTTACAAATTGAAGAAGGCAACGTTGTCAATTAAAATAATAATCTTACAATCTGATTGATATATGGCATGCTAAACTGCTAAACTATTTCCTGAAAAATAACCTATTAGTAAATCATACCAATGTCTACATTTGCATCTGCCATGTGTGGTGTAAATGTCGAACGATCGTCAATTTCCAGTCTGACCTGATGAACGTCTCTTGCGTCCTTACCATTCTCAACATTGACCTTGGCCCTATCGTCTCCGACTCTGATTAAGAAATCAGTTTTAAGGAATCCGATCTTGTTTAACTTTTTAAGTCATACATTTAATAAAGAAAATATGGAAACCAGTGGAGAACCTTAGAGAAAGTTTAAATGTGCATTACAATTATGTTTTATGCAAATCAAAACTAGTTTTAACCAGTGCCAAAGATTTGGGATTTTTAATACAAGACATTAACGACCCATCATTATCCTGGAATATTCCACAATACATTAAGTTGAGAAGTGCCTTGGTATTAGCATTAGCTTTCATCATATCGGCTGACGATACTTAAACAAGTTATTAACACATGTGAATACTTTTTTGGTAAAAAACTTTTATTCAATCCTTGACAAATGTTAGTCAAGAATGTTCTTTTGTGGAAATGTTATTTACAAAACGTGTAATTGACGCGTTAGAAATGACAACTCAACAACGCATATCAAATAAAAAATGTGCAAGAAATGTCCAAGTTCAATTACGTACATCATAGAGCATGTATCAATCTTACTTAAACTTACGCTCAAATCAGATTGTAACAAATAAAGCTTACTTGAGAAACACTTCTTCCATCGTTGTTGCTGATAATCCAAAACTTCCCACACCTAATTTTGGGCCGTTTTGCTCCAGCTCTGCAAACAACCCTTCAAACTTCGCAGATTCGTCAGTTGGAAGAAGAACTGAGAGTTCAGCACCAACCTCTAGTTCTACGTCAGCTGATTGGATGTGCGTTTTTATGACTTCCATTAAACTTACAACATCGCAGTTGGGTAGCTTCACAATAACCAAGTGATAACCAGCGCCTTAAAAAGAAAGGCAGAACAAGATACCTCCATTAATTATCGTTGTTTCTTATACAACGTATCTATATGACCTTACCTATCAAGCACTCCAACTTTTCAGAAAGTAAATAAGTAAATAAGTAGATAAGGAAATTGTGAATTTAGTGTTAAAAGTAACAATATAACAAGTGGAATCATTTAATTTCGTGGGGGGGGGGGGGCAATTTTCGAGGATTGTGGGGGTTTTTTTCTTATTCGTGGGGATGTTTTTGCGTTGATACGTTGGTTATTAGTTCAGTAGGAAAAATAAATCTTTTATAATAAGTTTCGTAGATGATGTAAATATCACTGAGTACTCATTCTTGTGTGTGGCCTATAAGCGTATGTAAAAGATAAATAAGTTATTGTACCGTAGAGCTTTTTTAGAAACAGAGATGATCCACAACACTTGACTACACCATCAGCCATTATAGCTATACGATCACCAAGTACATCCGCTTCATCCATGAAATGGGTAGATAATACTATAGTTCTGTCCTCCTTGTACTTTTGAAGAATGTCCCACATCTGGCGCCTGGCCCCAGGATCCATGCCAGAGGTTGGTTCGTCAAGAATGATAACCTTTGTGTGTATATTTAGCAACACTAAGATATTGTTTTTAGTGAGAAATACTGATTTAAAAAACAAAATATACCAATATTAACCCCCATCCAGAATACATTAACCAGCTTGAAACTTCTTTTTTATTTAAGTATCGTTTAATATGATAATTCAAATTCTTGCAAACAAGACAGAAAGACTATAGAATTTTTAAGTTACTTCACACATCAGACACATCATTTCCAAATTATTTTGTTTTCTTTTAGAATTAAATAATTTTTCATTGTATTCTGAATTGATTTTTTTAAAATTAATTGTTTTTATACACTGTACTAGAATATAACGTTTTAAAGAAGCACAATAAGTTATTGATGTTGTGATTCTATTGTAATACTATAAAAGTATTCATTATTGCTGCTTCCATATTGAGACTTTTTTCATGTTAAATTATTTCATCATGAAATATACCCATTGAAAAATTCAGATTTTCTGCTAAAAAATTAATCATTAGGATTTTAATGTTGCTAAAATCAAGATTTGGTTTAATTATTGCAGTAATTTTTCAGGAAAGCTCTATTGCGAGATGTACCTTTGATCCGCCTATGAGTGCTATTGCGACAGACAATTTTCTCTTCTGTCCACCTGACAAAGTGCCTGCTAAATCGTTTTGCTTGCCCACTAGGCTAAACGCTTTCAGGGTCTCTGTTATTTCATGGTCGACTGTGCTTCTGTTGCATCCTTTCAGCTGTTGGTAGTTTCAAATACTTGTCAATTAAGTCATGCATATATGATTGCAATCAAAATCATCATAGTGTACTTGATTATTTAGCAAAAATTCAGTTGCAATTAGGAAACATGCATTCAAATTCTGTCGATATGTTAAACAGGCCGTGTCGTAATCAAATTAATAATCAGATGTACCTTACATGTTTAGGTATGGTTCATATAGCTATGAACTATTATTAAGTAAAGAACATTTCGGATTTATTGAAATTTAGATATTTCCTACATCTGAAACAGTTAAGACAGCTTTTTCTTTTCAAGCTGACTAATTTAGTCCAAAATGGCCACACACATCAACGTTGACTTAGATCCCTTCGTACCTTGTAGTAAAACTCCAATTGTTCTTTTACAGTCAAGCTGTCAAATAGAGTGTTGTGCTGTGGACACATGCCCAGACTACCTCTGACACTGCTGATGTCATTTTCTATGTTGTATCCATTCACTCTTGCGGATCCCGAGGTTGCTGGTATGAATCCTATAAGAAATTTTGAAATTCTAAAGTCTTTACAAAGTTCTCAAGTCATGATACCTCATAAGAGGATTTGTTGATACAAAAGCTTTCTTTAGTTTGCTTTGATTGTAAAGTGTCATTCTACATATTGTTAAGGTATCATTCATGTAGTTTTCAAACACTAAGAAATTATCTTTATCGTTAATTTTCATAATTTCTTTTCGTTGCACAAATTTTAAAAAATGTTTTTACTACGAAAAAGACATTTAAGAGTTTTAAAGACGTAAATAATACAATATCAATATATTGCTCAACATATCAAGAAGTACTAATTAGACGTTTCAATTGTTTTTAATACTTATTTTTTACAAAACTTCCGTTTATAATGTTTCATATAAATCTATGAATAGAGTTTAGGTTTGGCACTCCTCCTAAACGATTCCTTGTTAGAGGCCTCCAATGGTAAGTACAATGCCAACACATAATGGAAAATAAACTACGATTTCCAGAACAGAAAGCATACAGACAAACTCTTGGCAATAGAAAGAGAACAAACATATAATACTGCCTGTTTTCAGCAGTGTAGAAATCAGACTTGGCTTTAATTTTAATTTCAATTTTGCACATTGATAATCTTATAATCAAACTACATATTTTTTCTATATTGAGAAAGCTAAACAAAGTCAATATTTATTGATATAAAACACTATCTAAATGTTTTTAGATATGATATAAAGATATCAATTTTATCAATTAAAAAAATCAATTTCAAGAAGCCGAAAACAATTATAACCTAGGGACAATTTTGAGGGGTCAATATGAGTATATCAGATAAATCAATTTTGATATTTTTGGCCTGAATTTTGTTGATAACATACCGGTTAACATGGACATGGTTGTAGTTTTTCCGGCGCCATTGTGTCCGAGAAGGGCGGTAATTTGGCCTTGATAGATATTGAGCGATGTTCCTTCTACGGCAACTACCTCTTTCATGCCTGATTTGTATACCTATCAATAAAAATGGGTTAAATATGATCGCACAAAAAGAAATTAACCTTTTATTGACATATTTTTCTTGTAAGGAAAAAATAAGATAACAAATGAAATAGTTTCAGTGTTTGAAGTTCCTTGTTATTTCCTTTCTGAAAAATTTGTTTTAATCATTATTTCTAATTTCGTTAATTGAACATGTTTATCATGACCTTGTGTGCACAGTGAAATCCTTCTGCTGGGCGGAAATGTGTATTACAAATAAGAAAATCAAACCAAGCTATAGAAAAATTAAGAAGCTAAGCGATACAGCTACAAATTACTATAAACAACTATGAAAGATCAGGTACATGTAGCAAGTCACAATAAAGTGTTAGCTTTTATCATTTCTTTGACTAATTTATTCTTCCGTCGATTTCGATATGTTTATAACTCATGAATACATGTAAATTTATTTAAACGTAGAATTTGTATATAGTGCTTTTTATACCCCTTTTTTAAAATACTAAATTGCCAAAATGATTCATATTCTATTTCATACATGGGTACATTTTAAACATAGGGTATTATGCAGCTTAAGAGATGCGAAAATATTACAATGGTAACGTTGACGTACAAAAACTTGTCAGAAATCGAAAGCACATGCGTTTCTTTTTTTTTTCTTTTTTTCATTTTCATGAGCATAATGTATTTCAAGCAACATTAAGAAAAACACCCCCTAAAACAAAAACAAAAAAATCCGAAAAACAAAACAAAATAAACTATGGACAACGCTTCAACTATAGCGTGCTAGCACCAAAATAAATGTATAAAGGGTTAGAGCAAAGCCATATTTTTAGGGAAAAAACAATATGTTTGGAAACATGAGTTGCAAGAATTAAACGATTTGTATTTGCAATGAATGTAAAAAGCAATCTACATGTGACTAATACGTTTGTCTTTAATAACAATACAAATGAACAACTTGTGGTCGATACTTAATTATATGGAAATATAACATCCAGAGAATTAGCAATGAACGCTTGAGAAAAACTTGTTTGCGTTTTGTTAATTTTTGTTGATGAGGAAAAGATATTTCTTTAAAAAAAAGTTTTTTAAATAGGTTAAGTTAAAATTTTTAATTACCCACTAAGTGGGTGTTTCCTTCGGTCAAAACACATTGAATTATAATATTTGCCAAATTAAAATTACAGCATTATAAAATCAGTAGATCTAAACTCTTTATAAATTAACAACATATTTAATAATATAACAATATAATTCAAACTACATGGTATTACTATTTCAATGTTTACATAGTATCCCACATCTTTTGAATTGCTCTCATGGTTTCAGTAAACTGTCTCAAACATCTCCAATCAAAAGGTAGCATTTTTAAACCCGCTTAAGATGAGTTTTGGGAAAATTCATGTAAACCAAATGATAAACTACTGTCTAGAGAGTATTTAACCACTTTTGTTTTTTATGTGTTTCACCTGACAGGTGAGATATTTACCTCTAAAAATCAATATCCCACCGGAAAATGATAATTCCCATAGGAGAATTGATTCTCCTACAGGAAATATTGACAATCCTACAGAATTTTTTAAAGTCCTAAAGGATTTATATTTCCTATCGAAAAATGGTATTTCCTATAGAAATTTGATTCACACATGTAGTTTTCATATAGGATATTAAGTTTTCCTATCGGATTTTATCAAATTCTATCGGATTTGAAATTCCTATAAGAAGTTCTTGTATTCCGATAAGAAATTTCAAATTATTATAGGAATATTGTTTTTCCTCTGGGAATAATTGTTTTCCTATAGAAAATTATTTTTGAAAGGTAAATTTTTCACCTGACAGACGAAAAAACAATGATAACAAATATGGTTGTTAACGCTTTAAGCAATGGTCTATCATATGGCATATTTGAATTTTTCGATATATGCAGCTTAAGCGGGTGCAAAAATTCCAACTTGGCACTGGCAAAGTTATCCATCACAGTGTTGTATACACCTGAAAGCAGACGCTACATGCGTATTTGGAATAAACAATGGGGGAGAGATAACATGCAGACCCCAAAAGTAGTTCTGGTGTTTGGTTTGGTCTGATCAATACTGTACAACTTCGATCATTATGAGATTAAGAGTAAGTTTATGTTTATAGTGTACCTTGCGAAGATTGTTCATGCTGATGCCAACACTGAGTCTGTGTGGGTCACTCTCAAAGAACTTGGGATCATGATTAACTTCTTCGCTTGACGTTTCCTGAATCTGTTTTCCTCCACACCAGTATGTTTTCTAAACATATTAAAAATTTGAAGAAAAAAAACCGACGCTTATTAAAAATGATATTTAATCTATCTGCCTTTACAGGGAAATACTAAACCTATTAAAACCTGTTTGCAACACCAAAATAGTATTTTGTATACAAACCGTGAAAGGAAAATAAAATGGTTGAGGAACACCATATTCTCCGGGCCTGACACCGTCAATGTACCACGTGAGCAGGAAGTAGATGGCGCTATCAATCCAAAGCATCAAGATGGCGTCACCAAACGTGAAGGTTCCGTCAACGGTTGGAGGTTTGGTAAAAGTGTTCCACTGAACACCTTTTCCTATAATTTATAGAATCAATATTTAAAGAATACGTATTTTTTGCTTTGCAAGTGTTGTTGTGACATCAAGCCGCTATGAAGATTCTAATCTAATTGGATTGCCGTTGTAAAGATTCTATTCCAAATTTTGTAATGATAAGCTTGAAACGTATGCATAGTTTATACTGCTAAACTATTCGAATTAGCGGCAGTCCAGTTTTTGTTGACATCTTTAATATTGGTACAACAAACTAAAATAATCATTCAAAAATATATACCAAATTTTAGAATGTAAACTAATTAGGCATACCTATATATCATGATTCATTGCTGTATTATAATAAAAGAAAACACTGCTAATCAATGAAAATTGGGTACAATGACTAAATGATTAAGCTATATATACTTCTTCACTTCATCAACTTCTGTAGTTTATCATAGGAGGTAAAGTCTGTCTACACGTCATACGTCTGTTTTGTACCTATTTTAATTTCTTAAAAGGCTAATCAAACTTTTGCTAATCAAGTTGATCAAAATTACCCAAAAAATACATGTATAAAATAGATACAATTTGCTGACAAAGCAAACTTGAGAAAAAAATCCATCTAGATCCCAATAGTGTTTTTGAAATGAATGATTGTAATAAATGTCTTCTAAGCATATTTTTTTATTTATAAAAAATGCAAAATGCAAATGAGATCATGACTGATGTAAGTCAAAATTAATTCAACTGAATTAAATGCTCGGGTGGAATACATTATAATGATTATGATTTCTATTTAACTAAAAAAAAAAGGTAAAATTTTTAGCAACCAATTAAGGAAAATTATATAAACCTTTTTGTCACAATAAAAAACCTTAAAGTTCATTCCAGTTCATTGTCTTTATGGGAACATGTATGTGTATGAAATGTGTATGTTTTGTTGTTAAAAAAAACAATGAATTAAAATTTGTGCTCTAGATTTCTCTAAAAGTTTATACTTTTGTGGGTTTCAAATATTCTTAGGGATTATTTTCCCAATAATACACAATCTTGCACCAAATACAGTAATGAAACAGTTCTGTTTCGCTTTTTCCTGTACTAGATCGAAAAAAACCAGGGAAGGAACCGATTATATATATATATATATGTGTGTGTGTGTGCGTGTGTGCGTGTGTGTGTGCAATGGACGTACCTATTGCTTCATATTCAGCGATTGACGTAAACCCAGTGGCCATTGCCAAGTTGTTCAACAAGCATAGAGCCATTCTCTGTGATCTCGTCATGTCAGCATACTTCGAGTCCAACCCGAAATGAGGAATCAGAGTGACGAAATAAAAAAACGCGCAAAAATACGATGCTGTGTTGGCTAAAAAGAAAGATTACTTGTTAAACGGTGTTTTTACAGTTATGTAAAAATCTTGTAAAAATGTTTATGATATAAAAAAAGAATAACAGAATTTGTCGAAAAGAATTTTTTACATTTACATTTCCCTGTGTCTTTGCCTGTGATAGCACTACGTATAGATTTTGTACTATATAACCAATAATACAAATGACGCCAAATTGAGGCGTCAGCGGGGTTTGCTTATCTATATTTAAATATTTAATCATACGATGGCTTAAAATTATATAAATATAAGTAATAAGGAATCATTCTTTGAATATTATGAAATGATAATTTCGGTCGGGGCGGGATCAAATCTATCATAAAGCCTTCGGGCTTTATTGGATTTGATAACGCCCCAACCAAAATTATCACCTCATAATACTCAAAGAATGATTCCTTATTCCTTATATAGAACAATGTTAGAAATGTTGGATTAATATCATATATAGAAGCATATCCATAAAAAATCAGTGTATATATCAGTATATATATATATATATATAGGATCCTGAAATCTTGAAAAGGGCTTCAAATTGACAATGCCTTCTTTTTATTACCTTTGTTGAAGAAACTGCTAAAAAGAAAGCAGAAAGCCACAACTGACACGCCATATGACAGGTAAAAGAAGAAAATCAAGGAGGAATCCGAGAAGTCAAAAATTTTGGCAGTTCCTGATTGAATGATGATGACAGTGATTGCGAACGTGACAGTTAAGTAGATAAATCCTTTGAAAAACCAGGAGAACCAGTAAACAAAGGAACTAAGTCCCATCATCCTTAGCGTTTCCTGTTTAGAAATAAATTGTAAGTAGATATATTATAAATGGGTTTAGATATTTTTCTCGATATAGTATTTCTTTAATATTTGCATTCAAACTTGATCTTTCCCCAAACTTCAGGGTGGATTACCTGGCTATTTGTGGAGTTATAATTATATTCAAGTTGCAATTGAACGCAAGCTTATAAATGAAATAATGGTATATATTTTCAATTGAAACTATATAAACAAAAAGGAAAAATGTTATAAAACTTAAAAATATAATTTAGAAATAAAGCAGTGGCAATCTTAACATATTGCAGAGATATAATTCTTTTTTTTTAAATGGAAAATAGGTCGCGTGTGACCTTAACAGGGGTGTCACTTTAAGTAAAGCTAAATCTTGTAGAAATAAGAATACTATGTATTGAAAACAAAAGGTCGAAACTTGGTGTAGAGAATGCGTAATTAAAGTGAATCGTTTGATAAAAAGAAAACATACATGTACCGAGAAAACCTCTTACTTTTAATTTCTTCTCGCGGTCATACACAATTTCTTTGGTCAGCTGCAGTGTGGGTAAGATCAGTCCCAGCACCAGAGTGACAGCAACAAAGTATCTGATAAAGTTGCCCATGTAGTAGGTATAATAGGCAGGATATGGCATCTTCATGATCATAATGTCCTTTAAGTCAGCGGATGGATTAAAGTATTTGATAATTGCTGAATCAATGCCATACATGAGCCCCAAAAATCTGCCATTATAATCTGGAAAAGTTCGTCTCATGGTTGTAAAACGGTACATTGAACAATATTTTTAAATAATGGGCTTTTTTTAAAGAATAGAAACATGTCTTATATCTCTACGAGAGAGAGAGAGGGGGAGAGAGAGAGAGACTTTTATTAATTCCTACAGAACAATTATTTAAGGAATGAATTTAAGTCCTAGCTATGTTATACGATATAACATAACTTGTGGCAGTTTACGCTCTATACCGCTTTATAAAAAAGCTTAAACTGTTCCAAGTAATGTTACACTCGTATATAGGTAGAACTTTTTAGTAGTAAAATCAAAAAATAGGGTCGTATTGTGACGTAGGCAAGTTGTGGTATACGATATATATATATATATATATATATATATATATATATATGTTTAGCCAATCAAATGAGGCCATACAATCAGAATTAAATTATTTCACGATATCTAAACATAAAAAACCTAGGTTGATCGATCATTAGAAAAACAAATTCTATTTAGTTTTTTTTTCTTCCAAAATGCAAGTAAACAGTAGACATACTTTGCTTCCAGCTTGGACCCGGGTTAAGATCCTTGTTGGGATACGTGGATTCTGTGTCCATTTCTTGGTCTATTCTAAGCTTGTATGTTACATCATCGGGTAAGACTAACTCATAAGTATTCGACGGGTCAAAGACTACTGCTGTTCTGCTGTTATACCATTGGTAACCGTTGTCATTTTCGTCCGGTTGGTTCAGGTAACTTAGAAGGTCCACTTCCGTTGCAAATCCTTCATTTAAAATATTCAGAAATTCTGATATATGCTACATATTATTGATGATGATGATGATGATTACTGAAACTTTTGAGAAACTTTTTGAATTGAAAATATTACAATTAAGTTACATTATGCATATTTTACAAGTTTAAATAAAGATATACTACGCGAAATAGAGACTAATGGAGGATTGTTGTTTGTTGTTCATTTGCTTTTTTGTTGGTTTGTTTAATTAAATGGGTTTTTGGTGAATATCAATAAATGTAAAGATTACATCTACTTACCTTTCATTGAAGTTGAATACAAAGTATATTTGTCTGAAGAAAACAAAAAAACCACTAAAGACGTTATTTATCTATAATGTTTAGCGTCTACATCCGTGACGTATAATTTAAAAATCTATTTATTGTAGTATGTTGTAAATTCAAACTTGCTTCGTCAATTTACTCCTCAATACACATTAACATTAGAAACAACAAGTCAAATCTTTTATCATTATGGATAGAGGTAGTTTTTAACAACAACAAAAACACCAAAAAAACCTTTCAAGATGGAAAAGGTCTGGTTCATAATTCCACTTATCACAGTTGTGTTCGGAGCATACAGAATTTCTTGATTAGAACTGTAAAAGTATATACGCTCTTTTTCATAAGTGGTCGCTTCTTCAAGCTTTGGCTCCAAATTAGCAAGATTTCTTATTATGACCAGCACTATTGGAAAGACCAAAGGTAGCACTATCTCGAAGACCGTCACACAGATCTTCCGCCTCTGGAGAAGAATATTCTTCCAGGTGAGCAACAAAAACTGCGCAGGTAGTCCGGCAACCATTTTTGTTGGGTTTGTTTTGTTGTTCTATTGTTGTTTTGGTATGTTCATAGATATAATGTAGACATAAGAAATCCCGCTGCTACGCCATTATTTCCCCAGGCTAAAAAAAAAAAAGAACTGAAATGGTCAATATGTCTGTCCTATTCAGTTCACTAGGTCAGTGCACTTCACGTGATTGCAACTGCTGTGTAGAAATAGTTACAGGGGCGCTGACTCAGCGAGAAAAGAATTTGAATTTGTAGAACTTGTGTTGATTACTGCAGCCAGAAATAGGCATTCATAAAAGTATAATTTGATAACTAAAACAAATAGCATCAATTCATTGAAAACAAAACATTGTTTTCAATATTTGTCACATGCTGCAAAATTTACATGTATATTCCTTTGTGCACACGTGACTCTCGTGACCAATAGGTGGAATGGAAATTCAGCTGGGTTGGTGAAATTCTTAAAAATCACATAGTAAAACTACAATAGGCTTCGGACACTTCCCCACCACTCCCAGCGCAGGTAAGCGAACGAAAATAATTCAGAAGTTGAATTGTGATTCACAACTTACATGTTAATTGTTGAGTTGATTAGTAATAAGACCTATGTTTGGATGTCTTAAAGTTAAGACAATTTTTAAGAGGTATCAAAGTTAGGCCGGCTTAAGAAACTATCAGACGTGTCTCAAGATTAATCTGAGACATATCTTAGACTTAAGATAGCTTCATGAACATACCAACAGGTCTCTATATGTATTTCAGAAAATTAAAAGCTTCTCCTCTGAAGAGTGAAGTTTGTTGCACAAAATTTATAAATCTAATTAATTAAATGAGTAGTTTATATTTTTTAGGCTCTTAAATGTTGGTTAAAAATTGAATTTTCAACTATAGAAAATGGTCAAAACCCACAGTATTGGCGAAATTGAATTGACTCTCTCTGTCCCCGTTTCTAAACAAATTATTAGATCATCGCCGTTTTATAGAAATTTCTTGTCCTTTATTTATATTTACAATCTGTTAGCTCCATTTCTAATACTGTGTACAGGGTTATTTTCGCCCGTGTTATTTTCGCCCTTTTTACTTGCAAATGGTTTCGTCCCCTCTTGAATTCGCCCAGACAAAGTTCTGAATAAAGAATATCATTTGAAACATAGGATCTCGCCCAGTCCTAAATTCGCCCGCTGTCAATGAGGGCGAAAGGGGCGAATATTTCCTTGTATACAGTAGATGTTTTCTTGAACAATCATTACGATGAGCGGTTTTCAAATAATTTTCTGATTTACGCATCATTACAAAATATTCTTATCATGTGCTCTCTGGCATTCATGATATTTATTTTTTTTTAATGATAATATGATCAATTATTTCATACAACTACATGTAACCGGTTATTCAGTCGAAACAAATTGCGATTATCCGAATAGCGATTCTGTAATCGATTGCCATCTCTACTTTTTAAAATATTCATCCTATATCCTTATTGCAGTTATCTTGCCATTTTTCGGAGATTTGGACGAATGACATTTACCAAAAAAAAAATTCACATAAAACATTCACAACCTTTAAAATGCTGTTACATATATAATTTATTTCATCAATATTTGAACCTTTACCAACTTCGAGGTTTCATTTCCTCTTTTTCTTTGTTACATGTAAATATATATTAAAACATAACTAGATTTAAAAAGATGAATTATGTTACTCCCCCCATTAACATAATGCGTATTGGTTCACAAGCATTTTGAAACTCAGAACTTGCTAACTCTATATAACTTGGCAAACTGGTTGCAGTTGTCAATGCATTTTGCCTTTGTCGCAATTGACAAGATAGATTTTGGACATCTCTCGGCCTTTTCCGTCAAGTTATTTTCTTTTCGGAAAATGACGGAAAATGACAATTTTTTATATGGAAAAATGCATGTTAATACATGTACATGTATATCCAAGTTTAATTAATTAAATTACACTGTTTCAGTAGTTTTTAAAGATTCCAGATCATATGCATGTTAAGTGTTGTATTTGAAGTGGATATATGCTGGTGTAAACTTAATTTAGTATGAAATGCAACCCCCCCCCCAGAAAAATGAAAGTACATTTCGAGGGGATGTGGAGGGGTGGAGGTGGTTAAAGGCTTTAATTAAAAATTTCCAAAGACTGTAAACTGACTGGCGACGGTCCGGTGAAAAAAGTGATATCCCACACTCACGAAACGATGCACCCACACTATTCCATTGATTATGCACGCTGCAGGTATCGTGCTGCAAGAGAGATAACTCTTACAAACCAGATAGCAGCATATAAAGGTATCACACCGGTAATGAACTTAGAATCAAAATGAACTTAGAATCAAAATGAACTTAGTCAATTGTAGTTCCATATATACTTCAGAATTATTTTTTTCCTTGACTGCATTTTTACATTTTCCTTTACTCAGTTTTAAAAATTTTTGTACCACAGAGTAGGATATTTCATGTATTTTGTTAGGTGATGATCTTTTTTCACAGGGACTACTTCTTTCAGGGCACATGCAGCAGCTTCCTGGGGAGTGTGCAGTCTGTTTACATACAAATGGAAAACACGTGGTTTTGAGGGTAGACCTGTTTGGAGCTAGATATTTTGAGAAAATGCAGTATCGCTTGCCCTTTTTATGGTGTTAGCTGATGAGATACGTAACAAATAACATTTCCTCCGAATATTTTGTCATGAAAAATACAAACTGATTTTTAAGAATTTTTCCCCGCTATAGTGTTATATAGTGAAAACAATTACCGGTGTGATACCTTGAAGAATTGGAAGTCATAAAATTATTATATCTTTCTTTGATTATTTTTTCCTCTCTTTTTTTCTGCTGCTAAATGGATATAGGGTAACATAGCTTTTTTGTATACTGATGTTTGTATATTGTTCTTTGTAAAAAAAAAAATTCATGCCTCAATCTCCTAAGGTAGGAAACAAAGAATGAATGAATGAATGAATGAATGAATGAATAATCTGAAGTTGATCTATAAGCTTTAATTTGGAAATAAGGAATCTTTCTTTTAAAGTATTATGATCTTATAATTTTGGTCATGGCGTGGTTAATCCAATAAAGCCCGAAGGGCTTTATGATAGATTTGATCACCCCCGACCGAAATTATCACCTCATGCTAAATTATTTAAAATTCAAAGAATGATTTCTTATTATTTTTATTTATATCATTTTATAGCAATTGCACTATTAAGTATAAGAATATTGACATTTTTGTAATTTTTATTTGCAAACCCGCTTGCGCCCTAACATTATACGTTATCCGAATTTACCATTATACTATAAAATAAAATCAACTATACTCTGTCCCACAACTTCCACCACTTTTTGCTTGATATTTCAATAATAGTAAAAACCTTTGTGCTCAAACTACGTTCATCCACTAATATGAAAAATGTCCAAATTATCTGTTTTGGAACGCCCCCTCTACCGCTTCAGGTTTCAATACACATCCCAAAATTGAAAGTCTACGGAGATTTTGCATTGCATCA
Source organism: Magallana hongkongensis (assembly GCA_015776775.1). Lineage (NCBI taxonomy): Eukaryota > Metazoa > Mollusca > Bivalvia > Ostreida > Ostreidae > Magallana > Magallana hongkongensis. The sequence goes on from CM027470.1 coordinate 16,367,561, forward strand.
GCCATTAATTAGCCCGGATGATAACGTTAAAAAATTGCGCGATGTATTCCGAGTGTATTCCGAATGGAGAAAAGATGTAAACATTTCCCATTATAAATCTCCGTAAGAAAATTGTTTTCGTTCCTGTGAAATTTAGTTTAAACTTTATTTCATTTTGAATTGTACATCAATATAAACAATAAATAATGCAAACAGGATTCGGAAACAAGTTGTTACAACTTATATTAATCCGTTTCCTTAAATTGACTTTCAACTATTAAAAACGATAGTTGCCCTTGCTGAATGGCAAGTATATTAGGAACAACAAATGAAAAAAAAAGATGGAATTGATGGAAAAATTTAACAAAAAAAAAATGAAAAGGGAAAAATATGATAGAAAATATACAGAGAGAGATATCATAACTTGAATTAACATTAAAAGTGACCGAGTGATGAACAGTCGTACGATGCAAAAATAAAAAAAATCGACAATACGGTAGCAAGTGGAATTAAGTTACAAATCGTTTAGTAGCAGAAATAAAATGATGTACATGTTTGAAAATGTTTGTATTATAGGAATAATTTCTATCTGGGTCTCCAAATAACAGAATGTTTGAAGTGACCGGTCTCAATGGGTCAATGAATTTTTTCCTTGCATCAGTGTATAGAAACAAGAGGCCCATGGGCCACATCGCTCACCTGAGGAACAATAGGTATGATAAAGTCAGCTTAATGGAGTCAAAATAAAAACAATCTGGACAATGTTCAATAATACATGTAGATCCTGTATAAATAAAATCCATTTTCCCCCCTTGGAACTGGGATAGCCCCGATTACTGCCAATATTTACAAGAGCAGACTTTAATTACCGCTCCTGCACATGTATAGGGACTCAACGTTACGCTGGCAGGGATGTCCGCACACCTACGCAACTCAACAGGTACCAACATTAACGCAAGCAGGAATGACCACACACTTGCGCCAACAGCTCAACTTAACACAATCAAGTATGACCGCACGCTAGTATTAATGCGATACAGGGCAGGAAAGAGCGCACACTCTGTGTCATAGGTTAGAAAACACGAAGATTAGATAGAGCAGGGATGTCCACACACTCAATCTATCTGTAACTGTTCAAGTTTAACCCCAAACAGTCGGACATTGTGGTGCAAGAGACACTGTCCCTATATATGTGCCGGCCTAAAATAATTCATAGTATCTAAAAATTGGAAATCAAAAATAAACTAACTAATCCGGCCTAACCAAAAACTACTTATGCAGAACAACTTATATACATTGAATATTTATTATTGTATAAAAATAATCATCACAATAATTGGTTAACAGTGGATGCATTAATTAAAATAATCAAGAATCAATAAATCAAGGGCAATAACTCAATACAGTAATACAAAAAGATTTTAATGAAAAAATAGCTGCCTGCCTCAATTTTATAGTCATATCACATGTTGAGTATTGCAGTTTTCAAAAAGATCCTTTTCAATTGTTTATATATGGGATATTTAGCTGCATCAAACTCTGAACCTTCTTGTGAGGCCGAAGAATTGTCCTGGAGCCAAAGTCTTAACAATTATAAAGAATCATCTTGCTGATCCGTTTCTAAGAAGAAGATTTTTAAAGATTTGCTCTATATATTCCTATGTAAAACTTTAACACCCCCCCCCCCCCCAATGTGGCCTCACCCTACCCCCAGGGATCATGATTTTCACAACTTTCAATCTACACTACCTGAGGATAATTCCACACAAGTTTCAGCTTTCCTGGCTTATTAGTTTCTGAGATGAAGATTTTTAAATATTTACTCTATATATTCCTATGTAAAACTTCACCCCCCCCCCCCCATTGTGCCCCACCCTACCCCCACGGATCATGATTCACAACTTTGAATCTACACTGCCTGAGGATGCTTCCACAAAAGTTTCAGCTTTCCTGGCTGAATAGTTTCTGAGAAGAAGATTTTTAAAGATTTACTCTATATATTTCTATGTAAAATTTTAACACCCCCCCCCCCCCAATGTGGCCTCACCCTACCCCCAGGGATCATGATTCACAACTTTGAATCTACACTACCTGAGGATGCTTCCACATAAGTTTCAGCTTTCCTGGCTGATTAGTTTTTGAGAAGATGATTTTTAAAGATTTACTCTATATTTTCCTATGTAAAACTTCAACCCCCCATTGTGGCCCCACCCTACCCCCAGGGGTCATGATTTTCTCAACTTTGAATCTACACTACCTGAGGATGCTTCCACACAAGTTTCAGCTTTCCTGGCTGTTTAGTTTCTGAGAAGAAGATTTTTAAAGATTTACTCTATATATTCCTATGTAAAACTTCAACCCCCATTGTGGCCCCACCCTACCCCCGGGGGTCATGAATTTCACAACTTTGAATCTACACTACCTGAGGATGCTTCCACACAAGTTTCAGCTTTCCTGGCTGTTTAGTTTCTGAGAAGAAGATTTTTAAAGATTTACTCTATATATTCCTATGTAAAACTTCAACCCCCCATTGTGGCCCCATCCTACACCCTGGGGTCATGATTTTCACAACTTTGAATCTACACTACCTGAGGATGCTTCCACACAAGTTTCAGCTTTCCTGGCTGTTTAGTTTCTGAAAAGAAGATTTTTAAAGATTTACTCTATATATACCTATGTTAAAACTTCAACCCCCATTGTGGCCCCACCCTACCCCCAGGGGTCATGATTTTCACAACTTTGAATCTACACTACCTGAGGATGCTTCCACACAAGTTTCAGCTTTCCTGGCTGTTTAGTTTCTGAGAAGAAGATTTTTAAAGATTTACTCTATATATTCCTATGTAAAACTTCAACCCCCCATTGTGGCCCCACCCTACCCCCGGGGGTCATGAATTTCACAACTTTGAATCTACACTACCTGAGGATGCTTCCACACAAGTTTCAGCTTTCCTGGCTGTTTAGTTTCTGAGAAGAAGATTTTTAAAGATTTACTCTATATATTCCTATGTAAAATTTCGACCCCCTATTGTGGCCCCACCCTACCCCCGGGGGTCATGAATTTCACAACTTTGAATCTACACTACCTGAGGATGCTTCCACACAAGTTTCAGCTTTCCTGGCTTTCTGGTTCTTGAGAAGAAGATTTTTGAAAATTTCTCGAAATTTTTCATTAATTTCTAATTATCTCCCCTTGAAAACGGGTGTGACCCTTAATTTTCACAACTTTGAATCCCCTTTGCCTAAGGATGATTTGTGCCAAGTTTGGTTGAAATTGGCCAAGTAGTTCTTGAGAAGATGTTGAAAATGTGAAAAGTTTACGGACAGACGGACAGACGGACAGACGGACGGACAGACGGACAGACGGACGACAGACAAAATGTGATCAGAATAGCTCACTTGAGCTTTCAGCTCAGGTGAGCTAATAAAAAGTGTAGTGTTGTTTCAATTTGTCCACAGGCACAATTAGGATTATCTATTATATGTTTTTTGGATAAATGCGAATTAAGTATACTACAATTGAGTCTAAGTCGTGTGTGTAAGATCTGTTCTGTGCGCTTACCAAATAGAAAGTGTCTTGGGGTTTTACAACAGTTTGAGTTAATCACACGTTTTAAATTGGATACTGAAGGATTTTCTTGGACACTTATCGGAAGATCGTTCCAAAGCTTTGTAGTGGACGGTAGAAAAGATTGTGAATAGTGGTTTGTATTAGATTTTCGTTGAGTAATGCAGTGCGATCTTCTTGTGGGATAATGATGTGTTTCACTGATTCTTAAGGGGATTAGAGAAGATAGATAATCTGGAGCACTTCTATGGACCATGGTGTGGAATTTGATTAGTTTATGTTTTTGTCTACGATTGTGTAGAGTGTCCCATCCAACCTCTCGATACAGATCATTTAAACTTACGAGTTTTGTCGCACCTGAGACTATGCGAGCTGCCTCAATATTGATTTTTTCGAGTTTATCGGCTAAATCGTTTGAGATATTGTCCCAGACAACATCTGCGTATTCAATGACTGGTCTTACAAATGAAATGTAAAGTTTTTTTAAGGATTTTCTATCTAATAAAAATTTGAGTCGTCGTAGAATGTGTAACCTAGACGATGCCTTCGCCACGACAATATTAACGTGATATGACCATTGTCCGTTGTCAGAAAAATGTAATCCTAAGTGTATATGATGTGACACTTCACTTATCTTTTGTCCATTCAAGTACAAGTCTGGATGTAGAGTTCGGTTTCGTTTGGTACTAATTGTTATGCTTTCAGTTTTTTGAGGATTAAAGGTAACTAACCATTGATTAGACCATTTGTGGATTTTGTCAAGGTCGCTATTTAATGTCTTACTTGCGATGACTGGGTTATCGACAATAATGTATAAGGTGGTGTCATCCGCAAATAATTTGATAGTGGATCTTATGTCAAACACTATATCGTTTATATATACAAGAAATAACAATGGACCCAATATTGAGCCCTGGGGTACACCAGCCTTTACGTCGCGCCAACCCGAAGCTGATGAGTTTATTACAACTCTTTGTTTACGACTCTGGAGATAATTTTCGAACCACAGATAAAGTTTACCTCCTATCCCGGCTTGTTGAAGTTTATAAAGCAAACCCTTATGCCAAACTCTGTCGAACGCTTTGCTTATATCACAAAACACGGCACGCACCTCCCTTCCCGAGTCTAAGGCTCTACCTATATCGTTAGATATGTCTAATAATTGATTGACTGTTGAGTCACCGGAGATAAAACCTGACTGATTGTTGCACAAGAATTTTGTTTCTACAAAGTAACTATAAATATGGTTGTGAACGCATCTTTCCATGACTTTACCAGTAATACACAATAATGAAATCGGTCTGTAATTGTTAATATCATTACGTTTACCCTTTTTGTGAACAGGTGTTACGTTAGCTTGTTTCCATTCCGTAGGAAAATGTGAATTTTGAAGTGATTTGTTGAATAATTTGCGCAATGGAAAACTTAAAATCGACGCAGCTTCCTTAAGAAGTCGAGGATTTATGAGGTCTGGCCCAGTAGCCTTAGACGTATCTAATGAAAGAAGAACATTTTTTACTTCGTCGTCGGAAAGTATTATTTCTGTATATAAATGGTTAGAAGCGTTGTTATTACTAGTATTTGGAAGAGTCGCTGATGAATCGTCGATATTTGACTGATTTGTAAAAAAGATGTTAAAAGCAGTTGCTTTTTCAAAATTGTTATCGACTACATTGCCATTAACCTCCAAGGGAGGTAAGTCATTGCGAATCTGAGTGTTGGATATTTTATTTACCATATTCCACCACTTCCTTGAGTCGTTACACTCGGATATATTTTTGACAGCTTTTTATAATAATCATCGCGAGCATTACGTACAGTGCGTATACAGTGATTTCTTGTTTTTCTAAATTCGGTCCATTTGTCAGGATGATCAGTTCGTTTAGCGATTGAATGCAATCGTTTCCGTCGACGGATAAGTGTTCGAATTTCATTATTCATCCAAGGAGGGTCGGATTTTCTAATAGTCACTATCTTATTGGGAATGTTATTTCTAGCGTGTTTTATAATAGTTTCATTAAATCTTTTAACATTGGTGTCGATGTCGAAATCAGACAATATTTCTTCCCAGTCGATTGAGTTAAGGCTATTTCTATATGAAACGTAATCGCCTTGGTTGAATAACCAAATTTCGCGTTTAAATGAGTGGGAGGTTTGATTACATAGAGTTAACGACGCATAAACAGGACAATGATAACGTACATTTTGGTCCAGAAAACAATCGCCAACATAAGCTTTTTCAAGAATGTTACTATCACTGACTATAATAACATCTAGAAGTGTACAAGTTTCTTCAGTAAAATGGGTTGGTTCTTCAATTAGTTGGGTCATGTTGTACATATTCATTATATTGATAAGATACTCGGATTGGTAATTGTTGGTCAGTAAGTTTGCGTTGAAATCACCTGTGATTATTATTTTGCTAATTTTGGTATTAAAAGCTAAGTCTATGGAGTACTCAATATCACTCCATATAGATACTGGAGAGTTTGGGGGTCGATAAAACGTTCCGTACAGATAAGATTGACCACCCATAAAAAGTTCCAACCAAACGCACTCAACCGTGGTTGGTTCAAGATCGACTGTGAAATTTTATGAGTGAAAAGGGATAATTGTTCAATGAAGATATTTTGGATATATTCCCTTTCATCGATTTCAATTGTATTTCTTTCACAGGTATGTGTATTTTTATTAAAAATCATCAAAAATTGATAGAAGCAATAACTCGGGACAGAGTTTAGTAGAGTGATCACAGACAAATGCACTGAAAAACTGCAGGGCGTGATCAAATCTTCCATAAAATCCCTTCAGGCTTTATATTAATTAAGTTAGATATCGCCCGACCTAATTTATCGCCGCATAATTTTCAAAGAATGATTCTTTATTAATTAAATAAAATTAGGGGGGAAAAATCTCCATTATTTTGAGATTGAGAATTAATGAAATTCTGTTTGATATAGGGTTAATTTTGTTTTCTTTTGTTCATTTTATCAAAGGATGTACATGAATATACCTTCGCCATGGTGCTCTGGCGAATATAGGCATATAAACGAAAAGTAATTATTTGCATACATTGATAAATGGTAAAGAAATGGAAATCCACATACCAACTTGAAGGTATCTGGGGGTCCTATAGCGGTGCATGATAAATGCTGTAATACCTACGTATCCATGATAACACAATACATTCTATAAATAGGACAGGAACTCATTTATGTGATAAATTTGATCACAAGAATAAAAATGTACTAAGACATGTTTTATTTAACTTTAAAAGTTTTAAAGATAATGTCGAAAAACACAGAGGGATTGGGGGTGTTGGCGATGTTTTCAAAAGCAAGACAATATATAACAAAGCGCGTCGGCATTCATTCTTGGTTTACACACACCCACAAACAAACACATGTTTGGCACTACACAAATAGAGGATGTGACATTAGGATATGTATTTCAATATAATTATATAAATATACCGAGCATGTCATTAATAGTAAAAGACTACAAGTGTTGTTATGTTTACATATCATGCACATCGAAAGCAGATAGTACCTTTAAATGGCGGCCGTATGAAGCAAGACGTCTCCGCTGTGTGAATTGGTCAGATCGATGAATGAACACACAATAATCGATATACATGTACTGCCACAAATCCCTAATTATTATTGTTTTTATTTGTTGTTGTTTTCTTAAAGATCCTCATGTGTACACTCTTGTTTAAAGATGTACACGCTTCATTGAACATAAACTATGGTATAGACGCCTCGCAGCACAGTACTTCATGTAAATAGATCCACGGTTTGCCGCTAATTATCAAAGAGCGATGGGCGCGGATCTCAATGCTTTATGTGTTATTCCGCTCCCCGATAACGACCGGAGGAATGTATCCGCTCACACAAAGGCCAAAAATTTTATAACAGAGTTCACAACATGTAACAGAAGCTACAGAATGCCAAAAATTTTATAACAGAGTTCACAACATGTAACAGAAGCTACAGAATGATGAAAAATAAAGATGAGATGAAGATTATACATACCGACTTAATATACCGACTATTTTGTTTTAAAGTTCCTTAATGATAAAAAAAAGAAAATGTTACTGTTCAGTTTCTACACATTAATATTAAAAGCTTTATAAAATACGAGTTTACAAGTCTACAGTGCTCGTGCGATCACTTTAGGAGAGGAAACTTGACAAAATCGTGCTGCAATGAGGAGTAGCGCACTTAGTTTACGATTTCGTCTACAATAGCGATTTTGTATCAGACATTTACAATATAACTAGATTTTGACCCGTGCGTGCACAGGTTGGCATTGCATATGATATCGGACATTAACGAAAGAGATACATCGACACACCGTATTGTTGACATTTACATAATCAAGCTTTAAGCCTACAACAATTCTGTTAATTTCACTACACTCTGCTGAGTTGGAATAATCTAACCGTGTCTCGGAAAAGGCCTTCACCACAGTCAGTGGCGTAGCTTTAGGGTAGATGAATATGGAAGCACTGTGCAACAGCACGACAAGGGGTTTGGTCCAGGGTAGAAGCTGACGCATTTTTCACAATTAATATCGATAGGTTTTTTAAATTTCTCCAATATACATTTTTCTTCAATTGTAAATATATTTTTAGTGCAAAATTCAAGCTTTTCATGCGATATTTTTCTTTAAAAATTATGCGGCGTATATGTAATTTAGTATTGTTAATTTCTTTAGACTTAAGCCAATAAATGTTTTGGGGTTTTTTTCATTTCACGAAACAAACTAATAAAAAAAACGTTTGTACATTACAAAATTTATTGTAAAGCTTTTTTAGCTCACCTGAACCGAAGGTTCAAGTGAGCTTTTCTGATCACCCGTTGTCCGTCGTCCGTCCGTCTGTCTGTCTGTCCGTCCGTCTGTAAACTTTTCACATTTTTGACTTCTTCTCAAAAACCTCTGGGCCAGATTTAACCAAACTTGGTACAAAGCATCCTTTTAAATTGTTAAAATAAAGGGTACAACCCTTTTTAAAGGGGAGATAATTACGAAACAGTGAAAATTAGGGTGCATGTCTTTAAAAATCTTCTTCTCAAGAACCACTGCACCAGACATGCCAATATTTACACAAAAGCTTGTATATATAGTGAAGATTCTAAATTTTAAAAATCGTGACCCCCGGACCAAAACTGGGGCCCCAGGCGGGGTTCAAAGTTTAACATTGAAATACATAGGCAAAATGTTTGAAAATCTTCTTCTCAAGAACCACTGCACCAGACATGCCAATATTTACACAAAAGCTTGTATATATAGTGAAGATTCTAAATTTTAAAAATCGTGACCCCCGGACCAAAACTGGGGCCCCAGGCGGGTTTCAAAATTTAACATAGAAATCCATAGGCAAAATGTTTGAAAATCTTCTTCTCAAGAACCACTGCACCAGACATGCCAATATTTACACAAAAGCTTGTATATATAGTGAAGATTCTAAATTGTAAAAATCGTGACCCCCGAACCAAAACTGAGGCCCCAGGCGGGGTTCAAAGTTTAACATTGAAATACATTGGACAAATGTTTAAAAATCTTCTTCTCAGAACCACTGCACCAGAAATGCCAACATTTACACAAAAGCTTGTATATATAGTGAAGATTCTGAATTGTAAAAATTGTGACCCCCGGACCAAAACTGGGGCCCCAGGCGGGGTTCAAAATTTAACATGGAAATACGTTGGAAAATGTTTAAAAATCATCTCCTCATGACCCAGTGCACCAGAAATGCCAACTTTTACATAAAAGCTTGTATATATAGTGAAGATTCTAAATTATAAAAATCGTGACTCCCGGACCAATACTAAGGCCCAAGACGGGTTTTAATGTTTAACATAGAAATCCATAGGATAAATGTTTAATAATTTCCTTCTCAAAAACCACTGCACCAGAAATGCCAACATTACACAAAAGCTTGTATATATAGTAAAAACTCTAAATTGTAAAAATCGTGACCCCGGACCAAAACGGGGGCCCCAGGCGGTCCGGGCTACAACTTAAACATAGAAATATGTAGGAAAATTGTTTAAAAATCTTCATATCAAGAACCACTGCACCAGAAATTCCAATATTTATACAAAAGCTTGTATATATAGTGAAGATTCTAAATTGTTAAAATTGTGACACCCGTGCAAAAACTAGGCCCCCAGGCGGGGTTCAAAGTTAGCATATATAAGAAAAATGTTTAAAAATCTTCTTCTCAAGAACTACAATGTCACAGTTTGGGATATCACTATGCATACATCCTTGGCAATTGTAGATTCTAAAGTGTTAAAATCATGACCCTCGGACTAATACTGGAGCATCAAGAGGGGTTCAAAGTTTAACATAGAAATATATAGAAAACATGTTTTAAAAAATCTTTTCGAGAACTACAATGTCATACTTTGTGAGATTACTTTACTTGGATCCTCAAATAGTGAAAACTTTAAATTATAGAAGCGATCTAATACTGTGGCTACAGGAGAAGGGGGTCAATGTTTCACATAGAAAGATACGAGGGAACATGTTTAAAAATCTTATGGAGGAGAACTACAATGCTTCTATTTGTGAGATTACTATGCAAGAATTCCCAAATTGTAAAGTTTCTAAATTGTGGAAGCCGTGACCCCTAGACTAATATTGGGGCCCAAGAAGGGGTTCAAAATTAACATAGAAATATATAGGGAACATGTTTAAAAATCTTCTTCTCAAGAACTACAGTGCAACAGTTTGTGAGATTACTATGCAAGCATAATTGGCTATTGTAGATTCTAAATTGGTAAAATCGTGACCCCCGGACTAATACTTGGGCCCCAAGACCCCCAGACCAATACTGAGGCCCCAAGTGGGGTTCAAAGTTTAACATAGAAATATATATGGAAAATGTTTAAAAAAAATTCTTGAGAACTACAATGCTACAGTTTGTGAGATTACAATTCAAGGATCCTCAAATAGTGTAGTTGTTAAAGCCAACCATAAACCCCGGACCAATACTGGGGCCCCATAAAGGGGTTCAAAGTTTAAAATAAATATAACATATGCTATGAAATAGAATGTTACAAGGAACTGTTGTTCAGGTGAGCGATGTGGCCCATGGGCCTCTTGTTAAAATTATCTTTATCAAAGAGGAAACCCATTCTTCGTGTTTTCTTTAACGCAAAAGAGTCAATGACTTTGTCTGTGTCAATAGACTACTGTTTGTACGCAAACATTTAGTACCGAGAGACTTGGAAGTCTCGTAGAAAGCATGATTGACCTGACACGACTTTTTACTCGTCTCATTACTCTAAAACTGCGTTTAAAAATTATTCCAAATGTTTACAAATTTATTTATATTAATTTATTTATGTTCAATTAATAATATTTTAAGTACGTATTTTTTTTGATTTGCCTTTAAATTTTTTTTTACAAAACAATGCTTCCGTGCTTCAATGTAAGCTATGCCACTGACAGTTAAAATGCCTCCAATAGACCCGTATTCTAGCAAAACATTGCAGAATCGCTCCAAAACGATTTTGGAGAAAATTATTTAAGCTGCATTGAAAAAAATAGTCAAATTATTCATAACAAACCATTTTGAGGCTGAAAAGACCTGTTATTTAAAAATTTAATTCAAATTAATAAGAAATTTAACACTTTTTCACCAACTTTTTATTCGCTTTGAATTTACACATCATTTTGACATTCGGAACTCTCGGGATTTTTCATTATAAATGCACTAAGTTGTCTCCCGTATTTCCTTTGATAAACAGAATGTATGACAAATTGCCAATTATTTGTAATATCGTTTCCGAGTTTATCCATGCAAATGTGATATTGTGGAAACATAAACTAAAGAGCCTCTCATGATTTGGCGTGAATGTAATGCACATGCGCAAGATTGTAAAATCCAAAAGATGCAGATGATTTCCGGATTTTTTAAAGGAATTTTCGTTGATTATTAATTAGTGAAGCATGATTGAGAAAAAATAAAAAAAAAATTGGTAACCTTCAAGTTCCAATGATGAATAAAATATATAAAACAAAAGAGAGTACTCTTCCGATTTCTCGGTATTAAAGCTCAAATATTCGAGTCTATCATTTTAATATAGTAGTATAGAAGATACAATATTAAGTTATTTAATGATATTTATTCAAAGAATGGCAAATTACTCGCACAATCACCGTGTTAAAAGATTCCTTATTATCTTACACGACATCATCAACATTTTCAGATTTTGTCAGGGATATATCTAGAAAAATATTTCGTATGCAAAAGAAATGGATATTTGACTATTTGAACCACTTTAATTAAAGCTAAAAAAAAAAATCCGATTAAAAGCGTGTTCTACATGTATTGGTCTTCTTATTATGAATAAAACACCTATTTCAATTAAAGTGACTTTTCTAATACAATCATAGTTTTTTTTTATCCTCTTAATGCAAAACAAACAACTAAATTTTTAAAAACTCTCTGAAAATACCGAACAGACCAGCTAAAACAAAATCAACAGACTCTTTTGCAAAATCAACAGACAGCGTTGCAAAAACAAACTAGAAAAATAATCAACATATATTTGAACTGACACTTTCAAGGGATAAAAAAAAAACCGAAGTCATTCTCTGAATTAACGCTAGATCTACATGTAAAGGGAAAACAAACGTACCATGGGGAAATCACAACCAGAATCTGGAATAGTTTTTAAAAAAAATCATCTTAATGCACCAAGATGAATTTTAGCAATACTGTGTTGAACAGCTCCTAAAAAGGTAATGTGTATAAGTTGAGTATTTATATGGGTTGGGCTAAACAATTTTTTATGGTTTTTAATCAAATAAGGTAAATTCTTGCAAAATTTGAATAAAAGTACAGGCAGCAAGAATTACGCGTTTTACGCAAAGATATAGAAGGGGTGTGGGGTCAGGAATTTCAAAATTTTATAAATTTTCATAGTAAAATTGCCGAAAATAGGCCTCCGTCCCCCCCCCCCACCCAGGCCTCTAAACATAAATATCCCCCGGGAATTTTTCTCGTGAATTTGCAATTGCGCTTTCGTCTTCTTGAAATATACATCATTAAATTCTCCATATATAATGCAAAAAATGCTACCAATATTTTTACCGATTTCATGTTTATCAAATGATTCATTAATTGCAGACCAATATTTTACTGCTAAGGAATCGCTTGTTCAATTGTGAACACAATAATTATCTAATTAATCTGTACCTGATTATATGAACAATACAGTACAATAGCAAAAAGTGATACGAATGTTTATTGATTAGGTTTTTATAAATGCATAAGAAAAGTTTTTATAAGTATTTCAATTCTGGTAACGATTAATCCAGGGTAGTTTTTTCTTGTTTGAAATGTCGCGAGAAAATAGGAAATACAGTCACTGTTTTAGTGAGATACTCAAATCATGGCGATGAATTTTATTTCAAGCGATATAATTAAAATTAAACATAGAATGCCGCATCCCGCTTGCGAATTTCCAGTTTTCGTAATGGTGCCGGGTCTGACGTTTTCCTGGCAATTAAAATATCACAATCGTTTAAAAAAAAAAAAAAAAAGCCAGGAAAATGTCCGATTTCTCGGATTTTGTTCATTTTGACCTTGATGTAGGGAGAGGACAAAACTAGGCTGTGCCTGCTGCCTAATCCCATTCACTATATTATTGAATAAAAATTGTTTAAATTGAATAAATAAGAAACTTGTGTATTTCGGACTCGCATTCTACATTCAGTTTTAGAATCGAACAAGGACGATACGTTGGAGAACTTCCAAATGACCGATATATTATGCACCCTTTGTAATCAACAAGCCATTGAAAATGTACTACACTTGATGTTGTCTGTCTATTGTACAACCGGTGTCGCAAAGAGATCATCGGCGAACTGCTGCGATCACTAGAAATATTGGACGCTTGAAAAAAATTTTTATAGGTATATTGAACCTATATAAACATAAACAGGACACGAGCCTTGTTTACATGACAAAGAATTGTGAGCACTGTATTTTGCTTAAAATTCTATAACTGACTCTTAAATTTTATTTGATAATTAGGAATGCATTCCGAAACTGGATACACAATAGAAAATCAAAATAGCTATTTAAGATTTTAATTATGCAATGTTTCCTAACAATGCTCATTAAACTAAAAATTAACGAACCATTTTTCGGCCTTCGTATCCTCGTCTAAAAACAAATTTCCTGAATGTTGGAAACTGCTCAAGTATGATAACCTGTTTTACAGAAAAATGACCAGGCAATTATTTTTAGTAATTATAGTCCTAATATTCTTTTATGTCGAATAAACGAAAGTATAGGAAGAAATGTTTTTAAATTGAATTTATAACTATTTTGTTTTAATTTGGATTCCAACCATGCAGATCATTCTACTGGTACATGCAATTTTTCACCTTAGAGAAGCCTTATTATAAAGAGTTCACATGCATTGATAAACCATGTTGCAGATCTAGGATTAATCAGCTAATAGAAAAGCGTAACAGTTAGATTTCATGACTTATTACAGAGGGCATAAAAATGGAAATAAAAACTATTTAAAAATATTAAAAGTCGAGTATTTTCTTTTAAACTTCCTTAATTTCTTAATACTTCTGTCTTCACATAAAAGGAAATGGTTCGTCCATTGATTAAATGAATGAGTGAGTTTATACATCTTTGACATACGTACTACAATCGTATTTTATTTAACCTTTAAAAATAATCATTGATTATGAGGGGAAAAATATAACAATCATTCTTTTGAAAACTATAGCCCTTACCTGCTTTTTTGTCCATTAAATGCAAAATGAAAAATCCTCTTCCGGGATTTAGATTTATTGTACCTCGTAAAATCAGAGTCATTGAAACAAATTTGTTTTATTAGTCAGCCAGTGCGCCGCCCACTCAATGTTTTTAGGATAGGTACATGAATATGTTTACAAGGGCGCACATAAACTAACTCTTTAGTAGTTCGTCGAATTTTGGATACTTCAAACTATCAAGTCAGACCCCACTGTCACAAACTTTCCTAAAATCAATACTCAGTCTCAATTCTGAGTTTTTACCTCATATTCATGCACTTTTCTTTAAAGGATTTGAGTTGAGGACTGAGTGAGTGATTTTAAAATCTTGGTAACGATGGGGCCTGTCTAGTATTGAATTGAGTACTAAAACAATTTATTAGCGCAACCCCTCTTAAACCTAAAAACAGAATTTAAACAAACAAGCAAAACTTTGAAGGTGTTTATGGCACAATTTGTACATATTAGTCTGCACTTGTTATGGAAGTTTTGATACATCCAAAATTATGCGAGTTTTGTCACTTTTGAAATAAAAATTTCCTTCTTTTTTTTTTAACATACTCATTAGGTTTTGACGCGATTATTTCTTTTCGGGAGATATGATCCTTTAATTATTATTTACTGTGTGCATTTAATGTTTACCTAGCAGCCATTTATTTGGTGGCATAGGTTATATCAAGCATATGGTTATGAGCTTACTCCCTTTTTTCCTTCATTCGGCAACAAAACACTAGGACAAGAAGTGTAAACTGTTGTTAATGTACACCGTATTACATAAATCTCAAGGTGAATTGTAAGACCTTAAGTTAAACTTTTAATATACTATTTATATCATACGTGTAATATGCAATAAGACATCTTCAAAAATATTGTAATTGATTGTCAGTACATAATGTACATATAATTTCTATACGCATTCGTGTACAATGTCTTTAAGTTATACATCTAGAAACGCCTAATATACAATATACTTCCTACGTTCCTGCAAAACAGGGATAGACAGACAGACAGACTGACAGACAGACAGACAGACAGACAGACAGACAGACAGACTGACAGACAGACAGAGACGGAGGGGTCGATATGTTGATTAACTTAATATTTTACAGATTAATATTCAATCTTTTACTTGATGTTTTTGAAAAAACAACACATAAGAAAACTTACTTATTTCAAATTGTGTCTTTCTGACATGGACAACCTGCATTGTTTGTTAAAATAAGCATAAACAAAATTGCTTTTTTTAAGTATTTTAATAATAATAAATTGTAAAAAAAAAAAAATACATCCTGAGTATACAAATCAGGACTATGACATTTATTGATTTTAGTTCACGAAAGCTGTAGAACTTGCAATTGAATGCAGGGATTTAGATGAATGTGTCAGTTGCAGTCAGTACGCCGCCATTGCCGGCGACCTCATGATCTGCCCAGCAAAGCCAGGCTTTGATCGACAGCAGAAACAACAAGAACATGAGCCTTTCTTCTCTTTTGGTGGCACCTGTTTCCTAGTAAAGGACAGGAAAACTTGTTCTAGCGAAGTCTGATGAACAGAATAGTCTGCTACTCCGAATTCTGATTTTGTTCTTTCCATTTCTCTGAACAGTTTCGCCAGGGATAAATTTTGATTCGGGATCTGGAAATCCAGATATCCTTGTTGATCCTCAAAGACTTCTGTTCCTGGAAACTCGCCAAACAGGAAATTTCGAATAGGACCAGAATTCACTGCGTTTCCGCTTTCGTCACGTGCTAAACGTATAGTAAGTGTATAACCTTGGGCAAACTTATTCTTGAGATGCTGTGGACTACCAAAGCAGACAAATTTTCCATTTACCATAATGACAATTTTTGTACAGAGAGCGTCACATTCTTCCATACTGAAAAAAAAACCCAAAAATGAAAATTGAACCACTGCAAAAATGATGTCATCCAGCTTGAGAACTACAGTCTGAGAAGTGCTTTTTCAACACTGAATCTCATTCACAATGAAAAAAGAAATATGAGACTTGGAAATACTCTTCTTACCTGTGAGAAGTTAAGACCAGAGTTCTTCCACTCGCTCGGATTTTAGACAGGACAGTCCAAATTTGTCTACGAGCAGCAGGATCCACGCCTGTTGTCGGTTCATCCAGCATCAAAAATGGTGGGTCTCCTACTAGAGCTATCGCAGTGCTCAACTTTCTTTTGTTCCCGCCACTATGCAAAATTATTTTCAAAATCAGTAGTTCTTTATTTTATCAATACAAAAATTAAACCAAATCCAACTTATTATCAACTAAAACTTAAAACTTATAAAATGGAAATGCATTTTTTTTTCAAGTTTTACCCTCAATGACATTTTAATCATCATGGTTTATCTTTCGGTAAAATTTGCCGTTATTTGTACAAAAAAAAAACCAATGAGAACTCCCTGCTGAAAAATGATTAGAAATGTATTGTTGCTTAATATTATCAAGACCTGTATGTTCCACAGAGCTTGTTGGCATACTGCTTTAACGTGACCGCTTCTAATAAGTCGTCTATCACGCGGGTTATCTCATCCTCTCTCACCCCACGAAGTCGGGCGTAGAGGGTGAGGATCTCTCTTCCCGTCATGCTTTCGATCAGTGCGTCAAATTGAGGACAGTACCCCAAACACCGATGAACCTATTGTAGTAAGACCAAAAAAATATGTCATCTATTTAAAATCAATGACAGTATTTTACACAATAGTAAACCTAATAATGTGGTTTCATTAATATTCAAGGGTATCAATTTTCGTGGATAAAGTGAAAATCACATGTTCAAGGATACGTAAATTCGTGGCTAAGGATCCTTTCACTACAAATTGATAGTTGAAATTGCACTTCAATGAACATTTAATTTCATGGATAAACTTAAAAACGAAATCCTCGAAAATTGGTATTCAACGAATATTGATGAAACCACAGTATGTAGTAAGATAAAAAAAAATCATAAACAAATATTATCAACTGATTAAAATCAAACTGAGACAGTATTCCAGAAACTGATGAACCTATTATAGTTTGACAATATCTTCAATATACGTAGTATTGTAACATGATGAATCCGAACTTGAAATCAAAGTACTGAAGAACTGACGGGAGTTGATTTTGTCGATGTTTATTTATTTTAAAATCAATGATATGTTATTTTGCATGACAAGTACAGGTATTCGTAGTTTCTAATTTGAATTACGCATATTTTTATAATATGAATTTTTGAACTTTTTCGACTAGAATGTCGAGAAACCTCCATATGAATCATGTTAAATAATATTTAAAGATAAAATTAATTCAATCAAATTATGTATCAGTGGTAGAAATATTTCTCGAAAATTGTATGGATCCAAGCAATTATTTTATATTGAACTCTAGTCTCGTTAAACCAAATGCTCGGCTGACACCGTAAATCTCCGACAAGGGTTTACGGAGACAGCCGAGCGTCGAGTTGAACGAGACTATATTGAACTCTGGCGTAGGAATACATACGACTACAAAAATTTTTTAAATTGTTCGTACCATTTAAAGTCTGACTATTTTTAAGGTATTTGTAAATAAGTTTCCTTGAAAAACAATGCTTTAGCATACATTACATCGAATTCATCAATCATTTTCAAGAACTAAGTCTTGTCAGGAGCAATGATTTGTGCTGAGGTCCAAACACTGTTTCACTTTCGGTTTGTCCGAGTGACTGCATAGGAGAGTTGATTAAAAATCAACTCCCACAAAAGTATATTTGCATAGCCCCCTAACTCCGTCACTACCCTAACTCCATCACTTTCGGGAAAATCCTCGCCGTTTGAAATCAAGTGCGATTATGACGTCATTTTTTGCATGTCAAAAATCTTCAATCAAATGTCAACAATTTGCAACGGTTAAATTTAAGAATGTGTCAAAAAATAGCAGAATTAAACCTTGCTCATTTTATGCACCATTAATTGTGTGAAATCAGCTAAAACTTTTTCACGGGTGCACTAAATTATCGATATTTTTGACATGCGGGCCCATTCGACCATTTACGGTGGTCAGCCATTTTTAGAGAGGTCAAGATGAAACATTTCACATGTAATACATTTTTGATTAAGGTAATTAATACATTTTTTACAGTCCGCAATAGCTTTTATGCACTACTCTTGATTATAACGTCAAACAGTTCATGCCGATAGTTTTGACTTATACAGGGTAGCCTATAGATATATTATATCTCCGGTATTATTTATTTAGAATATGCTACATTTCTAAAAATGTAATAAATAAATAATAATATGATTTACGGTGTGACCGTTGGGGCGAGCGCAGAAGGAACCAAACATCTCTCATCATTGTTAAATTCAACATTAACCCGTGCCGTGGACTTGCCCCAACCTAAAAACTTTGGGTTGTCTGAGTGTGTTATTTTCCATTTTGTTCCTTGTTATTTTCCTCTGTATCATCAATTCGTTTATAATTTTATGAATTTTTGTGTTTTATATATATGCGTTGTAGACATGTTTAAAATGATTTTTTGTCACCTACCTCACGCATGCATATTACAATTGGATCAATATGACAGTAAATTAAGTATGGAACTTGCAATTTTATTTACTAAGCAGAAAAAAAATATGATCAGAACAAAACCAATCAGCCGAAGATTCACCATTAACACTGATACTGAGTACTAACTACACGTTACACCCAGTACATTTGCTTGATCCACCACTTTAAATTTATTGCGTCAGTTCTCGAAAATTGTCGGATAAATTCGGGAAAGGAAATGACGTCATATGTCAGCAAAAGTTCAGATAGGTACAGTTTTTTACGTAAGCATATTTGTTGTTTACTTTAGTGTTTTTAAAGGATTTTTGTTGTTATAAATGAAATAGATGTATACGATTAAGAGGTAAGAATTTTCCTTAGAAACGCTTCCTTTTCCACCATGTTACTATGCACCACAAAGGATTATTGGGATATGTAGAACTTTTTCTCGTGGCCTCATAAAAATTTCTTTGAACAATGTGCAGATTTCAACTCGAATTTTCTCCGTTCGTACACGTTGTCTATGGAGCTCGCTACGCGAGCGGCGCTTCGCGCCGCCTCGCTGCGCTCGCTTTAAGTAATATATTTATCAATGATATGAAATATTTTAAATATGTAAGGACATAAATCAAACGGCATCCATACATTCTGAAAAGGCCATTGTGATTGTTGTTACATGGACCCATTTTTTATTCTGGCGATCATTTCATTTCGATGAAATTAAATACAATTTAAATTGTATGCACCATTTTTACTTACTATAACTTGCTAGATACAAATGGAGTTTAAACTAAATTGTTAATGTGTCTTCATTCCCTGCCATATCATAGAGCATGTGGGTGACGGAGTTAGGTTCATAAGATATTATAAGCACGTAGTGATAAAAGTCATATTCAGAGAGCTTATTTGAATAAAAATAAAAATATTTTTGTTAATAATTTTATAAATTATATTGTTTCAGATTATATTTAGTGATTGCGAATGATAAATACCACAAAAAATAATTTACAGAGAAACGCGGGAGGTTTTCATTCTTATGGTGACGTAGTTTGGGTATTCGGGGATAATGTTATGAATATTAACTCAGGTAATTTATTATATTTAATTTCATTTTAGCAAGAAACCAACTAATTATATAATATTGTTGAAAACTGCTTATTAATTTTTTTTCCCCCATAATTCATAAGTTCAAAGCAATTTTTTTTAATGTTTAGAGTAACGTATTACAAAGAAATATATCTATACCTCATTTAGCTGGCTGTCCACGCAATAGCCATTGACGTAAGCCCTCCCAGTTGAAATCATGACGTCACCAGTGAGCATTTTAAATGTCGTCGTTTTGCCCGCGCCATTTTGACCCAACAATCCAAAACACTCTTGTGCGGATATTCCAACGCTGATATCTTTCACGGCTTCAAACCTGTTCAAAGTTCCAAATGTTTTCCTCAAATTCTTGATTATCAATTTATCTGTATTCATAAGGCCGCTAATATGTGCTTGAATTCACTCTGTTTTCTTCTTCAATGACGTCAGAGTCTTGAACCATGACGTTGTCCGGGTCAGTAATACTGTGTTTATTACACAGGGCTCTGTAGACAAGCCTCTGTATTACCCCGCTGTCTATTATAAACACTAGTATCATATATACGACAAACTGGAGGGCCATCATACACAGGTATTTGCCACATCCCGGGTAATCCAACTCCAAGTAATCGCTGTCTGGACATTTTTCATCTGAACCTGTTAATAGATAATCAAAAAAGTTTTAGAAATTTTAACAGAATCAAAATCATAGTATTCATAGAAAAGTATAAAAAAAAAAAAAAGTTTTTGTTAATTTTATACATCTTTGATTATCTTATGTAATAAATAATAATTTTTATTGTGCTTTTATCACACCTTTTAACATTTTGTTACAACACGACAAAACAAAAACCCGACAAAATTAGTTTGTCGTACAATGCAAATAAATTGTTACTTAAATGCTTGTAAACGGCAATGTAAGGGCCAAATAAAAGTCTTTCGTAAATTTATACTGAATAAGAAATGTTTCTCTAATAACCACATTTTTTCTTTTAAAAAAAATCGACAAAAAAATGTGGATACCTCCAAAAAATGTGAGTGTAGGATGATCGTGTTTGTTGGGGTGGAGACATTTCAACCGCTTAGCATACCGGACATATATGTTAATTATACTCTTTCCTAGGCAGTAATGAGGAAAGAAAACCATAAATACATTGTCCATCTTTTCGGCAGAGTCACTAGTCTCCTTTACAGGGTAGAGAAAGGTGACAGTAAGTAGTGTGAAAAGACCTACAAAAAATGAGAAATTATTTTTCTTTTTTACATCAGAATGTATTGATGAATTAAACTTAGTAAAGTTTAACATTACCATCATCCTATATTTCAGAACTTTAATTTTAAAATAAAATTCATAAAGAAGAAGAACCACATTTTTCTTTATAGACTTACCAACAACGATATTTATGATGATGATAACCACCGTTCCGCCTGCAGGGCGATCGAAAGAGAAACTGCAAAAGGTACATGAATGATATGGACGCAAACCCGAACATGAGAAAACAGAAAAACAGTAAGCCCAGTCTGCCTTCCTCGACGTATGCCGGGATTTTATAGGCTGCAAAACAAATCAAAATGAAGACGATTGGTACCAAGTAATGAAGCATGTCCCAGATTAGGTTTGCCATCCAAAACACTATGGAACTGACTCCACTAACTTTTTGCAAGTGCTTCGCTCCAGACGATCTTTCTCGAATATGAAAGACGCAAAACGAAGCAACGAGACAAGAAAGTCCAAACAACACACACTCAGCGATGCCTAGACCTTAAACATTTCTAACCCTGTTTCATATTCCACATAGTAACTGTCTGGCATTGGGTGGTTTATGGTTTGTATGTTTTTGCTTTCTCCACAATGGAGCTTTAAAAGAAAATTCATTGTATTTACAAGACTGATCCCAGCAGAATGAATAGCATCGCCATTATAATAGCTCACAACATCACTGCCATTTACTCCAAACCCGATAAGGTAGTGAGATCTGAAAGTTCTTTTCCCCATGTCTTTGATTTTGTCCAACCAGAACTCACTTATATTAAACTTTAAAGGGGGTTTTGGATTGTATTCGATAACATTAAGTCCCCTTTTTTCAAACCATTGAGAGAATGCTTCAGTAAGATTTTTTGCTGTCTCTGTTGGTCTGCGTCCAGCTGAGATCGTTGTGGTAGTGTCTGGATAGGGATCTAGATTCAGAGTCAATGGCGGTTCAATGTCAAATGTTAACTGAGAAATGGATTGGTCTGCTAAAAGACCACATAGTCCAAGAAGGATCGGTACAATGAGTTGAAATAAAATCATAACCTTGCTTCTCCAGGTATGCAAAGCTTTCTTTACAAGCAAGCCATAAACCTGCTGCAGGACAACCCGTATTCCTGTATTTTTCTCAAATCTCCTATTAAATTCTGAAAAGAAATATAAATGAGCATAAAACATATACTGTATACAGGGAAACATTCACCCCGGGTTTTTTTCTTGGCCCTTTCGCCCTTGTTTTCATTGGGCAAATTTAAAATTGGGTGAATTCCAATGTCTTAAATCATCTTTTCGTAACCTTAAACGTGTCTGGAGAATTCAAGGCGGGGCGAAACTGTTTGCAAGTGTTGAGGGGCGAAAATTACACGGGGCGAAAATAATCCAGTGTACAGTATGTTCTGTTACAATTTATAAAGTCGTTGTTTTGAAGTACAACAAAGAAACGAAAAACAAAGGGTTGATAAAAATGTGTTCAACAAGGATTGTATAGAGATTTGTGTACCTATATCCACATTTACATCCACTAGATGTTGTAGTAAAGGAACATCGTCATCTATATCCAACGGAACATGGGGAACATCTCTTTCGTCTTGTTCGTGTGTAATTTCCACCCTTTCTCCGATCCTATCATCCTTTACCCTAAAAAAAAACATCTAATCTATTAGTCCATTTCATACATTTTGGTTTACAAACATGCATCCTGTCTTGCAATAGTTATAAATTATAAAAGAAACCGTCCTATTTGTTTGATATATCGGTTTAATTTGAGCGCAGGTTGAAAAGAAATTAAACTTACTTGAGAAAAACTTCTTCCATCGTTGTTGCGGATAACCCAAAGCTGCCTACCCCTATTTGGGATCCATTTTCTTCCAATTCGCTGAACAAAGCTTCAAAATTTGCAGTTTCTTCAGTGGGGAGAAGTACTGAGACCTCAGCACCAACCTCCATCTCAACAGATGCTTTTGGGATATGTTTGTGTATTATTCCCATCATGCAGTCAATGTCGCAGTTGCGTGCTTTTACAATTACTAGGTGGTATCCAGCACCTTAGGTAAAATCACAACATAGTAAAAAACAAATTGACCATTTCTTTATTACGGTACAGCAAATTTATTTGATTTTACAAAAATTAAGGATTCATCACTATGTATACTCTTTTATTATGAAAAGTTATAAATCTATAAACATCAATAATGTCATCATATACAAATGTAGCTCTAAAAAGATACAGACAATTCTGCCAACGTACCATAAAGCTTTTTAAGAAATAGCGATGATCC
This sequence comes from Magallana hongkongensis, assembly GCA_015776775.1. Taxonomy (NCBI): domain Eukaryota; kingdom Metazoa; phylum Mollusca; class Bivalvia; order Ostreida; family Ostreidae; genus Magallana; species Magallana hongkongensis. The sequence continues at coordinate 16,391,035 of CM027470.1, forward strand.
GCAACATTTGATTTCGCCGTCAGCCATAATTGCAATTCGATCACCAAGTACATCCGCCTCATCCATGAAATGAGTGGATAAAACAATAGTTCTGCCCTCTTTATACTTTTGAAGTATGTTCCACATTTGGCGCCTGGCACCAGGATCCATACCAGAGGTTGGTTCGTCAAGAATGATAACCTTGCGTTTTAATTGTCAAATAACATGTCGTTAAATATGACAGAAAAATTATCATAATAATAACTTGTAAAATGCCTGAGTATCACATGACATATCTTAAACTACTCTAAACATTTCGATAAGAGTGCATTTGTGATGATATTTAAACGTTCTTTTGTTTGTTTTTAATTCATAGGTCTGCAAACAAAACACATTTTTGTCATTGTTGTATTGTACATGTAATTTACATTTATTGTCAATAAATTATAAATACTAAGTATGTAAATTGATATTTTGGGGGACAAACTTGCAAAATAAAGACGTAAGAACTTGAAACCTTCACTTCATTTAAAAAGTTATTTCACTGCAGAGAAAAAATTGCAATTGGCTAATGGTTTTATATTTTGTCTCACCTTGGACCCTCCAATCAACGCTATCGCCACAGATAATTTTCGTTTCTGTCCGCCAGACAAAGTACGTGCCAAATCATTTTGCTTTTCCTGGAGTCTAAAGGCTTTCAGAGTTTCCGATATGTCGTTATCTAATGTGTTTCTGTTGCATCCTTTAAGCTATGAAATGGTTTTTTTATAACCAGGTAGAAGTTTTGCAAACAATCAAAAATTTCATTTTACACTCCATTTCAACATTTCAATCAATTCTTATATAATGTAATTCATTCATTTTTTTTATATTTCTTAATTATTCTTACTTAATTTTTTATGATGAATAACCAGTTATGAAATTCAATATTAAACCTTTATGACTTTTCTTCACTAAATGAAAAACCAATAATTCTCTACATCTTTCCGTATATCCGTTTTTTTCCGCGTGTCACAAATTTTTCGAAAATGGGGGAAATATGTAGGATTTTTAATTTGCGTCAGTCGGGGTTTTTTTGCGATTTTATAGAAAATAATAAAGGGTATACCTTCTGTGTATTCAATATTTTGCGATTTTAAAGAGATCGCAAAAAATGCGAAAATTAGATCATCGCGAAATTTACCGGATATACGGTATTATGATTACTGTTCAGAAGGTTGGGTATTCAACAAAATATCTATCAGATCCATTTTTACTTTTTCAGAAATTGTGTTTTAAGGTTTAGACTTTTATTTTTTTAAATATAAATTACATAATTATATATTAGATTTAAAATTTTAGAATTTCCCTGTATCTTTATATTGTGCTCTTATTTTTAATGAGATTAATATAGTATAAAAATTGCCACGACCATCGAACCCTCTTAATATACATTTGCTCTAGTACCTTAAAGTAGAACTCCAACTGTTGTTTTACGGTCAAGTTGTCAAACAAAGTATTGTGCTGTGGACAGAGACCTAAACTACCCCTGACACTGCTGATATCAGTGTTGATGTCATATCCGTTTACTCTGGCAGACCCGGATGTTGATGGAATAAACCCTAAATATGGGTGAAAAGTCCAATTTACTAACAATTTACTAACAATTACAGTGCAGCTATTTGCGAATTAGTCAACTGATTGTTAACCAACACAAATGGAATTGTGACTGAAGGGCTGAGTGACTGAATGACAAACATACTAATATACCATTCAGTCACCTTTCGGTCAACGTTCAATCGACTGACACAGATATTCATCCTGCACTTTATGAAACATATAGTCATCGTTAGTTTAAAATGACAACATACCAGTCAACATGGACATGGTGGTAGTTTTTCCGGCGCCATTGTGTCCGAGAAGGGCGGTGATTTGACCTTGGAATATATCGAGAGTTGTTCCTTTCACGGCAACAACCTCTTTCATGTCTGATTTAAACACCTGTGAAATTAAACAAAACGTTGTAAAACGATATTGACATATCAATAATTATTGCTTTTATAAATGATTCTTGCAAGGGAGGAATTGTTGATTTCATTAAATGCTACAGGTACTTCAAAGAATTCAACCCTAATTGTTCTTCGTCATATAAATTAAGCAATGCATAAATCTAATTACGAGTTACAATTACAAAGGATATAGAATTTATTAACATTAAACTTATATTACAATAAATCTGTTAATATGTTTTTCTCTGCATTAATAAGTCACCAATATGTTTAAATCAATCGTGCGTAAAGTTTTTTGCTACAGCAAAGAAATTCTATAATGATCTGTACAAACAGAAAAATAAAATATTACCCCCATTTCTCCATTCAATTGGCTGAACATGTATCTGTATAAAAAAACTGCTTGTGTCTGGATAATCACATTTCTGCTATTAAACATTTATACAACCGTTTTATCGCCATACATTTAGACTGTATAACCTTTTTATAAATTTGTTCTGCTTTCATTTATTTGCTATATTACCCACCTTACATAGATTGTTCATAGCTGATTCCGACATTGAGTCCATGTGGGTCGCTCTCAAAGAATTTGGGATCTCGGCTGGTTTCCTCACTTGACATTTTCTGAATCTTCTCACCGCCACACCAGTAAGTTTTCTTTTATGAAAAAAAGAAAATAATTAATTACAACTTATATTAAAGATCATTTCTTTATTTTTCTTTTAATAGAAAACAACAAATAAATGCTGAAAAAGAAATATTGAAATGTTAACAGACCGTGAAAGGAAAATAAAATGGTTGAGGAACACCATATTCTCCGGGCCTGACACCGTCAATGTACCACGTGAGCAGGAAGTAGATGGCGCTATCAATCCAAAGCATCAAGATGGCGTCACCAAACGTGAAGGTTCCGTCAACTGTTGGAGGTTTGGTAAAAGTGTTCCACTGAACACCTTTTCCTGTGGAATTTGAATATTGGATCATGAATAATTAGAAAGTCATATTTCGCTTAACTATGATACGTTTTTTGTTTGGGGGTTTTTTGTGTGTTTGCAATACATAGAAATTACAAAGTTTACATTACTTAATGCCGGATCCAGAACTTGGCTATGTTATCTACTAGGAAATAATCCTTTAGAGACCATTTTTGGTGAACGTTAAATTTTCTCTACATTGCGAAACTTAGTCTTGAATTACCTTAACTATTTCTTCTTGGACCATAATTTTTTTTTTACAAAATGTGGCAATATAGCAAACTTGTTGAGTGTTCGACTAAACATATCCAGCAGTTACACATATAATCTTACTAAATTCCATGGTACTGTTGTAATTTGGAAATGTCTACACTCATTTACTCAACCATACTGACTCAAAGAACAAGATAGACTTAGTATATTATCTTCTCTGTATACTATTTTGTGGTTTTCAAAAAAACAAAACAAAGAAACGATCCATCTTGGTTTGAAAATACCTACCTATTGCTTCGTATTCAGTAATAGATGAAAACCCAGTCGCCATGGCCATATTGTTCAAGAGGCACAAAGCCATTCTTTGGGATTTCGTCAAGTCAGCGTACTTCGTTATCAACCCAAAATGAGGAGTCACAGTGATAAAGTAGACGAACGCACAAAAATAGGATGCAGTGTTGGCTAGAATATAAAGGTTTTTTTTTTTACATGATAATTTTTTTCTGTATTTCATACCAAAAAAAATTCTTTGAAAGATGATTGCTACTCTATTTACTTATACATTATATATTTATCTTTTTTATTTTGATTTGTTATTTTTTATGAATTGATTTATGAATTTATTTACACTGTACTTTAATATTATTTTTTTTTTTGCTAAGAATTGTCTTACAAATAAAGATAATACTATTAATACTATTTAGATAATAATATACTTTTACCTTTGTTAAAGAAACTGCTAAACAGAAAGGAAAAAGCCACAACAGACACGCCGTATGACAGGTAGAAGAAGAAGATCAGGGAGGAATCCGAGAAGTCAAAAATTTTGGCAGATCCTGATTGAATGATGATGACAGTGATTGCGAAAGTAACAGTAAGGAAGATAACTCCTTTGAAAAACCAGGAGAACCAGTAAACAAAGGAACTAAGTCCCATCATCCTTAGCGTTTCCTGCAAGAAACAAAGCATTAAATTTTTCTTCAAATTCATCGCTCAGATCTTACCATTGAACAATATTCAGGGAAAAGAGGGTGTGCAGATATATTTACATGAAAGGGGGGTATGAATGTCCTAAAATTTAATGTTTAAGGCACAATAAGATAGTACATGACGGTTTTTTTTTCTGATAGAAGTAAATTATATAAAACAAATTACTGTATACCGTAATGTAATTATACAAATACCAAAAATGGAGATTTAACATCATTCAAAGGGGCAGTTTTCAGAAAGCGCAAATATTTATAATGTTGCTGCAAGACATTACGACTACCTTTGTTTTTTATTTGCTCGTTTTCCTGTCAATGACAAGCTTCAAATAAAAAGATTATGTAAAGATTACTAAATAATTTTTATAAGGAAAACTTTCTTTGAAAGGATTTTGAATTCCTACCGCACTTGCGGTAATAACGTGCAATTTGAGTTTATGTCCCGATATATGAAGTACTGGGTAGGTGATTGTGAGATGTTGGGGAGAGGAAGTACAGTAACTACCGCATATCAGGTTTTTTCCGCGTGTATCCAATTCCCGCTTTGTTCGCAGCGTTTTTCAAATCGCGGAAAATAAATGATCTATGGTATGGCTTATATGGATTTCTCAAAAACAGAATATATAAGAAGGCTGCGAAATGAAACACTGCCAGTGTCATTATTAGCTGACACAGTGTTGCAAGTCTGGTGATCGGAAAAGTTTCCAAGTCATTTATCCATTCATGAATTAAAAATACAAGCTGGAATGCAATGTGATATGTGATATGCCTCATTCCTGTAAGCCCATAGTTCTTTTGTACTCCAATTACGATTTTCTTTACAAAGATTCAAGCAAAGTGAAATTTCAAAAGTTCAGAGTGATTGCATGTTCGCCATTTGATCAGTTTTGACCTCTCCTATAAGACACACACAGCAATGGGCCATGGTCACTTTCACAATTAGTAGATTATATATTAAGAGTATTTTTCATATAGGCTCAATAGACCAAAAACATCTACCTCAATGAAGGGTGTTTGATACTCTACAAACTCATTTTGTTTGGTTCCGATACATATAAGGTCCGAACTTAACAGTATGGATAATTTAAATGACCAAACGTACACATACATACAGTGCATCATAAATTTATATTGATATTATTTCTTACTTTTAATTTCTTCTCTCGGTCGTGCACTATCTCCTTTGTTAGCTGTAGTGTAGGTAAAACCAAGCCTAGAACGAGGGTGACTGCAACAGAGTATTTTATAAAGATACCCAACTGGTAGGTATAATAGGGCGGGTAGGGCATTCTCATGGTCGTTATGTTCATCATGGTAGCAGAGGGGCTGAAGTGTTTGATGATGGCTGTATCGATCCCAAACATTAGAATCAGAAATCCATAATCAAAATACGCTGAAATCATACACAGTAATGAATATAGACAAAGGTTTTCCGATGAGAAAACCAACGCTTTCAATCATTATAGATATTACATGTAATAAAAATTATATGACTAATGTAATAGTGTTTGAGAAAGAGAGAGAGAGAGAGAGGAGAGAGAGAGTATTATTTTGCAGTTGCAACTTTTCAAGAAAAAAAGGCTGGTACGTGTTTGTAATTTTGATGTATATAGTTAACATACGTTGAAACCACCTTGGTCCTTGGTAAGAATCATGGTCAAAATACTTGGATTTGGTTGACCATTGCCCGTCCATTCGAATTTTGTAGGTGACGTCATCAGGCAAAACGGAGTCGTTGGAATGTGACGGATCAAAGACTACTGCAACCTTACTAAAACGGTTCCAAACACTTATGTTTTGGTAGTAATTAAGAATATCCACTTCCGTCGCAAATCCTTAAAGATAATACAGTTAATCTATAATTATTCAACAGAACCAATTGGTCTACTTATCAATTGGACCACAGGACAGAACCAACTGAATTCGCATACTATTGCGCAGGTACAATGTAAATATAGATCAAATGCACTAATTCTGGCGTTGACGTCACATGCATTGGTATAAGTATCATGAATAATTCGTGAAATAAATCACACAAGAAACACATTTGGACGATTCTCAACTGAAAGAAAGTACACATACATGTAAAAGAAGTGCAATTAAAATCGATCAAATGGAAAATAATCAAGATATTTTCATTGATATATTATCATATTTTACTCGTAAAAGCTCACAAGAACGAAAACAGATTTCTTAAGGGGAATTTATAATTGGAATTGCATGTTGACATCTTTTCTCCATCCGGAATACCTCGCACAATTTTTCAACTTATCATCCGGGTACTTTCATCTCGATTGCAATGCAAAAATCCCGTTGACATTTTTTTAGCGGTGTATTAAACCTGACAAGCTAGAGGACTAGTTTCAAAAGATAAACCTTGGGAATTTTTCATATTATATTGAATGAGCATCATTTGAACCCCGAGGTATTTATAAATATCGAATAATTTAAGGAAATATGCGGCATAAATATCTTGGGACAGGCTATTGTACATGACTTGTACATTGTATACATTAGTGACACTGTCATATTCAGGGAGATAATTTGAATAATTAGTTCTATACTGTCTATTACTGTTTTACCTTTCATGGATAAATCACTTGGGAATCTACTTCGTTCTGAAAAGAATTATAGAAAAAAAAAATTAATGCTTTTAAGTTAATGTTAACGAGCAAAGGAAATCTATATTTTTGCATAACATAATACAAATAGCAACTCATTTAAAAAAGGATGTGAAAAAAAAGAAAAGTTCTGTGAATAATTACCTTTCAAAATCTGACGAGTGTTATTCATAACCTTTGTAATCAACGTCGTGTTGGGGGCGTAGAGAACTTCATTACTAACTGCAATACTCAAAACCGATAGGGTTTGCTTCATATATCGTAGCATTATTTAACTGTGGCTTAAAATCGCTGAGATTTCGTATTACAATAAGCACAATAGGAAAAACCAACGGCAACACAATCTCAAAAACCGTCACACAGAGTTTTCGTCTTTGGAGAAGAATATTTTTCCACGTTAGCAGCAGAAACTGTGTAAATAGTCCGGCCACCATTTTATAGTATATTTAAGATCGTTTTCCCTGTGTTTGATCACTGGCACATGGTCGCTGCAATCGGGTTTTTCCAAAATGTCACTTCCTTGTCCGGAAAAAAAAGTGCTTGATAAAGAGTTGATTGATAATTTGTCTCTTTCTTTTTTATCTTAATTTTCTAAATGCAAAATTCATTTTTTCTTATGTTAGTAAATGTTCGCAAGCTATCAATAAAAATAAGAATTGATCATGCATTTTCAATTTGCCGCAGCCAACATTTAATACTTTTGCATCAAAATGTTGACTTTAAAATATTCTAATATTCCAATAAATGTTTTTGCTTCTTGAAAATGTAGTTCATACGTACTTGTGTATCAAGAGACACAGATCGTGAAAAGGTTATAAATGGCGTCTTAAATGTAAGTATGATATATATCAAATAACAAATTATGCGATTTTTTTTACCCCATTTACAATTTCAATCAGTGAAAATTCGACAGAAAGATCATAATATCCGAGGAATGAAAAAAAGGTATATATCATTAAGTACGTACCTTAATTTTATAAATGAAACACGTCATGGAAAACGAATCCAAAACACTGTAGATTAAAACGCAAACCGGCGTTTAAATTTCAAATATTAAGGATATAATCAATTAGATGTTAATGTTTTCCTTGAATAAAAAGGGGATGAAAGCAAAATATTTCCTTTTTGATTAAAGTGTTGTGCAATGATAACCGAACCAGAGCATGTCGTAAGGAGGTCATTAAAGAAATATATCTACAAAAGATAGCGATGAACGGCCAGATTAATAGATTATGGTGGTCGCGTGTCTTTTACAAATCAACAATTCTTAACTGCATGGGTATGATATACCCCATCCATGATCTAAAAGTCATATGCTCAGTAATCATCAAAGGTTATTAATTAGTTAAACTACACGTTGTTTATAATATGAACTTTAGTACTTCCTGTTTATTTTTGAAGTAATCTCCTTTTAACAAAATACTTAACACAATACAAAGTAACTGCATGTGGCATATGAAACACATATATTTATAGATTTGTCGCATTTGCAAATATGAGATAAACTAAGTACTACATGTACAATTATTCATGAATTTGCCGCACGGCTTATAGGCAAATACGAGATAATCTATCGATAGCAAGGAGATTCGTGCACGTGTATAATGAATTTGACTAAGATTCGAGGGGCACCTCTTAGTGAAGTCAGGAGAGATATTTCTAGATATATAATACATGAAGAAACATGCATACATGTGCATGTATTTTAAAGATTACTTTCAAAATTACATATGTAATTATATAAAGTATACAAAGCAAATATTCAAACGATTCGCAGTATTGGGTCTTAACACCCGCTACAATTTTGTGACATGGTTTGTAACGCAGACAGTTTAGGGCATGGAATACACCCCCCCCCCCCCACTCCCCGGCTTCATATCTTCAAAATATTAAATGAATCTGAGGCTAAAATACATTCATCCCACAAATAATCATTCTGATTTGCATATAATTTGATTTATATCTCATGTACATGTAATCTATTTGATTCTGTATGTTGAAGAGAGGAATCTAAAGCTTAATATATTTTTAAATATTCGTAGTTTTTACTAACTAAAAAGGAGGATTTACGTAGTTTTTAAACGTCATATGTTCATGGTTTTCTTTGGTACAAAGGAACGAGGAAGTTAAAAACGCACTTTGCACTCTTTTGTTTGTCTTTTTTATTTCATATAAAATTATATATAAATAAATATCTATATTTTTCGGCAAATTCACAATTATGCAACATATCTAACTTACATTTATCGGTGGCACCTTTGAAAAGGTGATTTCAACATATTATACATATTTGATATACGGAGAGCAAGCGCGAGATATAACTGCACAAATAATAATGTTAGCGTGTGCAAACTAATAGGAATCTTTTTGAATTAGTTTTGTCACTGTTTTCTACGATTTTTCATGACGGATTGAGTATATATACAAGAGACGTGCGATGGCATAATTATCCTGTCTGATAAGAAGTGGATGATAAAGTCGTGTAATTCAGTACTGAGCAGATTTTATCACATGTCAAGTTTATAGTATGAAAGCTTGAAACAAATTGTTACAAGGAAGTACTAGTCAATTAATGAACATGAAATGCAATTTACATTATTGGGGGTTTTCCCTTGTCATTTTTTCTCAAATTCAAACAAACAGCTATTGTTCTTATAATTACATATACATGTATAAATTTGAAAGCATTGACCCCCCCCCCCCCCCCACCCTCTCCACACACACTTTAATGAAGCATGTTAAATACTATAACGAAAATAAGAAATTTGGTATTATAATAGTTCAAGGTATAACAACAACAACCCTCCACCACCACCACCACCATTTTATGGATTAGGCATTTTTCATTGTCTAGATTTCGAGAAAGTGTACCCCGTACACACTTTCAAAAACAATGTTACGCACCTATGAGGTGTTTTAAAAAGAGAAACGCATTCATACCGTACATCCCGGTTAGCATAAAAAATGAACGTATATGCATGTATACTTTTTAAACGAGAAAGGAACATTTTTAAGATTTACTTACTTATATTCTAAAGAGACTGGTTGTTCAATATCAATGCTTTTTATACTATATCTTAACCTCTTCGAATAGGAATGCTTTGTGATGGAGAAAATCAATTATTTTGTGTTTAAAGATTTTTTTTTTCTTGTGTGTGAAAAATTTAAGTACTTGAAAATTTCCATCTCGACCAAAATTGTACAAATGCCAATTAAACAACCATTAAGGGTCGTCCTCGACACCCCGTGACTTTTACTTTTATGGCAGTACTTAATAATTCTCAAAGTACTTCATAACATAGCGATTTTAACCCATTGTGAAACTATTAGTATCATCAAATCTACGTGTCTATCTCTGTAGGACAATGGGATTTCTGATCATGAACCACTGGTCCCAAGTTCGAATGAAGAAGGGACTTTTGTCTTAACGAACAGCAATAAATTGCGTATTTTCAATTTTTTTTAATAGATGATGTTTATTTTAAACAAACAAATGCCTGTATAACTTCCCTGAATACAACAAAAAGAAATGGAATAAGTTTGTTTGTTTTATATTCGACAAACGAGCTTAGCTTTGCAATCGATTAAAATTAAAACACAAAGTAGACAAGGAAGCGTTAACATAAAAATGACAGAATAAGATTTGGAAAGAAATGCAATCTTAGTCAATTCTGTCTTTTTTACTACATATAACATGTGCTTAAGTAGAAGGGGGATTCAATTTTATTAAATTCACATACAAAAGTACTGCAGTAAAAAATGAATGAGAGAGAGAGAGAGAGAGAGAGAGAGAGAGAGAGAGAGAAAGCAAATTTACACACACTAAACTAAAATGTATTTTATTTTCATAAAAAGGTAGTTTACAATGAATATTTGTAATAATTGTTATATAATATTTGTAATAATATTATGACAATCTTTAAATCGGAGTTTTATTATTAAATGATTTTTCACTCCTGAGATGTAGCACATTTGATCCAATCCACCCGGTGAGGAACATGTGAGGGGGTGAAGGTCACATTTTCCTGGGGGTCAAAACACTCGGTGTCCCCCAAACTCTGACCAAGATTAGTGGAAATCCCTCCAACTAGGTATATTTTGTCATCTGTAAATATACAAAGATATATTCAGTGAGTCATATTAAAATGAAAATTAAACATGATTTTGCATGGTATACATTTATTGAATTATTTTTTTTTTATTATTTTTCAAATAATTATTAATCAATATTTGCAAATTTTAAAAAAAAATAATTTCAAGTAAAAGTCTAATTTAAATTATCAGATTTTATAGTGTACATGCTGCATTGAAGGATGAATGACTAACGAATATTTCTTAAGATTCTAATTCTGCAACAAGAACTAAGAATAGTGCATGGAACTACGTAATATTCGTTACTTAATAATTTGCACAATATCCCTGTTTAAAATGAACTACCGTGTACATCTATCTTATTGTAATTGTAAGCGCTTCTGATAATAAGAATATTATCAGAGGATGGGGGTTGTTTCACAAGACTTGTGATTTTTTTTTTACATTGATTTTAACATAAATGTACATACCAGATTTCACACAACATGCATCATGCCTCTCCTTCAGCAAACAAGTTTTGAGTACCCATGTATCGGTTGTGACGTCATACTCATCGACGTCAGCCACGCTTGTAAGTTCCGGGTCAGGCGATGACCTATCAATCGAGACGCCCCCGCAAAGGAACAGTGCAGTGTCCAACAGCCATAAGATTGGCATGGCAACGACCGTACCGGAGATTCCGTTTTGGTGTCCATCTGATAAACAAAACAAAAATATTGTCATTTTTTAATCTTTAATTTCAAAAAACAGTACTGGCCTCTTCTACCATAGTAATTTTACGTGTACTGTAGACTTATCAAATTTCTTGATGCATCAATCTTCAAAGATTTCATGGGTACATCTTAAGCACGAATTAACTTCCCCAGCGAATTTTCATTCTTTTTAATTTATATACCGAGCACACATAAGTCATTTCATGAAAAATACATAAAAAACGAACCCATTGAAAACTCATCTAAATCTTTGACAAAAGAAATATCTATACTTTTAATAGCTTTAAAGGGACAAAATCAATTGTATAATTACTTATTAGAATGCGGGTTGAAACACTCAAAGCTGTCCAAAATCGTGATATTCAGTTCTAAATCCATCTTTCTGCTTCCGTATCCACCTGCGATGTATATCTGCCCGCCATACTCTGCCGCACATGCGCCCATGCGAGCTTCCGCCATCGACTTGACGAAGTACCAGCAGTTTGAGGATGGATCATAACATTCCACGGTGTTCAGAATGCTTGATAACGAAATAAACATAGAATTACACAAAATGATTAAAACATGCACCAGTTGATTGGCTAAAGAGAGCTGGACGGTCTTGGCCATTAATAAAAAAATTTTGAACTTCAACATTCAATATTCAAATTTTAAAGCTAAAATATAAGGAATTTTTCTTCTACTAAATAACGGTTTATATGCCCTAAATCAATAATGTGTAAAATGTTAAGATAGATATAATCATGGCTAATTTATTAACCATGTGGCCTCCTTTAAAACGATACGCATGTTAGATCATTAATGACATCGCGTAAAAGAAATATTCTAAATGTAAATAACATTTATTGTTAATCAATTGTATGCAAATAAGACTAACCTGTTATCTTCACCAAGTCCTCCAATGGCGTAAATCTGACCCTTGACGACACACAGCGAATGGTACATCCTAGAGGTAAGCAGGGGCGCTAGAGGCTTCCAAGTCCCGCAAATCTTGTCGTAAACCAAGACCTCTTTACGAGGAGTCATCTCCCCCTGCATAGTATGACAACCACCTTGAACATAAGATGAGAAGATCATATTTAATTTATGATTATTCGATGTTCTCTGTGAATTTTAATGTTAACAATGTCTAACATTAAAAAATGTTAATGGAAATTTTAATGTTTAAATCGATTATATGATTATTTCACAAAAATATATCGTTATTTGGATCGTAATCTTGTGGAATCATTAGATTTCGTGGTGGCTCAATTTTCGTGGAATTCAGTGGGTACCTCGCATCCACGACTTATCATTCCCACGAATTAATAAATTAGGGTAATAAGTCATATATCCTTTGTAGGTTTCAGAGAATACACGAAATTACGTTCCCACGAACCTGTAAAATTTCAGCAATCCACGAAAATTGGCCCCCACGAAATTTAATGATTCCACAGTATTGTACCTTACCTATTATGTACATGCGTTTGTTGAGAAAAACAATGGTGTGGTTTCGACTAGGATCATCTTGTCAGTATGGTCAGAATCTAAAGAAAGAGAACTGCTTTGTAATATCTTATTGTTAATAATTAAATTGAATTAAAAATTTAAGTTTTGAAATACTTTTTGCTGATTCCAAACCTCTGATTAAATCTGCGTTTTCCCACTGAATCTGATTGGCTGGCCTAGCTTCAGTCGTCACAGCTGCTCTCTCCATCTACGTCAGCAGCGTTGTTGTTTTGGGTACCCCCACGGGAAGAAGATGGGGATTGCTTCACCCTGGCATTAGCCGGTTCACTATGGTAGGTTTTTGTAGGCGTCCCTTCCCTGGCCACCTCCACTGTGACGTCAGATTTCACTCTACCACAGGTACGCTGTAAGTTGATAACCTTTTTTATACACTGAGAGAAATCTACCAAACAGTAGGGAACCACGGATAATAGAATTTGACGAAATTTTTATGTGACAGATAGTTCGCATTATGTTTTATTTTAATTTAAATTTTATTAACGAGCAGAACAGTACCATTGTTTGCATAGTGATGAATTTTTAGATGTCTTTGTCATCATTAAAATTAGCAGCTGATTTTTTCGACTCAAACATTTTAACAATTATAAATCAGTAACGTTAAACTTACCGCGATGTAATCGCTGACGCTAATAAACTGTCAATAAAATCACTGTGGTGACACTGACATGAATGGGATATTGCACTCACCGTGATGTAATCGCTGACACCAATATGGGATTGCACTCACCGTAATGTAATCGCTGACGCTAATGAACTCACCATGATATAATTGCTAACGTTATTGCACTTACGTTGTTGTAATCGCTGACGATAATGTACTCACCGTGATGTAATCACTGACACTAATGGGATGTTGCACTCACCGTAATGTAATTGCAGACGCTAATGCACTCACCGTGATGTAATCGCTGACGCTAATGTACTCACCGCGATGTAATTACTTGCGCTAATGCACTCACCGTGTTGAAATCGCTGAAGCTAATGTACTCACCGTGATGTAATCGCTGACGATAATGTACTCACTGTGATGTAATCACTGACACTAATGGGATGTTGCACTCACCGTAATGTACTAGTAATTGCTGACGCTAATGTACTCACCATGATGTAATCACTGAAGCTAATGTACTCACCGTGATGTAATTACTTACGCTAAAGCACTTACCATGATATAATCGCTGACGCTGGCGCTACAGTTGACGTTGTTTCTGTGTGAGGGGACAGACAAACGGAGTGGATCCTGCTTATTCAGCATTGACATCGTCATCAGCCTGAGTGAATAATTCATAACCTAAGTATGTACAACTCTGCCTCACAGTATGGAATGTTCCGGTGTAATCATTTACTATTGTGTGCAAAATCATTACAATTTTTTTCTTAAATATCGTTATCAAGTAAATATGAAGTATTTCTCTACTAATATATTTAGTAACTTTTATAAATTTCAGCCACTGTAATGAATAATACGCAAAGATATTTGATACCATTGTGCTAAATATTGAATACTAGTATTTATTAGTTTTTGTCGTCAATTATTACATTGATAGGAGATGGCGTGAAGTTTTATAATTAAAAACTTAACATTAGAATATGTTAAAAACTTTCCTTCAAATGAATGTTACATATATAGCTAAAATGAATAAAACATTTTAAAAACCTACTATAGCTTACATTGGTAAAAGTTACATACCAGTTAGCTTCGTGGATTTTCTGTATACAGGACGCACTCGATTTCAAGAGACTGCATTTCTCCACGCATTCGTACAACATAGCGTGATTCATGAGTGGAAATCGAACGCAGTCCATCACGCGGTCCAGATACTTGTTGCGTTCCTTGGTATCGCCACTCTGAAGCCAGTTCAGACACGAGTAAAAAATGTCCATCTCACTGCGCAGAATCAGAGCATCGTAGGACAAGATTCAAACACAAAGTATCGACGTCAAGATGAAGGAACGTCTTGCTCTCTCTCACGCGCATAAATTTCGAGGCAATGTTTTTCATTATGCAATCACAATACTCAACATCGAGTGTATCTTTCATGACAGAAAGAAGGGCCACGAGCTCATCATCTGTCATTTCGAACACGTGATCGAAACATTTCTGTCTGACGGCCGAGACATCGAACTTTTCGGCTAGTTTAATGAAATCCGGAATTTGAACCTGTATCTATTTGCAATTCCCCTGTGTAAATGTAATTCAGAAGATCTTTGACGGATTGTTCGGAAACCCCTGATATTCGGATATCCTTGGGCTTTTTCTGCTTCAAATGATTCTCGTGTTCCAGCACAGGAGGCAAGGTAAGGACTAAAGCAGGCCAGCACGATTCTATGGGCGGGGATAGTGTCCTTTCCCACGTGGACCCGGATGTCGCAGATGTTACTGTTAACGTAGCTGTCCCTCAAATAAGAGCCCGTCTCAGGCGAAATGCATCAGCTTGTTGAGCGGAACATCTTGAAACTTTTCGATGTAGCTCTGCAATTCGCGAGGCATTTCTGGCATCTGGTCGCCGATGGTGTCTCGAAGAATATCCTTAAGTTCATGCTTATGCATCACCGTTCTAATCGTGTTGTCCTCATTTACCATCAAAAGCGGCCGGGCGTGATACATTTCCTGGAAGACCTCCCGACCGGAATGTATAGACTCTCGGGAGGGGATCTTTAAGGGAGGAAACAATAGGTTTCCGGTTCCTGTATCTCAACGCCTTCGAGCGCTTTCGCGGGACATCGCCTCCCTCACGGCCTCGATCGGATGTTCTGTCGTCTGCTGACTAAACCTGACCAAACTTGGCCTGACCAAACTCACGCTGTTATCCACGCCAGTGCTGGCACTGACTCGAGTGCTCGATTGTCTCTCTGGTTGCGCCGCACTCAGCAAGCTGGTCAGGACTAGGCGGCCGTCTTGTCTGCGTCTGACTGTTTCTCGCCAGTATAGGCTTGGTTGGGACTTTCTTCGGCGGTGTATGTTCTTTTGAACTCTGACCTGGTGTCGTGAACTCTTTAGGTACTCTGGTTATTCATTATTCGTACGCTTCTGGAGGACACAAAGTTTTCGTCGTATTGTGGAGCACTCCGTTTTTTCAGTGGCGATGCCTTTTCCATTACAGCTACCGATTCATACTCCGGCTCAGTAACAACCTCTTCTTCCTCGTATGCCTCAACCTCGTTTTCTTCCTCAACTGGACCTTTATACGACAAATTCGGAACACTCATCGTGGGGTCGAACTTTTCCTCCACGAAGTCCGTTTCCGGTTTTTTCTGGTGAATTGCGCCGAGGAGGATTTTTCATTGGATCAACATTTCCACCCACAGATGACGCCTTTTTAGGGACTGGAGCTACCTGGCTTATGGAGGGTTCGGGTTCTTCTTTAGGCCCCTCGTACCTAAGATTTCCTACGCTTTTTGTCGGATCAAATTTTTCCTCGGGTTGGGAACTCGCCGTGCGTTTAAGTTGTATTGCGCCGATAAGGTTTTTCATTGGATCAGCATTTCCGCCCGCGGCAGACGCTTGTTTTGGAGGTGCTGCAGGGGGTGGGGCTGCCTGGCTAGTGGAAGGCTCAGGGTCTTCCTTGGGTCCTTCATATCTCAGATTCCCGACGCTTTTTGTTGGATCAAATTTTTCCTCGGGTTTGGAACTTGTCGTGCGTTTGAGCTGAATGGCGCCAAGAAGATTGTTTCTCATTGCACTTCCAGAAAGCGGCCCGCCTCCCCCGGGAAAATGATTCTGATTTGTGTCATCTTTAAAAATAAAGAACGTAAAAAAGTGAAAGTGCTAAATCAAGTAATTTTACCAACTATATATTTTTTATTCATTTTATTTTTTGAAAAAATTGGAATTTTTAAGTTTCGCCAGAAATATGAGACTTTTTACATATTAATTTAAATCTTAAAAATAAACTTTGCGTTTAACTTGATGTTCTTTAATGTTAAAGATTTACACAACTTAAGTGTTTCTTTTAATCGAAAGAGTAAGACCCAAAAGAACATGTTTTAAACAGTGGTAAAAGGTGATGTTTCCGAAAATACATGTATCTGCACTTTCGTTGACCAATTATCTTCAAGTAGCTACAAGACCATAAACTATAAAGTAGACTTTTAAAATTTCCTCTTCCTTTTTTAAAAATATTTTCAAACGTCATAAACTTTAAACAGTTTATACCCCTTTGTTTAACAATAAGGTGGCCTCTTCGTATAAAGGGGATGAAAATCGTGTTTTAAATTAAGGTTGTTCAATAAACCAAAATAACTTTTTATGGATATATCAGTTGCGTAGCTACATTGAAGCAATGTAAGTACGTGCTTACAATTTTTTTCAGAATCTCAATTAAAAAAAAAAAAAAACCTATTTTTGTTAACTGAAAATTGTGATTTTTCGAACTTTTCCTGAAGCATCCCGAACTATATTTTTTTTTTAGTAATGCACTTTTCGAAATATTGACTGAGTCGTAAGTTCATAATTTGCTATATATTAATATGGTACAAATTAACAAATATTCATTTCATTGCAATCAACTGATCAGCGCATCGATCCGTATCAAAATGGAAAGAAGCAGTACTGCTTTTTTAAAAGTTCAATTTTGGTTGGCAGTTATCTTCTTATTTCGGACGAAAAAATACGACCTCCAAAGAGGAAGGTTGCTTTAGTACTATGAAATGGTAACAATAAATTACAACTTTTATTCCCCTTATAAGACAAATATACAAGGTTTGAAATTGCCTGAGAAATAGTCATACTGCAACTTGTAATCTAAAATCTAGTAAAAATCCCCAGTCACCGTATTGTCAGTGGTGGTTGCCTGATATTATCAATCACACTTGGGTTTATCGATTTTTTTTTTTATTTAGATGTCAGAAGATGTGTATTTATTTGATTCTTTTGTATCTGTTGGTGTTTGTTTTGTTTTTCAATTTATTTGTTACAATATAGACAAAAGAAAAGAAGAACAAAATGTAAATCTAATAGAGCTTTTTCTGTAATTACAATAGCAACATCATTGCTGATGTTTTAAATCTAATTCATTGTATTAAATCACTGCCACCGTAATTAGATATTGTGCTCAGCTTCTTGGGGGCTGCTGTTCCCCTGACTTTTTGCTTACAAATATTTTGTCCCACTGTATATGTACATAAAACGTGTTCTTTAAGGTGTGATTTCAAATCCAAAATAATGGTATAAGCTTGAATTATATATAAAATTTTATAATGTTTGAATTAAAAATTTTATTATAAAATCTGCATGCAATCTAATTAGAATTAGACGTTCTAAATCCGCTATCGCTTCGGTAGCGGATTCAGAACGTCTAATTTTAATTATAGATTGATCTGCATGGATAAATTATTTGGCTGAAAACTTTTTATCTTAGGGCGTAAGATTTTTTTTGCCTAAATAAATGCGTAATAAAATTATCTACTATTACATATTAAAAAAAAGTCGTATAAACTTTTTAATTTGTGTTTTTAGTAACAAAAAAATATCAATGAAAATCGTTATATATTGACACTATTTAAATCGAGGAATAATGTATCAGTGTGCATACTCTTTTATAAATAATTAGATAAATCTGAGAATACCTGCATACTGGGACTATAATAATTATTATAAGATGTAGTATTGAGTTTACGGTATAAAAACCCTTCCATATGAAAAAGATTGGTTACTGGTATCGTGTGCGTGAACAAAGGAAGTAATACTGTGTACAATTAAAAACTGTGCAATTTTTTTCTTCCGAACAATGTTTAGTGCACGGAAATTAACTTACCATCGGGACACGGGCCTGCTCTTCTGCGTGGGATCTTTTCCGGCAAATGTTTCAGTTTTTGTATTTCCTCCTCGTAATACATTTGCTTCCATGCGAAAAACTCCTTCATTTCTTCGGGAATTTCGTCCGTATCAAAGTGTACGTGCTTGTTTCCGGAGCCAGCTAGATGGGCTTTCTCCAGAAAAGTATACGTTTTCTGAAAACGGCCTTCTGGTGCGGGATTCCGATTTCCATTGGGATTACCCCTGGAATAGACAAGACTTGCAATGCTGTTATGAACGGATTGTGCCGGGCAATCGTCCCAATTGATACCGGCTACTCTTTCACTAGGATGATCCATTTTCCCATCATTAACCTGTTGCCAATTTAAACTCTGTTCCTTCGAACATTCTGCGGAAACTGGTACTCGCCTCCGCAATGACATTTTTAAAGGATCTTCTTACATTATGTTCACACCGTGTTCCTTAGTCTGGAGAATCTGTGTGACGTCACAATGACACACGAAAATTCGTTTATGTATTGTGACGTCACAATACACAGACGAGATTAACGCGTTTTATTGTGACGTCACAGATTCACCCAGAATCTACTTTACGTGCTTGGATGACGTCACAATAAATGTATACCGATTGAGACAATTGTAAGCTATATTCCGATTATCAAACTATTTCATTTTCCAAGCAATTCTCATGGTGTGATTTTAACATGTATCGTTATAAGTACATCTGACCTCATAAAACTCCTGCTTTTTTTAACAAATATTTTGCATTCATGTTATATCGAAGATTTGTATTTTTTAAATATCTAAATTTTGTGGTTTTATTGATTTTGAAATACTTGTATTATCGTTATATGTTTGCAACGAAAATATCAAATTCTTAAAGATTTCTGTTTATATAACCATAGCTTGCTCTACTGAATAAGTATGAAAAACAAGACTGTCGATGAAAAAGAATGAGGCATGTATGATAACTGCAATTACATGTATAGGAATGCCTCAGCCAACCTTTCTGTACATGCCAACATAGACTTCTGTCATGAAAATGACATTACAGTTATATATATATGTGTTTGATACGCTTATAATGTACATGTAATGTATAATAATTAATCCTTAGCAAATCGTGGTGGTGACTCAAGAATTTAAGTTGCAATATCAATATAAAGGAATGCGATCGAATTCAAGCCTTGAAGCACGTAATATTAGCAACTTCAAAGCTCCTTTACGTTAAAGTCAGTTTTTTTTTATTTGAAAAAATATATTTATTGATATTTAGATCCACTGAGTATTTCTTATGATCCGATTGTGTTCAAACAGTAATTGACAACTGAAAGTTAAACTGGTATTTTTCAAAGCATAAATATGTGCATATTCCTCAAAATTCCTGTCAAACCTATTAATACCATTTCTCAGTAATTAAAATTATGATATATTATACATTGCTAAATAAAGGGGTTAGCATTGATAGTGGATTATTTCGTAATCGATCAAAATTTTAGCTATACCAATCACAACTCCTTTTGCCTTTTCGTCAGATCTTCAAAAACTCGGGAAGTTGCGAATGCTTTAGCAACATGCACTGAATGGTTTCAGACTTCAAATATCTACATCTACCGAGCATGGTTTCCTCTATTTCTGACGGAAAATTATATTTAATTCGTAGCTCTACAGAATCAGACAGGGCTAAAATTTACACGCCCCGTTTAATTTATCGTTTGGTCGAATCCTACAGCGACCTAAGAAAAATTATGAACTGCACGAAATAATCATGATGATGTCAGAGCCCATCTCCTAGTGGGCTATAGCAGACGCTTTGGCTGTTTCTTTTAGCCAACGTACTAATGTACGTTAAAAGTAATTTAGTGAATTTTACTGGTGATTTATTCGGGATATGAAGGTGGCGATCAATGCAGAAAATATTCATAACCTACTATAACGCGGGTTATGAATTAATTTTTTCTGCAATGTCACTACCTTCATATCCCAAATGAATCACCAAAGAAAGCATTTTATTGTTTAAATGAAAAATGTTTAAATGTTTGTTCCTCCTTGATACATACTAATCGACAAAAATACTTTATCTACATGAGAGAGAGAGAGAGAGAGAGAGAGTATTAGCAAACACTGTACACATCAATATTCATATTTATATCATCATTTATTTGTAGACCTTTATAAAAAGAGAAAAGCCTCACATTCTTTCTACAAAAATTGACAAAAAAATCTATATCAAATAAAACAGCAAAAAAATAAATACAAAATTTGCAGGTGACAATATAATCAATATACATGTACAATATGCACTTTGTTCTTCCACACATTTAAAAAATCACAGACATTCATCTCATCAAGACAGTTATACTTTTGTGTAGATCTATATAATTACATGTACATATATTTTTATCCCTTGGAGAACTTGGAATGATAAAGCTTTCAATGTTTAGCAAATTCGAGGGAACAGAAAAAAATCTTTTCATCCAATCGGATGCATAAAAAGATCATCACATAATATATGTTTTTTTTTACAATGGGGCAAACAAATTTATCTGATTGACATGTATTGAATATTGCAAATACATACTGGTGACTGCATGAACATGAAAATACAACACTTGCTTTTGAGGGACCTTTCTTTACATGTGTGACACCTCAAAATGATTTAGGATGGATAATATATTTTTCGACTGACTTGCAACAGATACACTTCCCCTCCCCCCCTTTTTCAATATCATACATTTGCATACCACCCCCGTCTTTGGAATACTTGTTCACAATGTTAAATACTGGCTAAATTTCTTGGAATTCAGTGATCAGATACACGAGATTAAAAGCCGATACATTTATATCTCAAACAAAATGCTCCTCTTCTCAAGTTTTGCATTCCATAACAATTTATACAATACACAACCTTATAGAATACTAAAATTAAATACATTTAAAATGCACATAAACATGAATTAGGCAACATATGAAAATATGATTACATATCACATTAAGCACAAATTTGGATCCTACTGGCTAGAATCTCGTTCTATCAACTAGCAAACCAATGAGATCAATAAAAAGAAAACTCAGATCTTAACGCAATCTCAATGCTTCTTTTGTAGTATTTGTACCAAAGGTAGAGGGAAAAAAAATATACAGACTTCAACCATTCAGAAATTAAAGGCGACAAATATCGGAATATGGTTTGGAAGAGTAATATGTCTGACAATTTGATATTTACAAAATTTCGTATGATCATATATAACATGATGAACAAGTTATGGCACAACCGCTGGATTTGCAATATTCCAATAAATAGCTGCTGTAGAGATAATTCACACCGTTTTACATTCTGGAATTTTATACTGGAAGATTTCCACTCCTTTCAATTAACTTTCCCAATTTTTTGCGAGCGAACCACAAAGAAAATATATTAAACAAAAAATGGAATAACACAATTACATCATGTTACATTGTACCATTTTTTAAAAATGATATTTTCGATTGATCAACTATATACATCAATCAATCATTAACATAGAAACAATATACATGTAATAAACACGATCTCAATGCTGCTGATATTAAAGCTATTCATGGCCTGCATAATTGGAATTCTTCTGGAATGTTTCATTGATGAATGATGTATTATTTAAAAAAAAAATTAAAGTATAATAGCACATTGACCTGAGACCAAACAAAAATATGGAAAAAAAAATACGCTCTGAAAGCTAGCATGGAAGTTCTTACAGAATGGGAATGGAAACATAATCTCCCAGTATTTCACATATAAACTCTAATATTTGGTAAAAATTGTATTGAAAAATGCTTTAAAAAGTTTAAAAAAGACAAAATTAATAAAGAATGGAATGTTAGTTGGAATGCATTAACAACATAATAGATGTTAAAAAAAAACAATAAAGTCAACTAAGAGTTTGTCAACATGCTTCATCAATATTATGCTTAGGTTATAATCGAGTGAAGTTGATTAGATGATGAGATGATTAATGGATGGAATGAGGAGAGGATCCAAAAGGGGTGTCAGACGGTCGTCTCGTCGCTGCATCTGAAAGACAGAAAAAATAAATCTCTAAACTCATGCAAAACATCATGCAAATTTAAAGAGCGTTCATAAATAACTTCATGCAAACAACAATATACCAGGTTACCAATAACACAAAAGAACGAAACAGAAAAACAACAGAAATATAGAGAGTATCTGTTGGTATCTGCTACTGACTTTTTCTTTTATCAAATAACACTAAGGTCAAATGGGGTACTCTTCTGTTATTAGCATGATTATAGACTAAAGTGAAGACTAAATTTGACATAATTTATTGTTAACTGGGCATTTTGTATTGTTTTTACGAGTGAACATTGTAATGGTCCTTCAAAGGATCCAAAATTTTGTTGAAAAAATTGATGCAAAGAAGAAAAAGGACTTAGGATTTTTTTTCTTAAAAAAACTGTGTGGTGTTCACCCAGCTAAATTAATTAACTTACTCTGTGTCAGAAGAAATACTGCCATTGTGAGTTAACACCTGAACTTTCATCCGCGTTTCAGGTGGGGGAGGGGGTAAAATGTAAGGGCTCCGGGGGGAGGTGGTTGGATCAGCTACGAGGCTGTCCTTGCGCACAGGGGGGTATAATGTAATCTCTGTGTCCTACAACATAAAGTACCAGTAAGCACATGCAGCATTCAACAACATCAACCACAAAATCTAACAGCTCCCATGCATCGATCATTTAACAACCCTTGCTGGCGGGTAGTGATTGTCAACAACAACAAATGGCACTATAATTTATAAAGCACTAGTTGCAGATTTGGGTACGCACTCAACATGGGAACTCTTCAGCAGCATGATTTTTACACAACAACATTGCAACAAATATTTACAACACACACATAGAATAAATTATCTGATAGTATTCAACGAAATAATAAATAGAACTGTATATATATGTACAATGAATGTAAAATGAAAGATGATTCATCTATACTCATGAAAATGATAGCTATTACCGATGAAGTTTATTCACTGACAGATAATGATTGTCAAACTTAAATGCCATTTATCTTCATATCTTTTTTCCCCAAGAATAACTTAACAACTTATATACATGTACAATATGTACAGAATCCATGTTGCAATTTTGCTGCAACATAGTATTTTTCAAACTCTTCATCCAATAAACTTTTCTGAATTCATTCTGGTTTCTCTCTACAATCCCTATCATACACACACAGACCATAAAGGTGCATGTTTATCGAGTTATTCCGTAAGTGCCAAGCAGAATGTTTCTATGGCGACGGATACCTTGCAGTTCCTGCTGAGCAGGAAGTGTGACATCCGGCGGGTTGCTGGACACGGTCTGCTGGTAATCGGACTCGCTCATGTGAAACCCTGACAAATTGGGGTCACCGGGCCAGTGTCCGTAGTTAGGAACCGAGGTGTAAAGTGGAAGACCTGAAATAAATCAAGTCTTTAATAGGAAGGAACTTCAATCTATGTTGCATCATTCAATAGATAATGAAGGCCAAATTAAATATAAAATCCGTCTATAGGTATATCAATCTGACCTACATTTGAAGTTTTTGATAGACTCCATAGGGACTTAATTAGACTGAACCCAATACATGTACACATGGATGTGAATTACTTTCATTTGCCTCAATGTGTTTAGGTAATATTCACCCTTACTAGTCTTTTATAGTTAAACGATTTTGCAATTCTGAATCTGCGGTATGAAGTTATTCTACAAATCAAGAGTCTGTAGAGTTCCTCAGTTTGTGTATTACATGTACCATTGTATTATACAGGTACTATTGAGCAAACTCCTAAGATTGTAAATATTCTTGACCCGTCAAAAGTTTGTAGGCCCTCCTAACTCGAGTCCGTATCCTTCAGCCTGTATGTACCGTATATGTATATGAACTCACCAGGGTGGCCGGGCTGCAGGTGTTTGAGATTCTGCTGGTTCTGCAGCGCCTCTGAGTCCTGGGGTGGGAGCTGACCCTGCTCCTGTTGTTGTTTCTTCTTCTTCATCTGTTCTTTGGCCTCCTCTGAAACCACAACGGCAAAAAATGTCATAAAAACATTAAATTTTTTTGCTAAAGTTACCGCTGCATTAAATACATTTATAATAAGAGTTTTTAAAAGAGATTACAAGGGTATTTTAAAAAGCTCACCAATTTTCTTGTTTTTTGGCAGTTGTTTCTCCCACGATGGTCCGATGTCAAAATCGTCCTCTTCATCAGACGAGTGACTGGATGCCAGCTCTATACTGGCCTGGCCGATGGAGACATCACTCTCCGAGTCTGAGTCATGGTTCCTGCGTTTACGGTGACTTCTCCTCCCTGGTACGTGTACGTCTCCCTCTGTAAATTGAAAAAACTAATGCCGAGATATGGAACCTTCAAGTCTTGTTTAAAGCAAGTATGCACTTTATAGACGTTGAATTTGTTCAAAAGAGGTATTGGGCTTCATATTATACTTATAACTTTTTATAACAATTCTTATTACATGCATAATTATAAATATTTTTAAAAAGACTTTGATCAAAGCATCTATTCATCATGGAAGATCTGTACCCTCAAAACCAAACAAAACTGAGTTCACACAAAAAAAATCAAAACACTGACCCTCCCCAGATTTCTGATGGTACGCATTGTCGTAGGCGTAGGAGGGGGCGTGGCCGGAGGTGGAGGTGTCGGTACTGCGTAGGTAGTCGTCTCCCTTGTAGAGCCCCCCGCTGCTCTTACTGGTGGATCTTGATGTGGTGGAGGTGGTGGAGATCCCCACATTGGTCCGGTTGATGTAGCCGTCGATGGAGGAGTCCCTTCTATAGGCCAGGGCTGACCGCTATGGAAATCATAGAACATGTTTTGAAGACAACATTCAAAGAAAAGGAAACAGCAAAATAACGCTAATCTACAGGGTTTTTTTTAAGTATTTGAGGCTTTAGTCTGAAGGGTACTGTAGTAATTAACATCACTGACATAATTATAGAATAAGACACTTAATTTTTATTTCAGCTACACTACAAAATCGAAAGAAAGGTAATTCTATTAAATTAATCCAGAAGCATTTCTTGTCATGCTATATTTAATATGCACCACTTTCTATGACAACTTTCATTCTTAAATAATAAATAGAGAAATGGAATGTGTACAAAGTAACACTGCTGGTCTAATAAGAAACAATAAAATCAGGTTCATTAAAAGCAAAATCAGGTTCATTAAAAGCATAATCGATATAAAAATGTAAATATCCAGAGCATAGAACATACATTGTATAACTAAATTCATTGTATAAATTTTGTTATTTTCCTGACTTACTGATATGGAGGGTCGGCTCCCGACCATCGAGTCGTCTGGATCCATTTTCTTTCCCTGCATTTTATACCACTGCTTCTTCAGGTTGTATCGCACCTACAATGATATCATAAATTTTTTGATCAAACATTTTATTGGTAATAAGATTATAAGCATCTTTGCAAAAAGTAATTTTGTAACCAGATACTGCTTTCTGTAAAGAGAAAACATCTTGAAGTTCAGAATCTTGCACATTTGATAATTCAAATAAAAAGAGACAGCGAAAAACGAATTTAACATATTTTCCACTGCTATTACAGACTGAATTATATGATTTTTCCGCTGCCCAGTAACATCAGTGTTTTCAGAGTTGCTCCTAGACCTACCTTTTTATCTCCAACAATGTAGGCCAGGAAGATAAAGAGTCCTTGAAGGAATGCGAATCCAGCAGTAGACATAGTGCAAGGGCTGGAGGTCATAGTTCACAGAGAGTAGTCCCAAAATCCAGGTGATTCCCCAGCAGAAGCAGTAATATCACGCCAGAGAAAATCCGAGCCCTAAAAGAAGTGGTATGTGACAAATATTATGCAATTGGCACCCCTGAGACACTTGAACACAAATAATAACAGAATAATTATTAATAAGGAATCTTACAATAAATCTGGTGATCAACTAAATGAAATTTGGTTGTTAACAAATTTTGGTTTTGAATAATGACTAACTTTGTAAATAAATCTTGATGCTCATGTACATGTATTAAATAAGTGATTTTTTCCTGCTTTTCATTGCAAAGAGTTTCAATAGTCACTTTCAAAAAAATATTTTAAAAAAATTCCATGTTAGCTTACCTGAAGCTTGTAATATCAGACACATTGACTTTCTCCTGACAGCTAGAGTGTAAGGCTAAAACAAACATCATGATGGTGGCCTGAAACGAAATGATTCGTGAATCAAAGCACTGACAAGATTTTAGTGGAACTGACCAACATGTATGACTTGGTCCATAATGATCAAACTTAAGGAAGAATATTAAGATTACGGTATGCAATTTTTAAAAAATCTAAGATTTCCATGTAATTTATTTGTCTAGATATGAAATTTCATTCTACTTACGGGAATGACAAAAGCCACTGGTCCAGCAAAACTCCAGATGAATGTCTCCGATATATCCATCCAACAGCTGTAATTTCATGGAAATTTAAAAAACATATGGGACTTCATCATTACATTGGATTCATTAAAAAAAAACTACTTTAACAATTATAAATAATATGTAATGATAGCTAGCATAAAAAATGAGTTCCTTAATATCAATAAATCAAAGAATTATTAAATTCATCGCTGCTACAGATTTAGTTTTTTATTGGTTTTAGACTAACCAATTTATTTAAAATGTCTTCCTCATAAAACATTTTTTTTTAAAACCTATACATTTTTAACAGCATGAATTAATCTTGTTAATTTTCTAAATTGATAAGTTCATGTTTAAAGGGATATTATCAATGACACTTACAATGAGCTGTTTCCATAGCCGTCAGTGTACAGACCCACAGACAAACCCACAATGATTCCTGGGATCACTGCAACAGATAGAAGACAAGGTTATATGCCAGCTAGGAGTACCTTACTCCCAATAAAACAACAGTATTATACCTCCTACTGTAACACTGTGTAACTTATGAATCATTAGAACTCATGTACGTTAAATTCTTGAAGTGCAATTAAAATTTTCTTTATACCTCTAAAGGGAGATTGTTTTATTGTTTCCATCTGAAAATTCTTAGATAAAATGTAAATCAAATTTTCTTATGGAAAAAATTGACAAAACTTAAGCTTTCCGGAATTCTTAATTATTTAATTTTTCAATATGTTGAAATCTCTCAAATTTAATTGCCAATTCCAAACGATGGCCCTGGGAAGGTAATAATAAAAAAATTAAAATGGTGGCAGAAATAATCCAGTATCATTTGTCTTTTACAACGAAAAAAAAAAAACCCAATCATTCCCACTTTTGTAGAAAAAAAAAACAGAGAACAAAGATGGCCGACAACTGACCGTATCCAAGGAGATAGTAGAACTTCATGGTGCCGTGATTGATATCGCGGATCTCAATCAGACGTCGGTACAGGTGTAACATCTCCACAAACAGCCAGCTGAAGGCGGCCAGGTAGAAGTAGTGGAGACATATCGCCACCAGTCGACACATCAGCTATAATTAACATAAAACAAACATCTCTATTCATCTTCTGTAATGATGATTTTTTTTTTTCAATAAAGGTAATGGCAAAATACACAGAAAACTGGAAATCTCAGGTTTGAGACTTATAGCAAGATGAGGAACAAAATGTTCAAATTAAATCTGTTGCGATTGTTTTCAGAGTACTGCAACTCTGATGCTGTCTTTATAATTTTGGCTATAAATCTAGCAGTGTGAAAAAATTAATCTCAAAAGTATTGTAAACAGTAGGTTATATATACCGTATGTAGCTTTGAGGGTATAATCAAAGTACTGATAGTATGAAATTCTCAGAATAAAGAATTTCATATACTGCAGCCCTTCTTGTAAAATTATTTTTTTTAATCTTGTGTCACAAGTTCTGACGAACAAATTACAGTATTAAAAACTCCAGAGTGACTTTGACCAGCTACTTATCTCAGATATATTTTTCCTTGCTCTAATTACATTTCCCCTCACCTTACTGGACACCCTGTACACTCCTGTGATGAAGGCCAGCTCGGCCACAAACATTGTAAAGACCAGGTTCACCAGGATGCTGTTGGCGTTACACTGGAGGCGCTTGAAGGAACAGAAGATGACGAAGGACACAAACAGACAGACCAGCGAGATCCCGATCCCCACGAAGCTGAAGATGACCAGGGAGATCACCGCCTTTGATACGTACTGGATTAAAAAGAAAAAAGTCAATGAAAAATTAAAGTTAGTTTGAGTTTATCTTCATTAAAAAATCTATCATTTTTAAAAAGAGAATCATTAATTCAAAACTCTTTGTTTTTCACTAACAAATATATTAACTTTACATTAAAAAAAAACAATTTATCTAAAATCTAATTTACACTGTATAAGGCCAAGAAATATCAGTTAAATATTACACAATTCAAGAGATCAACTTTTATACATTTAGTGTAACGCAACTCACTTCATAATATCAATAGTATATGAAATATAAGATATTCAAGTTTATCTCCTAATTCTGACTGAAAAATCAAGCAATTCAAATACTACATGTATTACTTACTTCTGAGTCAGCCACTTCCATGAGAACGGAGAAGGAGGTCATGTGACTACAGGAACACACCACATACATGTCCTTCTTGACCTCCGACCCTTGACCTGAGATTTCGACCTCGTACCTCTTGTCCACGGTGCAACCCTCACTCGACCATTGCCCTTGATAACTGAGTAAACAAAAATAAATCAGCTGAATTGATATTCTGAAAAATTAAAACTGTTTTGAATTTTTTTTTTACTTCACCTTGCCTGAAAATAATTTATAAAGAGTTCCATATAAATTTCAAACCGTAACATGTCTGTAAACCAAGGCAAGTCATTCATCCTTTCATACTGGTAGAAATAATTATCTATACTCTAATTAGGAACCAAATTGAAAGATTTCTGAAATCGGCATATTGATACTGAATTTTCCTCATAAAGACAAGAAACAAACCTGTGGTCAGTGCCCGAGTCTGTGTGGTTACAGACGTTGTGGGTGCTGGTTTTCCAGTAAACACACTGCGGACTGGTGCGATTGTCCTTGACCTTCTGTTTGAAGTGGAACTTGAGAGGTTCGGAGAATCCGGTCTTGATGGCACACCCCCTGTCCCTGATCAGTAGGGTGAACACTGGAGCATTCACCGCCAGCTCTCGCCCAGGGTTCTGACTGAAATAAAAAAATTTTATTAAATTTTTTTTACATGATTCGTCTTTCCTTGAATGATAATATAGATGTACAATGCTATGCTACAGAGTTCTTTATTTCGTAATTGAAGAAAAAATGTTTATCCATTGGTGTTTAATTGCAAAATTTTCAGGAATGAGAAACGTTCACACAGTGTACGATATGGCAGAGAGAAACTAAATCTTGATTCAAATTTACAGGTACAGGTACAATATAAAATCTCAACAACCTCGGCACAATTCAACTATAAAAAGGTTCTTGTTTGTTAATTATAAAAGAGAAAATTAAAGTCATATATAACAAATACAATACATATCCTTTTGATTACTTATCCGTATACAAGGAGCTAATAGTGAGTGAGAGATGAAGAAAATAGATGACTTCCTTACATAGTCCTAGATTTCCTTAATAATAAAGCGTGACATAATGATCATATACATTCTACCGTTAATGCACTGTCTTTAAAATTTGGCATAACCTATCAGCCACCATAGATGAACAAAAGCCTTATCAGAACACTCCATACAATAAACACTGTTACAATAGTTAAACTCACAGAACACTGGAGTGTAGGCTCCCGGCCCCGCGGGGCAGTAATTCACCGAGGGTGTCGAACATGATGTAGGAGACATAGAACTTGTCTGACCCCGGGGCCATGACCTGCTGGATGTACTCAGCCACAGAGGGGCTGATGGAGGGAGGCAGCAGAACGTGGGTCAGGTCATCAAACTGTTGGGGGAGATGCGACGATGTTGTCAAACTTTGGAATCTTCAGTCCGCTGGTGTTGCTGGAGGTCAAGGTGTCCACACTCAGAACTAAACAGTACAAGAAGATAATTATTGCAATTACCGACATTTTTTAAATGTTGAATTCAATTATTAAGTTATTACTGGCTTAGGATCAATTCTTGCCCAAGTACCACAAGTTCTTGTTCTTAAAATTGATCTTCACAATTTAACACACAAATAAAGTCAGTTGTGTGAGAACATCTAGCTGGCAAAAATGGTATTGGACAAGTAATGATAAGCACAGAGATGATATATTACATTAAAAGAATATATAAATATAAAAAATAGTTTAAGAAATATGGTTGAAACCAGTTTACTCCTTAAATGTCAATAAACTGATAACAATTACTTATTTCATACTAGAATATTCAAAATGTGAATCGAAAAGATTTTAATTAAAATTTTTTTACAATTACTGCTGATATTTACCAATATGCTTGGACACGACACGGTATGGATTTTTCTGCATACTGTCCAGGTTCCTGGTCAGCAGATCCAGGTAGTTCTCCAGTCGGTAGAAGATTTCCGCTATCCCGCCGGACTCCTGGTTAATTCTACTCCACTCGTAGGCTTGCTGGGGGTCCAACGCCCTGCTCAGGGCATCCAACAGGTTCTGAAAATGTAACCAAAAAATTGTCAGTAAGCCATAGAGATACTCAAATCTCCCTAAATTATCAAGTTGATAATAGAAATGAAATAGAGTAATTTGTGCACCAGCCAACAGCAGTCCTATTGTCATGAGACCTGCATGAGACCAGGTGTATCTACTCTGGAGCACCTGTGAAATATTTCAGGGGAAGATTTTGACAATCACACAGAGCGAAATAGTGAAATGAGATAAAATTTCAAATGTTCTCCCAAAGATGAAGTCTCCCAAAGATGAAGTCACTATAAAACTGCTTCTGATGAGCAAAATATTAACCCTTATGTTAACCATCTAAACTTTATCTCATGAATTTTCTTTTTTTCAAAAAGCAATCTAACTTAATTCTACAAATTGTTTCGAGTTAGTACACACTGTCCACCAGACATTTAGCCTGTGTTTACCTGTAGATAGTTGCTGTCCTGTTCCACGGTCAGACTCAGTCCATACTGCTTGTTCTCGTACTTCAGCAGTTGGTTGACCACCCTGTATGTGATGTTGATGTCGTTGCCAAACAGTACCTTGACATTGGACATAGCACTGGCCAGCTTAGAGGCCAGAGTCTTGGCAACCAGGGTGGTGATGTTGAGTACTTTACGTTCTATTTGGTCAATCTGCAAGTATCAACAAAGAGGGCAATTAAAAAACAATTAAATGATGAAAAATGAAAATACAAAAGTTCTACCCAAACTTTTCGTTAACATTGATCATATTAGAAGACTTATCTTTCCATGATATGCTGTTACAGTAATAGATAACTTTTCTCTAATACATGTATTAAATTCACACTCTAAACTACTGTTTACGTTTTGAATCCTAAAAGATTGGATCAAAGAGTATGTAGCAACAATTTTAAATGTTTCAACCAATTTGAAATTAGTAGAAATTTAAAAAAAATATCTATGACTTTCCTAAAACTAACAAAAGTCTGTGATATTCCTTCAAATATTCATTTAATATTTTCTCAATCTCATACCTGAGATTCCAAAGACACAAAGTCCTTGTTGGTACAGTTAAACAGATCGGGTTCTGACCACAGCTCTGTTTTGGAGCAGTTTCTCTTGGCATCACCTAAACGCAACAACATTCACTTGAACATCTTCAGCAACAAGAACAGACTGCCTGAAAGCCATGCTGGCAAAAGGAATAGGGAGTCAAATGAACAAGTATCAATTACGATAAAGACTTGATTGTTTGGAGTTCTTACCCACAGCCCCATACGGACAGTCTTGGACCGCTGTCACATGGCCACTCTCAGTGAACGTGATGGCCTCCCACCACATGATCTTGTGAAACTGACGGGGACACATACTGTTGGTGACTGGAAGAGGAAACAATATCAATATGAATGGATATGTATACTATGACATTTGCTATCTGCTCTCATCCTAACCTTTACTCCCATTCCTATTGTCTTTACTAGTGACATGCATATTAAGTAAACTAAACTTAACTAAACTAAACTTTTTTGCAAATACCCTTGCCTAACTAAGTGAATAAATACTTGCTTGCCAATATTACAAAATGCACCTGTCAGCTCTATAGAATAAAAATCAGCGAAAAGTGTGTTATTTTTTCTATTTAATACCTAAACATCCTATGTCATCATTGGGGTTCCACGAGATGTGTGCGTATTTATTCTCGCACTGGTCACACTTCCTTCCGACCACATTCTTCTTGCACGGACACTGCCCAGTGACCTTGTCACAGTAAATGGACGTCGACCCATACTTGTAGCAGTCACATGGGTAGCAGCGGTCGCTTCCGATTGGTCGATAGTAGTTCTCCTGGCAGTAGCACGTCCCATCAGTCTTGTTGCATTTGGTGTCAAACCCGAGCTTGTAGGAACAGTTACAAGGGCCACAGACAGGGAAACCATACCAGCCGTCCTGACAGGGTTGAGTGGACACCTCCTCACAGTACCTCCCTCCCTGGAGCTGACCACACTGACAGGTGTAGCCTGAGGGTGAGGTTGGCTTGTAGGTTGGGCCGTGACAGATAGCGGCATTCTGACAGGGGTTGTAGTTCCTGCAAATGTCCTTACATTCTGGGCCAAGGGTTCCTGTAATTTTATCGAATTATGTACAGTCATTGCTATTTCAATCAAATCTGTAATGTTATACTTTAATAAAAATATCACCACCCCCCCCCCCCCAAAAAAAAGGAAGATTGTCATTATTAATCTTCTTAAAAATGTGATCTTTCAACAGCTATATGTACTACAATTAAGATGTGAACCTTTCTTTTACCCAAAAATAAAACAAAACCGTCTGACTTGACCAAGTCAACAACAGAAATATTACACAGTATCAAGTATATTATGTACACTTGGTTTTGCCTACAAACATTTTGATGTACTGATATGATAACACCTTGACTGACCTTTAGGACAGACACACTCGTGCTTGCCCCAGTGGTCCACACAGGAGGCTCCCTGGGTACACGGGTTGTCCTTACAGGCGCTGGGAATGGTGCACCCTGGGAAGCTGTTGCTGTGGGAGGGGCGAGACAGCAGTGCGGTGTTTGTGTTCCCCACGATCATGTTCTGTAAGGATACAAAGATTTAATGACAGTCTTTTTACTTTGATTGACTCTTACTTGTTCGATGTGACAAGACATTAAAGCTAGATTGACAAAGTCTAGTGAATAAGTTGCATCATAATCTGTAAGGATCCAGAGAGTCAGTGATTGAATATAATTACTAAATTACAAATTTGCGAGAAAAAACACTTTACGTACAGCGAAACATAACTATCTAAAACTATTAATAGTAGTTTAGCAACAGAAGAATTTACTTTTATTTCTTTTTAATCTATTATTTTGCAAATCACCGTTCTTTGAAATGTTTCATCAAGGAACAAAGGAAATTAACAATTTTGTTTAATATACGAACATCTAAAATTAAAAACATCCTGACTCTCAGAGAATCAACATGGCAACATTTTTCTATCCTGATGAAGATTCCCTCACTTCTATCTTGAGCCCCTTACCTCCAGACAGCCTACGAATCCTTTTGTTATTGGTCCATCGTTCTCCCTCTCTGCTCCCACATATACTCTCTCAATCAGCTTATTGTTAAGGCTAAGAGATATGGCCTCCTTTTTCTGATAAATCAAAAAAAAAAAAAATAGAAATTTATTATTGGATCATATGTTCTGTCAAACTTACTTTAGCTGCCAAGAAATTTCAACAAATTATACAGCATTCTCAAGCATTTAATATATTATTTTATTGCAAGACTTGAAAAGGGGAATAACTCTTATCATTTTTAACTGTTCAACTTCAACTACGTAAACCTATAAGCTATGGCAATAAAATTAAATAAATGCTATGCAGCATCACTTCAAGAAAATTAGTTAGAAAAACTAATCATTACCAGTACTTCCTTCTTTTATTTTTAGCATTATTTGAATTAATTGTTGTAAGTGACCTCTGGAGCCAGTAAACGTACCTGCCAGTGCCCGTAGTCCATTACAAGGATGATCTCCCCTAATCTGGGCCACCTGACCTCCAGATAGTGCCACTTGCCATCGTTGACAGGAAGGTAATCAAACTTGAATGTGTTGTTGACCCCTCCTACTCTGTAGTGGGCGTAGCCATCTATCAGCTGCAAGAAAAGGGGCACAACTCTAAATGTCTTCTTGTACCAACTTTAAATTTCCAAACAGTTTATTTCTAATTTGTATTTTAAAGAGCAATGTCTTCAGCATCTTCTTTTGAAAAACTATAATAGCCAAGAGTAACTTGTGATGCTTAAAATGTATTTCATTCTTTAGAACAAGACCCAGCATATCCCCAACCTTTCCAATCTAACCTTTTTTAAATAGCAAACTGACCTCTAGAGTGACGGAGTGTCCCTCGCTGATGACAACGTACATCAGTACCCCCGCCGTGGCCCGGGTTCTGAAGGAGATGCCGTTGTACCAGGTGTACAGGATCATCTTACTGGTCAGTGAGTTTTCTGTGTACAGTAGAAACCCGTTACCCTCCAGGCGCGTGGGCTGGTCAATCACCTGGCTGCAGTCCTTACCCCCTGCCCGGTCAGGGCACTCGCAGAAGTACGTACCCCATCGGTCATGGCAGGTGCCTGTTGGGATTATTTTAACAGAGTTGAGACATTGATGAAATGTTGGGCTGTATTATATATGTCTTAGATAAAGAGGCTTTTTGCAACACTTTATCACTCAAATTTCCCAAATAGGGTCTCAAAATGACAATAAACAACTGAAACACAATTGTAATCATGTTATTTAAACACAGTCCATGATGCCTGAGAAATTAAAGAGCAAATTTAGGGCATCAACTCCAAAATGGATTACCCCCC
This sequence comes from Magallana hongkongensis, assembly GCA_015776775.1. Taxonomy (NCBI): domain Eukaryota; kingdom Metazoa; phylum Mollusca; class Bivalvia; order Ostreida; family Ostreidae; genus Magallana; species Magallana hongkongensis. The sequence goes on from CM027470.1 coordinate 16,426,840, forward strand.
CCCCCCTCCCCCAACACATAGAGTTTACTACATGTAAAAGCAAGCTTACTGTAGAAACTTCTGCAGATTTTGCAGCAATTGCTTTATTGACAGCACACTAAGAAACGACTGTTGTACTGTCTCCTACCTCCATGTTTACAGGGAGCAGATATACACTGATCCGTCTTCTCAGCACATCCAGCCACCGTCCCGTTGTTGAAGACAAACTTGTTGAGGTCCAGGAGCTGGTGGTCGACGTAGAAGTCCTTGATGCAGCCCTTGTAGTTCCGGTTGACGATCTGGAACTGGGACTGGAAGTTGGGGAGGCCCCCAATCTGCATCGGACCATTTAGGTCCAGGAACTTTGGGCACTGTACCTTCGGGGACTGCACTGGTGTAGCATCTACAGAATGGATAAGAAGAATTTAGGAAAACAATCAAAATTCAGCAAACATAATTGCTTTTTACCAATGCATTTTTTTCACGTATTGAATTTCTATGGTTGCACAATAAACATGTCAATTTCAGATAATAAATTTTTCTCCTAGCCTATCAAATGACTTTTGATAAGTTGTTTTACACATGCCAAATTTTGTTTGTCTTTGGCAAAATACATATTGAAACTTAAAGTACATGTAAATCCTTTCAATGTAAATAATGATTGATCTAGCCACTACCCACTACTTGCGTCACTTTTACCTTTATTATGTGGTTAATTCTAGCTTTAATTCTCAAAGACTGTCAGTGGGTGTGGGGCATTTAATTCTGTATTACAGCATCAATACAATACTCTCCATGCAATCCATGCATGCATATTTTTACAAATGAAGTCAATATTTACTTGCACCAATTAGTTGTTTCCATTTCAAAAAAATCTTTAACTACATTTCTCCACATGAGAACGTCTTAATTATTAATGCACAGTTTTCAATGATTTCAAAACATATTGTGCAGTAGTGTTCAATACTATAGTCAAAGGCTTCATGTTGTCAGAAACCCATGGCTCACTATAATTACTATTAAGCTAATCAATATATCAAATCAGGGTAACCTCTATGGTACATTTGTATTACATTGTACTTGCCTGTTTGATTGCTTGATTGGAATTTATGGTTAATTATAAGATCAAAGAATTAATTTAAAAATTACTGATGTGCACTTTTTATGCTTATTGTTTATAATCCATACTCTTCAAACAAAGGGTTAAATTTGTAGGTTGTTGATATTTTCTTCTAACCATCTCTTGAATGAGTTAGCAAAAACTGTACTACAAAACTTACAGTGTTCTTTATTTCAGTTAATTTTTCTGAAATGTACTGGTAGATGGAAAAGTGGCTGAAAGGCTTACTGCAGTCTTAACATTTAGTCAATTTTTTGTGACCATTTAGTAACTTTTCAGTCCACATTCAGTATCTTTTCAGCCAACATCCTTTAACCTTTTGGTCATTAACTTTTTAGTTAACATTCAGTAATTTTTCAGTCAACATTTGGTAACTTTTCAGTCAACATTCAGTAACGTTCCAGTCAACATTCAGTAATTTTTCAGTCAACATTCAGTAACTTTTCAGTAAAATTCAGCTGCTGCAGTAATTTTTCAGTCAATATTCAGTAACTTTTCAGTAAAATTAAGTAAACATTCAGTCACCCAACTAATGTGTTTAAAACTGGTTTTAGATCTAATAAGTTTACTTAATTATAACATTCAGTCATTATTCAGTTAAAAAAAATGCAGTCACACTTCAGTAATAATTCAGTCACCTCTTTTCTGTTAGAGCCTTGACTAATATCTGCTTTTTAACCACCTTTGGAGCTAGCTAGCCCCTGACTTAGCCCCTGACTTAGCCCCTGACTTACATGTCTGGGATTTGGAAGGTGGTCTGTACAGCGCAAGGGTGGTCCGTGATCAGGTGCCCATACTTGACAGCAATCTGTGTATCACACTCCTCCCCCACAGACAGGGTGGCAGTCTGTCAAAAAAAATTGTGGAAATTCAATATACCATAAAATATAAACAGGGAACAGTCTTAATCAGAGAGGAGCCATGAAATACATGTAGTGAAGAGTCTGTAAAATGCAGAGGAAATTCAGACTAAATCATATCATTTTATACATAGTGTGACAGTTTGTAAAAATTGAGAGAGAAATTCCCTCTGTAGAATCATAACATACAAAGATGAAAGTGTGTAAATAAAATGGGAAAGAAAATTTCCCACCTGACATAATAATATAAACTACAGACTAGATAGGTGACAGGGAGACCGTGTAGGAGAGAAAATGTTTCCTGAATGGATGTCATTCAGTAGTAACACTGTCTACATCAGTCCTAAACAAACACCTGTCTGTCGATATACGGACTCACTGATGTATTTAATATATAGTTTCATCAAAAGCAGTCATGTTAAGTATGGAGTTTGTAGTCATGAAAATACATTTATTAAGTGTTTGCTTACTGTGTGTTTCAACAATTTATATCTATACAGATATGGTGCATGTATTTTATTTGTCAACTTCAGATAATCAATAATGCATGACTGTATTAAAAACCACTTTAGGCAAAAAAGATGAAAAAAATAAATCAGCGCAGTCTGAACAAAATATATCTAGACAATATCTTTTCCAGCAAATATTGAGTAACTGGTGCACAACAAACTTATAGTGTCTAAACTTAAATGCCACCTTTTTGTGAACAGGTATTTCACACATTTGTTGTGTATGAAAAGACCTACAGTACAGCTCACGAGTATCCCGACACCCACCGTGTAAAAAACACGGTGGAAAAAGGTCTGTGTCGCACCGTGCACACGGTGTGACACCGTGTATGTGTATTGGAAAATTCAAGAAAAAGCACCGTGTCGCACCGTGGCTGCCTGTGTAACTCCGTGGCCACTGTGTTACTCCGTGGATATCGTTACCTGAGACGTTGATAGAAATAGCGTATGTTTAGAATTAAAGAAATTATGGCTAAACAAGAGTTAAAAACATATCCTTTTCATATTTAATAAAAAAGAATATCGACTTAAGTTGCACAGACCCAGAATATTGTCGCAGCTGTCAAGGTGAAGTTAATTTTTTGTGATCTGAAAACTCGACGTAAATGGGTACGTTTTAATTCATTTGTTCTTCAATAAATTGAAATAAATTCACCAAAAAATATTTAATAATCAATTTATATATTATCAAAATTCAAATCAATTTAATTCATCTTGTTGTTTTTTTCTAAACACGTGATGTTGTAACTGACGATCCTATTAAAATGTCGGGAGCCTAAACGGCCTAATTCTGTTATCTGTAAACACTTTCTGATTTATTAATTAATTTACAGCCTCATTTTAAACCAATTAAAAATGAGAAATGAAAACATTTCAGATCATGTTTTTCTAAAAACATGTGCTGTTGATGTGCTGTAGTAAATATAACAACCCCATATTACCGGTGACTCGAATAATTTGGACTTCAGCTATTTATGTAGCAATAAATAAACAAAAAATCACTTTTATATTATAGATTATAGATAAATACATGAACATACTCTTTTTAAATTATATTCAAGCATTGTACATGCATTAAAAATATACCCGCATTTCATAAAAATAATTTTCAACTTTATTTCCGTATAGCTGGTAATAGCTGGCCTCGTGATTTCACATGAAAAAAATCACTCGTGCGATGTACGGAATTAAGCTGATCAGATACAGTACAGCTCACGAGTATCCCGACACCCACCGTGTAAAAAACACGGTGGAAAACGGTCTGTGTCGCACCGTGTACACGGTGTGACACCGTGTATGTGTATTGGAAAATTCAAGAAAAAGCACCGTGTCGCACCGTGGCCGCCTGTGTAACTCCGTGGCCACTGTGTTACTCCGTGGATATCGTTACCTGAGACTTTGAAAGAAATAGCGTATGTTTAGAAATAAATAAATTATGGCTAAACAAGGTTTGAAACATATAGATCCTTTTCATATTTCAAAAAAAATATCGACTCACGTTGCATGGACCTAGAAAATTGTCTGGGCTGTCAACGTGGAGTTAAGTTTTTGTGATCTGAAAACTCGACGTAAATGGGTGCCTTTTAATTCATTTGTTCTTTAATAAATTGAAATAAATTCACCAAATATATTTGATAATCAGTTGATATATAATCAAAATTCAAATCAATTTAATCGTGTTTTTTTTTCTAAACACACGTGATGTTGTAACTGACGATCCGATTAAAATGTCGGGAGATTAAACGTCTTATTTTCTGTTATCTGAAAACTTTCTGATTTATTAATTAATTTACAGTCTTAATATAAACCAATTAAAAATGAAAAATGAAAACATTTCAGATCATGTTTTTTTTTAAAAACACGTTGATGTGCTGTAGTAAATAACAACCCTATATTACCGGTGACTCGAATAATTTGGACTTAGCTATTTATGTAGCAATAAATAAACAAAAAATCACTTTTATATTATAGTTTATAGTTAAATACCTGTACAAACTCTTGTTAAATTATATTCAAGCATTGTACAGGTACTAAAAATATACCCGCATTTCATAAAATAACTTTCAACTTTATTGCCGTATAGCGGGTAATGGCCTCGTGATTTCACATGAAAAATCACTCGTGCGATACACCTGTACGGAAGCTGATCAGATACACAACATTGTCTTTCATCTTGGGTTCTATACACAACAGGTGTTATTGTCTGTCTTGTTAGGTGTCATTGTAATTTACAACTAACTGTGTGTATATTTGGACGTCTGAACAGGTGTACTCGAGATGCCGTTATTCACACCTTTCCACGGACACCTGTTTGGTAACTCATCACAACCCGTCGTGTGTATGGTCTGAATATATCTTTCTTCTACTTTGTTAGTTCCATGATTTTTTCTAATCTCTAACAAACAAAAAAATTGTCTGTAGATATGTACACAAACAACTACACGTAAGACTATCGGCGCGTGGATCCGGAGAACAATTCAGCAACTCTATAAATGCGGGAATTTCACAAAGTATTAACTTGCGATAAGAAATTATTTACCGGGTACACATACATGTATGTACGAAAAAACTTGATTGATTAAAAAGATGAATGAGATAATACCGGTAACTTTTTGCAAGCATTTTAAACAGTTAACACAACTTTATTTACTTTATAACCAATCTAATATGTGTGATGTAAAATAGCGTCGAAATTTTAACGAAAATCTTATTACATCGTGTACTTTACAAACTTTTAGTCATTGTGTTAAAATCGTTATTAAAATTATGGATCTAAAATAAATGAATTAAATTTATACAAATAGAACTCTTATAATTAAAAACTGATTGCACAAAAGTACACACTGAGAGAGAGAGAGAGAGAGAGAGAGAGAGAGAGAGAGAGAGAGAGAGAGAGAGAGAGAGAGAGAGAGAGAGAGATTCTACAGCGCTATATTCCAACTCCATACATGCAATATAAGAAGGAAGAAACTAAACATTTCAAACACTAAATACTTCATTGCTAAACATTTTTCTATTTTGCGGACTTAAAAAAAACAATAGAACGACATTTTTTCCTTATCATGGAAGGAGCACGTGGTCTATCTCGCGGGCTGATTTGATTGACAGGGATAGCACGTGGACTCTGCCTGCATAGATTCTATCGCAATTTTAGGGAAAAGGGTTCAATATAATGGAAACTATAAATCTAACTTATTAAACTGAATTACAAGTAAAATGTACTTAAAATTAAACTCATACCGGTATCCCCCCCCCTCTCTCTCTCTCTCTCTCTCTCTCTCTCTCTCTCTCTCTCTCTCTCTCTCTCTCTTATATGACGATCATTAAACAATCAAACAGTAATTATTGCAATACTGAGTAGTTTCTTGGAACACAAATAATTTCTAAACCCAAGTTGCTTATAAAGATGAAATAAAAAAAATTATCAAGTACCGATCCACGGACTCTAAGCGCTATGAATATGTACTGTGCGGTACTACATGGACAAGTACATCACACATGTCTAAAAGAAAGAAAATTTGAAAATATATGAAATATAAAGCCGTATAATTATATATTTAGAGAAAGTACAGTTGTTTTCAACAACCCGTTATATTTATTATCGTTGAATAGAGTATAAGTGAGAGATCACAGTTATGATTCTATGCACTATTGAAACTGCCAAACTACAGTAACTACGATTATTACTACGTTTAAAAACGGACTGAAACAAAAACTTATGGAACCGTGTATTTGAATTTTAAAAAGGAAAAGAAAGTGTTAGTGTTTTAATTGATCAAACCTTTTTGTTGGCGATATCGATTTTTTTTGTTCTTAATATCAACAAAAATCAACCGTAACAATTGCATACGTCTGAAAATTGCGTGCCTAAAAATTTTATTTATTTATTTCTATTTTTTTTTTTTTTTGGTCTTTTTCTTTTATTCTCTTTCGTGCATCAATAAATATTTTATTCTTTATAAGTTTTATTCCTAAATCCTCCTTTTTTCACAGGTAAATACCGCGTGTTACACCGTGTTACTGTCCGTGTTGCATCGCGTTGCACCGTGTCGCACCGTGTTTTTTCTCGTTCCGAGGCCGTAACAGAGAACAATAGATCAAAGGTACCGACACTTCCACGCTCAGCGTGGACTTTCAAACACGGTGGTCGGTGTTTTTGTCGGGATACTCGTGAGCTGTACTGTACACAGCATTGTCTTTCATCTTGGGTTCTATACACAACAGGTGTTATTGTCTGTCTTGTTAGGTGTCATTGGAATTTACATCTAACTTTGTGTATATTTGGACGTCTGAACAGGTGTACTCGAGATGCCGTTATTCACACCTTTCCGCGAACACCTGTTTGGTAACTCATCACAACCCGTCGTGTGTATGGTCTGAATATATCTTACTTCTACGTTGTTAGTTGCATGATTTTTCCTGATCTCTAACAAACATGTAGATATGTACACAAACAACTACACGTAAGACTATCGGCGCGTGGATCCGGGGAATAATTCAGCAACTCTATAAATGCGGGAATTTCAAAGTATTAACTTGCGATAAGAAATTATTTACCGGGTACACATACATGTATGTACGAAAAAAACCTGATTGATTAAAAAGATGAATGAGATAATACCGGTAACTTTTTGCAAGCATTTAAAACAAACACAACTTTATTGATGTGAAATAGCGTCGAAATTTTAACGAAAAATCTTATTACATCGTGAACTTTACAAACTTTTAGTCATTGTGTTGAAATCGTTATTAAAGCCATGGATCTAAAATAAATGAATTAAATTCATACAAATAGAACTCTGATAATTCTAAAATGATTGCACAAAATTACAGAGAGAGAGAGAGAGAGAGAGAGAGAAAGAGAGAGAGAGAGAGAGAGAGATTTTACAACATAATATTCCAACCCTCATACATGCAGTATAAGAATAAAGAAACTTAACATTTCAAACACTGAATACTTCATTGTTAAACATTTTTCTATTTTGCGGACTTAAAAAAAACAATAGAACGGCTTTTTTCCGTATCATGGAAGGAGCACGTGGTCTATCTCGCGGGCTGATTTGATTGACAGGGATAGCACGTGGACCCTGACTGCATATATTCTATCGCAATTTTAGGGAAAAGGGTTCAATATAATGGAAACTATAAATCTAACTTATTACACTGAATTACAAGTAAAATGTACTTAAATTAAACTCATACTGGTATTTTCTCTCTCTCTCTCTCTCTCTCTCTCTCTCTCTCTCTCTCTCTCTCTCTCTCTCTCTCTCTCATATGACGATCATTAAACAATCAAACAGTAATTATTGCAATACTGAGTAAACTGTAGTTTCTTGGAACACAAATAATTTCTAAACTCAAGTTGCTATAAAGATGAAATAAAAAAACATATCAAGTACCGATCCACGGATCCTTAGCGCTATGAATATGTACCGTGCGGTACTACATGGACAAGTACATCACACATATGTATAAAAGAAAGAAAATTTGAAAATATATTAGATATAAAGCTGTATAATTATATTATTTAGAGAAAGTTCATTTGTTTTCGACAACCCGTTAGATTTGTTATCGTTGAATAGAGTATAAGTGAGAAAAGATCACATTTATGGTTCTATGCACTATTGAAACTGTCAAACTACAGTAACTACGATTACTACTACGTTTAAAAACGGACTGAAACAAAAACTTATGGAACCATTTATTTGAATGTTAAAAAGGAAAAGAAAGTGTTAGTGTTTTAATTGATCAAACCTTTATGTGGGCGATATCGATTTTTAATATCAACAAAAATCAACCGTAACAATCGCATACGTCTGAAAATTGCGTGCCTCAAAATTTTATTTATTTCTATTTCTTTGTCTTTTTCTTTGATTCTCTTATGTACATCAATAAATATTTTATTCTTTATAAGTTTTATTTCTAAATCCTCCTTTTTTTCACAGGTAAATACCGCGTGTTACACCGTGTTATAGTCCGTGTTTCATCGCGTTGCACCGTGTCGCACCGTGTTTTTTCTCGTTTCGTGGCCGTAACAGAGAACAATAGATCAAAGGTACCGACACTTCCACGCTCAGCGTGGACTTTCAAACACGGTGGTCGGTGTTTTTGTCGGGATACTCGTGAGCTGTACTGTAAAAGTAATCAATTATATAACCATGATAACACGGACACCTGCGTACCTACACTACAACCCCAAACTAGATTTATAGCCCTAACAGTCAGGGGTCTCTCAGAAACCAATACCTTTATGACTGGGCCCCCCCCCCCCCCCATCTTTCCCCTTTTCATAATGCAGGTAGATCTACTTTCTGATTCCATAATAGAATACTGCTTCACAAAGATACACAGTTATGCAATATTTACGGCTAGATAAATCACTGCAGTCAGTTTGGATCTTGAAATATTGGCCGTCGGATTCCGGTCACACAACAGACAGCGATCATGTTTCTTAAACATCAGTAATATAATATTGGAACCAGATTTATACCTGGCTTAATGTTTGTCTTGATAAAACATCATAACTCAAAATGATTTTAATGGAATTTTTAAAATTTGTTTTATTACTATTTAGAAATGAAGTTAATTAAAATATGAAATTAAAAGATTCTTTAAATACATGTAAATGTACCGGTATGTATCCCATATGTTACGATGCATGCACATCTGTTTTTTTGTGATCAATACATGCAGCAGTAAAATAGCAATTAAATTATACGCATGCAGGCCTAGTTCAGAATGACTGCAAAGTGTTATACCTATAAATCAAAATTATTTTCTTTACATACGAAGTTAGTAAAAATATTTAAAACTTTAATATTTCTACATGTCAATGGCTTTGTATCACACAGACCCATTGCATATTATATGACTTTGAAAGATATACATGTATTTTATGAATTCAAGTTCATAAATCATTTTCCTTCAGGGTAATTCTTACCTCCAATGAAAGAAGACCTGAATTAATTTACACCTAAAAGTTTCTGTGTGTACATAACAATGTATTTTCCTCTCTAATTTATTTCAAAATAAGAAATTGGTAAAGAATTGCATACACCATGCTGCGCTACAATAGATGGCCTCAAATGACAGAATTTTCTTTTTGTGGAAAAAGACACTAGCTTGACTCTTTTTACAAGCTGCCATAAGACAAACTTCCATTCATCACTTCGACAGAAAAAAAAATCCTGTTAACTAATGCACCCAGCAATTCATTTTTAGATTTTTCAGATTACGGAATGTGCAGGAAAAAATTTGTCGCAAAAATCAATAAAATACCTCGCCTTTGCCAGCAACTGTATCATTACTGTTTTGTTATTATTAATTACTTTACAAATCGTTAGGATGTAATCGATTGTCTCTAAAGCTAGATGACAGATGATGATTAGAGGTATAGCTTTATTATTGTGACTATGTAATGGAATCCCCTGAAGCATAATGATTTATCTCCTTCCAGCCCAAAATCCAAATATTTATCTTTCAATAAATTAACAATAATCTTTTTACACTGAATCACCTGGAAATGCGTAATGCAAACCCCCATTAACACATTATATACTAATAAACATACTGTACTATATTCTACCTAATTGACAATTAATATATCCCCTTATAAATTGGAAAAGGTATCTTTTAATTAAATGAACTCGTTACAATATGGTGACATATCAGTTTTTGGATCAAATAACTTGGGGTCCTGTATGCACACTATGACACAGTGTATGACTTTAATGCCCCTGTGACAATTTTAACATCATATCTCTGTTCATCTACAAGCCCTCTCCATTTTCACATTGATTTCCCCGATCCTGCATACATGCACAGACAGTCACTGCCTGAAGTCCTCAGAAAATGAACACAGACCCTACACTGTCAATTCAACTTCTAGCTGCTTTGATCACACAATAGAACAAATTAATGATAGAAAAACCATTTCTACTGTGGAACAATAACTTCACACATTGAATACCAATTCAACAATATATCCGACTGTCCACAATGTTTATCTACCCCTTTCTTTCTTTCTTTCTTTCTTTTTCTTTATTTTGGAGCAGATGATGTTTACTTAACATTTTTTTTTATCGTCCTCTAAAATATTTAAAGTAGGCCAGAATCTTCAGGGGGGAGCTGACATAAAGATGTTTTTTTAATTGAATTAAAATCAAATTTACCACACCTTTGTGTCAGTTTTTGATGTGCATTAGTAAATAAATAAGCAAATACCATGAATACTGAAGCCCATTTAAATGGTAAATGTGTATTTCAAAAACACAGATAAAGAATCCTCTGTATTAAACTGGATTTTGTATTCCTATATTGATTTGAAGACTTGCTTTTGCATTGCATTACCTTATATTCCTCATTAAACATGGGGAATTATGGTTGATATATATATAGCTAGTCAGAAGCTTTCCTTGCTCAAACTCAAAAATCTAGCTTTTTTCAATTGCAAATCTGTAGATTCCTTATCAAACATGGGGAATTAACGATTATAGCTGGAAGCTCCCTTTCCGCAGTCCAAAAAATTTAACTATAATATTCATCTTTATTATTAAAAAGTGTATAAAAAAATCGAATCATAAAAATTCCGTGCATGAGATTTATGATCCCTGCAGCAGTTTGATACAAAATGATGGGATTTGCAAAATTAAGTTCTACAGCTCGCTTGAAATAAGAAATTTAGATCTGCACAGAGTGAGTACAATAATTCCCATATACATTTGAACTTCCAATTCCATTACCAGACCCTGTATTCAGCGTCTCACCCTGTTGATATAGTCCACTTGAGCAAACTGCCATTCTCCGTTGGCCACGCCTCCCTCAACCTTTGACCTGACTGATGTCTTATTGGTCCCGGTGCTGAAGGAGAACTGAAGCTGTCCGTCCACAATCTCCAAGGCCATGAAATCGTTTCTATCATTGAATCGGCCATTGTAGAAAAGCAGACCATTTTTCATCTGAGTTGCAAACCTTTAAAAAAATAATCAATTAAAAATAAAGATGGTGTTTAATATTCATTGTAAGCATTTTATATATTATATTTTTTTGCATTTGTAGAACTTTTCAATACACCTTTTATTTATTATTAAGCAGTGAAGAGTGTAACAGACTGATTCTTATACCGTTATAGGCAGATACGTATAATTAATTCTTTTTAACTGTCACTGTCAATGATTAAAGCACCTATTCAAATTGAAAACAAAGAATAGCCATCTGCTACAATGTTTGGAAGGGTTGTGTTTACAATAGTACAGTCATGCAGACTTATATATAACCTGCTAACACAAAAGCTAGTACAATCAAGTATGTTCAATTTATAAATAATTTCTAGAAATGCATGCATAATAATGATAGTGAACTCCCTCAATAACAGCCTCCATGTTTAAATTTTATACCTCAAAGAATTGATTCGTTAAGTTTATATCCGATTGTTTTCTTTCAAAATAAACAAGATTTAAGTTTTCAAAAACATCTACCGGTATATCAAAATAAGCTAAAGCTAGAGGACATGATTTTATCACAAACCACATCAAATAATAACGTCGAATTGGAGACTTTTTCGTAAGCCTTTTCTTCCTAATACATCTACCGTATTTTTCGGGGCATAGGCCGGTATTTTTTTACTCCAATGCGCGAGCATCGGCTTATCCCCCGGGATCGGCTAATCATAGGCTCAAAGTTGAAAAAATTAAACAGTCAAATTTAAAATCCACTGTTTTTAGCAGTTTATCATCAGGGTTGGTTTTTTTTTCGTCCGTTTGAACTATTGTTCGATAGTTGCAGATACATAGATATAACAGAGCCCGTTAGTATATACGTCTCTGATAGTTGTCCCGTTGATAATTTTTGTAATGACATTGCGAGTAATAAAATGTACAGTACTGTACGAGGTATTTCTTTACAACCCCAATCAAAAGAATTTTCCCTCCACGTTCACGTATGAACCCTGGAAACTATTAATGCGTAGTAAAAAAAAAAACGAAACCGGGTAGAATGACGGAACTTTTGTGAATTTCTTCATGTCTGCGTTCGTGGGAATCACTGGTCTTGGGTGCAGAATAAATCAATGCTTTGTGTTTTTACAGTTAATTTTCTGTTGGATGAAATAACGGTATTCTGGTGTCAGGTGTGAAACCCGTGACTAAAACACAGCCTGGGGGCACGTAGTGTACACCCTTACACCTCACCGCATTAATTGTGTTTTTAACATTACAACTTCTTTGCATAACGGCAAGTCACTTTTTAATTTATTAATGGAAAAGAACACAAATTAAATATTTTATGTGTGGTATTTCGTTTTCTCATTCATGCGATTACGGGGGATAACTCTATTTGAATATGAAACCACGTGTTGAGCTAATGGACGCCATACCCCGATCAACAAGTAGCTTTCAAAGTATTACTTGATTAAATGAAATGGAGCAGTAAGGTTTTAATAAAAATATAAAAGGTTTGGTAAAATATCATACTTAGTTCTATCAGACAGTACCACGGAGTTTGGTGTTGCAATTAAATTTACATTATGTAACATTACGATACCTAACGATATATACCGACGAATACGGAAGAGACCAAACAGCCACAAAACACAATTATATTTTTTTTAAATGTTTAAAATATATATGTTAAGCAAATTTAATAACTTTAATTACTCTTTTGACTTTCTACATCGATATTCTGAAAGTGTCAACTTAAATTCCTTCATCATGCAGCGGTCATACTTTCACCATAGAAATCATCGATTGAAAATCGGCCTATCCCATAATTCGGCTAGTCTATGGATTTTTCCTGAATTTTGTCTGAAAATGAGCAATTCGGCCTATGCCCCACATCGGCATATGCCCCGAAAAATACGGTAACTATTTTTCCAGTTCCCTTAACATGAGATCATTGGAATGACATATATAGAGCTAATTCGACATTACAGGGTTTTGCTCCATCAAAGTATACAACGATGTTTAATCAACTGTGCTTGATGTTTTCATAAACCCACTCGCCTTCCGTAAGATATTTATTCACCTACCCTAAGATATACGTGAAATCAGTGGTAACATTTGGATTACAGAGTAAAGGGAAAAATCGAGGCTTTTGAGCGGACTGAATGATATCATGGCTTGGCTATCTAATCAGGGATTATCAAATTAATCCTTTAGAATAATCCTGTTAGTAAACTTTTCCTTACAAAGTCAATTTGTTAATTCTTGCCATGATTTAAAAGTCTGTCTTTAAATACAAAGGAATTTCAAGCCTCTATGTGAAATTGTACTCTAAAAATCTACCTAACTTTATGATAGTAAACATTTTTATCATCAATTTGTTAAAATGTGTAACTTTTATCATGTATACCGTTGTAGCCAACAATTATCTAACATGCTATAAGAGCTATTGACAGTGTACCATATGTTTTAAATATTACATTTCAATATCTAACAAGTCATTTTATTTGCCTGGAGCAACTGTAAAATGAATAGATGTAAATGTTGTTTCATTACCCTTTTTTTCAATTTGACTTTTTATTGAATTTTTATTTTTGGAGAGGGGAGGAGGGAAGGGGTGTGTGTTTGTGAAATAAAAAAAACTCACTTAAGCTGAATGTTGAATCTGAATCTTCTCTTGAATGCTGGGAAGGTGAGATAGGAACCAATAGAAAACTTCCTGGAGGTCAGCTGACAGTACTTGTTGTAATGAGGCTCAGCAGGGCAGCCTTTACACCGGAATCCCCCTGAGTTCTTATTTGGCTCGCACTCAGATGGAGGCTCACACAAGTTCTGGGGACAGGTCAAAAGGTCAAACTGTTGATTGTTGTTAATCTCACAAGTCTCTCCTACAACAAGAAATTGAAAAAGATTAATATATCGGCAATAGTGTGTTTACAATCTAATTTAATATTTTATACCATTTATCAATATTGTCATGTACAGTACATAAATGTACCTTTCCTCAATCAACTTTAAAGCAAGATGACTTCATTAATGCAATTATTGATAATTGTTCCCTAATAATAATTTATATTTTTAATCTTTTGAATCCGCAGACTCTATTCCATTTAAATCTTCATTTTTGTCTGGTACAAACTCTCTAGACTCTCTCTCTCCTCTCTCTCTCTCTCTCTCTCTCATTTTATTTTCCTCTCTTTTGTGTTGCTGTTATCCCTTTACACTCATTAAGTAAACCCATGTTCTATAGATATGGTAAGTGCTTGGCTCAAGAAATACATATTCCTTAGATCAATACAAGTTCTCATAAATCCTGCCATTACAAGATGGCCTTTCCATCGCAAACACAACTTAACATTTATTTTTTAAACCCATAAATGACAGTTTAATTGCACACTTCTACCAAATGTGGGCCCATCAGTTAAGGCTTCATGTAAAGCAATTTTCCTACATGTCTACTTCATGGCATTTAAACATGAAAAAGTCTTTAATAAAAGAATTCGGTAAAAGCTAGTGACTTTTAAACGGTCATAATTACACTAAATTCCCTTACACCGTAAATATTGATATCGCAGATCTGGATCAGATTTTCCTTTAACAAAGCGTAGAAGTTTCACCGTCGGTTCGTTCGGAGGCACTAATGGGGCTCAAGCGAGTCCAAGAGCTATCAGGTTTAAAGTGATACTCATGTCCTTTCACCCCTTGTAGATGTTACGCAGTCTGCTTGAACTTTTTTCTGCCTGGCTGGGCGGATCGTTGTGGTGTATCAGATAACAGACAATCGATGCGACTATGATCTTTCGGTCTCGATAAACTCGTGGAATAACACCACATAATCGCCCGTTATTATTGGCGAGGATTGTGTGAAAACATTTATAGAAAACTTTATGCCTAGCTGAATATCTTTTTTGTCCGAGTGTAAATGATTCATGCAGGAAAGACAAAGGAGTCTCTTCTTGCCTTCATTGTTAGATTTCAATTTACCTGAGCAAAAGCTATAGCATTAAACATTTAAGAATGACTCAAAGACACTCACAGACTTCACAGCCAACCCCTTTTCTCTATTTGTTTGGATTTAAATGAAAAAATTTACCCGTTTAAGGTCAGATGAGACGTTCCTCGAGAATCCTTTTTGTATCTCCTCGTAATAAAGAGTTCCAATAAAAAATATTAATTTTATAATTACTTGACTTGGTTATATGTCTAGATGGTTGAGTGGTTAGAACCGTGGCCGCTCACTGCCAGAAGCATATAGGTTCTAGAGGTCGTGAGTTCAAAGCCCCACCCCGGCAGAGATATAGTGAATTTCGCTGTGCTGTAGATGCATTTATTTTTATATCAGCAATTCAAGTGTATTTTCAAGAAGATTATATAGGAAATTGCATACTCTAGTATTTTGCAGAAATGCCTGGTAAGGTACCCTGATTGTTTGCAAGAAAGCTTGTCAAAGTAGTAGTAAACCATTAACAAATTCCTGGAAAAAGTTATCTAAAATTGAGGAACGTGTCGTCTGACCTTAATAATTACCGGTAATTTTTTAAGGGGATTCATAAAACCTCTTGCAATAATACAGAACCATCTGACAACTGGATTTCACATTGTGCCTATCACGATTGATAACAAAGGGTTTGTTTGTTTGTATACAGAGTCTGTATCAGTTACAGCCATTACTCACTTCACAAGATATAATTACAATTAGCATCTCAAACGGCTACAAGGACCATCTCCATAGCTGTGAATCTCGATCCGCCTCTATTGTAATACTGTGACAAATAACACTTACTATCACGAGACTTGATCTTAACATTCATTAAGTCAAAGAAAGGCTTCTAACACTTAGATGGGCTCAGGTGTACCAGTATAGTATAAACTGATATTTTGAGAGGTCCAATGTCATCAAATGAAATCCGTAGCCAGACTTACAAGTATAGCACGAGAGCATGCACAAAATGAACATCGGATCTAAATATTAACCATTGTTTGCACATATACTAAATTTCTTGAAAGAGCATCTAATGTCTAAAAATTGAATCTAAAACTTGGACTATTACAGTTGAAAAAATCTTCGTTTTACCTGCAAAATTGGGGGCACAGAGACAAGTGAATCCACCCTCCTTGCGTTTGCATGCTCCTCCATTCTTACATGGACTACTGTAGCAGGCGTCTATCTCCTTATTGCAGTAATTTCCAGAGGTCACTGAAAAATCATCACCATCATCATCATTTATTTACAATGGTCATCTTTTAAACCACCATTCATCATCAGATTCAAACATCATCACATGCATAGTCATAAAATTTAATATTCCATCAAGATCATACAATTCTGTTAGAATATATCTATGGTAAAGATGAACGTTACTGGTATTTACAGTGAGATATTTGGTTTGCATTAATTTAGACAAAACATTTACAGCTTACAGACAAAAATTTACAGTCTGTACATTCCTGACAAATTTACAGCAAATTCCTTTGTGACTTAAATTTACAGCAAGACACCTTAGCAACTTAAATTTACAGCAAGACACCTTAGCAACTTAAATTTACAGTAAGACACTTTAGTTACTTAAATTTTTAGTACTTAAGATCCTTAGTGACCTCAATTTACAGCAATCAAGACACTTAAATTTACAGCAGGTTATCTTATTGAATCATATTTACAGCATGACTCATTTGTGACTTATATTTACAGCAACTAAAATTTACGACTGTGACTCCTGTTGAGTAACATGAAAAATAAAAGACTTACATGCATAACCGGCAGGACATTCACATCGAAAGCTGTTGACGGGATGAATAGGTCGGAACAGCATGGTGGAAGAAGTGATGAAGGGCTGAGGACGACCAAACTTGACGTAGAAGATGCAGTGCTCAAAGTTGTCACAGAATTCACGGATACAGATGTTATCCTCGAACGGCAGCACCTAAAAACATGGAAAGAATCAGGTTGTAATACATGTATAACATTTACAAATAGTATTTATCTGTTCATTTATCAATATCTTATGTTCTTATCAACTGAATATACTTTTTGATATTAATAACATTTTCTATCATCTACAATATATGCAAGCAGCAAAGTGTTCAAATGATAAGGTCTATGTTCATATTAAGAATATAAATAAACAGGAATCCTACACAAAAAAGAGGGTTTTCATTCTGTAGTACAATTAACATTTAATATTACTTATTTTAAATGTTTTTTCATTTATTTGGTAAATGCATTTTACTTAATTAAGTAATTTAAAAGAATACTTAATCGTCATGTTCATTTGAAATTTCACAGTGTTGGGGAAATGTGCAGCTAGTGTTGTTAACACTTACCGTAAATGTTCATAGACTTATCCGAAAGTTTTATATTTTGTTTTAAATTTGAGACTGTTCCTCTTTTTTCTATTATTTTAATATCATTGGAGGAAGAAGCATTTTAACTTTTTTTTGCACCACTATCTGATCTGAAGAACATAAATAACTATTTTGCAAATTTTTGATAACAACTTTGCTATAGATTACCTGCATTTTGTTTCGTAATGGCTTACTCATAACCAGCGAAACACTTTGACCTGAATGTTGAATATTTCAATTCTTATCAGTGTAAAAGTGTATAATATAAAACTTATATTTAGGTTCACATTTCGAATGATGGCTTTTAAATTTCATATGAATTATCCATTTTCCTGTCTAATGCCATACCTCATGTGTGCTCACGTTTTCACCTCTGATTTTTATCAAATTTATTGAAAGCATTGAATCGCCTGCTAACTTGCACACGTATAGGGTTTTAAATCCCATAAAACATTAAATATCGGGTCATTAAATTCAACAACTTTCCGCCTTTACATGGCAAATAAAGGTTGACTGCAAAAACGGAGTTAGCATATTAGAAATTTTAACCCGAAGTTGGAGTGTTCAGAGTGCATGGCATTCAATAAATATTAATTATTGACAGTCTACTGATTTAATTAACTCTTTTTCAAAAATATTCAAGTTGTTTTCTCAAAAATATCTTGTTTTTCTTATGGTCAAAGGATACAGCCTAATCAGTCAATACTTCTTGATATGTTCCTATGAAGGTTGAGGGTTCAAATCTTTAAAGCTTTTAATTAATTCACCTCATATCATGATAAATGTTCTCAGACTGATTTTTATGTTTACTTACTAGATTATATGTGTATACTGTTTATATTGGGAAATATTCACCCCATTTTTGAATTATTTCCATCGCTTTTGCCCTTGTTGTCCATGGGGGAATTTAAGACTGGATTTTTTAAATAATTTTGTTCATTAGAAAGAGTATCAATTTCTAAACCGTTAAAATCTAAAGTGAAGAAGGCGAAAATAACAAGGGCAAAAACAACCCTGTATTATACATATTATTATAGCATTGAATCATGATTTTTTGAAGTATACACTCTCATAACTGCCGCTGTGTGTGCATACAAATTGAGTAACGCGCGTTAGCGCGTTATGAAAATTTGTATGCACACACCGCGGCAGTTATGAGAGTGTATACTTCAAAAAATCATGATTTAATGCTTATATTCACATTTTTCAACTTCTTGCCTTGTCTGCAAATGTGATTCATGCCTTAAAATTCCTATCTTATTCTAAGGGTAAGTTAATATTAATGGAAGAGCCACAGTAACAGCCACAAGCGTGAACTTTGATTTTCGCTTGTGACGTTGCAGTTTGCAGCGTTCAGCGTTTGTGACGTCATAATAAAACTCGTCAATTTGACCTTTGACTACTTGTTGCATTTAGAGGCATTTGAAGATCACAGAATTTAATGGAAAAACACAGTAGAATGTAAATATATAACAATATACATAATTCTTTGTGACATCATTTTTTATCAATGTGTAATTTACTATTAAGAATAAACCTAAAAACTTTCTAATTGTAGAAGCTACGCAAATTCCACATGAAATTTGTTTTTGTTCACAGTGCATTTTCGAATAACTAAGGATTAGAGATTAAATAGTGATCACCAGCTAGTTAAAAGTGCATTACAATTCAGGAGAGAGAACCAGTAAAATGCTACACCAACCTGTAGCGTGGACAGATCAGCCAATCGGATTCTCTGTAAGTAAATCTGCTCTTGAAGGACCTCCGCGTCGATGAACGATCCATCTGACTTCCTCACGGCGACACTGACATTCAAAACAGTAGTCGACACGTCGGTGTCTTTCTCCACATTGATGACGTAAATATTCTTCTCCTCGGTGTTAAGAACGGAGGCCAGGGCATCAACGAAGAACTTATAAACGGGGGAAAGGAAAGTGTCCTGAGTGATGTTATTGAGGCGAATCGTGACGCTCTTCTCCAACATCTCCTTGGTAACCAGACGGACGTACAGGCGACAGGAAGCAGTCTTCAGATGCAGTCCATCTAAGGAGCAAAAAAATTGTAGCAATCATTTTTATTATCCAACCTTAGAAGCAAATATCAAAGTTCCTATAATCATTTTTTCCTTAAAATTACAGTCACAATTGATTAGCAGAAATCATGCATAACAGTGTCATCATAATGATTTGTTTCGTCATGCAATTGCTAGCTGTTCTAAAAACTGTTTTGACCACAAACTTGTGGTTATCAGAATTATTTTGATGGTGAAATTGTTGCCTTCTTTATTATACTGCTGTCAGTAAGACTTTAAACCATACCAAAAATCTTTTAACATGTACCGGGTACTAGTATTTCGATCATCTAGATTTTTTAATTGACAATGTCATTACTTTTCATTTTTCACACTTGTGAGTACATATATATATAATTGATTACACAAAAAACTCAGTTAAATTAAGATATCCCAACAGCTTGAGTATTTTGAAATTATCACTTTGAACAACATTTCACATACCGGTACTCAAAGTTAATTTAATTTAATAAAAGTGATTTTTTCAATTTTATTTACTGACTGCTTCATTCGATTTTAATTTACGGTAGTTAACAATAACTAAGGCCAATCAGTGGCTACCCAATCATAGAGTTCTAGCTATTCTAAAGCCTTAATTGACTGTGTATTGAATAACACACTCTATTGTTTCATTCTTTCCCTGTTGAGTGCTATATAATGTTTCTAAATGTAACCAATGTATGTATTCAATAGATTTAAAACTTTCAACCAAAAACTTCATTAAGCATACTAATTGTAGACATATATACATAACCATGGGAAAAAAATCATTACATGTACCCTTGTATATATACACACTTTCTGACAAATGAAAGGTTAACAAAGAAAACAAACATTAGAATATTTTACCTTTCATAATTGATTTAACCAAATAATTACACAGAGTGGTATTTACATTGACTTAATTGTTAAAAAGAAAAATTATAGATTTTTTTCGCCTGAAAGGCTGCATGGAAACAATTTGTATCAGAACTGAATGAAGAGTCCTCTCTGGATTTGAGTAAACCCTTAGGAAATGACAGAATTTTTATGTATATGTATCACAAAAATAAATATTTTATAAACATCTTTACAGCGCATCTCATATTCAACTAGATTTACAGAATCATACATGCCAACTTTAGAATTAATCAAT
This sequence comes from Magallana hongkongensis, assembly GCA_015776775.1. Taxonomy (NCBI): domain Eukaryota; kingdom Metazoa; phylum Mollusca; class Bivalvia; order Ostreida; family Ostreidae; genus Magallana; species Magallana hongkongensis. The sequence continues at coordinate 16,447,795 of CM027470.1, forward strand.
GGCGGATTATTTGCGAACGACATTTTGAAGCCTACAAATTCATGAGTGAATACGCAGATATATGTTTAGGAAGACTGCAGACAACAATTTTGTTTATCTTTTTATTCGTCACTGAACTTTGCAATAAGGCCATGTTTATAAGACTTAGCTACCTGATTGGTGCAATTAAAATTTCAGGTACTGTATCAGAGATTGTTGTGCAGTGAATACATGGGCAAAACCAGATCAAAAAAAAATATTTGTCTTTCTTAAGGAAACTTGAACAAAGATCTGGCCAAAGCAAATTTATTCAGTCTGTTGGTGAATAGGTTCATAATGTGTACACACGGTCACACAGTATATAGCATCAATGAAATCTATCAATCACTGACTGAGCTATCTCAGAAAAAGAAACGCAGTATTCTGAACAATTATGATCAAGGTTAAATACAATCAGTATTGAATGTAGCAATTTACAGACCAATACGGTTTAGACTTTTAAATAATTTCAAAGCCTAAAGGAGCTGGTCTAGCGGATATTTTTGTTGTCTTCTGACAGTTTTAATACAGAATTAGATGTACAGATTTCTGTAAACTACGAACCGCATAGATGCATGTGAATTGTACATCACCACATTGTATAAATTTCTAGTTTGTACAGTTATCAACCTTGTATAGTGCTCATACTCAGACCACGTCTCTGCGTCTACAATTTTAACCCAATCAGTTACAAAGTAAAATTTTTACAGCTCGAATAACCTATAGTGCATTTGAAAGAACTGCAACTGTTTTATCTGGATGATCAATAATTGTGCCTAGTAAAAACTTAATTAAATAATGCTTGAAATTGTTCAACCACAATATGCAATACAGCGAGTGGAAAAGCCTATACTGTAACACACAAACTAATACAAAAGATGAAGGCAGAGAGTCCTTGCCTCCTCAGGACTTGTTACAACATGCACCAAACTTTTGATTCAGAATGACAGTGCTTCGAGTGCTATATCTGTTACTAACAGTCAGACTCTCTCTCCCACAGTGTCTAAACAACCAGTCCAATGTTGACGAGTTTGACACCTCTGACTGGATTGTTTGACATACAGAGACATTGTGTACACAAGATAGGTTCGGAGACCCAGGCTAATATCATTCACTGACCGATACCTACACTGGGTATTTAAAATCAGAAATCCGGCATTTATATACAGCAGACATTGCCAATTCGCCTGTAGTGTAGTGTTCGCAGCTACAGGCTTTATGATTTGTTGTGCTTATAGCGTTTTAGCTATACTGCTGTGCTGCCTAGCTTTTGTTGTGCTTATAAGCTAGCTTTTGTTGAAAGCTGAATTTTAATGATTTATATTTTTCCCTAGTGTGCTTACATGAAGCCATAATTTGTTCTTGCTTTTTTACATCATGGTTTTCAATTCTGGCTCAATCTTTTAGCTGCCATTTAAGCTTGCCATCTTAAGTAATTATTTTTTGGTAAAACAACTCGTTTTTGGGGTTTATGTGTTCCGTATTACAATTTTAAAGCTTTTGGTCCAATTTAATTTTATTTATCATGCTTATAGGAGATCTACAATGCAGCATACAATTCATTTGATAGATATTTGCTTTGTCATTTATCATTTGTTTATAATTTAACTAATGCCTTCTTTCATATTAGGTTTTCTGTTCCCACCGGGTACCAACAACAGATTACAAGTACCTTAAACTACATTTAATAAGGAAAGCTCTCAAATGTGACCAAAATGTAATCTTTTTTCTGGACCCTCATATGATATATGACAATCGCCACAGAGTCTCCATTCCACTCCTCACTCAGACACTCACTGTTAGAGTTCTACCCTACTTTGTATTCATACCGACTACTAGAATGTGACATCCAGGCGGCAATAAAACTACACTGATCAAATTAAAACAGAGGATTATAAATCAAGCAGTGCATAAGTGAAACAATGGAATCAATACCTACAGAGAAAGAGATAAGAAACCTTTAGAACTCTGGGCAGCCTTCAATATTATATATGCCCTACCCCAGGCTAGATATACTAGCTGTTTCCCCAGACTGATAGCAAGGGGTCCGGAAACCTTTGAACATGGGCTGGCTTTACCTACACCTCATAAATCAAACGTTGGTGTTGATCTTGGAATTGACTCACCCTGCTCCCTGTAAGGATTAGGGACTTTGTCATCGTAAGTCTCTAGGAGAATCGGTATACCACATACTGGGAGGGTTCCGTGGTATTTTAATGGAGACATTTTGGGGGGAGGTCATAGCGGGGGACATTAATGCCTGGGATATCAGTGGTATTAGGCAGGGTGATAACAAAAAAAAAACCTGGGGGTAAAGAGAGGATTATGGGTAGTCACAGGGCAAACGCAAAAGGATATAACGGGATTGAGGGACCAATTTACAAAATAGTATAGCTATAGCCAACCACCTCCATCCCTTTCACACTTTTCTATCTAGTTTAATACTAGCTGCAGGACTGTAGCTCCCGGTCTGAAAAAATTCGGATGGACGACCTGGGAGCTACAGTGCCTCCCATAGTAAAAAACTGCAATTTACGGCGCACAAAAAATTGCGCTAGTTTTGGACTTATTAACCTTATTTTCATACAAATTCTGTACAAATCTTTGATCCCAAAAAATTCCTCGGACATTTTACTACAGATATCGTCACTTCACTTACTTCTGATAGTCTTTTAAACACCATCACCAGCCCTGTAAATTAAAGAGGTGCAAGTTTGTTTACATTTAAAAATGGCGACTCTCGATCTCGACGTAAATTAGCATCCTTCTTTTTCCGAGGTCGGTTATCATGTTTAAGAGAAGATCTGAGGCAAGTGTAGTGACGATATCAGTAGTAAATTTGCTGAAGAATTTAATGGTACTTATTATTTTTACAGAATTTGTATGAAAATAAGGTTAATAAGTCCAAAACTAGCGCAATTTTTTGTGCGCCGTAAATTGCAGTTTTTTACTATGGGGGGCACTGTAGCTCCCAGGTCGTCCATCCGAATTTTTTCAGACCGGGAGCTACAGTCCTGCAGCTAGTTTAATACATGTGCCAAAAGAATATGTTTTACCTCCTTGGATTATAGAAGTATTTGAATTTCAAAAGAGTTATTTATCACTAGATCATAATATTTAAATGGTTTGCAAACTGTTGATTTATTTGCATAATTATATGAGTAAAGAAATATATGTACCTATGTGCACTATAGTGAAATTTTTTAGCAAGGTCAATGTACCCCTTTTCATAGTATTCAATAACACCAAAACTTTATTTATCCCCCTCTGTGCATTAATAATCCATATGCAAGATAATTTCTTTTTCAACCTGTGAATTAAATGCTAATTTGAGAAAGAAGAATCCATATGTTTTTGCAAGAGAGCTGGTTTAGGCACTTTAACCAATTATATCTCCAAAATCCAAGGAATGTGTCAACAAACACCACCACTCCATTGTCCAGTCAATACCTATCCAAATTCACAGCAGGGTCGCCCTTCTTTATTGGTTTAATCCTATATTCAATTTATGACAGATATATGTATATATTGAGACACTAAACCCTCTCCACCCATCCCCATATCCCCCCCCCCCCCCAATCTTTAAAATTTGGAAAACAAAGTCAGGATTTGGGTCTGTTGCATAAATACTGCACATTATAGGGATTCTGAGTGCTAATAGGGACTTTTCCTCTTTTTCAAAATCCTAATCCCCGAGCACCTGTTGCTTGCAATACATGTCCTAAGCCAGAAGTAAGTACATGGTCAGTGTTAAAAGAATAACAAACAGGGACTTAAGTCGTGGATTATCCCAGCTATTAGAAGGGTTCCTATCCCCAAATCACACCTAATCCTACCATTCAAGGGCCATAATGTGTTGATATTGTTACATGAATCTATTACTTGACACATTGCAACTTATCCGATGTTATCTCTTGAAAAGATTTTTTTTCTACTTAATAAACTGAAATTGTCATCATGAACCATTGTTTGTATTAAACAGGGATTTTTCTGAAAAGAAAGTATTCAATAATTGATAACAGTCTGTCAGATTAAGCCCTCAACCGTAAGTCATGGAGTCTTATTTACCACTTCATCAATCTCAGAGCATTATTTCACCAAAGTACCTAGCTGTGAACTTAGACACACCATTCAAACTCTATTAAAAACACATAAACTTTTATGACATTCAATAAAATGCATTCGGAAGTTGGAACACCTTTCTGACAAAAATGCTTTCAACAAAAACCATAAAACCTGTCTTATAATAAAATAACTGCCTTTTCATGTCCGCTGAGGAATAAAGGACAGTCTAAACGCCCTAAAGTCATACACTATAGGGAGTACGTTCTTCAATAATACAAAACAGGGAGGAAATTCACCAAATTCATTCTCCGAGTTTGTTTTTTTTTATGTTAAATCACCACCGTTTACAACTTAAATAATTGCTGCAAATTGATTGACAATTCCATTTAAAAAAAAAATCTCTTACAGAATTTAAGGATGCCTCAAAAAGAAGAGTAATTTGATGAGGTACAGAAGATATTCCGATTAGATTGACTAGCCGTTATTATAGGACGCAGGTATTCAGAAGCACATAAATGGCTAAATTGCTAATCAAAAAGACGGTGACTGATCTCCAAACATATAACGGATGTTTGAAAATTATGCACATACATGAGCATTAAAATTTGAGAATGTGTCGGTTAGATCTAAATCGATACAGAAACACAATCAACATATTTGATGTAAAGTCTAGTTATTTTAATAAGATGTGTTTCAGATAACCTAAATATCCAAAAAATCTACATGTCAATGCATGGGGCTTTTGGCAGACGAGTGGTAAGGTTTTTTAAAACATCTATATCATCAAGGAAGCTAGGATATAATGTTGATCTGCAAAGTTACAATATACACTCATGTACAAATCTAAACCAGGTAAATTACAACTGGCAACAAATTGTAGATACGATCTACTGCTGCAACATCTGTGCAACAACCATAAAGCAACCTAGCTATGAACAGGATGAAAATAATTGGCAAGTTTTGAGATAGAAGTTCCACAACAAATTGAGAATTGGTAAATTTTCCGTGACAGTCATTGAGAATTGAACCTAGAACCATATAGCTTTATTTTTGCCGGGTATTCTACCGACTGAGCTACTTTAGCTGGATGGTCAATATTTTCTCCAACTGACCATTCTTCCACACAGTATTGCACAAATTGGCTATAATATATCAACCATCACTCAGTAAGAGACTCTTATTGATCGAATTGATCTGACCCTGATAATTAGGATGATAACGAGTTTAAGATGAGCCTTGCACCTTGCCATCCACTGCTTATGCAACAGTACTAATCAATATTCAATAAGTTACACTGACCACTGTGGCTTTTAATGAAAAATCAATTAATCAGAGACATCAAATACCAATCTAGCTACTCTGAGTAAACCTCCATGAATAGATGTGTATCAGTAATGTCCAATATTGCTATAAATTATTCAATACTGCTGTCTGATTCAAATCAGGGAAAAGAGAAAATATTGGGGGGGGGGGGGGGGGGGGGGGGGGTTATATAGAAAAACCATATACCGGTACTCCAGAGAGAGAGCATAAAAACATAAATGTTATGTACTTGTAGTTGCTTCGGGAATCCATCATATAAAGTTTCTAAAATATCTAACTCGATCCATAAATATATGAACCATAAGGTGAACAGATGTTTTTAGATATATGCATAAAAAATACTGACAGGTGAACTGTTGGTTTGACAATTATGCTGCTAATACATTTAGGCAATGAACTCCAGTTTATCATTTAGTTGTCATCAAAATTAATTGTCCTTTTATTTGCACTTTAATTCTTAATGAAGCTCTTGGTAATTAATTCTGACATTTTGAATTTGGTTGCTTTTGTAAGATATGTAATTATACTAAAAAAGGCCACTTAATGATAAATTGTTTAATTAGCAGTCAACAAAGAAAACACAAAAATCATCTTTAAAATTCTCTCTTTGGACAGATGGAAAGTACTACCTAAGGGCAAACAAACGCCTTCAAAATGTAATTAAGTTTAATTTGTTCTCTAAACTTTTCCTTTTGTATCCTTCTGCTTACAGAAAAATCTTTGTGTGGGAATGAAATATTAGCGGAGAAAAAGAAGAGAGAAAAGTAATGGGGTTACTCTATGCACAAATATTTACCGATCATTCCAATACATAGCCTTACACATTCTATTGATTTTATTTCACGGCCTTTTAAAAAAGAGCTTGGGTTGTGCAGGATATTCTTGTCTGAGTGTGTGTGTACACATTGATCTGAGTGAATCATATGTTTGAAGTACGCAAAGCCCACTATTTTTTCCCTGCGTGAAGAATGTTGTTTTTACATCAGACCCTACTGGGTTGTTCATACATTATAAATATAGTAAACAATTGAATTTATACACATATGGTGGTAGAATCCTTATTAATTGACTATTTTCTTCTTTAAAAGGTAATTATATAAATATATACAATATTAAGAGCTCTAGAAGTCCATTAAAAAAATATCACAGTATATAAAATATCTTCAAATTTAAACACAATATTAGTCATAATATTGTTATTTTCAATTTGTACTTCATGAAACAATTATAACGTGTATACACACTTCAAGATCAAGAATTCACCACAAGTCTGAAATTTTAAAGTCTTAAAATTTTTCTTATAAACATGTTAAACATATGGGTTTTTTTCCACCTAATATGTGTTTTCACAGCTCCTAATATTGAAGGGAATTTTCTATTACATGCTAAAATAAGATGGTCGCGGACGTCTGAATTAACGGGATTTTATGAGCAGGCGAACATGATACACAAAAGATTACCCAACACCAAGAATGTGAATTTTCTAGACTGAAATTAAATTCCCTCTTCTCCGCTTTCTAATACCCCACACTAAAGACTTCTTAACATGATTCAGCACCTACTCAAATGTCATATGCAAATTGGAAAAAATATTTATAAATGTATTCACAGAAATTGCACTTGTAATCTTTTTTTAAGTTTGTCGGTTAATATTTAATGGGGTATATACCATGTATACATATACCACACAAGTGAAAATTTCATAAACTACCTCTATTGTACTTCTATAGGCAACACAATTGTACTTTATAAGATGATTTTTGTACCAATATTTGTCTATCTAATTAATAATTATATATATAATAGAAGATGCACACAGTCTAAAATGAGGCCATTTACAGCTTCTTCACATATAAACTACGAAACTCCAATGATTTATTTAAAATAATGATCGAGACACTGATCTTATCCCAACTGTGGGGTCCCTCCCCTCATCTTTCACAACAAAATTTTTGCTTAAAGATTAAAGAATTATTACCTGTCACTTGCACTTGAATCGTTCCATTCCGCGGGACATCTGTATTGAGGCGATAGTCCAGGGTCAGTTCTCCAGTCGAGGCATCAAGGTCCAGAAAATGCGCCTCATTGCCACCTAGAATCTTGTACCTCAGCTTGTTCCGATCAATTTCGTCTTTGTCGAATGCAGGGATTCGACCGATGGGACCGGTTATAAAATTCTCCTCAAAATTATTGAAAATGATCGAAAAGTCCTCAAGCTCTGGTGGATTGTCGTTGACATCTTGAATGGAGATGATCAAAGTAGCATCTTCAAAGAGAGGCCTTGATTTGGCAGAAATTTTGACATGAAATATTCGTTGTCCTTCCTCATAATCGAAGTCGACCCGATTCTTAAGAATTGCCGGTTCACCAGTCGTGTAACTGAGATCAAACTTGTCCGAATCCAGACCATCAATTTTTTCATACTCCACTTCAGCATTTACCCCTTCATCTGGATCAGAAGCCGAAATCTTCATTAAAACGGAACCAACTGGCGTCTTCTCAGGCACCCTAATTTCAATTTCTTTCGAAGGAAACTTTGGCGGGTTATCGTTTATATCTCCAATAGTTATCCTGACTCCAACTGTAGATGATTTTGCAGGTATACCTCCATCA